>CM054058.1:568960935-570160935 GCA_028641055.1 Alopecurus myosuroides | reverse complement strand
TGAATAACTTTCTGCACGTCCCGTGAAAGTGCTTGATAAACGCAGTTTTCAATTCTCCCCATGACTTGATAGATCCTTCTGGTAGATTGGTGAACCATAACTTTGCTGCTGCATCTGACATCATTAGATACATGAATTTGGCTTGAAGATTCTCAGACGCATTGCGAATCGACATGGCCATCTCATAACTGCTCAACCATGTTTCCGGATCCATAGTCGGCTCATAATTCACTACTTTACCCGGTTCTTTGAACTTTTCCGGGTAAGGTTCAGCCCTGATGCTATCCGAAAGACACTTAGGTCCTGCAAGAATGGTCGAAGCTGGCCTTACTCGGGAAACGTGTGATCCTGCAGGGGGTACAGCTGGACGCGGTACTGCTGGTGGCCCATGTACCGCAGACCCGGCCACGGCTCTCCTGGCTCTGGAACTGTCCACGATGGCCTGTGCTGCTGATGCTGCTGGTACTGCCTGAATGTCTGGAGGAGGCGGCATTTGCTGCTGCTCTTCCCTCCGCCGTGCCGAACTTGTCTGGATATTGCCGGCATTACCTCGCTGTTGGCTGACATATGGTGTCCCATGCAGCCCACTTCGGTGATCCGGGTAATTAACTTGTTGTGCCACCGCAGTGCGCAGCATATCTATCGCCCGCCGGGTCTCCTCTGTGTGGGGTGACTCTCTCACGGTGATTTGATTCAGTGCAAGCGTTGTCGCGTACACGTTGTCCATGGGATTGTTGTAATGACCCGCTGGTGTGCGAAAACGTGATGGTGGTGGTGGTGGTACAGTATTGCCGGTAGTAACTCCAGTCTGTGGTACGGGTAACCCGGCCTGCGCGTCTACCGGTCGTACTCCTCCGGTTGTTGGCTGAGGGGCGGTTCCTTGATTTGCCGCGGGGATCGGCTGATCCTGAGGTGTGATAAATAGCGCAGCAGGGTTTATGACTCCTCCCAATGCTGGCAATCTGGTTTGGTGCCTTTGATGTATTCTAGTCGTTTCCTCTCGGAGCCGGGTTTCCAGTGCATCCAGCTCGCGTTGTCGTGTGGCCATCCCTTGTCTTTCTGCTTCTACTTGCCTTCTCTGCTGCTCCAATGCACGACGGGCTACGTCCAAATCCCTAACACGTTCCGCCGCGTTCTCTGGAGTGATAACTGTGGCAAGAACTGTCGGATCTAGGATCAGATTGTTGTCGAACAGGGCCGGATGTTGTGGATTGGAAGGACCCGCTCCTGGTGTCCGGTTTGCTAGGAATCCAAACGTGTTCGCGTGTAACTCGTTTTCTGGCGCTTGACTGGTAACCGATGCCGACTCTCCGTCAACCTGGGCCAAAACCGTGTTTCCGTTAGCCGGTCCCTGCTGCCGGGTCAATGCTTGCGCTGCCCCGGCTGCGGCCGCGGTTACGTTCTTTTGGTGGAGATTGGTCGCGGGAGCCGTGTAAACCGCAACCCGGCGCACAATGCTTGGCGCGAATCCATACTGTTCCTCTTCGCTGCTGTGTTCCTCGTACCGGTTCTCTAGTAGATGCAGGATAGATTCGGTATATCTTCTTTCTCGACCCGGGGCGGGGGTCCATGCCGGCTCCTCCGGCTGTTCCCACTTCGTGGTGGGCTCTTCTGTCGGGTTTGTTGTCCCAACTGATTCTTCTCCATCTGATTGGATATAGATGGTCTTCCCTGACACAGAATCAAACCCAAAGTCGTCAGGGATCGAACCGGATGTACGTACCATACCGATGAAGACGCTGATCTGGCGGATTGTCATGATAGATCCGGATTCGAGGTGATCCGACTCTGGCCCTTAGCCGGAATCGTCCACCATATTCTCTCCTTTGTGGTTGATGTAGATCTCGCCGATGACTAGATTCTCCATGTTCTTCCGAGGTTCTCCCGTGATGTAAACACCTTTGGACGCAGGCCCCACGGTGGGCGCCAACTGTCGTGGGATAATCACGGCAGACGTTACCGGGGGTAACTGATCTTTGGGCAAGACGACACAGGCGTTTGGGAGAGGGTTTAGCTCAGAGTAAAACATGATGGTACTCGATCTGGTAGCCGGCAATCAAGTCGCTGAGTCTCCGATCTCGATGTATTAACTCAACTCTCGTGTTACACTGGATGCTCGATATCAAGCGATATTGCTAGAACTCTTGGATTTCTAAACTAGACCGAGGGGTCGGTTTATAAAGCACCCGGACCCCCCTGGCTTGCCCTCCAAGGCGCACCCTGAACCCTACCCGGACACCGCATACGAAAAACCCTAACTTTCCTTACCGTAACCCACAATCCGGGTTACGAGGCCTACGAACTTGGGCCTTCCAGAAGCTCCTTTATCCTTAGCCGGATCTTGCGCAGCGTCCATTGGGCCGAGTTACACCTTGGTGTTGGCCTACCGGGTTATCATCCCTCCATCAGGGGGGGCGCTTGGCTATGGTGAGGCCCCCTGGTGCCCGTCTTCGAGTCCTCTTCGGACTTCTGGATGCTTCCGGGGAAATTAGGAACTTCGGGATTCGTGGGGTCCAATTCCGAGAATATTTCTAGAACAACTTTTCTCAAATAAAAAACAGTAGAAAACAGAGAACTGGCACTTGGCATCTTGTTAATAGGTTAGTCCCGAAAAACGTGTAAAAATGCTATAAAGAAGGGAAAAAACATGTAGCAATTGGCATAATATCAACATGGAACATCAGAAATTATAGAAACGTTGGAGACGTATCAAGCATCCCCAAGCTTAGTTCCTAATCGTCCTCGAGTAGGTAAACGATAAAACAAAATAATTTCTGAGGTGACATGCTACCACACAATCTTGATCATAATATGTAAAGCAGAGCATGTAAACTAGGATCAAATGAACTAAAGTTGTGATCTATATTTGATATCAACAAGTAATGCATAAACAAAGAAGAAAGAAGTAAAAAATTTAATGAATCAATACTAAAAGACTATCAACAGTGCAAATTTTATTAGAGATGATTTAAGCTTTCAAGAACAACAATATCATGCACGTCAAACGATCTTCACAACCCCTGTTAGGATCAAGTCGAGGTTTCCACACGATGCAATTCTTGAATCTTAAACTATTTGCGCACTAAAAACAAGCAAGTGTTCTGCGTTGGTCCCTGGCACCGGGATGTAATGGCAAGAGAACATTATGGGAGGTTAGGAAGGTCAATGGAAGAAAGGCTCACAAAGCTGAAAGTGGTCATTAGACAAGAGAAAGTCTTACAACTGAAGCTATTCAAGGAGTAGGGATTGCCACACAACGGATGCACATAGAGCTATAAGTGTATGAAAGGTCTCCAATGGAACTAGTGGGGGTGCATCCAACTTGCTTGCCCACGAAGACAAGTTCTATAATGTAAAATTCCCCACATAGTTATGAATGAATGATAATATGAAAACTTTCTCCAAACTGAAGTATTGGTGCTAAACATGAAGCACAAGTGTGGTATAAAGTATAATGATGCGCCCCTCTCTCTTTATTTTCTCTTTGGCCCTTTTGAGGGGGTGGGCTTTTTAATTTTTTTTCATTTTTTTTATATATCCTCACCGGTAGGGGCAACATCCTATATTACAATGTATCATCACACTTTTAGTACTCATAACTCATAATGGAATATCTCTGATGTATCCAACTGCATGCTCCTGCCAGTGTAGCAGTATGCTGATACGTCTCCAACGTATCTATTTTCTGATGTTCCATGTTGATATTATGCCAATTGCTACATGTTTTCCGTATGTTTTCCTATGTTTTCTTATGTTTTCCGGGACTAACCTATTAACAAGATGCCAAGTGCCAGTTCCCTGTTTTCTGCTGTTTTTTATTTCAGAAAAGTTGTTCTGAAAATATTCTCGGAATTTGACCCCCCGAAGTTCCTATTTTCCCCGGAAGCATCGAGAAGTCCGAAGATGAGTCGAAGACGGGCACCAGGGTGGGCTGACCATAGCCAGGCTCGGACCCACCCTAGGCCGCGCCTGGGGGTGGTGAGGGCCCACTGGTCGCCACTGACGTCGCCCTTTCGCTTATTTAAGGCCTTTCTCCCGAAAAACCTAAAAAATTCGGCAAAATTCCACAAAACCTTCTGCAGCCGCCGTCATCGTCAACCCAAGTTTCGGGGGACAGATCTCTGTTTTGGCACCCTGCCGAGACGGGGAAGTGCCCCCGGAAGCCATCTCCATCGACTCCACCGCCATCTCCATCGTCGTTGTTGTCTCCTATGATGAGGAGGGAGTAGTTCTCCCCCGAGGCTGAGGGCTCTACCAGTAGCTATGTGGTTCATCTCTCTCTCCCATGGTGTGATCTATATGTGACACTACTAGGAAAAAGCTTACCCGTGACGCACCAATAGTCTTATCCGTGACGCACCAGGGCGCGTCACGGCTATCACGCCGCGCCTATTGGTTTAGCCGTGACGCACCGAGCTGGTGCGTCGCGCCTATTAATACCCGTGACGCACTGTGGCGGTGCGCCGCGGCTATCTCTAGACACGTCACGCCTAACTGAGGAGGTGCGCCACGGCTAGGAATATTGGTGCGTCACGGCTAAGTAATGCCTCACACGGCTAAGTTACTGGGTGCGCCACGGGTATGAACTTTCGCGCGTCACGCCTATCCTCCATGGTGCGTCACATGTATCCTTTTTGGTGCGTCACAGCTATATTGTGCTGTATTTTTTTGAAATACGCAGTACCGTATTTATACAGGTATATACATACCTCAAATACAGAAGAATATCAGTAAACAAAAATGTATCAAAACAGTTCTCTGACGAACAAATGATATATCATATACTGCTTAGAATTCCGAATAGCTACATCAAACAGGTTATTATGAATACAACAAAGTGTTTATCAGAGTCAAATTGATACAAGTGACCTACATCATACGGTTAATCATCGGGACCGATTATCGATCGATGATGCTTCATCATCCGGACAAGTGACCTATCTAGTTGCCGATAACCTAATCATCTAACTAGGAACCATAGCATGACGAGCGAGGCGACGGCGACAAGAGCGGCTGCGATGGTCTTCATCCACTTGTTGTTGTTCTTCTTCTTCTTTTGTTCCTCCTCGAGATGGATGAACCAACTAGCTTCCGCCGCCACTCTTGTGTTGTAGGATTTGTAGGCATTCCCTTTGAACTTGTTCACCTGCTCGAAGCAGTCTTCCCAGTGATCGTAGACTCCTAGAACCCTGCCTCTAAACACCACGTAGTACCTCGGCATCTGTAATGACAAGAAAGAAAAACAAAAACAATAGTTTTAAACATGTCTGCAATAGTAGTATTTATTGAAGAGATCGAACGAACATCACAAGTAGGACCGCAATAATAAAATGCAAGATAATCAAGCATTGACATAATTGAGCATCAGTTACAGAATGGACGATTCATAACCGTAACGATGTGTGCCTCATATTTTAGGGTGTACACATACAAGCGGCCGAAGTGGTGCAGCTGCGCCAAGTGGGATGCACAAGATCCTAACTTTGTGAAAATCACAAGGCGCAGCTGACCACCTGGGCCATCTGAGTGTGAACCAACTCTTTTAATCATCGGCATTTACTTATTCAAAAGATCGAACGACCATCACAAGTAGGACCGCAATAATAAAATGCAAGATAATCAAGCATTGACATAATTGAGCATCAGTTACAGAATGGACGATTCATAACCGTAACGATGTGTGCCTCATATTTAGGGTGGACACATACAAGCGGCCGTAGGCGGTGCCGCTGCGCCAAGTGGGATGCAAGATCCTAACTTTGTGAAAATAACAAGGCGCAACGGACCGCCTAGGCCATCTGAGTGTGAACCAACTCTTTTAATCATCGGCATTTACTTATTCAAAAGATCGAACGACCATCACAAGTAAGACCACAATAATGAAAAGAAAGATAATTAAGCATTGACATAATAAAGCATCTGTTACACGATGGACGATTCATAACCCTAACGATTGAGTTCGACTAATTTCGGAAAATGTAGCAAGCCTTACAATAGTTCTCACTCCTTCTGACTCATCCTCCCAGGGATTACAACGGGACAGCCCTCTTGAGTGATGAAGGGCCTGTCGTCAAGGCAGTTGCTAGGTAGGTATCTATGTCGCGGTTCGGCATGTTGAACCGGCAGTAAATGTCCCACTCTTGTTCACCACTTCATGAACGATTTTCGTGGCAAAGCACTTCTGGATATCATATATCTCTTCTCTAACCTTGTCATCGCCGACCATCGACAAGCGGGAGGCCCATTGTTGGACTTGACTAGGCAGGGTAAGGAACTGTTGATCCCGTACATACGCCCGCATATGATGGAGGACATAGTAGGTGTCTCGGTTACTGCCCGCCGGCTGCTTGACGCGCGAAAGTCGTCGTGTGGGTGAACACCCGAGCGCCCTGAACGACCTTCTCCCTAGTGATTTTGCCCCCCCTTGCGTGGTAGCCGGTGAGAGCATTATCCAAAACTTTCTTCACGTTGGAGTAGTCTTTCTTCACCGCACTCCCTGAGTCGAGATACGTGGCATGCGAATGACTGATACAAATGCAGATGAGTGTGCATTGTGTATATCTGCGCGGAACAATCCAAACAAAGTGTTGGAAAGGAGCGATGAAAATCTAAAGAAAATCACTTTCGATTCGGCTAATAATATTGACTTACCCGGCAAAGTAAGGCACGAGGATGTAATCCTTGGTCTGGTTTGCCAGCATGAAGTCCCGGAGATATGTCGACGCGACTACCTGGTTCCCAACGCCGCACAACACGTCGTGGCGCATGTAGAAGGGGTCCGCTATCGCGATGCCCGGTGTATTATCCCTGATGACTTGCACCGCCAGACTGATCGAGTAGGCGGATCATGGAGTAGTGCAGCGGATTGCTATGGAACATATCGAAGATGTCCGAACCGCAGTACTATCCTATCCGTGCCGGTTGACTCGACGAAGCCCAAGTCCTTTGGGACCATGGCAATGAAAACCGGGTATGATGGATCCTTGGATTCAAGAAGGCGCGATTCAAGAAAAAGAATGCTGTCATGCAAACTCCGCATATCCCCACTTGCGGCCTTGAGCTTGCTCTGGCTAAGCATAGGCTGACCAATCACATGCATCTTCGTATGCTTAGATGTAGGTGGGCCGTCCTGAACGGAGCGGCATCTTAGCAGGCTGGGCGCTTTGCGGTCTTGGATTTAGGTCCTCTTTTCCGCGGCTTCGGCGCTTTCGGAATGATCTCCTTCTCAATCTCCTCATTAGCCGCCTTACGGATTGTGCTAGGGCTGAAAATAACTCCACCCTCGCACTTTTCTGAGTCTCGGTGCAGGAGCCGACATCTGGAGGCGTGTCTTCTTGGAACCGAAAGACGCTTGCAATTGGATTTATCCGCAGGAGGAGCCTCACCACGAGCCTCCGTGCTATGGTAGGGTTCTTCTGGAGGAGGAGCAACGTAATCTCCGCCATCAAAGTCATCAGCGATGAAATCCATGGCATCAAGATCAACGTCATTCTCCTGGTCTTGTGCCATCTCCATGTCACGGGTAGGCGACGGCGCGGCGACGGTCTTGCCATGGCTCCGCTCCGGAGCTTCTAGAGGGGTTGTCTTCGAGGTGGTGCCTCGCGCCGGTAGTTCTAGAGGCGATGTCTGCGCGGGTGGCGCCCCTCTTCCCCAGGCGAATCTGGCTCTTCGGCCATTCCATGTTCCAAGGTATGCACTGGAGCAGCGTCAGGGTATCGGGGTCATCTTCTTCTTGGTAGGGTTGAATGGAGGCAACAAGTCGTCGTAGCCCGCCAGCACCCGAAGCAATCGAACTCTATATACGTCTTCGCGCATCGGCCTGTTGTGGAACCTGCGGGTTGACGGTTGAACGATCATACCCACAGCAACATCCTTCAACACGCCGTCCACTGTGTGTAAGAGAGTGCATGGAACGTCGTCGTTCTGCGGAAAACATGCAGGGCGTCAGAGATGCCAGTCTAAGGCAAAGGAAGATCGACGCTCCAACGCTTAACTATTTACCTGGCTGGCGAGGGCGTCGAGCTCCTCTAGTGGCGACGGGCCAACGACGACGGCGGGCGTGCTACTGTTGACTGGCGAGGGAGAACCGGCGGCGGTTGTTCGTTGGTGCACGCTCTTCATTCGGCGGAGGACCGCCCACTATGGGCGTGCAACGGATGGTCAGGCGGGTAGAGGCGGGCAGAGTCACTATCGGCGCCGTGGTGTAGGCGGGCGGAGTCACAAGTGGGTCCGCCATCGTGGCGTTGGCCGGCGAGACTCTAGACAAGTCTCTTGAGTTGCTGCCCTGCACGCTAGGCACCGGGCACGGCCCCACTCGACCTCCTTCATTCCATCGAGTAACCACATCGTAGATGGTAGGCAAAACGCTGCCCATTTGTTCTGCCAAAGCTGTTTTGACAATATTAGGAATATCGGAAACTTTGGCCTTGAGGTCTGCAATCTCGCGATCGCGGGCTTCGTCACGTTGGATATCTTTGATGGTCCTCTTTCTACTCCTTCTCGCCTCCCTGGGCTCCTTGAAGTACTCTCTGAGCTTCGTCGTCGTGCCCAGGCCACAAACTCGGCCACCTGACGGCCTTTTGTGCTTTTCCTTCCCCTGCGTCACGTTCACCGCCCTATTTAAACTGTCGTCCCACGGGCCGTGCAGCCTCGGCATGGATGACGAGGTTCGACCACTTTCGATTTCTAAGTTCTGCACAATTAGCGTGAACCGTTTAGAATTCCACCAGTACACTATAATGCAATCGACTAGATCGTCGAGAGCAAACTAACTAGGGTGGTGTATTTACTTACCAAGTTGTCATACAACGTCTTCACCTTCTCATCATCGGTAGTATACTCATTAGCTACCGGGTCATATGTAAACCGGGCCCTGATGAAGTTTTTCGTCCGCGGCGAGTACTTTGCGAGAGGGTTAGGGATGCCTTGTTCTGCACGTTTGGCGTCCTCCTTCTCCCAATTGGGAATCGTCGCTCTGTAACCGCCGCATCCCAGTTTGTGGGAACCAATGTTCAACTTCCGCATCCTCTACCCCCAATCAGCGTTAGCCTTGGCGACTTCGCTCTGGCAAAGTACCTTGAAGTCCCGGAGTTCAGCTTCGGTGATTCTCGGCTCACTCGCTAAAACATCCTGCAGGCTATTTTCGGGGTCCAAGACCTTAACCTTCACCCGGTGTTTCCAGTTGGCCAAGGCGGTGTTCATCTTACCAATGGCGCAGTGGTTGACTATATTCCCCGCCAGATTGTTGTTATTGTACTTAAACGGCTCGTCTGGCGGATGCGGGTACAAGTATCGTCCGTGCAGCTTTCTAAAGAGAAGAACCTGATAATGTTCATTCTCTTTTTTCCTTAGATCATCGGTTAAGATCCTGACAGTGTCCCGGACAATGCAACCAATCTGGTTGCCGAATCCTTTGACCACCGCCTCGGGCGCGATTGGATACCCAAAGCTATCAATTTCCGTGATCTCTTCACGGTAGGTACGGAGAGTGTTACTTTTCCGTTTTCTCGTTGCCGTCCTCTTCTTCTTGGCTTTGCTACCACCATCTGTCTGACCGCCGGCATCAGTGGTGTCATTTCCGCCGGTGGAGCCACTAGTGGTATCACCGGCGCCACTAGTCGTGGCGTCATCCTCCTCGCCACCGCAAGTGTCCGCGTCAGCCCAGGCATCCGCCGTCGGGTCGTATTGCTCATCTTCTTCGTCAGTGATTTGCCAGAACGGCTTAGAACCGCCGGCCTCGTCGTCGTGTGCCATGTTCTGAAGGGGAAAATTATTGGTTAATCTAAAGGAAACAAAAAATCGACATACTACTCGATCACGGGAAAACGGCTAAGTCCTAAATTCACGGGAAAATTTCGGCATGACCTTTGCTAATTTTCTAACACTAGAGTGCCCGATTCTCGCCGAAACGGAAATTAATCAACATTTCGGCGAAAATGGGCAACTCATTTGAATTCCCTGCAAAGTTTTAAACGGCTCGATGGCCGGACAGATTCTTTAGGCCAACACCAGCACAATTTTTATTATCTGCAAAATTTTATCCAACACCAGTACCAGCACCAGTCCTACAACACCAGCACCAGTCCTAGAAGATCATTTTTTATCCATCAAAACTATATTACCAGTACCAACACCAGTACCTGCCAAACAAACATAGCCTAGCAGCAGCAATTTCTCATGAACAACATGGAAACAACTTAGCAGCAACAACAACCAATATGATCTCTAAGTAGACACTTCTATATAGATTGGATATGATAAGTAACATCAGTAGCAAATTCTCAGGAACAACCAGCAAACAAAAGCAGCAGCATTTTTGAACAAGCAACATCATTTTTGAACAAGTGGAGGAGCATGGCTGAGGAGCAAGTAGACCACAAGCACAAAACCATCCATCACCAACAGCCCCAGGTTGCTAACTACACACCATCTAGCTAGAAATTTCTAGATTATGCACAGAGAGCAGGCTGGGGTATTTTCCTCAGATAGGAATAGAAGTGCTATACAGAATAGAACTAAAATTGTGATTTTGAGTCAATTAGGCCACAATTGCAGCAAGCTTTAAGCATACTTCTCATTGGTGGATGCTACATGGTAAAAAGCAGTGGCTTTTTTACCATTGCTTTAAATTGCAGCAAGCTTTAAACATACTTCTCATTGGTGGATGCTACATGGTAAAAAGCAGTGGAGCTTTAAACATACAATTGCAGCAAGATTATGCAACATTCATTCCTAAAGTGTATTTCCAAGTACAAGCAGTGGCTTGAACAAATTTGAGTCAACACAAGCAGTGCCTTGGGTCAATTAAACAGCAGCCTAGCAACAGTTTAACTCCACTGGTAAAGTGAACTGATGATGATGATGAACAAATTTCCAAGTACAAGCAGTGCTAGCTTTTGCCGAACTGATGATGATGTAGCAGTTTAACTCCACTGGTAAAGTGAACTGAATGTGTATATCAGTATCCATCCCCTGGTGCTAACACGTTCGTCCTGCACATTTGCGAGTTCAGATTGGCCCGACGGCTCATACACACTGCGCAGTGGATGGAGCCTGCAGCAGATCGATGGGTCTTGTCGCCAACGAATGCAATGACACAATCGAGGAGAAGGGGAGGGAGAGGACTAGGGGGCGGCGCACCTTTGTTCGTCGGGCTTCGAGGTCGATGGAGACGGGACGTCGACGACAACGGCGCAGTCGATGCTACAGAGGTCGATGGAGATGACGACGGCGCAGTCGTCGACGGCTCCTGGACCTGGTCCTGCGCCTGCTCCTCCTCCTCCTAGGTCGATGCAGAGGCGAGGTCTCGGTGGTGGTGGGCGGCAGAGGGAGAGCAGAGGCTAGGTCTAGGGCTTGGGGTGGTGGTGGGCGGCGGCGAGAAGGAGGTGTTGGTCGAGATCGCGATGAGAGGCTAAGGAAGCAGGCCGGAGGCGACGGTGGTTTCAGATCGATCGAGATCGCGATGTGTGGAAGAGGAAGAAGAGAGGGGAACGGGCCAGTCCTAATAGGCGGAGGGATAGCCGTGACGCACATCAGGAAGATGCGCCACGCATTGCTTACCTGTGACGCACCAAACAGACGCGCGTCGCGCATCGTGTACGCGTGACGAGCGTAGCGGAGGCGCGTCGCGCATTACTTAGCCGTGACGCACGGATGAGAGGTGCGTCGCGCCTATTTCTGTTTTCTATTCAAAAAGCATGTGCGCTGGTCTATAGCAGAACCAGCTGCTTAGTCCAGTGGCTTACACCTTTGCCCCTGCTCCATTGCCCCAAGTTCGAGTCCCACCCCCCATTTTTTTTTAAAATGATTTTTTCCTTAGGAAATAAATCAATATAAGCTCAAAATAAATTCAAATAAATCAATCTAAAATCCAGAAAGATCAATTTAAACATAAGTGTATATATATTACATCGCCATCACTTCCTCGAATGCATGCAAACACACGACACATATATCGTTGTTCTTCGAGCTAGCGTTTTACAATTTTCTTTCCCTTCTTTGTCGCGGTTGAGTAATTAAGTCCCGGAACACCGTGACTTCTTCGGTGGAATGGGCGACCTGTAGGTAGCGTTGTCCTGCTTCTTCTTGTTGTGTATTTCGTTCCATCGTCATTGTCATCTTCCATTTTCGGGTCGCCGTACTGGTCAAAGTCTTGCTCGTTGGCTACTCCATCCATTCCGATGATGTTTCTTTTGCCTCTCCGCACGACAACACGGCTAGGCCTTGTCGGGTCAGTAATGAAGAAGCATTGGTCCACTTTGTTAGCCAAGACCCATGGCTCATTTTTTGCGGTGACATTCGTGCCGGATTTGGCTTCAGGTATCACCATGGTGGTGAAATATTGTCCTTCTTTCCTGACGCTCTTTGCCCATGTGACACGGAACATTGGCACCTTCTCTCCGCAGTAGTCGAGTTCCCATATCTCGTCGATCCTACCATAGTATCTTCCTTGACGTCACCTGTTAATGATTCCATCGTTACCCCCGAGTTCTGGTATTCGCAGTTCCGGTCCTTATTTGCCGTGTAGAATGTGTAACCATTGATATCGTATGCCTGATATGTCATGAAGTTATGTGCGGGGCCTTGTGACAATGTGAGTATGAGTTTTTCTTCTTCAGAATAAGGCGTCTCCGGTTGATCGGTCATAATCTTCTCCCTGAACCACTGTGTGAAATGGATGTTGTGCTCTCTGATTATTTCTGCTTCGGTCCTATGTTGTCCCCAGTCACTGTAATACTTCGCGATTAGCAATTTGTGCTTTTCCAACCAAGGATCGACCACTGTTAGATGTTGTAGCGCGACTAGGTTTGCTCTGTCAAAGTCGTTGCGTCGGCCCTGAAAGTCGACATTCATTTCGCGCTGGCCTCGCGGTGTCCCCATCCACCGAGCCTGCCAAAGTGCCTGTTTACGGGCAGACCAGGGTTCTCATCTTTGTCTAGAAAATCCGTGCAGAAAGAGATGCACTCCTCTGTCAGAAAGCCCTTGGCAATGCTTGCGTCTGGACGGGCCCTGTTGCGAACGTATCCTTTGATGGAACCATTCATCCTTTCGAACGCCATCATGGAGTGTAAAAACGGCGGCCCGAGCTGGATGATATCTTCCACGACATGGACAAGGAGATGCACCATAATGTCGAAGAATGCTGGCGGGAAGTATATCTCAACCTCGCATAGTATCACCACGATCTCTTCCTGTAGCCTTGCGAGTTTCTTCACGCCAATCGACTTTCGAGAGATGACGTCAAAAAAGTTGCAGAGTCCAAACAGCGTTTCGCGGACGTGCTCGTCCATTATCCCTCGAATTGCAACTAGAAGTATCTGCGTCATCATCACGTGACAGTCGTGAGACTTCATTCCGCTGAACTTCTGCTTTGGTACGTCTAGGTATCTGCTTATCTTCCCCCATAACCGTAAGGAAATTTGACTCCAAGGAGGCACTTGAAGAATTGGTCGATCTCCTTCTCGCATAGCGTGAAGCACGAAGGGGGACAGTAATATTCCGTCTTCTTGGCCTTTTTGCCCTTGCGGCGACCTTCCGTCCCATCTAACACATCGTCATCGTCATCGTCATCGTCATCATCATCCGGTTTTCCTCCGTGGAGCTCGCCCCTGATATTCAAAAATCTCAAGTCGTTCCTTGCTTTCGGCCCATCTTTGGTCCTCTCCGGCATGTTGGGCAGGGTGCCAAGCAACTCTCGCACACGTTTTTCGTGATATGCATGAGGTCAAGGCAGTGGGGTGTGCGGAGAATCTTCCAGTACCTCAGGTCCCAGAGAACAGACCTTGTTTTCCATACACCCTCCAACGGCGCCGGCGCCTTTCGCTTCTTTCCCGGCGCAGGGCACTCTTTCCAGTTCTTCAACAGCTCGTCGATTTCCTCGCCGCTCCTTTGACGTGGGGCTCTTCGCATCTCAACTTCATTGTTGAACAGATCTTTGCGTTTTCTCCACGGGTCATCCTTGCGAAGCCACCTTCGATGCCCCAAGAACACGGTTTTCGAAGACCCGGGGTTTCTCTCTAGCTGGAGATACGTAGTGTCATCCATGCACCTAACGCATGCACAGAATCCGTGCGTCACCTGCCCCGCGACATATCCGTAACCGAGGTAGTCATGCACCGTCGTGATGAGCGCGGCTCTCATTGGGAAAAACGTTTCTCCATAGGCGTCCCACGTATTGGCCGGCTCGTCCCATAACGTGGCTAGCTCCTCTTCCAACAACTGGCCATACAGATTGATGTCGTTACCTGGTTGTTTCGGCCCTTGAATAAGCATACTCATCTGTATGTACTTCCTCTTCAAGCACAACCAGGGGGGTAGGTTGTATATACATACAAACACGGGCCAGGTGCTATGGGTGCTGCTTTGGTTGCCAAAAGGATTTAATCCATCCGTACTCATGCACAACCTGATGTTCCTTGGATCGTCGCCGAATTCGGGGTATTCGATGTCTAGCGCCTTCCACTGGCTAGCATCTGAGGGGTGTGTCAGCATCGTGTCATCATTCTCTGGATCGGTTCCATCATGCTCTTCTGGCTTCTTCCTTTCCGCGTGCCATCGCATGAGCTTCGCCTGTGTGGGGTCTGCGAAATACCGCTGCAGACGGGAAGTTATCGGAAAGTACCACACCACTTTTCGAGGAGAGGCCTTCTTCCCTGTCTTGTATCGAGTTGCGTCGCACACCGGGCATATGGTTCTCTCCGCGTCCGCGCCCCGATAGATGATGCAGTCATTAATGCAAGCATGGTATTTCACGTGAGGTAAATCCAGAGGGCACACGACTTTTTTCGCCTCCCCGATGCTCGTTGGACACTTGTTCCCCGTGGGAAGACGGCCGTGCCAGAATGCCATGTTCTCATCGTAGCTCGCATCGGTCCATCGGTGTTTTGTCTTCATCTCGAGGGTCCTTAACGTTACGTTCAGACGGGTATCCTCGCTCACGCATCCTTCATACAATGGAGTAACGGCGTCTATCTCCAGTTGCGATAACTTCGATTTCTCTCTAGCAGCAGCTCTGGTGTTGCTAGTCTCCTTGAGAAGCAGAGCTTGGACATGAGGGTCCCGCACCCAGTCCGACGACGATGTCACGACATCTTCATCATGATGTCCTTCGTCTTGATTATGATCATGTCCGACATCTTCATCACGATGTCCTTCGTCTTGATTATGATCATGTCCTTCATCTTGATCATTATGTCCTTCATCATGTCCGGGCGACTCTTCATCTTCATTACTTGTCGGGTAAAGAGTGTAGCCATCCATAAAACCACGACGGATAAGGTGCGACTCCAAGTCACCAGAATCGTATCTGATCAAGTGTTTCAGTTTGCATCTTCGACAAGGACATCTTATCTCCGTCATGCTATTTCGAAACATTTCGTCCGTCGCATGTTTCATAAATCTAGCCACGGTGCCTGTGCTTATATGCATGGTTGCCTACATAGTAAAAAAAGATCAAATGGAAAATTAATTAGAATCAAATTACGTAATATATGGATGATGCATGCATGGTCGTCGACGGAAAAATTCGGCATGACCTATGCTAAAAATAGGACATTCTCGGAGTGTGTGGTCGCCGAAATGGAAATGAATCAACATTTTGGCAACACATGTCAACTCATTTTTAAGACATCCACAAATTTCATCAAAAATACGCAACACAATTTCGCATATGAATCTTTTGTGACGACGCACGGCGCCGATACCGAGCGAGATCGATCTATGAGAGATCTAGCGAGATCAACACACATACATACAACACATATACATATCCCTCCAACAACTCACCAACTATAGATCTTGCCGACACGAGACCGAGAGAGTACGTTTGTATGTGGCTATAGGAAGTGAAAAGATGGAAGGGAAAGTGGTAATAAAGTTAGAGATGGGGGTGGAGACAAATGTTTACTAGATTCCCCACACATATATATCAAACAAAATAGGTTAAATAAGTTTTAAATGGTGGGAAAATAGGGGAAATAGGGTGGTGAGGAGGTGGGGGGCGACCGGATCTAAAATGGGGTGGAGATATGGGGGGATGGGAGGTGGGGGGTGGTCCCAACCACTTAAATTCGTCCCAGGTATACCCTGACGCACCTTTTTCGCCGTGCGTCACGGCTATGTTGGTTACCCGCGGCGCACCTTCCAGTGGTGCGTCACGGTTATAGATGCCACCCGTGGAAAAGATAGCCGTGACGCACCACTGGAGGGTGCGCCGCGGGTACCCAACATAGCCGTGACGCACCGCTGTCTGGGTGCGTCGCGGGTATGCCTCGGAGGCTCGCCCCCCCGGCCCCACACATACGCGCGACGCGCCTTTCATTTGGTGCGCCGCGGGTATGCCTTTAGGCGCGATGCGCGAAAGCATGGTGCGCCGCGGGTAATAGGCGTGACGTGCAAAATTAGAAGTGCGTCACGGGTATCATCACTCCTATAGCCATTTTCCTAGTAGTGTGATCGTGAGCTTTTGTAATATAGTTGAATAAGTAGATGTTACTCTTCATCTATTGTGCTACTCAAGTGGCTTATTAGTATGAACTTTGGAGTCACCTTGTCCCGCGGTGTGAAGGTGACAGTGTGCACATCGTGTGTGTATCCTCTATGAATTGTGGTGTTTGTCTAGTACCTTTTAGGGCGCTCAAGTTGACAGTGTGTGGGGCTAACTAGACATGGGCATGCTTACTTTAAGGAATTCTTTTTGCAGCCCTACACAATGATTAGTGTTCGTTAGCCAACCGGAGAGGGTTAAGAGTAGCATAGTGAAGAGAAGATATTTAGCTATTCATTTATGTGATCATTGTTGAGAGTGTCCACTAGTGAAAGTAGGATCCCTAGGCCTTGTTTCCAAGCATTGAAACACTATTTTCCGCCTGTTCTGCTACATGTTTGCTTACTGCCATATTTATTTCAGATTGCTATTATTACTTATAACCATCCATATTACTCGCATTTCACTATCTCTTCTTCGAACTAGTGCACCTATATACCTGTCAAGTATATTGGGTTTGTTGGGGACATAAGAGACTTCTTGTATCTTAATTGCAGGGTTGCTTGAGAGGGATATCTTTGGCCTCTACCTCACTGAGTTCGATAAACCTTGGGTGATCCACTTCAGGGAAACTTTCTGCTGTTCTACAAACCTCTGCACTTGGAGGCCCAACACTGTCTACAAGAATAGAAGCGTGCGTAGACATCACATGCATAAATAACCATGAAGCTCATCATCAATTAACAGAATTGAGGTGGATGTTGTGCAGCAATATATCTTGGAATGGCTATGGAAATGCCATGATAGGTAGGTATGGTGGCTGTTTTGAGGACGAATATATGGGCTTATGTGTAGGAGAACAAAGTCCTCCCACGGAATTTGGATGCACTGGCGGAGTTTGCACCAACTCTTAATGTGAGAAAGGGCAATGCACCGTACTGAAGAGGCTAGCAAATATAGATGGTGGAAGTGCCAAGAACCGCAACATAGAATCGCGAGTTAAAAGGTTGCAGCAAGCAAATCACTTCAAGAGGGTCCGTGGCAGTGACAAGTCACTGTTAGCTACCCCGATCGTAGCGCGTAACAAAAGGCTGATCAGAAATGTATCACTCTTAGCAATCATATATCATTGTTTCTATTAGCTGGTAATTTTAAGTGTGGCACAGTTTCAATTTTCTTAGACCAACCATTAAAAGTTTATACTTACTAGTGCTTCCCGTTTATCCATTAAGCATATTAATATCTCAAAACAACAGTAGTGATTCAAGTGAAGGAGTTTTGTGATCTACAAGAAAATGCGAATTTTTCCACTATACCAACTACCACATAAGTATTTCTATTCTCAACCAAGCACATATATATGACAACAAAAACTCTCTCTAAGCATATATAAATGAAAACTAGAGAGTACTAACAGCTCTAAATAAGAGATGAATGCAAAACATGAGCTAAATAAATGCAGCAGCCATCCAAAGATTAAGAATACAAAGTATTCCCATGAAAAGCGGAGCGTGTTACTCTCCAATAAAAGAATACTTGGGTCCAACCAAGCTTATTGCAAAAATAAAAAAAAACTGAAAGCAAAAATAAAAGGCGCTCCAAGTAAAGCACATAAGATGTGGCCAAATAAAAATATAGTTTCACTAGAAGTGACCTGATAATTTGTCGATGAAGAAGGGGATGCCTTGGGCATCCCCAAGCTTAGATGCTCGAGTCTTCTTGGAATTTGCTGGTATGTACCTCCGGGGCATCCCCAATCTTAGGCTCTTCACTCTTGTTGATCACGTCATATTATCGTCTTCTCTTGACCCTTGACAACTTCCTTCGCACCAAACTTCTCACAATCTTCATCAGCAACGTTAGTGCAATCGAAATAATAAATTCACATGGTTCAGTTTCAACACAAGCCTAACACTCATAAACACATTAGCTACTGTCACAACTTCTTTTAAAACTCTTTTTCTCAAAAGAACACCAAAATAAAGAGATTAAGATGCAAATGCAATTATTGGAAGAAATCTGTCAAAACAGGACAGCTGGTAAATATGATTTTTTTCGAAAATCTTCTGTTGCTAAAATAAAAAAGTGTTCAACAAAAAAAATTGCGTATATAGCCCAGGATTACGCAAAAAATAACTCAGGTCATTTTGAATTTTCTGTGATTTTATACGAATTTAACAGTGGATAGGAGAAATATGTTTCCTGCGCAGAAATCCGAAATATAGTCTCATCTTTCCACTAGAGGATTTACTTTTCTCAATAAAGACACAAAAGAAAAGATACATGGGGGTTGCTAAGGAAATAGACAACACCCAGGTGCAAACTACACAGAAAGAAACGACGAAAAACAGGTTGAAAATGGAGAAATAAAACAGTTTGTATCCCAGTAGCGCTTTTATTTAACGCCTTTCAGCTAGGAATAGAAAGCAACTCAAGTATTTTCGAGCTAAGAAGTATCAAAATTAAGCTTAGAAATCTCCTCTACAATGAATTGTATTTCATCTATAGAAGTTTTAGATGTCCCTTTATCAGCACTTTTAGGCACACTACTTTCATCAAATGGGTTTGGAGGAACAATCCAATCAAAAATATTTTCTAAAGCTTCATGCATTCCTACCAATTTAAAGGGTATTAGTATTTTAATTTCCTTATCATCGGCTTTAACCGGTGTGCTATTAACATCTACACATGAGCATGACATATCAAATCGGTTAAAAACTTTTCTAGCCTCAATGGCAACATCACCAAATTCTTTAAACAAAGTTTCTAGAATAAACTCTTTTTTTTGCTATCCTTAAATGTTATCAAGGTTGAGGAACATTTTTTGTATTATGGGATTTAGGTTAACAAACCTAGCTTCCAGCATACGAACTAGAGATGCTGCAGCAGTTTCATAATCTGGAGCAAGTTTAGCTAAGGATCTATCCTCAAATTCTTTGTGCTTACTAACATAATTATAGAACTCTCCAATATTATATTTCCCAATTATATAACCGCTACATATTGGTACGTCTTTCAAGGTAAACTTAGGTAAAATCATGATTAGAGATTAAACTAAGAGTAGAAAAGCAAAAATAACAGCTATGAAGTAAAGTAATCCTTTTGAGTTTTTGATATAAAGAACCAAAACAAGAAAAAAATAAAAACAAGACAATAAACAAATAAAGAGGTTGAGAGTTGGAGACTCCCCTTGCCAGAAGACTTCTTTCTTCCCGGCAACGGCGCCAGAAATTCTTTGCTACGCCTTGTTGGTGCCTTGACGGGGAGACTTCTTGATATGATGAATTTTAAGTCCCCGGCAACGACGCCAGGAATTCTTGATGCTTGTGATGGCGTGTTGGGAACCCCAAGAGGAGGGTGTGATGAGTACAGCGGTAAGAATTTCCCTCAGTTAAGAACCAAGGTTATCAATCCAGTAGGAGAAAAAGGATCTTCGGAAAGTTGATGCCACTGATGGTGGTGATGGCGCCTCACCGGTGTCAGCAACAATGCGGAACCTACACACAACACAACTAAAATACTTTGTCCCAATGGTACAGTGAGGTTGTCAATCTCACCGGTCTTGCTGAAAACAAAGATTAGACGTATAGTGTGGAAAATGGTGCATTCTTGAAGTAAGTAAAGAAAGCAGGGAACTGTAGGGGTTCGTTTAACAGTGTAGGAAAACGGACCGGGGTTCATAGGTTCACTAGTGGTGTCTCTCCATAAAAGATAGCATGCTAGCTGAACAAATTACAACTGGGCAATTGATAAATAGAGGTTGCACCGTAGTTTACATTCATGACATGATGAATAATATGATATTTAGTGCGGGCATTACAACAATATACATAGACCGTAATCCAACTGCATCTATGACTATTAATCCACCCTGAGATTATCATCCGAACCTCCTTAGGTACTAAGTTGCAAGCAACAGATAATCGCATTAAGCAATGTGTGTAATGTAAGCAATGATTGCGCACGCGGGCACTCACACCGCTGTTTTCTCCCTAGTGGCAACAACACATCCTCCCCCGCCATGTTTCTGTCACTCGAGCACAGGAGAAAAGGAGGCATGAACCTAACTATCGAGCATAAATACTCCCTCTTGGAGTCACTAGCAACTACTTGGCCAGAGCAACCACTAGCAACGAAAAGCATGCAAGATCACAAATAACATATGTAATAAAGACTATAATCAACTTGGCATAAGTTCACTATTCATCGAATCCCAGCAAACACAGCACCTAGAATTACATAAGAACAATCTCGATCATGTTAGGCAGCTCACGAGATCTAAACATTGAGGCGTAGGAGGAGAAGACAACCATCTAGCTACTGCTATGGACCCGTAGTCCAAGGCTGAACTACTCACGCATCACTCCGGAGGCAGACATCGTGATGATGAGGCCTCCGGTGATGATCTCCTCGCCGGCAGGGTGCCGGGAGACAGCTTTAGAAGCCCCCTGATCTAGGATTGACGACGACGGCGGCTGCGGAACTTTTCGGGGATTTTTTATCAGGTACCTAGGGTTTTCCTTTGGAGGGGAATAAATAGGCAAAAGGGCGAGGTCGGTGGGCCACCAGGGTGGCCTCACCACCCCCAGGCGCGGCCAAGGGGGGGCCGCGCCTGGCTATCGTGAGCCCCCTGGTGCCCGTCTTCGACTCCTCTTCGGACTTCTGGATGCTTCCGGGGAAAATAGGAACTTCGGGATTTGTGGGGTCCAATTCCGAGAATATTTCAAGAACAAATATTCTGAAATAAAAAATAACAGAAAACACGGAACTGGCACTTGGCATCTTGTTAACAGGTTAGTCCCAGAAAACGTGTAAAAATGCTATAAAGAAGGGAGAAAACATGTAGCAATTGGCATAATATCAACATGGAACATCAGAAATTATAGATACGTTGGAGTTGTATCAGCTGTGTCCGTCGTTGGCCATCATGCGGACATCATTACATAGCTGTTGCCCACTTCCCGTGCGGATCCGACAATCTCGACTCTCCTCTTTGCCTGGAGAAGATCGGCTAGTTGGGCGCCGGAGGCGTCGCGTTCCAGTCGGTGCCGGTTTTCGATTCTCGCGGCTTCCCGTAAAAACCGAGATGGATGATGGAGGCACATCTTGTCGTCTTTCCTTATCGAGGGCACCGTTTTTGCAGCTCCAACTTCTTTGTTCGGGATGCTCCGAGGGAAAAGGAAACCCTAGATCTAGGCTCTCCATATGGGATGTCAGCGACACTTGCGGGTGTTGTGCTACTTCTTGCGCATAATCAATGACAATTTTGGCGGCATGGTGCAGCGGGGCCTCATTGTAGGTCGCATGATGATGGTCACACGAAGGGTGGAGGAGCTGTCTAGCGTCGTGGCGGAGTCGATGGCAAGTCTGACAGGTGAATGCATTGATTTCTCTCTTGAAGACGGGTGAGCGGAAGACGGAGACGGCAAGTTCTGGACCGTGTTCGTCGGTGTGCACTGCGGTGTGTCGGACCGATTCTGCCCCTTGCTCGCTATCGGGCGGCTTGGTATGGCCTTTGGTTTTTAGATGATGCGCGTTGGTGTGTCGTCAGCGCATTCGGTCCTATATATGCTGCCACCCCCTTCATTAGTATTGCAGCTAGCGAGTTGTCGCTATGTTGGTGGTTTCAGATTGTTCATTGATGGATTTATTTGTAAAAGGTGGTGGTTGTCATTTTAATAATAATAATAAGCGGCTATGTGCACCATTTTGGTGGATAGCCTGGGGGTAGAACCTCCAATTCTGTCAATTAGAACAAACTCTACTAGAGCAAGTTTTACCGCGGCGCACCTTCGGCTCGCTTCAGTGTTTGTAACCGTCGTTAGGTGGTCCAAAAACCTACTTATAATTTTTTTTTATTGCGTTTAGCATTCTTTGTATATCATTGTTGACGATGAGTTAATGTGTTGGCCTTTTGTGGAAAAAAAGTTGAAGCTATGGACGTAAGCAGCATATTTTACCATGCGTCACGATTGGTCCCGGAGGGAGGGAAATCAAGACGTGGACATGGCCGATTGATCTCGGGTTCTTTTATGGCGTACCGTGCATGGAGATGGGATACCAGATAGGTACCATGCATGATCTTGATCACTCCCGTCGCATCGTCCGTGGTTTTCTTTCTCTCGTCTACAAGAGGGGCAAGTGCGTGCAGTGACTCAGACTTGTCACTCCCAAGCTGGCCAACAGACCAAACCATGAACGACATCAAAATGTTGATAGCTAGTTTTTTTTTTTTTTTTGAGAGGGTCTAGGTAGTGGGGATAGATATATGGGCCCAAAGGCCTTTCTTTGGGGGCATGAATCTAGTCCGTTTCAGCCTGCCGGCCGGCCCCATGCATGTACTGATGCACCCAATCTGCTGCCCCCACTTGCCCACCTTGCTCCCCGAATCATTAGGTGCACACCCCCCGTGCACCAACTGGAGATAGTAAACCCTTAGTTCACTATCTATCTTTGAGATACATTTCCTAAAAAATTATATGCATACATCATTAATCACTACCCTCTATCCGTTCCTTGATGTAAGTAAGTTGCACACGTACGGGTTTTGAGGTATAGGTTTGACCGTGAACCTTTTAACCGATGAAACGTGGGTCATGCGCTACGAAAACGATACCATGATCGAATTCGTACTCAAAAGAAGATTCTAATATAACATAAGAAGTTTACTTTTGCAACCCCATGATACAGTGAAAAAAAAAATATATAGGGATGCATTTGAGGAGTACTTGTCGGTCTGCATAGCTCAATTATCTAGTGCGGGGAGTTGGAACATCGATAGGGAGAGTCACACACAATAGAAAGTTGATGTACCAAAGCTCCTCATGCACATTACCTAGCTAGTTGTGTTGCGTGTCGTCATGGGGATGCGGCATGCATGACTTCATACCGATCGAGGTGACATATGGAAATCAGTAGGAAGCCGCCAATAAAGAAGACCATGAGCATGCACAGACATCTTTTTCCTTCTTGTTGTCGTTCTTCCAATGACTTTGACCTCTTCTGTTGTCGTGCAATTCCTGTGAATACCCATGCTTGATAACCTAGTGAAGATCCAATATAATGGTCTTTGTAGAGACCACCGCCCCCATGTGGCAGCTAGAAATTTTGAGCATGAGGCTGTCGATCATGATAAGCTCTCTCGGGTACCACCAAAGTCCTTCCGAAGGGGATATGCCAGAACCCTGGCGAAGGGCCTTAGCAATGGTCACATCCAGCTCTAAGTTAACGGCAATGATGCTCGGGCAGTGTTCCTTGAGACGACGTCTTTCTCGGGACCGACCGAGTCCTGCCATCTACTTGCCGCCCCCTTCTAGGCGCTAAAGAGTGATATGGTTGGTCCATCGAGAAGGAGCGTCCTTCTGGAGCTGTTGTTCTTTGGCTTTGATGTTCGTCTTAGGATAGATTCCTTTGTTTCGGAGTTGTAATGTACTGGAGTGACAGACTTGTTTTACTGAAACTTGTTCCTTGTATATTGTATAAAAGTAAGGTGCACACTTGGGTACTCTTGGAAAACTAAAGCACCACACCGTTTTGTCACAAATTTGGGTAAAAGCCTTTTCAAGTCATACTATGCAGAGGCAGGAGAGCTGTGAGCTCTTGTATGGTGTATCAGGCCGGCTTGATGGGACGGCAAGTTTCAATCGAAGATTCCATTATGGAACAGAATATGTTCACGGATAATGACTGTGCTAACACGCACGGCCGGCCGGACAAGGACTAAGCTGATGCATGAGGAGATTCCCACAAGTAGCAAGTCACAAGCACATATAGGTAGGCCGGAAAGCATAAACAACCCTAATCTGAAAAGTCTAACCACACGCATCAGCATAAAATAACAGACTAAAGCTGCAAATTAGTGGACACATAAACACACCAATAATCGCTCAAGATGGAGACCACCCCCAGCCTAGCTCTAGCTCTCGCTCGATATATACACAAGAAATCACCAGTGCTACGTACGCCCGCACACGTACAATAATTCTGACGATCGATGGCATCTGGCAACGCGACAAATCGTCCCAGCAACATGGACTTGGCCGCCATGGGCGACGACGACATGGACATGGAGTACTCGTCCCCGGAGTCCGGCCCCGACGACGCCGCCGAGTCGTCCTCGTCGCCCACGCCGGCGCAGCTGCAGCAGCGGGCCACGCCGTCGTCGTCGCGGTTCAAGGGCGTCGTGCCGCAGCCCAACGGGCGCTGGGGCGCGCAGATCTACGAGAAGCACTCGCGGGTGTGGCTCGGCACCTTCCCCGACGAGGACACCGCCGCGCGCGCCTACGACGTGGCCGCGCTCCGCTTCCGTGGCCGCGACGCCGTCACCAACTACCAGCGCCCTCCCGCGGCGGCGGAGGAGGAGGCCAGCTCGTCGTCCACGGGTGAGCTCGATCCGGAGCTCGTCTTCCTCAACGACCACTCCAAGGCCGAGATCGTGGACATGCTCCGCAAGCACACCTACGACGACGAGCTCCGGCAGGGCCTGCGCCGCGGCAGCGGGCGCGCGCAGCCGACGCCGGCGTGGGCGCGGGAGCACCTGTTCGAGAAGGCCGTCACTCCCAGCGACGTCGGCAAGCTCAACCGCCTCGTGGTGCCTAAGCAGCACGCCGAGAGGCACTTCCCTCAGACGGTGGCCGGCGGCAGCAACGAGAAGGGCGTGCTGCTCAACTTCGAGGACGGCGAGGGGAAGGTGTGGCGCTTCCGCTACTCGTACTGGAACAGCAGCCAGAGCTACGTGCTCACCAAGGGCTGGAGCCGCTTCGTCCGGGAGAAGGGCCTCGGCGCAGGCGACACCGTCGTCTTCTCCTGCTCCACCTACGGACCGGAGAAGCAGTTCTTCATCGACTACAAGAAGACGGCAGCCGATGCGGCCATTGGAGATGAGAATGAGACCGGCCATGTCGCCGTCAAGCTCTTCGGCGTGGACATTGCCGGAGGAGGCGGCGAGGGATCGTCAGGTGGATGAAGGGCAGACGGTCAGTTCTTCATCTTCTGCTGCATACCCTAGCTAGTATGATTGCAATTGCATATATTGATTAGTACTAGCTACTCGATCGATCTACATTTCCATTTGGGGAAGCAAGATCGAGTAGGCACAAAAAAGCCAACATTAACATCATCCAGATAGTTGTTTCAGTCGACTATGAGAGGGACAATTTCTTGTACATTTTTTTTTTGTATGTCAATCTTATTGAATAGATTCTACTATTCAAATGGGTTGTGTGAGAGAGATAATTCTTTGTATACTTTCTACGAGACGATATTATTGGAATTTTTCTAGATGATCCATGCATGTTACTGAATTTCCAATTGGCCAAATAGTGTCTTTCAATTCCTTGTCATGATTGTTAGATCAGGATTCTTTCTTCCTGTCCCTGTTCGATCCATCTACATCATTCTTGATATAGTGCACCCGCGTGCCAGATTTTAAACTATAAGATTAATTGGTTCAGGAGCCGCCACACATGAGGAGTGCGAAAGCCCTTTTTTCTATTCAAAAACTATTATACAAAGGTAGAGAGAATCCTCCAACTTCTGATTTTAAAAAAGAGGTTCCAGAGCCCCATGACTATATTATTATAGTCCCCGTAAATCAAGTTGATCAACGATGTGGAATCAAGGGGACTCATGTCATGTATGTTTGACGAGATCTTAGTGTGTGGCATCGTGCGGTTGAATGCTGCTTTTGCTGAACATGTGTTCATGCTTTTAAGGGTTTAAATTAGATAACTAAGTGACACATGCTATGTTTTACCAAACGAGCGAGGATATACATGGTGCATCGATCATCTTCTTGCATTTCACAAGCTTAACTAAAGCACAATGGGCTGACGAGGCTTATAAAATTGAGCGAAAATATTACTAATTAACTTAAATGAGTCAGCTACAATATTGGAGAGGTCATTGCAAATGCAAAGAAAATATTCATTTTTAAGTACACATGAAGCATTGGCCACCATCAATTAGTATTGTGACATAACAATGAGTCAACCCAAGAAGAATAATAGGAAAATGGGATTAAATTCATGTTATAATGAGAGAGGTCATACGGTAAAGGAATATCCATATTGGAACTAAGATCACATACTTAGAATCGATGAAAATATGCATTAGGTCGCCTAGTGGATTTTGGATGACCAATGACCAAAAAGTGAAGGAGTTGGTGACTTGATTGCGTGTTAAAGGTACATTCGGTTATGCTAGTTCAAATTATACCCATAAAAATAATAAGGACACTACTACTATATTTCGTGTTTCTTCTTTAAATATATTGAATTCCATTCTCCATCGGTTTGGGCTTCTAGGAAAACTGTTGGTGCATTCAAGATATCTAGATTGCATGAATTGGCAGTGTACTTGTACATGAATCCCACATCGAAAGACTAAAGAAGCCTAGAAATGGAGGGAAGTGTTGAAATATATCACTATCTCTTTTCATCTGATACCACTAACTAGTTGTCAGTAGAGTATGTTGGCGAGAGATCCTAGTTACATGTAGTTTTGGAACAACTGAGGGTGGTAATGTACTCGGATCCATCACAACTCGTTATGCACGAACATACTTACGATAGGGGTGGGTACACTTTGGATTCATTGGAATCGTAACATGAGAGCTATCTAGGTTTTTATTGAGCAAGGACTTTCACCGTCATGGTACACCGTAATGAAAGTTTGGAATGGTTGATCTAGGATTTTGACATTCAAAAGCACCATTTCAGATAGCTTTAAAAGATATTTTCTTTTGGAGTGTGTAATCATTATGGTCGGTGGAAGCCTTTGGTACCTTTGATTTAGTGTTTCGTGTCCGATATCTATATGCTCTAGAACCACCGAGTGTACTACAATAAATGTGATAATCTGTGACGCACATTCTGTGACGATTCAGTGAAAAAGCGTCTGACGCTTTTTCACTGAATCGTCATATAATGTGCGTCACAGATTCTCACATTTGTTGTAGTTTGCGTATACACTGTCTCCAAGGTTTCGTCCTCATATGGTTCTTGAATGACTCATTACCTCTATTTAGAGAAGAGCACAACGTAAGTGGTAGTTGTTTCTTCCATAGTTGCCTAAAATTTGAATACACTTCATATCTCCATACCCTCTTACCAGGGGTCTATTTGGTTTGTCTTTGAATAAATTTTTTATGACCGTGGGTTGTATGGTGTGGAAAAACGGCTACAAACCGTGTGTTGTATGAATATTATAGGTCTATTTGCACACAATGGTATAAACAGAAAGGAAAACCAAAATTACCTAAATAGGTGGTTTTTAGTTTATAAGCCAAAAATGACAAGCCAAAATCCAAAATATGTTTGGTTAGGAGTTTAGCTTATAAGTCAAAAGCCACCATCGTTAAGCCTAACTGAACACACCCGATTTTACTTCTGGAAGTGAAGCCAATGTTGTTTTTCAGGGGGTTTCCTATATAAGGAACTCCTAAGAATATTCCCCTATCTGTCAAAATAATTATAGAGTCAACACAATTAATTTATGCATTTGTGAGATAAGTCTTCAGATATACTTTTTTTGTGAAAAGGTCCACCGAGCTATTGATAATCATCCAGAGTTGTACTAGGATCCTAAAAGGTAATAAAAATCACAAATAGCTCTTTGGACAACCTAGGGACGACGATAGACACTTGCACGATTCCACGGCACGCCGCCGTCCTTGCCCCGCCATCAGGGAAGCCACAAAAATATTTTTGTAGCAGAGATTGTTGTAGTAGACGAATGGGACGTTGTAGTGCCAAGGCCACAAAAGGCCATCACACTAGAGCAGCAACCATTGCCAAAGATGAGACTCGTAAATCGAAAGAGTCAGACCTAAAAGCACAAAACGAACACGAAACTAGACTGGATCCCCGAACATTCGTCGGACATACAAGCATACACGCCTCTGCCGACGCTCGATGCACCCGCCACCGTCTCACCATCCCCATGAAGACACCATAAATTAGGCTAAACAAAGAATGGGAACCCTTCCTCTCGGGGGGGGGGGGGGGGGTGGTGTCTGTTAGGCCTCCAAGGACCCAAGGCCATCACAGGCGGAGAGGATGTAGCCGGCGAGGGGGAGATAATCCTAGATGTGTTTTAGGATTTCATCCTTTCTCGACTCCTAACACACGGCGGGGTTGATCTTGGTATATTATTCTTTTGAAATTCCAATGTGGTTTTTACAAATCCTTTCCCTTAATGATGTCACTCATTTGATGTACTTATTTTTGTTCTTTACAACATTCCGGAACAAATGATAGCAGTGGCCTCCAAATTCGAGTGATGTACATTCATGTAATATTTTATTAGGAAACAAGTCCAAGAAAAGGCATGTTTTTGAGGCATGTGACATGCATAGTTTAGTATGCATAATATTTTGGAAGGTCGATAATTAGGACCTTTTGCATTTCAATTAATTGACGCAGATTCAGTAGAGAAGGACCATAACATGTCGTGAAATGTTGTTTGGGACAAGCAGACGTACAATTTCTTTTTTTAGAGGGTATGCAATTGCGTACATTTTTATAGAAGAAGAAGAGTTTGAGTTATAAAGATAGCGATAGCAAAAGTTGCAAACAACTTAGCTGCCGCAGCACACTCTCACCCACACATTTAAATGATTACTCCCTAAAAATGACTCCCGCTCCGGCTCTAGCTGCCATCCAGAGCTTCATGATCTAAAAAATTCTAGCAGCTAACTAGGCTTCGCTCGTGAACTGGTTATTGTTCTCGAACACTAGCAGTGTGTTGTTTCCAGATGCTCCAGCAGACAAGAGTCACACATGAATCGAAAGCCTTCCATTAGTTATCTCTGAATCTATCCCTCACCATCACCCACCAGTTCACCAAGGTATCGGTACAGGTAGGTAGCGGAATTTGCGATAGCATCCGCTGGAAACAGATCCATCGTACCTGTCTCACATAGACGTACAAATTTCAATTCGAGGTATTGGTCGAGCATGCTCAAAGACAAGATAGAAAATATCTATCTCTAGTTTGCGGATCCAGACAAATTAGTATGCTTTACATCGCTTCCGTGGCCTACTCCTGTCCAAACCTGACCTAATAACGCCATATATAGGATTGGCCGACAAATTCTTGCATGGACACGTGATGTTTCAGCCTCTAAATGACGCCATAGTCATGGTGGTCTTGGTCGGTAGTTCAATAGCATGCCGTGCCGACCTGCTTTTTGATGATCAGGGGTATTTACTTCTCGTCAAAACCTTCCATTAATATCTTACCAGGTAATGCTGCAGGCAGAGATTGATGGGAAGATGCAGTTGTGCCATATATAGGCCTTGTTTCTCTTCCCTTTTGGTAATGAAGGTGTTAACAAAAGAGTTTTGCCTTTTGGTAAAACTTGTCTTAATTAAGTACATGAACTAAAGATGCTTTTCCTTTGTTTTTAAAATAAATATATTTAAATAGATAAAGCAAAATACTTTTCCAAGGAAATAATTAAGGTTTATTCAAGCGAAATAAAGTGTTTGCACGAAAATTTCAAAGTCCCATGGAGCCCATTTTTTTTGAAAATTTCAAAATATCAGTCCGGGAAAAGGCTAGATGTACATAATATATGTCAAACGACACCATTGTGCAAAATATTAATACAAAATAATTTGTATTCTATGCTACACAAAAATAACAAATCTGACAAAATTTCAAAATGTGCACACTTCACCGCACGCAGATCGACACTTTTGTTATTTTTGCTCAGCCTAGAAAACAAGTCATTTCTTATTAGTTTTCTACGCACTAGTAGACTTCATCATTATCTACAACTTAAAAGATTCTGAGTATACGAAACTAAAAAAAAAAATGTTATTTTCTAATTTTTCAATACAGAGCTCCATCAAGCCCCAGCTCGAAAACGACAAAACATTTTTTTTTCCTGCATCCGTCTAGCCTCAAATGGCCTTTGCAGCTTAATTTTGCTGCTCCTTTTTTTTTGTATCATTGTTTACTCGGCATGCAGCTAGGGGACCCCATGTAGCTAGCTAGATACTGTAGCTTCTTGTTGACACATGATGGCATTTAGCTAGGTCCCAGCTGCATGGCATTTAGCTGCCTGTCGGCACAAACAATTCACTTATTGGATACTCAAAAGGGGCGTATGAGGTCGCCTCACTTTTCAGCAGCATTCAGTTGTATTGTGTGCTACATAAAGCTCAAGTTCGTGTGTGTTTTTCCACAAACAGTGGGTGCAATAGTACTATCCACTATCCACTGTCCCCTCCCCAAAATGGTTAAAACCAAAGTACCCCAAATTTGCCTTTTCTGTAGAGAGCGGATATCGTTGTTCACTTTCATGTGCATGTGGTTTGATCCCCCAGAGATGAGCGGATATTGTTATCCCCCTAGCTAAGCCTCTAGACACGTCTTAAATGCTCAAAATGCATCGTGCAGACTAGAAAGGCAATAACGAATTGGAAATTTTAAAAAAGTAGAAATTTGCGGGAAGAAACAGATGAACACGGTCATGATTTTTTCAGCCACCGTCGCAAAATAATACTCCCTCCGTGCCAAATTAACTGTCTCAAATTTGGACAAAAGTGGATTTATCTTGACATGTTTTAGTGTTAGATACATCTACTTTTGTCCAACTTTGAGAATTAATTTGGGACGGAGGGAGTACATGAAAATGGAGTTCAGGAACCTAATTAGTTCAGCTTTGACACGGCTCCACTTGGCCTCCTTCTTGTTTGCGGCGCGCTCCTGGGCGATCCCCTACTTGAGGAGCTTGGCGTCGAGGAGGCCTCCTCGTGCGGCTGGGAGCGGGCGCACACCATGACGACGACGCCTTCCACTGAGTCGTCCGGGACAAAGTCCAATGATGAAATGTTGGGGCTGAAGGCAGCAGTGTCGAAGCTGTTCAATGCGGGATCCTCCACCATTGACGTGAGGAAGAGCGTGCAGGAGCACCCTGTTGCGGCGGACGAGCTCCCCTCGCCGCTGCGCCGCTCCGCACGCTTGCAGTCAAACTCTGGGGTCACGCGGTAGAGGAGGTACGGCGGGGGATCCGTGCCATTGTTGGTGTCCCAGCGAGCGAGCGAGCGTTTCTAGGCCGCGTCGGAGCCGATGAACTTCTTGTGTTCCTCGTCGTAGTCGTATTTGGCGCTGCCCTGGCCGCCCCGCGTTCGATTGAGCAAGGACTCGACCACATGCATGGTGGTATGCGGTGAGGGATTTGTGCGCGCAGGCTTATTTTCTCGCCGGCAGCACTGGCCCGTATCACACTATAATATGTTTTATTATTTTCTAGAAAAAATGTATCTAGACATGTTCTAATCTATCGATTCATATGTATCTTACACTATAACATGTCTAGATTCATTTTGTCTAAAACATGTTACGTTTCGGTGGTACGGAGGGAGGGAGTATTTATTTAGAGGTGCTTCCCGAATAAGTGTGTTGGTTTTGTATTCGTGACGACAAGGAGGTACTGTACCTGTGACGGCCGGCGGTAAATGGCTTGGTCAACAGCTGGAGCAAATGCAGTGATGAGAAGTTTGGCGTGATGCTTACAAGGATGATGAGCGCCTTCCAGTCGAACAGTGCAAGTGAGAGAGAGGTGATAAGACATGATACGTACGGGACGGATGGACAATTTCTGTGCATGTGGCAGGCCAAGGACCACGCACATGTACGTACGTGTTTGCTTCCTCTCGCCTGCATCATGGCGCTCTTCTGCCATGCACAGCCCCTCATTACTCGTTTTGTTGTTGCCTAGTACCACTACGTGTCGACCCTAGGAGAAGCAGACTCGTCGCAAGCTTTGCTTAGCGAGGATCATCATGGCCTCATTTGGCTTCCAAACAACCTAGGTACCGAACTAAGGCTGGTGCCAACCGGGGCTATAGGGGCGGGCGGTAGCGGCGCTACCGCCCGGGGCCGGGCGAGAGGGGGCGGTAGGAGGAGGCGGTAGGTGCCGGCGCGCGGCTGCGCTGCCGCCCGGGCTGTAGGGGCTGCCGCCCGCATAGGCGGGGCGGTAGCGACGGGGTGGGGCGGTAGGGGGGGCGAGAGGGGCGGTAGGCGGGGCGGCGGGGCGGTAGGGCGGGGCGGCAGGGAAGAGCCGTTGGCTCCCAACGGCTAGCTGACGTGGCGGAGAGAGAAAAGCTGATGTGGCAGAGAGAGAATCTTACAGCCCGGGCTATAGCCCGTGCACTGGCACCGTGCCCGTGAGAGTGGGGTGATAGTGGTGAGAGAAGGTGACGTGGCGGGGGCTATAGCCCGTGAATAGTGGGCGGTGCATTGGCACTAAGGACTCTTTTGATTCATAGGATAGGAAAAGTATGGGAATGGGAAACTTGTAGGATTGGTATGTCATGGCTAAATGAATCCTATGAGAAGAGGAATTTCCTTTAATCGTGTGAATGAATTTTTCCATGAGGTTGGATCTCATGTTATTTTCCTATAGGATTTATACTACAAGATTCCTATGGGAATATTTCCTATAGGATATGATCCTATGAATCAAACAAGCAATATAGGAAAATTTCCTATAAGATCCAATCCTACAAAAATCCTATGTCACTCCTATGAATCAAAGAGGCCCTAATGCTGGTAAGAGCATCTCCACCGACTAGTGAAGGGCAGCTCTTTTGCCCCGGTTGTTGGTTGGGGGTTACGCACCGGCTGGACAACCGGTTTTCGCAAACCCGGGCTAAAGGCCTCACCTAATGACCCGGTGGTTGATACCAACCGGGGTAAAAGGGGTGCCCACGTGTGCTCTGCGCAGCGTGCAGGCACCCTTTTGCCCCGGTTTGGGACACCAACCGGAGAAAAAGGTTTTCTGCCGCGGCAGAGCTTTGGCATGTTTCTTTTTGGCGTTGTTTTTAGGGTGTTATTTCTATGCTGTTTTTTTTTCGGTGAGGCTGTAAATGACATATTTTTTGCACATCGTGTCGTGGTGGTGTCACGGCAGATGCCATGGGATGGCTAAAGATGTGGGGACGAAGGACGCTGGAGGTGTCCGGGGAGGGATCACGCGACGAGTAGCCGCGTGAGGTAAGAACAATACGCTGCAAACAACACGATCTACCCAGGTTCGGGGCCCTCGTGAGGAGGTAAAACCCCTACTCCTGCCTCTCTGTATGTATTATGATGTTTCTCCGAATAGCCACAGTACAAATGATATCGCTACCGAGTAGCCACTCTCCTCTCTCCGAGTAGGGCTAGGTCAAGAACTTAGGGTTTCTAGGGTTCAATGTGTGCATGCCTCGCGCAGGAGGCGGCGGGGCACCTTATATACCTGGTGCCCAGCCGGATACGTCCAAATCTGGACAAGTGTCGACATAGTGTGCACACCGTCCTTCTTCCGGGTTCCCGCTGACAGCTTTGGTTCCCAACCTTGGCTTCATCTGGAAAGTCGTTGGGCAAAACTAGGGGACAGACCGGTATCACTGTACCTAGGCACAGAGTAGGCCCCCCTTATCCTGCCACGGCCTGCTTCCATGCTGTCACTGTCAGGCAGGCCGGTCCCAGATGAACAGTAGTTCGAATGCTGCCAAGTACGGACCCAGGATACGCGGGATCCTGTGTCAGAACGGCTCCTTTGACTTTCTGGCCCGAGTAGGTTCCCGCCAATTGTTCCCGCCAATTGTACTCGGACCAACTCCTCTACTCGAAAGGATAGAACTTGATTGATATCTCCTTCTGGACATCTTGAGGTGAGACCGAGTAGCAGTCGACCGGGTAGCGAGTACCGGGTAGTCGGCTACTCGACCAAACCTCTCTTCCGTAAGGCGCCTTTACCCTCTGTCTTTACCCTACTCGGGGTTAACCCCCCGACAGCAGTCCCCGAAGCTAGTTGAGTCTTGCGAACTCGTTCACTTGGCTCTGCCAGCTTAAAACCAATTTTTGCCTCATAGCCCTTGAACCTCAAGATGCCGAGCACAAGGCCTCCGAGTAGTACTCTGAAAAGTACCTTGAGTCTTGTGTCTTCCGAGTAACACCAGCCTTCTATTCGGCAACCGAGTAAAAGGACTTAGAGAATTTCTCCTTTGGCCTCTCTGCAGCGCAGAGCACCATCCAGCCGTCCGTGCCGCAACCGGACGCATGTCGAGCATCCACGACCCTGTCGTTTCGCTGCCCACGACACATCGTGCCACGCGCCCAGTTTTCACGGGGCGGGCCCACCGGCTCGTTATGTCCCATCAATCGTAATAATGGGCCACGATCTGATCGTGGGATCTACTGTGGCAGTTACGCGCGCGTTTCGCGCTTACGTGCGTTTCTATTCGGCCACAGGCCCCACCACACAGCAATCATGGCCACGATTGATCCCACTACGCCGATGGTAACGGTAAAATCGCGGAGAGGGTATAAATACCCCCGCCGGTAACTTCCTTTTCCCCTTCCCTTGCACTATTCCTCTTTCGTCCTCTGCTTTCCTCCGCCACCGAGCTCTCCGCCGCCGCGCAAGCTTTCGCGCCGCCGCGGACTCAATTCACCCAACCACTCCGTCCAATTTCTTCCACTCCTCCTGCCTGCAACAATGGCCAAAGCCGGCTGGGCGGGCTCAATCGTTACCAGTGAGGATTTCGCCTGGCTCGTCAATACCAGGCGGGTTCCTCCCGGCGTGGAGTGCCGGGTGCCTGACGACGAAGTTGTGCCAACTCCACGGGAGGGTGAGCGCGTCGTCTTCATGTCGCACTTCGAGCGCGGCTTTGGACTGCCGGCCTCCGAGTTCCTCCGTAAGTTTCTCGACCACTTCGGCCTTCAGATGCATCATCTGCCGCCGAACGCCGTCGTCTTCCTCGCCTACCACGCCGTGGTGTGCGAGGCCTTCCTCGGCATCCACCCGACGTCGGAGACCTGGCTGAGGTACTTCAACCTCCGCCAGCAGACTGTCGGGAAGAAGGACAGCGCGGGCGTGGCCGGCCGCGCAACCGACACCGGCTGCGCCATGATGGTGCAGCGGACCGGGACGAACCACCCCCGTATCAAGGGGCTAGACTCCGTTCGACTGTGGCAGAAGACGTTCTTCTACGTCAAGAACATCCCCGCCGCCGAAGGAGCCCAGGTAAACGACAGGATCAACCTTCCCGCCTGGAGCCTCCGTGCTCCCACTCAGAAGAACTGGAAGGAGAAGCCCGCCAACGACGACAACGCCATCGAGATAGAGAACAGGCTTGGCTGGCTGATAGAGCAAGGCCTCAAGAATGATGACCCGGTGGCTTGCTGGATCCAGCGCCGAGTGCTGCCTCTGCAGGAGCGCTGCCATCTCATGTGCTACATGGGAGGCCCCCGCGACTGCACCAGGACGACAACCATCGAGATCGACAACATTGATGTTCCCGGGCACGCAAGGGCCATCTTGATGACGAGCCTTGGCGACCATTGGCAGTACGGGTTCGTCCCGTATAGCCGCACGAAGCCGATTGAGCGGGTACGTTCTCCTTATTCTGTTTTTGCATATGCTTTCCGAGTAGATAACTCTTCTTCTTGCCGCGAGTAGCAGTTGCCTTCTGCACCGAGTAGGATACTTAGCCGAATCTCCTAGGCTTAATGTGTTTTGTACTTGCACGCCTTGTCGGGTAGCCTACTCGGGAACGATTCTTAGGCTTAGTGTGCTTTGCGCCTGCACGCCTTTCCGTGTAGGATACTCTACAATCATGCTTAGGCCTCGTATGCTTTGTATTTGCACGCCTATCCGGGTAGAAACAATCAGCGAGCTGCCTAGGCTTAGTGTGCTTTGTGTTTGCACGCCTATCCGAGTAGAATTCCTTCCCGATACTCGGCTAATCTGTGACCCTTCTATGTTTTTCAGATCCTTACTCGCCAGAAAATTGAAAGCTGTGAGCGCTTCGATGGCAACTTCTCTGCCGATCGCGAGGAGGACGATGTGCCCTCCTTCGATGCCGCGGATCAGATCAATCTCCCACGCTCCCCAACAACAGAGAAACGCGAGACCGAATCATCTCTCCGCGACTGGCCGGAGGACGAATCTGAAGGTAATTGCGCACTTGCTTTGCTTGTTCTCAAAAAACACCAATCCACCGATTACTGTTTCTGACTTGCTCCTTTTCTTTCCTGAACCCGCGGATGATGTTGCTGATGAGCACGAGGATGAGGATGAAGACGAGAACGAGGACGATGCGGTCCTTGTCGTCAAACCTCTGTCCGTCGCAGCCCCCAACACCCGCAAGCGGACTGGCAGTGACGCCCAAGGGCCTCCAGCCAAGAAGAAGAAGCCCATCGAGAAACAGAAACCGACCAAGGCAGTCGCGAAGAGATTAAGGCGAAAGCTCCCTTCCTCCACTGCGTAAGTTTTCCGTCTCGGTCGTCTCTCCTTTCGCGCTGTTTTCCCCAATCTTCTTCTAATTTCTGATTCTTTCTTTCTCGGCAGCCCTGCCATGGACGCGAATGCCGTTCTCGCGCCTGACCAGGCCAATAAACCACCAGTACCTCTGATCAATCTTGACGATGAGGAGGATGACGCCACCAACACCCAGGGAGCAGAAGCAGAACAGCAGAACCGTGCATCATCAGCAGCACGGGACACTGTTGCTCATCAGGACAGAGCGCCTTCTCCTCCAACCAGCAAGGCTGAGGAGAATCAGGACCAGGAGATGCAGGACACCGTCACCCACGAGCAGCCAGACGCTGAACAAGAGCAGCCCACCACAGGGGCTGCCGCACAGGAGAATCCCGCCGGCGAGCAGCGGGTAGAGGACGCCACCACCACGGATGCCACCATGGCGGACGTCTACCCACTGAGCGACGTGCAGTCAGGCGCCACACCGAGTAGCGCCCAGCCGATTGGCGCACCAGATAGTGCGCCCCTGGCGCCGCCAACTGATCCTGCCAGGCAGTAGGCCCTAGATGCCCTGAGGGATGAAGTTGACAGAAGAGCAGCCGAGAAAGAAGCTGCCGAGAAGGCCGAGGCTGAAAAAGAAGCAGCCGAGAAGAAAGCCGCCGAGAAGGCCGAGGCCGAGAAAGAGGCAGCCGAGAAGGAAACCGCCGAGAAGGCGAAGGCGAGAGCTGAGGGAAAGAAGCTCGAAGATCCCGAGAAGCAGAGAGCCGAAAAAGAGAAGGCGAAGGAGCGGGCCAGAGATCAGAATCAAATGCCGCCGCCAGCCTCGGGTGGAGCACTGGTGATTCGAGAATCCGGCCTGGTTGCCACTGCGACCACTGCCGCCGCCATCGCCGCTGGCCAACCTTGCTTCCCGGACTACATGGTTAAGGTTAGCCATCAGAACACCATCGGCTTCTCTCCCAAGGATAAGCAGCTAGCCCTTCTGAGGGGAAGAAAGGCCGTAGCCGTGAACTCCCCTCCCCCAGATCCAAATCAGAATCAGTCCGTCACTATTGCTTCTCGGGGAGTCCAAGATCCAACGATAAAATCCAGAAGTCTCGAGCAGGTGCTGGATACCATTGGCTATATCGACGCCAAGTGGGACAGCAAGGTTCTTGGTACGGACAACTGGCACGGCCTTGGTCTCGGCGCAATCGACCATATGCGCGTCGACTGGAACAAAGTGGATCTGGGATACAAGCCCATGACCGTCTCCACCGACACCGCCACTCTCGCTGCCAAGATGTTCCTGCACCGCAAGAACGCCGAGGACATCGAGCAATCTTATGCAGTAAGTTCCAGCTCGCCCTTCTCCGAGTTGCATTTTTCTTCTCTTCTATTCGCCTTCATTCTTCTTTACCATCACCCAGTCCCCGAGATTCTGGCCAAGCAGGCGGATACTCTCCGAGTAGCCTCCTACTCGGGTTGAATCTTTTCTGCTATGTCTAACTTGTTTTCTTCTCGCTTCTCAGGATAGCGTCCTGAAGCGGACCAACTTATACCGCGTGCTGCTCTGGAATCACTCTATCGCCAGGAGGCGAATCGCTGCATTGGAGAAGGAAAAGACAGCTGCGGAGGCTGCGAGCAAGAATGCCAACGACAGCACTCAGCAGCTGGCTGAAGTGAAAGGTACGCTTTTAGCTATGCGGTTACTGCGTTTCTTGTTTACGCCCGCGTCTGCCTTCTTTTGCGCTAACCTTTCCTACTCTGCAGAGAACCTGAAGAACTTAGCTGAGGAGCACGAGAAGTGTCGTGCGTTTGTGGAGAACGCCGAGGCCACCATCAAGAAGTTAGAAGGTGAGTAGCCGTCTTCTCGGAATCATTCTTGTTTCTGTTTCTTCTCTGCTTCTCTGCTAATCTTGTCTGTCTCTCCGCAGAAGATCATAAGTTGTTAGTTGAAGAACATCAGGATTGCGTCAAACCGGAAGAGGTGCAGAAGCAGCTGTCCGACCAGGCTGTCGAGCTGGTGCAGAACCACACCACAGAGGTGGCGGAACTGCAAACCCAGCTGCGGACGGCACTCCAGGATGCTGTTACTCTTGGCGCCGAGAGGGACAGAGCAATCGCCGAGAAAGCCAAAGCCGAAACAACCTTCAGAGCCAAAGAGAAGGCCCTTGAGCTGGAATGCGAGACGCTGAAGAAAACCAACGCTGATCTCTTTGCTCAGATGGATACTCTGCGCCAGATCCAGAATAAGCACATATCCAATGAAGAATCCTGGAAGACCCAGCTGCAGGCGCTGCGCATCGAGCTTAAGAGTAAGTTTTCTCTTCTCTGCATCTTTCTCTTCTCGGTTGAATTTCTTCTCGGTTCTTCCTCTACCCGGTTCTTTTCTTCTCTGATTCTGAATTTCTTACTTTTTTTCCCAGAAATCTTTCCTGCCATTATTTCTTCCTGCGTGCCCGCTCTGGCCAAGGCCCAAGCAGCACGTGCTGCGAATGGCGAGCCAGAGGACACCAGGGACGAAATTGAAGACAGCATGCTGGTGATGCGAGGCCAGTTCGAGCGCCTAGCCGCCGTTGGTTCTGACCTCGTGCGCGTGGGCTTTGAGCTTCACAGGCTCTTCTGGCCTGAGGAACCTGAGCCAACAACCATTCGGGGCCTCGCACTCAAGCTGCAGAATGTGAAGGCCGAGTTGAAGAAGTGGCGTGCTTCTGGGGCTCGGGCAGGCGCGGACTTGATGCTTCTCTGCATCTCCTCCTGGTACGAAAATCTTAACATGCAACTCATCCGCGGGAAGCGTGACAACTCCAAGTGGGAGACGGACTCCGACTGCGTGGCCACGCGCAAATCGATCGCGTATGGAGTGGCGGAGTGCGCTGAGACGGAGATCTATATCGACGGCCCCCCCGAGCCCGACACCGAGGTGGAGGAGGACGAGGAGGAGGAAGATGAGGAGACAGACTCCGACCTGGAGTCGGGCTTCTTCGATTCCCCCAGGAGCAAGGCCGGGAAAGGGAAGGGCACGGCCATCTCGAGTAGCGATGAGGAGGCCGAGCACATCGACACCGCCCCACTCGACTTCGGCACCTCTTCAGGAGCCGCTCTTGACGACACGATCCGTCCCCCTGGCCAAGCTTCCGGTTCCTCTACAACTCCAGGGCCCATCTCGGTGGCCACGGCCACTTCTGACCCGGCAGCCACCGAGCAGGACGTCGAGATGAACGAGTCCGCCACCATCCAGTCGGTTGCGGATGCCACCCATGCCAGCGCCGAGGAGGATGCGGCAGCCAGGGCCACCACAGAAGATGCAGCAGCCAATGCCAGTACCGACAACACTGCCACCTCCACCTGATTTTATCTGCAAACTTTTTCACTCGAACACTTATCAGATCCCCGGGATGCCGGGAGCAGATGTAATAGACTATCTTTGTTTTGCTTGCTACACAGTTTTTATGCCCACTCTGTTTATTTCGACATTAATCAATTTGCGCGACACTGGCTCAATGCCGAGTTGCGTTTCCATGCGAGTCCCCGAGTTGCATTTCTTATTCACCCTACCTTTTCATCTCTGCTCTACCCGCGACTTGTCGCTTTTTTGGTATTCGAGTCACAAGAATCAAGTAGTAGGGCTGCAAATACTTAGCCGCTAGAAACAATCATGGTAACGCAGCCCACCACTTAGCCGAGAAGACGAAACAGGAAACAAAAGTAACAAACAATCTACTCGGTTCCTGCACTCTTTCTTCCTTAGCGATTTTCGTGTGCTCATTGACCTTTTGCTTGTTCTCTTGCTTGCCATGAAGCCGGGTTTCGGACAGCAGCAGAGTCGAAGAGTTGGCATATAGGTTTAAACACAGTACTCAATGCGCTTATGAGTTCTGAAGTGAAGCAACCGAATAGACAAAGGGTCAAGCCAAGTAAAAACACTTAGAGCAATTTTTTGGACGAGGGCAGTCCCCGAGAACGATTTTAGACTGCAGAGTAGAATTTCAACTCGGATAAGAGGGTACATACACATCTTTGCTTATGAATGAAAACGACGAAGTAGAGCTACATTCCAAGGGCGCTTGGTTTCCTCTCCAGCTTTATCTGCCCTGTTCGCCTGCGATGGGCGCACATCTACAAGGTAGTATGCATCATTGTGCAACGCTTTGCTCACGATAAAAGGCCCTTCCCAAGGAGGAGACAACTTGTGCATCCCGGCTGTGCGCTGCACCAGCCTAAGGACCATGTCTCCTTCTCGGAAAACCCTTGGGTTCACCTTTCGGCTATGATAACGCCGCAGGTTTTGCTGGTAGATAGCCGAACGTGACAGAGTCAGCTCTCTTGCTTCTTCAAGCAGGTCAACGTCGTCTTCTCGAGCTTCTCTCGCCTCCACCTCAGTGTAGAGGGCTACTCGGGGGGAGTCATGCTCTAAGTCTATTGGCAACACGGCCTCAGCCCCGTATACCAAGAAAAATGGCGTGTAGCCGGTTGACCGGTTAGGGGTAGTCCTTAGACTCCACAACACCGCTGGCAACTCTTCTAGCCAACACCCAGGTGTTTTCAGCAATGGCTCAATCAGCCTTGGCTTTATGCCTGCCAGTACCATTCCATTTGCTCTCTCAACTTGCCCATTGGAGGCAGGGTGCGCGACTGACGCAACGTCTAGTCGGATATGCTTATCTCTGCAGAATCGCACCATTGCCCCCTCTGCAAAGTTGGTGCCGTTGTCGGTGATGATACTGTGCGGGTAGCCATATCTCATGATCACATCCTTCACGAACTTCACAGCTGTGACCCCATCGCACTTCCGAATAGGCTTCACCTCAATCCACTTGGTGAACTTGTCCACCATGACCAAGATATGTGTCATGTTGCCCTTAGCCGGTTTGAAGGGGCCAACCATATCCAAGCACCAAACAGCAAACGGCCATGTGATAGGAATTGTCTTCAACTCGGAAGCAGGCATGTGAATCTTACTTGCGAACATCTGGCAGCCATTGCACTTCCTCACAATGTCTTCAGCCTGCTGCAGTGCAGTGAGCCAGTAGAAGCCATGCCGAAAAGCTTTCTTGACCAATGCCCGAGAAGAGGCGTGGTGCCCGCATTCTCCTTGGTGTATCTCCACCAGAATTTCTTCTCCTTCTTCTGGGCTCACACAGCGTTGCAGCACGCCGGTGGCACTTCTCTTGTGCAGAACATCTCGGACTATGGTGTAGCCCTTGGACTTTCTCTGGATCTGCCTCGCAGTCACCTCATCTTCAGGTAGAGTGCCGTCCCTTAGAAAGGATAATATGGGCATAGCCCAACTCGGTGTCTCCCGTATGGGAAACACTGGTTCGTCCAGTTCCATTGGGACAGGCTCTTGCGGTTGCACAGGAGGAGTAGGAGCGCTTCTTTGCAGCCCAGACCGATTGGCGAGAACTTCTTCAATGAATGCGACAGCCTCTGGGTTGAGGGCGGCAGTCCCCGAGTACGGAGTGGCAGTCCCCGGGTAAGGAGTGGCAGTCTCCGCGTAAGGAGTGGCAGTCCCCGAGTAGAGGACGGCAGTCCCCGGGTTCCCTGCAGCACTCTCCCAGTCAATCTCCATTGGGTCAGATTCTTCACCTGGCAGAGAAGGAACAAAGATGGATTCCGAGTTGGGGGAAGGCTTGATGGATGGCTTCCTCAAATGCTCCAAAGCAATCCCTGCCGGGATGGACTGCCGAGAAGATCCCAACTTGGACAACTCATCTGCTGCTTCGTTTTCTGCTCGGTGAATGTGCTGAAACTCACAGCCTTCGAAGAACCCAGTCATTGACTGCACTAGGAAGCGATACGATGCCATGTTGGCATCCAAAGCATCCCAGGTACCTGAGACTTGCTGCACCACCAGATCTGAATCGCCATAGCATATAATGCGCTGCACACCAACCTCTTTTGCTACTCGCAAACCATGCACCACTGCCTCGTACTCGGCTACATTGTTGGATGCCTTGAAATGAATCTGCAGCACATACTTGAGCTGATCTCGCTTGGGTGACGTGAGCACGACACCAGCACCAAGGCCTTCCTTCACCTTCGAGCCATCGAAATGCATCCTCCAATAGTTGGAAACTGGAGCAGGAGGTTCATACTGCATCTCTGCCCAGTCCACAAGAAACTCTGCCAGGACCTGAGACTTGATTGCTTCTCTTCTCGCATACGCGGGAGCGTACGCGGCTAGCTCAATCGCCCACTTGGCTACTCTGCCACTTGCCTCCTTGTTGCCCATGATATCCGAGATGGGGGCAGAGCTCACAACTGTGATAGGGTGCTCCTGGAAATAATGTTTCAGCTTCCTGGCGCCCAGGTACACACCATATGTCATCTTCTGGTAGTGCGGATAGTTTTGCTTGGAACTGGACAGCACTTCACTGAGATAATAGACTGGGCGCTGCACACTCTTGCCTTCTTCTTCTCGCTCCACCACTATCACCACGCTGACTACTCGGTTAGTCGCAGCAATGTACAGCAGCATAGGCTCCTTGGGTAGCGGACTAGCCAAGACGGGAGCGCTAGCCAGCATTGCTTTCAGCTCATTGAATGCCACTTCCGCTTGCGGAGTCCAGACAAACTTGTCACTTTTCTTCATCAGCTGGTACAGAGGCAAGGCCTTCTCGCCCATTCGGCCCAGAAAACGGCTCAGAGATGCCAAACAACCCGTGAATTTCTGCACATCTTTCAGTGATCTTGGTAAAGACATGCTCTCAATAGCTTTTATCTTAGAAGGATTGGCTTCAATGCCCCGACTAGAAACCAGAAAACCGAGTAGCTTTCCAGCCGGTACACCAAAGGTGCACTTACTCGGGTTCAGTTTCATTTTGTACTTGCGTAGGTTAGCAAAGGTTTCCTCCAGGTCAGCAAGCAGAGTATGTGTTTTATTCGTTTTGATGACAATGTCATCTACGTACACCTGCACATTCTTGCCGAGCTGGTCGTGCAAGCATTTCTGCATGCATCTCTGATAGGTTGCACCCACATTCCTCAAGCCAAAACACATGACACGATAGCAATAAGCCCCGTACGGGGTAATGAAAGCAGTCTTTATTTGATCAGCAGGGTTGAGTGCAATCTGGTGGAAACCAGAGTAGGCATCTATGAAAGACAACAGTTCACAACCAGCAGTGGAATCGATCACCTGATCGATGCGAGGTAACGGGAAAGGACCCTTGGGGCATGCCTTGTTCAAGTCGGTGTAGTCGATGCACATGCGCCATGCGGTAGCAGCCTTGGGATCTTCCTTTTTCTTCTCGACCATGACCGGGTTGGCTAACCAATCCGGATGCAGCACTTCCATGATGAAGTTACTTATCAGCAGCTTGGTGATCTGATCACCGATGGCCTTCCTTCTCTCATCTCCGAAACGGCGCATAGCCTGTTTCACTGGCTTGGCGTCAGGACGCACATGCAAAGAGTGCTCAACCAACTCCCTCGGGACTCCTGGTAGATCTTCATTAGTCCAGGCGAATACATCCCGATTCTCACGGAGGAAGTGGATGAGCGCGCTTTCCTATTTCTCCTCCAACCCGGAACCAATGATGGCCACGCGGTCTGGGAACTCGGGGTCAACTTGGACCGTCTTGGTCTCCTTGGCAGCTTGGAAGGCGGTACCATGCTGGGTACTCGGCACACCTTGTGCGCCAGCTTGTGCGGACTGAGCCATGGCCACCACCTCGTACATCTTCTTCTTCTCGGCCTCGATCACCATCGACTCTGCCAGCTTGGAGCTAGCTGAGGCACACTCCATGGACTTCTTGTAGTCGCCAGCGATAGTGATGATGCCATTGGGACCAGGGATCTTCATCTTCAGATAAGCCACATGAGTAGAGGCCATGAACTTGCTCAAAGCAGGCCTGCCGAGTAGAGCATGATAGGGGCTCTGATGATCCACCACTTCAAACTGCAGGCGCTCTGTGCGACAGTTCTCCCGGGTACCGAATAGCACATCAATCCACACTCGGCCAATCGGGTTGCACGAGATCCCGGGCACAATGCCATGGAAGGTGGTCTTGCTAGGCAGCATCATGTTCTCGGCCAGGCCAAGCTTCTCGAGTGTGTCTTTGTACACAATGTTGATGCTGCTGCCGTTGTCGATTAGCACCTTGCTGAACCTCACATTCTTCTCGGGACCCAGGAAAGTAGGATCCAGCACCAAGGCATAGGTACCCGGGTTGGGCATCACCTTGGGATGATCTGCTCGGGTCCACCTGATCTCCTGATCAGACCAATACATGTAGTGAGGAACAGCAGGAATCACTGCATTGACCTCCATGGCCCGCCTGTGCTGTGATTGCTTGTCGACTGCCTCAGAAGTGAAGATCATATAGCTCTCATGGTGCTCTTGGTACTGGTTGGAGCCATTGCCCCCATTGTTGCCATTGTTGTTGTTGCCCTGATAGTTGTTGTTGTTGCCTCTGTTGTTGTTGTTGCGGTTGTAGTTGTTGTTGTTGTTGCGGTATCTGTCATTGTTGAAGTTCTGGTTGGCTCCTAAAGCCACTTGGTTCACATTTTCTCTTCTCGGATACACTGGCGGCCGAGTTGCGGGTGCGCGAGTAGGCTGAACGGTAGCATTGGCGGCTGGCAGGGGAGGAGGAGGAGGCAAGCCATCACTCTTGATCACATCCCACCACTCGCACTGCCGAGTAGTGTGGTTAGCAGGCCTCGAGGGATGGTGAGTGTGAAAGCTGCATGGGACATCCTTCATGTCATCGAAGACAAACTTCTTCGGCTGCTCGGAGTTCCCGCTACCCGACTGAGAGGCGCGAAATGGCTTCTTGTTGCCTTGGCCCTGGTTCTGGTTCTGCCCGTAGGCTCCAGCAGGTTTCTGCCTTTGGCCACCACTGCCTCCGACATTCACCGCATTCACCTCCTCAGGATCGTACCGAGTATCTACTCGGCGCTTGTTGCGGAACTCGTCGCGCTTGCTGCGGTTGAAGTTTCTTCTCGGCTCAGAGGAATCCATCAGTGGCTGAGTAGGATCACCGAGTGCGTACTGATCCGCAATCTTGATGGTCTCCGCCAGAGTGTTCGGCATCTCCCTCTGCAATCTCTGCCAAAGCATGCTGCCATGTCGGCAACCCTGCGCAAACCAGGTAATGGCCTGTGCTTCATTCACACCCTCACAGGTGTTCCTCAGCGTGCTCCACCGAGTAAGGTACTCGCGGTCCGTCTCGTCTTCTCGCTGCCTGCAAGCTGATAGCTGCTGTGGCCTATTCGGCCTCTTGTATGTACTCGTGAAGTTGCTGATGAAGGCATCCGAGAAGTCCAGCCAGCAGTTAATGCTGTTCTTGGGCAAGTTGTTGAGCCAAGTGCGAGCTGGACCCTCTAGCATCTGCGGCACATAGCGCACCGCCCATCTCCTGTTGCCATTCGCGATATGGACCGCGGTGACGTAGTCATTGAGCCAATCTTCAGGCTTGGTGCTGCCGTTGTAGCTCTTGGTGCCCCTTGCAAGCTGGAAGCCCTTCACGGAAGGCTCGTTCATGATGCGCGGGCCAAAGCACTCGGGGCCAGGAGGACCCGTGCTCTCAAGCCGCGCCGACAAGCTGATACGGTCCAGCTGGTGCCTTGCATCTCCAGGCGCCAACACGCGCTCACCAACACGGTCATGAATATCATAGCCAGTCATCTCCATAGCCGAGTAGCCATCATCATATCTATCCACCTGCATAGCCGCGGGCTGCTCCACCGGGTTGGCGACTGGTGCCGCTGGACGCGGCTGCTGCCTCTGCCGAGTAGGCTGAGCTGCGGGTTGCCGAGAAGAACCTGGACGCGCGGCATCTCGGGCACGGCTTTGAGCTTGATGGGCTTGAGAGCCTGCTCTTGCAGCGTTGTGTTCCCGCCCGGGCTGCTGCGGCACAGCAACCTGTTTCGCGGCAGCAGCCGGGTCATACACCTGCATTTGCCTATCTCTACCCGAACGCCCGCTGCGGCTCTTCTCGCGGCTAGGATGCGGAGACGAGGCATGATCGTTAGATCTAGCCGCGTGCGAGTGAACCACCTGCGAAGCTCCAGCACCCGGGTTGGCCTTCCGGAACTCCTCGTTCTGCCTTGCGGCCTCCAACACCAACTCGTTGAGCCTCTCCTGCTGCCTGAGACGCGCCTCTCCATCTAGGCGCGGCAACTCGGCAGCCACGGCCTCTGCAGCTCTGAGCGTCTTGGCGGGTGTGCTGTACCTTGGCCTTGTGAAGGTGTTCGCGGTGGCGGACTGAGCGGGCACCTCCGCAACCGTTGCCATCTCGACACCCAAGTTGCGCCGCGTAGCGCCTACTCTGCTAGGCCTCCTGGCGACTGGCGTGAAGCCGTGAGCCTTGTTGTACTCGAGCTGGTCTAGACTCAGCTCAAGCCTGATCTTCTCCAACTCCGCCTGCTCGGCAAGCAGCTCCTGGCGTTGCCGCTCGAGCTGCTCCCTAGCGGCTAGGAGCTCGATGTCGGTGGGAGTGGGCATACCGGCTCGCGCAGCAGACGCGGGAATGACCGTAGAGGTGGAAGGCGGCAAGTTGTTCTCCCTCTCGTAAGGCCGGTGAGTCCTGCCACCAGCAGGCGGTTCATCAACCTCCTCGACGACGGCCGCAGCGCCAGTAGCAGCTGCGCCAGTGTTTGCCGCCAAACCTGTCACCATCACCTCAGCGCAGCTCGCAGAGCTGCATGCGGGCCTTCCGCGAGCAGCAATCACCGCGGGAGGATCCTCCGCGTCATGCACCAGCTCGGGGTACGCGATGTTGGCGACGGTGGCGACGTAGACGAGGTGAGAGCCGAAGGAGATCACCGTGCCGCCCTCAGGCATGGTCATGCCGCCGAAATAGCCGGCGTTGTCGGTGACGAAGTCAAAGGAGCCGAATCTGTGGACAAGGCCACAGACCACGCGCTCCGCTGAAGAAGATCCCGTCCGAACAAAAACTCCAGCCAGCGCCGCTGGTTGCCCCAAGGTGGGCGCCAACTGTCGTGGTGGTGTCACGGCAGATGCCATGGGATGGCTAAAGATGTGGGGACGAAGGACGCTGGAGGTGTCCGGGGAGGGATCACGCGACGAGTAGCCGCGTGAGGTAAGAACAATACGCTGCAAACAACACGATCTACCCAGGTTCGGGGCCCTCGTGAGGAGGTAAAACCCCTACTCCTGCCTCTCCGTATGTATTATGATGTTTCTCCGAATAGCCACAGTACAAATGATATCGCTACCGAGTAGCCACTCTCCTCTCTCCGAGTAGGGCTAGGTCAAGAACTTAGGGTTTCTAGGGTTCAATGTGTGCATGCCTCGCGCAGGAGGCGGCGGGGCACCTTATATACCTGGTGCCCAGCCGGATACGTCCAAATCTGGACAAGTGTCGACATAGTGTGCACACCGTCCTTCTTCCGGGTTCCCGCTGACAGCTTTGGTTCCCAACCTTGGCTTCATCTGGAAAGTCGTTGGGCAAAACTAGGGGACAGACCGGTATCACTGTACCTAGGCACAGAGTAGGCCCCCCTTATCCTGCCACGGCCTGCTTCCATGCTGTCACTGTCAGGCAGGCCGGTCCCAGATGAACAGTAGTTCGAATGCTGCCAAGTACGGACCCAGGATACGCGGGATCCTGTGTCAGAACGGCTCCTTTGACTTTCTGGCCCGAGTAGGTTCCCGCCAATTGTTCCCGCCAATTGTACTCGGACCAACTCCTCTACTCGAAAGGATAGAACTTGATTGATATCTCCTTCTGGACATCTTGAGGTGAGACCGAGTAGCAGTCGACCGGGTAGCGAGTACCGGGTAGTCGGCTACTCGACCAAACCTCTCTTCCGTAAGGCGCCTTTACCCTCTGTCTTTACCCTACTCGGGGGTAACCCCCCGACACATCGACAGTAATCATCATACAAATCATTGCATGCATTGATATCGTCAAAAGATAATTACATTGATCTCAATTAGATCATAACATCTGAATAGAGCTATACACATTGAGATCATTACATGCAGATAATTGTTTGTACTTAATAACAATGGAATGTTCCATTTGGAGCTATGACCTCCTTCAGCAGAAAACCCGTCAATTACTCTTGAGTGCTTGTATGCGGTCTGCCGGTAGGAGCTCCCTCCGGAGATCATGAAGCGTTAAATCTGTCCTTTTCTTTAACCGCTCATTCACGATTGTCCTTATGTTCTCCATGACATAGAAGCCACATAAATTTGTTCTATGTGGCTGCTGAGGGTACTTTACGAGAAATAGAATTGAGTCAAATAATGCTCAAGAATTAAAGAGAGATGTGTGAATGTAGTAAGTACTACTTACGATAAGCGTGTCAAATCTCATATCCAACTCCGTTAAACAGGGTTTTTGCTTCCTGAACCGCTTCCAAGCCCTGTCCCGGAAAAAAAAAAAGTGGGTCATCGTACGATATTGTTTGAACAAAAGGGACGAATGTAGTGCGACAACGATTGAACTTACTTTGTGAGCATTGAAATAATGGGCTTGTACTCCTCTTGGACTTTATCCATAGAGTCCATGAGATCAACTACTCCGGTGTCAACGTGAATGTTAAAAAGAATCCGGTGATAACTGCACACGCGATTATATACATAGTCATGCATAACTCATCAATTACACTTAACACCGACTTAGCAAAATAGAAATGTGAAGGAATATGCATAAGACAGTAACACTCACCTTTGTCTGTAAGGAAATAGTATTTCACTAGAGTGAAATTGTTTCCTCAAAAACTTAACTATGTTATGCTCCATCGCTTCAGGGTATTCCACTAAAATGTAAACATTGATGACATATGGGTCAATGAACCCAATGCCACCGTTTCCATTACATTTCAGAATCTTCATCCTGCATAATATATATCATGCAGTGAGGATAATATATATAAGAAGCAATGATAGAACTAGATGAGGTAGATACTTACAGACAATAGGTGTTGATGATCGATTTGTCGAGGGCGTCTAGATTATAGAAGAAAAAAGATCTTCAAAATCAATATAGACCGAGTCATCGCGGAAGTAATCCTATTCTCTAATTTCACCATGAGTTGGTCTAGCCCCTCCTTTGCGGTTTGGATATACCACGTATGCAGTTGGCGCTTGAATGTTGTCAAAGAGTTGAGCTGATCAGGTTTGACGAGAGACTTCCCTAACTCACATTTCCATGCTAATTCAGCTGGTTCGAAGTTGTTGGATTGTCTTAGGAGTTGGTCAACTGATATACCACACTCTCTGGCAAACCTCTTAGCTGTTTCCGGATCAACTTGACGGTAGGGAGTTTGTCCAGTGTCCAGCACCTTGAGTGGGGGGAACGATTGTTTTGGCTGCTTCCCGAGCTAGGGAATTGTTTTCCCGCCTTCTTGACTTTGTTATAATTCATCATTAATCCCCGATCATAGTCAGATGGCAGATTCATCTGAACTTGAAATGGCATCTCCAGCATATTCTTGAAGTGCTTCTTTACAGCCGGATCTATTGGTTCCTTTGGCGGCTCCGAGGTTCTCTTTCTCCACGAAGCCATCTGACGTTTCGTGTCCGCAGTCACCCAGTCGTGGGTCTCCTCGTCATTCATATTTTAAGCCAACTTTTCTGGAGCTCCTTGGCTTTCTTCTTCGTAGGACGTTTTTTCTTCGGGGAAGACTTAGAGGCAGCAGCCTTCCGCTTAGAGGACTCAGTGGGCGGCGGAGTCGGCTCAGGCATCGAAGATCGAGCCGGACTCGGCTGCTGACATCCATGGCGTCGACGTGTGCTACCGATTATCGAGCCGGACTGTGTCTCGGAGAAGTAGGTGGAAGTGGTGGCGGCGGTGGACTGCGTCTCGGAGAAGGTGGCGGTGGTGGCGGCGGTGGACTGCGTCTCAGAGAAGTAGGTGCTTGTGCTTGCGGTGGACTGCGTCTCGGAGAAGTAGGTGGCGGTGGTGGAGTCAGACTTCTAGGGGGAAACACTATGCCACTCTTTCTCCATTGAATGATGGAATTGACGGCTTCTCCAAGTGTCTCTACCCCATCAGCTCCGGGGATGTCAAGCCGCATTATCCTCCAAGCCGGCTGAACATCATCAACGCTGACAAGAGCATAACCAGGTGTAATCGGACGGCCATGGGAGGTCGCTCCCTCTACACAAGGTAAAGCGTAGCCGTCTGCTACCTTGATGGATATGTTTGAGATCGACACGTATAGCGCACAACTTGTCTTCTCCTTTATTGCATCCACGGCCTCTGTCTGTGCAGGGGCATCAACAAGCATAACTGCAGCGGCAGCCAGTACCTCCGTTGGAGCCACGCTGCTCCGGCGTTGAGATGAGTCTGTTTCGTCAAATGTAGTGTCTTGCTCTTGGGAGCGCCGGCCAGTAAGCTCATTAATCTGTTGGTGCTGCATCATCACTGCGGCTTCCAAGATACCAACCCGTTTTACGACCTGTGCCTCCTTTTTTTTCTTTCCTCTCTCTCGGCTTCTATATGGATATAGACAATATTCCTTCTTGAAGCCAAAGGACCACGGATATCGTCCTTTGCCTCGTGTCGAGCCGCCATGTTCTGGATTCCCGAGGGCCTTCGTAAGCTCTTCATTCTCTCGATCTGGCTTGAACTCTCCCACTTTAACCTCTTGGAACACCCTCTCAAGTGCCGCAAAGGGGGCCTTTATTTTTTTCAGACATAATAAGTTGCGCGTCTTCGTCAAACGTCGCCCCATGCCCAAGCAACCAATTCCTTGACCTCCGCTGAAAATCCTGAGTACCTGGAATGATCCCCTTCTCTCGCAGATCTGCCTCGAGTTTGTTAAACTTAGGCACTTCAACTCTGTAGCCACCTGAACCCATCTTATGGTGATATAACTTCCTCGCCGCATTTGCCGCATTCTTGGACGACCTTCTCTTCCAATTCTAACCGCATTAGGCGTAGGTGTTCCTCCGTCATCCCAGGTATGGTTGCGATTTTTGTCTACGGCGATGTTGTCTACGGCAAGACACTGGCTTTTATAGCAACATGAAATGACAAGAGGGTAGGAAGAGGAGGGAAGTCGGGAAGGAGAGCACGCGTCCAGTCGGAGTAAATGACGGGACACATCTCGGCCGCGCTGGCGCCCGTGAAGGCAACTCCCAGGTTTTGCAAGATATTTGTGGTTGGTCCTTCACAAAAAAACTCAATTTCCGCACTCGGAAAATGGAAAATAGTTTTTTTATTCAATGAATATGAAAAATTTCTCCGTAAACATTGTCCGTGCTTCCAAGATGCATGTTTGTGTGGAATATGGGCATATTCTAACAAACTATGCCATGTATGTGGCCATAACACCCATCATTTGGCCTGGAACCCAAGAATCTTCGGAGGAGATAGCTCATTCCTGTGAACACCTTTTCAACCCAACTGACGTAGTCCAAGTTTATTATTTTTTGTGGGTACCAAGACATATATAATGACACCACTCGAAGGTTTTGCATCATTTTGAGTCTTGCAATTACATCCGGATTGTGACAGCTTTCTTCATCACGTGGAAATGCTAAAGATCTTGGAGAATGCAGAGATTATGTTGGTAAAACTGTAGTTGATTTGAAGCTTCTTGACAAAGTGGACATCGTTATTAATTTAGTACTCCATTGGTAATACACATTCATTATTATTACATATGCTCCAGACATAATGGTTTAATACATTACATAGAATGCATTACATAAAAGGTTTAATACATTATTACACATCATCAACATTCATATCTATTGTTTCTGTTTTCTTCTGCGCCATAGCCATGGAGAATCTTTATCATTTTAACATGATGCTTGGGTCAGTTTTCATTGTGAAGGGAGGAATTTCATGAAACTTATTATGATCTACTGACATGTCTGTCTTGTCATCTACTCCCAGGACGTTTCTTTTCCCTAAAAGAACTATGTTGCCGGCGCTTTGGCTCATAGGACGATGTATATTCTTTTGATGATTTATTTTTCTCAGTTTGGGAAATAGGTCCGTCACATAGAAAATCTGAGCCACATCATTGTCTAGGACGAATGGTTCGTCCATGTACGCAAGATTGTTGAGATCCACCGTTGTCATGTCGTACTTTTGGTCTACATCTACCCCACCTGCAGTCAGCTTGACCCATTTGCACCGAAACAATGGAAACTTAAAAGTAGGTCTATAGTCAAGTTCCCATATCTCCTCTATGTACCCGAAATATGTGTCCTTCTATCCATTGTCATCTTTTGCATCAAAGCGGACACCACTGTTTTGGTTGATGCTCTTTTTATCTTGGGCGATCATGTAAAATATATTCTCATTTATCTCGTACCTTTGGAAAGTACATATAGTCGAAGATGGTGACCTGGCCAACAAGTGCAGTTGATTTCCAACAGTGGTGTTATTCATGAGATTTTTCTGCAACCAACTGTCGAAATTCACCTCTTGTTTCCCTTTAAACAAGGAGTTAGCATTCCTCGGGTTTTCAGAGCATAGAATATTTTTATGTTTCTCGATATACGGAGTCACCACGGTGGAATTGTGTAGAAATGTGTAGTGTGCTTGAGTGAAAGGATGTCCGTCCCTACATACTGTTGCTTTCCTTCCTAGTGTGCCTTTTCTATTCAGCCTCCCCTTATACCGAGATTCAGGAACACAAATCGGCTTAAGGTCAGGAAGAAAGTCAACATAAAACTCAATGACCTTCTTTGTTCCATAGCCCTTGGAGATGCTTCCGTCTGTCCTAGCATGGTTGTGAACATATTTCTTTAAGACTCCCATGAACCTCTCGAAGGGGAACATATTGTGTAGAAACACATGACCGAGAATTCTAATCTCTTCGACTAGGTGAACTAGGAGGTGTGTCATAATATGGAACTAGGAGGGAACAACAAGTCGAAGGAGAACAGACATTGGACCACATCAATCTGTAGCTCTGATAGACTTTCTCGATCGATTATCTTATGAGAAATTGCATTAAGGAATGCACATATCTTCACAATGGTCAGTCGAACATTTTCCGGTAGAATTTCCCTCAATGCAACCAGAAGCAATTGTGTCATATGCACGTGGAAATCATGAGACTTTAGGTTTTGGAATTTTTTTCTCTTTCATATTTATTATTCCCTTTATATTGGACAAGAAACCAGACAGGACCTTGATACTGAAAAGGACTCCAAAAAAGATCTCCTTCTCTTCCTTGGTAAGAGCGTAGCTCGAAGGCCCTTGAAACTGCCCTGGATGCATGCCGTCTCGCCCTTTATGACACACATGGTCCTCCCGTGCTTCCGGTGTATCTTTTGACTTCCCATACATGCCCAGGAAGACTGTAATATTAACGCAAAGATTCTTTGTCAGGTGCATCACGTCAATTGCAGAGCGGGCCTTATGGACTTCCCAATAGGGTAGCTCCCAAAATATAGATTTCTTCTTCCACATGGGTGTGCGCTTATCAGCGCCATTCGGAATAGCTTGGCTGACAGGACCATTTCCAAAGATTACATTTAAATCCTTGACCAAACCAAATACTTTAGCACCAGTACGGGAGGCAGGCTTCATCTGGGTTTCTGCCTTGCTATCGAAATGCTTACCTTTTTTCTTAAGAAATGCCGCGGCGGAAGAAAACGTCGATTTTACGGGTAAACATTCTTCCTACATTTCTCTAGATATATACTTTCTGACTTATCCAAATAGTGCGTGAATGCAGTGTATCCCTTGTTCGTTTGTCCTGAAATATTATTAAGATCAGGCTAATCATTGATGGTTACGAAGCAACACTCGTAGGTCAAATGGCTCATGTTTGTGCTCATCCCACACACTTACATCTGGTTTGGCCAACAAATACAAAAGTTCATCGACTAATGGCCTTAGTTACACATCATTGTTGTTGCCAGGTTTCTTTGGGCCTTGGATGAGCACTGGCATCATAATGAAGTTCCGCTTCATGCACAACCAAGGAGGAAGGTTGTAGATACATAGAGTCACGGGCCAGGTGATGTGACTGCAGCTCTGCTCCCCAAAAGGATTCATGTCATCTCTACTTACACCAAACCATAAGTTCCTTGCATCACCTGCAAAGTTCTCGAACTCTCTCTCGATCTTTCTCCACTATCGACCATCAGCGGGGTGCCTCAACTTGTCGTCTTTCTTACGATCTTCCATGTGACATCACAACAATTTGGCATTCTGTTTGTTTCTGAATAGAGGTTTCAACCATGATATTATAGGAGCATACCACATCACCTTGGGAGGAACCCTCTTGCTGGGGGCCTCGCCCTCAATATCACAAGGGTCATTTTTTCCGATCTTATACCGCAATGCAGTGCATACCGGGCATTTATCCATATTCTCGTACTTCTCACCGCGGTAGAGGATGCAATCATTAGGCACGTCTAATCCTAGAGGGTAGACAAACTTCTTTGTTTCGTACGTGCTAGCGGACAATTCGTAATTTCTTGGAAGCATCTTCTTCATTCGTACCAGGAACTGTTCAAATGCTGAGTCAGTCATACCGGTCTTTGTCTTCCACTTCAGCAATTCAAGTGTGCTTTCCAGCTTCTTCTGCCCATCTTCACAAGTTGGGTACAACAATTTGTTGTGGTCCTGTAACATCTGCTCGAACTGCAACCTCTCCTTTTCAGTGGGCTCATCCGGTGCCCGTTCTACACCCCCTTTCTTCTTCATTGTCTTCCATTGCGGTATCAGCATATTCATGGAACATAGATTGTTAGTTATCATCATTGTTCTCTTGGAACTCGAGTTTTTGGCGCGATTGCCGAGGAATTGACTTCATTGCTGTATGACGAGGGGATGACTCTTGGACCTATCGGGTGAGGCTACCCGGTCCAAGGCCCAAAACCTAAGCCCAAGGGGAGATGCCATCGATAGTTCTAGAAGGCTCAATCAAAGCCCATCCGCAAAGCCTTGCGGATCAAGGAAGGAAACTTGTAATCGACCTAAGGCTAGGGTTTGTAACCCCCCGTGTATGGTTTGAGACCTTGTCATCTATATATGGCCAGGAGAACCACCGGGAGGGGGACCAAGCAATACCGCACCACCAAAGCCTTGATATTGAGATCATACTCTCAACTCTAGCACCCCCATTGTAACCGATCTATTGCTAATACAGATCGATAGAAGCAGGAGTAAGGGTTTTACCTCTACGAGGGCCTCAAACCTGGGTAAATCGTGCCCCTGTTAGCCGACGATTGTCACCAGCGCCTACACGTTCTCCTAATCAAAACCCTATCGGTTCACCCGAGGGACTTGTTGAGATGCATATTCGACAATTGGCGCCGTCTGTGGGAACGGCGGGCGCTGGATCTACGGCATGTTCGGCCTCATCGTCGCCAACCTTCAGCTGGAGCCCCAGAACTACGACTTCAGCAGATCCGATCTGATTCGGGTCGATCATCGTCACACTCCACTCGCCGGAATCGCGCCGGCGTTCAGTGGATTGGAGAAAAGCGTCACCCTGACGTTCCGGAGGTTCCACTTCCACGCCAACAAAGCGGGAATCCTGCACTTTCCCGAGCAAACCGATCTCGAAGGATCAGACTCCGAGTCGGTCTCGAGCCCGAAAACTCTCGACTCGCTGCCCAACTACGCTAGTTGCGATCTAGCACCCAGCGGCGGATCCGTCCGCCCCAGCACTCGCAACTTCCACACCATCGCTGCATAGGAACCTTCTCGAGTTGGAAAAACTCATCAATCCACGTCTAGGACTCACGGGCCATATCTGGCTCAGGTCTGCATGGCATGATCGAACGATCTACCTGAAGAAACGGAAGATAGCGCGAAGGAACGAGAGCTCATTAAAGTGTCGCGAGAAGCCTGGCTAAAGGCAAAGATGGCCGTACACTTAGGCTAGCCGATTTAAGAAGGAGCCCCTCAGGAAGATCTAACCGCATACCACTATCATCTAGTGAAAGCGGCAGCCGTGATCAAAGTAGACCGCAAGGACCTCGACGAGCGGAAAAAGCTGGCGGACGAATAAAGCAACGTCGTGCGGCGCTCTCCAAAACACATTCATTAGGGAACCATCCCACAAAGAAAAGATACGTCTCGAATACCACAGCCCTGGATCACGACTCTCTTAGTGGAATCAGCAAAACGCTCGATACATCCCTTATCCGCATCGACGACGACGGTAACATGCGCCCGACGACTCGAGCCGCCGCAGTTCTGGCAGCAGCCACGTACCTGCGGGCGAATAAGCCAGGAGAAAGCGAACCCCGCGCGGAACAATACCAAAAAGTCCAGAAGAGGCAGGGCATGGCAGCCGCAAGACTTGCGGCTCAAAGCCGTAAACACGCGACAACGCAAGAGACTGAGAAAACCCCTCGGAAGGATAAAGAAATACCCGCGGGCGCAGGAGCACCTCACCTAGGAGAGATCGCGACCGCAACCCGCGACATCACAGCAGCCGCTCGCGACACCGCAGTAGGGAGCCACAAAAGGAGCATGATCGTGACCGTCCTGATCACAACGCGCGATCAGACATCGCTCAGAACAAGGTCGACACAGCCCGCGCGATTAGAAGCCGCGCACGATCCCTATCCACCTCTTCCGACGAGGAGGCCTGCGGTGCATTGTGTTTCACTCATGATATCCGCGAGGCACCGATGCCCAGAAGATTCAAGCTCACCACGGAGGTCCCAAAATACGATGGCTCACTGGATCCCAAGTGCTGGCTATCAGATTACCTCACAGCAGTAAAATGCCAACGTGGGAACAAGACAACGGCTATGCAATACCTCAACCTGCACCTCGTAGGCGCTGCACGCAGCTGGCTCTAAGTAAGACCGAGGGCATGTTACGGATCATGGGACGATCTAACGTATGATTTCCGCAAGAACTTCCGAGCAACTTACAAACGACCCACATCTATCGAGGAGATGTGGGCTTGCAGGCAGAAGAGCGGCGAATCCACCCGCGAGTACATTCAGTGGTGGACTACGCTAAAAAATATAGCGGGAAACATATCGGAGGAGGTTGCAATCGAAGATTTCACCAAGGGAGCTTGACGAGCCGCTTTCGGAGAAGAGTTGGGGCGAGCTGCACCCAAAACCATTGGGGAGCTAATGGCCATACCCGACAGATGGGCCACCGGTGAAGACTCCAAGTGCAACGAGAAGGCATCTTCGCCAGCACCTGAGGATGACCACCATGGTCGAAAGAAAAAGAGAAAGCATTACGATCATGAGGATCGAGAAGAATTGGTTGCAGCAGAGTCCACAAGAAATCATGACAGCGGGCCTCGTGGAAATCGTGACTGGAAGCCAAAGCCAGAGGATAAAACTTCCGAGGAGGACCTGGACGGTTACTGCACGTGCTACATCTATTCACAGATAAGCGCACAGGAAAGACCAAGGCAACCCACCTCCTCAAGGATTGCCGAAAGTTTCTCGACATCCACGAGGCCTTCTCGAAGAAAAACAGAGTTGCAGTCAATCAGGACTATCCACAGCTCCCAGGAGGAGGACACCAGGGATTCCACCCGCCACAACCCCTACCTTCACCAGGAAACCAAAACACGGTGCTAGCCGCGCCACCCGCCGCAAACCAGGGAGACAACAGGTACCCAAACCCAGCAGGACTCCTTGGAATGATACAGAAAGTTTGCCCGTCCCGCAGGGCCCAGAAAACAAACACACGCCAAGTAGTCATGGCAGTACAAGCTCCACCGTCCAAACCCGAATACCTGAAGATGGCTGACCAACCGATAACTTTCTCCAAAGAGGACCATCCCCGCGAGTTTACCGGCCAGGACACACCGCTCTTGTCATCTAGGCGCGAATAGGCAACTACGAACTCACCGAGTGTTCATGGACGGGGGCAGCAGGATCAATATCATTTACGCGGACACACTCCGTAGGATGAAAAAGAACCTGGGCGGACTCGCAGAATCAGAGACATCCTTCCTCGGGATAGTACCAGGAAAAGCAGTTCGACCACTCGGAACAATCAACTTGGAGGTGGTGCTCGGAAACCGAAGAAATTACAGACGAGAGTTCCTCGACTTCGAAGTAGTTGACTGGCCCTCACAGTACCACGCCATTCTCGGCCGAACAGCGTTCGCGAGATTCATCGCAGTACCTCAGTACACCTACCTGAAACTCAAACTTCCTATGGAATACGGCACCATCACCATAGATGGCGACTTCCAAAAATCTGACAAGTGCGACATCGAGTTCAACGAGATCGCGAAATCTTTCAGGATGCAGGAGGAACTGGAAGAACTGGCAAAGACCACGGACCACTCCGTGATGCCTCTCACCAAAAAGAATGCTCGAGAACTCGAGTTCACTACAAACAGCGACACTCGAAAGCATCAAGTGCACCCGACGGAGCCCGCGAAGACGGCGATGGTATCCAGCACCCTCTCGCCCACATAGGAAGGCGGGCTCGTCGAACTCCTCCGTGAGTATTGGGAAATCTTTACCTGGTAGCCTTCAGATATGCCAGGGATATCCAGGGAGTTCGCCGAGCACTCACTAGAAGTTTTCAAAGACGCCAAACCTATCAAGCAAACAACCCGATGGTTCTCAGAGCCAGAGCAAAAAGCACTTGGAGAAGAAGTGAGTAGACTACTCGCCGCAAAATTCATCAGAGAGATAAAGATATCCACCTGGTTAGCAAACCCGGTGATGGTCCCGAAGAAAAACGCTGACATCCTTCGCGTGTGCATCGACTACACGTCGTTGAACAAACACTGCCCCAAGGATAACTTCCCATTACCACGGATCGACCAGATCGTGGATTCTACAGCAGGCTGCCAGCGTCTCTCCTTCTTGGACGCCTACTCGGGCTATAATCAGATCAGGATGAAAAGGAGGATGAGGAAAAGACAGCGTTCATCACACCTCACGGTGTCTACTGCTACACGACAATGCCCTTCGGGCTAAAAAACGCATGTGCAACATATCATCGTTGCATGCAAAAATGCCTCGCCAAGCTCATTGGCAAGAACGTACAAGTGTACATTGACGACATCGTCATAAAAACTCGAGTGGAGGACACACTCCTCGAGGATATCAAGGATACATTCGACGCCCTCAACGCGTACAGGATTAAACTCAACCCGACAAAATGCGTCTTTGGCGTCCCCGCAGGACAACTCCTCGGGTATCTGGTGTCCGCCCGAGGAATTGAAGCCAACCTGGAGAAAAGCCAAGCAATCCTAACAATGAAGGAGCCAACCAATATTCGTGGGGTACAGCAGCTCACAGGACGGCTAGTCGCTCTAGGCAGATTAATCGCAAGATTAAGCGAGCAAGCATTGCGCTTCTACAAGCTGCTGAAGAACACGGATAAGTTCGAGCGGACACCCGAAGCAAAAAAGGCATTCGCAAACCTAAATCGAGCACTACAGAGTATGCGTGTTCTGGCAATGCAACAAGAACGGAAACCACTGTACTTATACCTAGCCGCAACAAATCAAGTCATCAGCACGGTGATCGTGGTCGAGCGGCCGGAGGATGGCAAGGCGTACGGGGTTCAGTGGCCAATTTATTACATCAACGAGGTACTTTCGCCGTGCAAACAACGATACCCCCACTACCAGAAGCTCGCATACGGGGTCGTACTCATAGCCCGAAAGCTCAAGCATTACTTCCAAGAACATACCGTCACGGTGCTAAACGACGCATCACTAGGTACTATCACGAACAACCCTATGGCATCCTGAAGAATTGCGTAGTGGAGCATGGAGGTAGGCGCCTGGGACATCATATACGCAGGACGCAACTTCGTAAAATCCCAGGTCGTCGCAGAATTCCTGAGCGAGTGGACGGAGCTGCAGTCATCAGGACTCGAGAGTACACGAGAACTGGATCATGTATTTCGACGGGTCAAAAAGGAACGAAGGAGCCGGAGACGGGGGTGATAAGCTGCAGTATGTTTTGCGATTGGACTTCCCACCTGAGGACCCAGCATCCAACAACGACGCATAATACGAAGCCCTCCTTCACGGCATGGAAATGGAACCACCTGATTGATGATATATAGAGACTCCAACCTCATCGTACAACAGACGATGAAGGAGTGCGATCCTATCGCGGAGAACATGGTCGCCTACCGCGACATGTACAACCTACTCAAAGGAAGTTTCAAAGGGTGCGAACTGAAACACATTGCACGATCCAGCAATGAGGAAGCAAACAAGCTGGCAAACATGGGGTCCACAAACACACCCATACCGCCAGGACTTTACTTCGAAAGAATGATCAAGCGTTCAGTCAAGGTCAAAAAGCCAGCGGGAATACCCGCAGCAGTGGAGACCGCAGCCAGCCCACAAGTCGCCTTCATCGAGCTCATACATAACATCTCAAGGCAAGTTTTTCTGGTCGAGCCAGTCTGGACGCAGAAATACCTCGACTACTAGTCCAAAAAACAGCTCCCAGCACACATTTGCGAGGCTCGACAAATAGTAAGACGCAGCATATCCTTTCGGGTGATGAACGTGGAGCTATACAAGCAAAGCATATCAGGTGTACTACAAAGGTGCATAGCACCCGAAGATGGCAAAGAGCTGCTAGAGGACATACATCAAGGAGACTGTGGCCACCACGCCAGCTGGAGAGCAATCGTGGGTAAAGCCTTCAGGGAAGGATTTTATTGGCTCACAGCAGCCAGAGACGCCAAAGATCTAGTCGACAGATGCAACGCCTGCCAGAGGTTTGCACCCAAGCCACACGCCCCTTCCACAGAACTACACATGATCCCCATCCCCTGGCCCTTTGCGCAATGGGGGCTAGACATGGTAGGGCCATTACGCAAGTCGACACCTGGAGGATATACGCACCTACTCGTAGCCGTTGAAAAATTCACAAAATGGATAGAGGATATGCCAGTCACCTCCGCGCACCGCCGTGAGATTCCTCGACTCCATCGTGTGCAGATTTGGCATACCACACAACATCATCACAGACAACGGCAGCAACTTCACGGCCAAGGAAACACAGGAATTCTGCGAGAAAAAGGGAATCACCCTCAGCTTCGCCTCGGTAGCTCACCTGCAAACTAACGGTCAAGTCGAGCGATCTAACGGATTAGTCTCGGCTGGCCTAAAGAAACGGTACTCGATCGCCTGAACCCAGCAGCAAGGCATTGGGCCGAGGAATTACCATCAGTTCTGTGGAGCCTCCGCACAACGCCAAATCGGTCAACAAACTATACACCATTCTTCGTGGTCTACGGAGCTGAGGCCGTCCTACCCGAAGACGTCAAATTCAGTGCCCCATGAGTCGTTGCATACAACAAAGAAACCTCAAACAGGGAACTCGCAGAAGACGTATACGCACTCGATGAAATTCGGGACATTGCACTCGCAAGATCCGCAGTATACCAACAATCACTACGCAAGTACCACGGTCGTCGTATACGCCACAGATCTTTCGTGGTAGGAGACCTGGTGCTGCGGCTCAAGCAAAAGGAATGACACAAACTCGAGCCACCATGGGAAGGACCCTTCATAATACATGAAGTTATCCCAGGAGGCGCCTATCGATTGAAGAACCCGACAACTGGCGGGATCTACTCCAATCCATGGAACGTTGTGCACCCGCAAGTTCTACCCCCTAGATTTATCCTACTCGCAAGAAATAAGGTTGTACCAGCCACGCTGTAGCTCGACCAAACACATGGATTCTCAGTCATATCAATAAATACATGGTTTCTCACCATAGTGATCGCAATTCTTTTTTCTCTCTAAAACATGCTAATACAACAGGTACACACCCAAACACACGGAGCCTACGCCTAACTAGCATCATAACACCCTTCGAGCAACATTACTCGATAAAACAAATACAAGGCGCAAAGGGGTATACACCTTATAAACACCTTTAACACTTCAAATATACAAGGTCATAGGGCTTACGCCTTCAAACACCTTAGAGCTAAGTACAAGATATTTACATCTTAAAACTACATTTGACGATGAGCCGTCGTTTCTGCAAGCATTTGATCAATCTCCTCAGCAGTCAGTCGAATAATCTGCTCCGCCATAGGCTGAACGACCGCATAATGAGGAGAAAAATCGACTGGAGAGTCAGGAAGCCACGCCACCGTGTTAAAATTGATCTCCGGATGCCACACCCGAACGAAGGCGAGAGCTACCTAAGATCCATAGATAAGTTGCTGACGGACGCACTCCCGAACCTCTCCTACTCGACGAAATATCCTTATCAAACCGCTCAACCCTTCTGGAATGGTACCCAATGGATAAAACATCCGATGCATACAAGACAGAGCCTCGCGACAGGACTCCACAAGTATCTTCGCCTGGCTCGCCCGATACTTCAAGGTGGCCAAGATAAAGCCTCGATTATGGTCTGACCGGAAATTGTTTGCATGCGGCTTCGAGCTGCCTGCCTCATAAGAAATATGATTGTCCACCCAATGGGTTTCACAAGGTCCGTCGGGCTCAACAACTGCAAATTCAGCAAATAAGTCAAAACAGAAAAGGAAGCAAACAGCAAAGTACTCGGGGGCTTTCACAACTTACAAAGCATGTCCTTCGCCACGGCCGCCAGTTCTTCCATCACAAACTTCTCACGCTCAGCTGCAAGTTTTTGCTTCAACTTGGCCACATCAGCCACGCCCCGCAGAGCTTTCAGTTTGCGCTCGCCATCCGCAACACGGTCACGGAGTGAGGCGAACGTACTAGCAGCAGCGACAAGAGGATTCACCTGCATAGTAGATCCACTCGAAGACTCTACGCTAGGATCCACTACGTGGAAAGAAATGAAGCAAGTTCAGAAATATAACAAGACCCCGCTCGAGAAACACACCACCCATTTCTCGGGTGCTCGGGGGCTACTCCAATCGGGAGCACTCAACAGCTAGACGTAACAATCAAACACTGAAGATTTCAGGAAACACTTCGATTACGCAACTTAAATACGGGAATACATCCCAAGGTTCATTACATCAGCAAGCAAAAGAAAATGTAAACTATCCTAAGGGGCCACATAAGTGGTTCCACTCGTGGAATGATGCCCTTTGCGACTAGCACGAGCAAGCACCTCCTAGAGCTTCTTCGGGAGAACTTCAGCACGAGCACCAAAAGGATGTAGTGCTACCTTTTTTCTATGGGCGTCGTAGGGAATGCTCGAATACACCTTGTCTAGGTCATCCGAGACTCCATGCGCCAAAACAAATTGCATAGCCATCCTGGCCCCGCACTCAGACTAGGCGACTGAGTACTCTTGGAGAAGATCATCTTCAGCCAAGAACACCTTCAGAAGGCCGCCCAACGTAGGAGAAATCGCCACATCCACGAGTAAGCGCTCGTGGAACTGCATCAACACTCGGGTGGCATCACCAACGAGAGAGCATATCCCACTCGCGTGCTCCTGGAGCTGGGCGCAAGAATCCGTAAGGGCGTCCAGTCGCTGGCTCCCAGGCAGCTCCAGTCCAACCCCAAGGGCATCTACAAAAAGGATACCATAAATTTACAAGATAGCAAATTAAGTTCACATTGCAACAGAATGGTCAGACATGGCTTACCCGCAAACTTCCGAGCCAGGGGGCGGACAATGCCGACAAGATCACTATCGTGCTTGGCGCCTGCCTCCTCCAATTGCTTCAACGCCTCTTGGCCCTCAATGAACTTCCCCTCAAGATCAGTTGAATGCTTGCGAGTGGATTCCAGCTTCTTTCGGGAAGATTCCAACTCGGCCTCAAGGGTTTTCACCCGAGCGACAGCTTCAGCCTTTTCAGTCTTCAGGCGGGTGACTTCATCTGAAGAACAAAATATACAGCTGAAGCAGCCTTCACGATGAAGAAAAATAGTAAAAGACAGGTTTCGTGGAATAATTTACCTTGAAGGGAACGGCCTTCCTCGACGAGCCGATCACGATCCACCCGAAGGGAAGCGCAATCCGCCTCAGCCGAAAGCACTTGACGACCGATAACAGCAAGGGAATCAAGGAGAGCCTGCAAAAGCTCAAGACAGACATTTGAGTTAGGGACAACGTCACTTGAGCCTATACACGACTGTACACAGTCATATATAGCCTCGGGGGCTACTCTCATCGGGAGCACTGCTGTGCACCCGATAGAATTCAAGAAAAACCAAGAAGAGTAAAATTCAACTTGAGCCCGTAGCTAACTACAGGCAGTCAACTACGGCCTCGGGAGCACTGTCGTGCACCCGATAGAAATTACGAACACACGAAGTGAAAGATGCGAGAAGAAAGGATAAACTTACTTGGCCTTGAGCAGTGGACAGAGGATCCGTCGAGTTGCACGAAACCTCCATGTTTGCAGAAGCTCCACCCGTGAAGCCTGGCAGCCCATACTCAGGAGTCACGACTTCCCTCATAGGACATGGAGATCTTTGGGAAACTTCTGCGACTGGAACTTCTCCCACGGCTACTTCTTTCCTCTTCACAGCGGGAATCGAAGAAGCGTACCGGCCAGGGCTGATGGTCTGAAGGCTGCTATTGAAGGAAAAGTTAGACAAAGACCCAGAACAAGAAAAAGATTCGCGACTAGGAAACAACACACAAGAGAGACTTACTCATCCTCATCGTTATCATCCAGAATGTACACATTCTAGGCGGTGGGAACCTTCGGCTTGCGGCCTAGGGGAGGAAGACATTTGAGGGGAGGCACCTGAAGAGGCTCAGTCACCTTGATAGACTCGTCACCCAAGGAACTACCCTTGGAGGTAACTTCATCATCCTCGTGCTTGCGGCGCTTGCGGTGATGGAGTTGGTCGCCACCCGATTCCTCCTTGTCGTCCATGTAGTCGTGCTCGGAGCTCGAACTAGCCTCAGCGACGCTAGTCTCGAGAGGAGCGTCCACGTTACTCGCAAGAAGATCTGATGCCTCTTCTGCAGTAACGGGCGGGTAGCACGTCACCACGTTAAAGCTCTATGGAGATAAAAAAAAAGATTCTCAATCGACAAGAATTCAGACTACAAGAAACAAAGGAAGAACAACAACAAACTTACCTCGGCTGGGCGAGGTTTCAAACCTCGAATGGCTCGAGATAACAGGCCGAGAAGGCCTCTCCCTTCTTCAGCTTGGTGATGGCCGCAATCTTTTTCTCGAACTCAGCATTCGAGAGAATGTCCTCCCATACACGACTCGGATCTTGGGTGCCCTCGTACTCCCACATGGTCGACGGCCTCTACTGAAGGGGCTGGATCCTCCGACGAAGAAATACACTCGCTAAGTGTAATCCATTCAGAGGAACCCCCATCACCTTGTCGCGGAAGCTTCCCCCCTTCGCGAGTAGTGGAGAGACGATCTTACTGTCTTCGGCGGTGAGCTTGTGCACCCAGGATTTACTCTGCTTCAAGATCGCGAATGGATGGAACTCAGGAGCTCCACCCGCGCTGTTGTCGATGACGTAGAACCACTTCTTCCGCCATCCTTGCGTGGAGTCAACGAAGTACATCTCCATGTAGTGGATGTCCGTCCTCGCCTGGATCCCGAACCCACCGGTGCATAGTGGATCTCCCAGCTTCTCGCCTAGTCGCGATCTCCCCCGGAAAGTCCACACCTTGAACAGGGCCTGCCAGAGGCCCCAATGCAGGTGGATGCCCAGATAGCACTCGCATAGCACGATAAAGGACGATATGTGCTGAATGGCGTTCAGAGGCAACTCATGGAGCTGAATGCCATAGACATACAAAAATCCAAGGAGAAAGGGGTGGAGAGGAAGAGAGAGACCGCGCGAGACGTGCTCTGTAAAGATCACACGCTCGTTCGCGCGAGGATTGGGCACCTCTTCCTTCTTGGGCAGGCGCACGCGCTTGTCGCCGTCGGGAGGAAGCAGCCCTTCTCGTTGCATCTCGGTTATGCTCTTCCTGGTGATGTTTGCGGAGAGCCAATCGCCCGTTCTCACAGCGGGCGGCGCGGAAGCATCTCCAACCTCCCTCGACGACGATGCAGCGGTGCTGCGTTTCTTCCCTCCAGCCATGGGAGCTCTTCGGTGCTTGGAGAACAGGAAGTGTGCGCGAGGAGACGAAGAGGGGCAAATGGCTAGGAAACTTACCCATAGCCTAAAGACTACTACTTATAGAAAGGACGAGCTAATCTGGACTGTAGATCTGGTGACGTGGCGCCCATCGCGGCCGCCACGCGTGAAGTGGAAACGAGGCGGCGGTGAATAGCTGTTTCTGCCACGATCTTTACAGCAGATCGTGCGCATTTACAACGTGTGGCTCGCGGAAAACCCGGAAACGACCTATCGTTTCCAGTCAAAAGCTGACAAGGTGGGCCACTATGCTCTGCTTCGCTCCGTCACATCCCATAGGGAGAAGTTAAAACCGACGAGTGCCCAATGACAACATTGCACACCTCACCAAACGCGAAAACTCTTTCGCATAAGCTCCCTGACACGTAATTTTCTTTCGTATGGGCATATCAAGACTCGAAAACATTTTCGCATAAAGCTCACTGACACGAATTTTTTTTTCGTATGGGCATATCAAGACGCGAAAACTCATTCGCATAAGCTCACTAACACGAAATTTCTTTCGTATGGGCATGACAGGACGCGAAAACTCTTTCGCATAAAATTCATACACGAAATCTCTTTCGTACAGGTACAGCAAGGCGCAAAAACATCTTTCGCATAAAAATCTCCAGACACGAAAACTCTTTCGTATGGGCAAGATATTGCAAGCGCAAAAATCTCTTTTGCACAAGTACAACAAGAAGGGAAATCTCTTCATTCGAAAATTCTCAAGACAATACTCGGGAGTGTGCAGCTCCTGCCACTCTGTCACACGATGTATTTACACATCCCTACCTTGGATCGTTCAGCCAACTAGGCATGTCCGGATGTCGTATTCTTTCGAGTACGAAGGTAAGACCCAAAAGATCTCTTTTATGGGCCTGAAATCGTACTCGAGTTGCGTCCTCCGGTAAATTTCCGTCTCAACAACACGAATAAAAATCCTAGCGGACGCGCTGGGTACCCCTATAGGTTAAGTTTGACCCGGTAAGACCTCCACGGCCCAGTCGCAATGATCACCTCGCCGGATTCGAGTCGGAGGTCTCGAGTTTGTGTAGGCAAAAACTGTTTTTGCCCTAGATACAATTAATTGGCCCTGAGGTTTTGGGAGAGCCAAGCAACTGAGCCACATCCTTCTGCGAAAACAACCAAAAACATAGGCACATTCATCGCTCGATACTCGAGCTCAAGAAGCGCGTCGCGCACAAAGTATGCGCCCTCTAACACCATACGGATTGAAGCAGTCAATCGAAGAAAAATCAAGACGAACTTTGAGCGTCTACCCGACAGATTCTCAATCGAGTAAACACTCGGCGGCTACTGACGAGGGGATGACTCCTGGACCTATCAGGTGAGGCTACCCGGTCCAAGGCCCAAGACCTAAGCCCAAGGGGAGATGTCATCGACAGTTCTAGAAGGCCCAATCAAAGCCCACCCGCAAAGCCTTGCGGATCAAGGAAGGAAACTTGTAACCGACGTAAGGCTAGGGTTTGTAACCCCGCTTGGTACGGTTTGAGACCTGGCCACCTATATAAGGACAGGAGAACCACCGGGAGGGGGACCAAGCAATACGGCACCACCAAATCCTTGAGATTGAGATCATACTCTCAACTCTAGCACCCCCCATTGTAACCGATCTATTGCTAATATAGATCGACGGAAGCAGGAGTAAGGGTTTTACCTCTACGAGGACCCCGAACCTGGGTAAATCGTGCCCCTGTTAGCCGACGATTATCACCAGCGCCTACACGTTCTCCTAATCAAAACCCTATCGGTTCACCCGAGGGACTTGTTGAGATGCATATTCGACACCGTCTTCCATCAGAACCCCTCTTTCTCCGTGCTTGGTCCAAACATTATAGCCGGACATGAAACCGGACGGAAGTAGGTGGCTCTGGATGACTCTTGAGGAAGTGCGATCCTTTTTATTCCAACATTCAACACATGGACAAATCATAAAGCCACCCCGGCGCTTGTTCTCCTCGGCCGCAAGGCGAAAAGAGCGCACACCTTCTCTGTAAGCGCTAGTCACCTTACATTCATGGATGGCTCATCTACATCATAGTACTACCTGGTTTGAGATATAAAGGGCCGCAGACCGCTTTAGTCCCGGTTTGTATCTCAAACCGAGACCGCTGCTATGAAGTTAGTACGAATACTGGACAGTAAGTTTAGAGTAGATGCACTTTGATGCATTCACCTAAAAGAAAAGAAAAAACTAGCATGCCGACATGTACCGGGCACGTGTATATAGCACATACTTGGTGTATGATACAGTGGTGCACGTGATGGGCATGCAGATGGCACAGAATGTGTGATGGATACGTTTGTGTTGACGCTAGCCAAGGGGGGGTGCACCAAGTATAGGACCAAACTAAACGACAAAGAGAAGTAGTGAGAGGGGACAGGACCATGTTTTGCCATTGGGCCAGTGGGCCCCGCCCTGTGCGTGCTTTAAAGTTAGCGCTTCCAATGGCGTGCAGCCTCCTATGTCTGAACGTCGGCAGTAAATGGCCGCAGCTTTCTTTGTACGATCGCCCGGTCCTCCTCCTTTATTTATGAGCAGCAAATGTCTCTTTGTCGTATACACCGGTCTGGAGCGAGCTTTGTCTGAACCAACCCTGCCGTGCCACCTGCACAACGGAAATGTCAAATGCCTTCCTCCACCAGAAATACTAAATGTAGCTGCACCATGCAATGGTCCTCTCCTCATTGCATCAACTACATGTCAGCCTCTTTCTTCATAGACACCTACCATTTGGGGGTGTATCCATATGGGCACCACCCTACAATCGATAGCACTTTCTTGAGAAATGCTTTCACCATCTATCTATCTATCTATCTATCTATCTATCTATCTATATATATATATATATATATATATATATATCTGTGTGTGAGTGTTAACCTAGTGATGATTAACTGCATTCACAAGGCCTGCTTGTGGGCCAAAGACCCCCTTTCCTCGCCATTGGAGGGGCAGTGCATTCGCGAAGCTAAGGCACCCTTTTTCTTCGATAATAAAGGGAGTGAACACTACGGATCGAAGAACGATGGTGAGATGAACATGAACACTCCACTCGCGATATACGGTTTCATAACTAGTTCGTATCCTACGAGACATATATATATATATATATATTGTACGTAGCTCAAATGGTTTTAGATCCAATGCTCGAAAGCTAGACCATTGTTTATAGGTGCCATGGCTCTGTCAAGGCACCGGATCTTAGTCCGTCGTCGTTGCTGTTGCAGCTAGACGGGCTTGGGGCACACCTACTTCAAAGAGTTGCCACCGTCCGCTGGCTCCGTACCAAGTCTTAATTGGTGCTAGTGGACGTAATTAGGGGAGGTGGGGCACCCACATCCAATTCAAAGAGTTGCCACCTTCTGGCTGGCTCCGTACCAACTCCTTACCGTTACAAGTGGACGGGTGGCTACCTAAATGCGGCCAAGGCACCTTCGAACAATACGGTACTTTGACCCCCTACCTTGGCCGTTGGATCGAAAACCGATGGTCAGATGAACATGAACAAGTCCCCTTACTAAAAAAACGTATATACTATAGCAGTATAGCTTGAGGGCTTCGGATCTCACGGTCGAAATCTAGACCGAGGCACCGTAATGCTCATAGGTGTCTTGGTTTTGTCAAGGTACTCGATCTTAGTCCGTCACTATTCTTGCAGCTAGAAGAGCTTGGGGGAGGCACCAACATCTACTTCAAAGAGTTGCGGAGCCTGGCCGGCTCCGTACGAAGTCCTTACTGGTTCCAATGGACGCGCTAAGGGTGAGGCACCCACATCTACTTCAGATAGTTGCCACAATCCGGCTGGCTCCGTACGAAGTCCTTACCGTTGCAAGTGGACGGGCCTGATCATTGTTGGCTACCTAATGCAGCGGCCGTTTGAAAATGGCAGCTCATGATTTGTTTATGCAAAATGGGCGATTTTAAAAACTGTGTGTGATGCTTGAAATTACTTTTTTATCGTTCAATTTTATATTTACTCCCTCTCCTTACTGGAGCTCTAAAAATTTGCATCAACTCCTTTTTATCAAACTTACATGTATGCACATGTAGGGAGTAAAGGCAGAAATATGATCTCATTGGATACATTTAAAATAATAATTGAACACCACATTTTGAAATCTATAAAAAAAACACACGAGTACATCAACATGTGTGGCATGCAAAACAGAAGTTTCCTCAAAATATAGTATTTATACGTGATATAAAAAAAGAAAGACATTCTCAACATTTTCCCCCTTTTAGAGCAAACTATTTGTCTTTTTTTTTGTAAGCCCGACATTCTCAACATTTTTCCAATGAACTTTGCAGATCATATAAATATGAATGCCCGTACACAAAAATGTAATTGTTTTGAAACGTCTAAATGATTTTAAAAAAAGTTACAGTGTTCTATGGAGCCTAGGCTCCAAAATGACGCACTCATGAGTCCAAGCTTATCTAAAAATGAGCAATCCCACTACAAGGCAAACAAAACTTAAATACTGACAGATCATCATAATATTTTTAGTTAGTTTTTAGTTTTAATTATGAAAAAAGTAGAAACACAACATGCCCAAAGCATGCACATCCTTAACCCTTAGAAAGTTGCAACACAATCTAAGTTAGGCGCTTATTGCATGTCTCCAAGAAACAACTTTGACCATTGCTTCTTGATATTCATGAAAGTAGTATTTGTTACATAGTAATGTACAATTATGTTATTTCTACCATATGAATACAAATAACTTGAAAAGGATTTACAACACATATCCTAGGAGGACTTGTGCATAATTCGGGACAGATGTTGTTTCTTAATCACAGACTCGGGACGGACAGAGTATTGCATAATATGGCTAAGCTGGTGATTAGACATACTAAACACGTTCCAAAGAACCAGCCGCCGTCGATTGGCTGCATGCATGCATCGTAGAGAGCGTCGTTCCAGAAATATTATTAACACAAGAAAAGGCTGGCGATAGAGAGCGGCTTGACTTTACACGAGCGTCACAGCACGGAACTTTGACAGGACCAAAAGCAACCAATAATTATCTTATTGCAGGTTGTTAACCCCAGAGAGGCGTTCAGATGCATGCATCTTGAGTGATTGAACTTACTGGTTATAGTACTTGATGATTCTGCTAGCTTCTCGTAATAATCTAAAAGAGTTCTATTTTCATCCATATCGTCGTCTTCTGCGAGTGACCATAAATTAAATAAATGGATACTTCAAGGATACTTCTGCACATGGCAGATAATAAATAATTTGGAACTGCAAACTATCTAGAAGCCTGTCGTCCACCTCCCATGCCACTTGAACATTTAAAAAACAGATAGCATCCGGTGGATGGGTTATATCTTTTTCGTCCAGATTTGGACCGGTACTCAACTTCAAATATTCTGCGAGGTTTTCCAAAGCGTTTAGCACACGTGGTATATAAATGCTGAAGCTAGCCAGCGCAATTCTATTTTATGAGGAATTCCATGGAACAAAATTTCGAGTGGCATATATGTCTACGTACATGCAAATTAGTTGGAAGAAATCCAGTGTTCCTCTGTTCTCGGCCAGATCTTGAATGTAGTTGCAACAGTGCATGTTCATTGTAAAAAAAAGGTCAGATCTTGTTTGTTTTATCTTTAAAAAAATCGATTTTTACTAACTCACTCACACATATTAGCCCAAGCTGGCTTGAGACTGGACAAATGGCACCTGTGCTACAAAGAGCTCTTTTGTTAACGGTGCAAAGTTTTAACTCCTTCCAATCCTGACAGATTTTGTTATTTTTGTATAAATTAGAATATCAATTGTTTTCATCTGAGATTTTTTACGCTGATGGAATATATATATATATATACATATCTATACTATAATTTCTCAGTTTTGATTCGTAGGTACGTCGTACGTTGCCTCAGTTTTGGAAAAATCAACACGCGGAGTCTCCCGAGTCCCGAGCGCTTCCCTAATCGGATCCCTTTCTCTGTGCGCAGCCGCCGCCGTTTTCCCTCCGCTCAATCCAATCTCAGTCCAGACTCCAGAGATCTCCAACGAGAACCAGATCGCCGCTGTCCCCGCCCCCCCTCCCCCCGGTTAAATCCAATCCCAGTCCGGAGATCTCCAATGAGCCAGATCTCTGTTGACCGGCTGCCATCCATTGTCTTTAGAGGATGGTGACCGAGGCGACGCCAGCTGGGCGGCGCTAAGAGAGACCATGCGCTCGAACTATATCTGGCGCTCGAGTCCATCGGCGACGACGCTTCTGAGGATGCATGGTCGGCGAACCACCCTCCACGCGTAACATCGCCTAGCGAAGGAGAGGCAGAAGCGCATATATCTAACCGGCTCGGCTTGGCCCGCCTTTGTCCTTCTCCGGTTCGCCGCGACCCTCCGACTGGCCGCCGAGCCCTCACCGTCCTCTCTATCTTCCTCCCGCGTTCCTCTCGCCCAGGTCGACAGGGACGAACACATTCTGCGCACCGAGCTTCAATGCCCCCACTATCTCCTGGTTGTTGCTCGTGCTGGCCAAGCGGCTCACTCGATTGGACTGATGCGGCGATAAGTACCTCATTTTTTCTCGGACGGCCTGGTCTAGACGGCTAGACCTCTGCTCACAAAGATGATGTCGGCGACACGGCACACAGTATTCGCCGCGACGATGACAACATGGGCTAGGGCATCCTGGAGTGATGCGATGAGCAATTGGTAGAAAAAAGTGATTGTTTTGCTGGAGTCGCCGGTGCTTCTTGATTTTTGTTTGCCCAGCTGCTTGTCAGTGACAATGAGCTTTTGCATTCATTGGAAATGTTCTGTAACAAAATAGCTACAGTTACACCCATCTGTGTGACACTTTTGATTCGTCTGTTCAATTACTGAATCTATGGAATTACTAATCTCTATACTGCTCCGAAGGTAATGATTCTGTTTTTCTGCTAACCGTACAATTTACCACAAGTGATTCTTATATATCTATTGTATATTGTGATTATACTTGCATTTTGTTAGCTTATGATTGTTCATCCTGCAAGATATAGTTGCTGAACCTGCTCTAATGATGCAGGAATTGTGAGGCCCTAAAGGATCCAGTTCTTGACAGCCCAACCCAGCACTAAGACAGTTGATTCCATGCTCCTCGCCTTCTCCTCTGAGATCCCATACAGAGACAAGGAGGACAAGACCGCCTTGCCAGCGACGCCCTCCTTCATTGGCTTTGAGCAGCAGAGAGTGCTCTATTTGGGAGCAGCCAAGCTATTTTTCTTAGTAATTGCTTTGCTCGTTTTAATAATTGTTTCCCCGTATTGATGTGAAAGATTAATATCTTACTGCATATTTGCTATATCTTTAGGATTATTTAATTAACTGAATTAGTACCTCATTTTTTTCTCGGACGGCCTGGTCTAGACGGCTAGACCTCTGCTCACAAAGATGATGTCGGCGACACGGCACACGGTATTCGCCGGCGACGATGACAACATGGGCTAGGGCATCCTGGAGTGATGCGATGAGCAATTGGTAGAAAAAGTGATTGTTTTGCTGGAGTCGCCGGTGCTTCTTGATTTTTTGTTTGCCCAGCTGCTTGTCAGTGACAATGAGCTTTGCTTTCATTGGAAATGTTCTGTAACAAAATAGCTAGAGTTACACCCATCTGTGTGACACTTTTGATTCGTCTGTTCAATTACTGAATCTATGGAATTACTAATCTCTATACTGCTCCGAAGGTAATGATTCTGTTTTTCTGCTAACCGTACAATTTACCACAAGTGATTCTTATATATCTATTGTATATTGTGATTATACTTGCATTTTGTTAGCTTATGATTGTTCATCCTGCAAGATATAGTTGCTGAACCTGCTCTAATGATGCAGGAATTGTGAGGCCCTAAAGGATCCAGTTCTTGACAGCCCAACCCAGCACTAAGACAGTTGATTCCATGCTCCTCGCCTTCTCCTCTGAGATCCCATACAGAGACAAGGAGGACAAGACCGCCTTGCCAGCGACACCCTCCTTCATTGGCTTTGAGCAGCAGAGAGTGCTCTATTTGGGAGCAGCCAAGCTATTTTTCTTAGGGCATCTCCAGTCGTCGAGCCCCCCCAGGGCCCAAAACGCCGCCGTTTTGGTGCCGCCGCGGCGCTAAACGGCGCTATTCTGGAACCTGGGGGGGCGCGTTTCCCAGTCGCGTCCCGAGCCCAACAATCGGCCCAAACAAATGCATTTGAAAAACTAGACGAATTTTATTGAAAATTAAAAAACTTCGGTACATATTCGGCGCGATTTTGAACCTAAACGATAAATTTAAACCTAAACTAAGCTAGCCCGAGGCTGGCGGCGATCGCCTGGCTGTAGTCGCCGCCGTCGTCGTCGTCGTCGTCGCTGGGGGGGTCGCCGGGGCGCCTGCTTCCCCCCTGTCCCTCGTCGCCGCCACCGCAGTCCCACCTGCTCACCTCGAGGGCGTTCTGGATCACGCCCTCGTCGTCGGAGTCCGGGTCGAGTATGATGTACTCGTTCTCCTTCTGCGGCGGCGGGGGAGGGACGCGGAGGCGAGCCGCGGCGGCGGCGGCCTCACGCTCGCGCGCCGCCTTGCGCTGCTCTGCTTCAGCCAGCAGGCGGCGCTGAAGGGCGAGCTCGGCCTCCGTGGTCTCGCGCAGACTCCAACGGGCGGCGGTGTCGACGTCGAGCGGCTGCAGCGTGTCCAGGGACATCTGCTCCGCCACCCTTTGGTCCGGCCATTCGTCCTCGCTTTCGTCGGCGTCCTCCGTCTTCGGGCGGACCACGCGCTGTGGCTCGCCGATGCGGAGCGCGCCGCCGCTGCGCCTGCGGGAGGACGCTCCGGCGTTCAGAAAGGGGGGGGTGGTGGAGAGGGAATGGCCGGCGGAGGACGAGGACGTGGCGGACGACGAGGACGCGCCGGGATGCCGCGCCACCCACGGCTGGGTGGCCTCCAGCGGCGGCATCTGGAGACGCGGCTGGTTGCCGCGGCGGATGTGCTCGAGGACCTCCTCGAGCGTCCTGCCAGGGGCGCTCCACCAGTTCCGGCGCCCTTTCGAGTTGAAACGGCCCTCGACAGGGCCGTTGTCGTTCTCGTCCTCGAGTTCCTGGTTGCGGCGCGCCGTCAGACGCTGCCACCAGAACTCATCCGCTCCGGTGAGCGGGGTTTCTCGGGGTTGTTCATCCCGGCGCGCATGTCGTAGATGGCGCGGCGGAACTCCTGGTTGGTGTTGGGAAGGGGAGGGATTGGGACACCGCCGGCGCTGAGCTGCCACCGGCTCGCCCCCGCGGCGGAGCTAGGGAGGCGCGTATCCGGCGGGCAAGGGTAGCCCGCGCGGTATAGCGCCATCGCCTGGCCCCGGCGCAGGTTGTGGCGTGGGAAACCGTTCGCTGCCGCGCCGTCAGCCATTGTCGTGGAAGAAAGGGGGAAGAAGGGAGGGAGATCGCCGGTGTGAAGAATGCGGGGCGGGGCACGCGGCGGGGGGAATTTTATAGCGCGGCGAGCGGCCGGGCATTTACTGCGCGCACCCGTCCCCTCGCTGCCGCCACGCCATTACGCCGGCAGCCTTTGGGCGGGGCGCATGCACTGGGCGGCCGCCACGCCATAAACGCCGGCAGCCTTTTGACCGCGCGGAAGCCGAGAAGATGATCACGCGCGGTTTCTGTTCCCGCGCTTTCCCGCCGCGTCGCTGACCGATCGGGCCCACGCGCGCAGCCGCGCAGTTTCGCCCCCCCAGGCCGAACCCAGCGGGCTGGGTTTGGCCTGGGTGCCGCGGCGCTATTTAGCGCCGAAACGGCGCTATTTGGGCCGCTGGGGGGGCCGAGTGGTGAAGAAGCGGCGCTTTTGGTCGCTTCCGCCGCTAAAAAAACCCCCTGGGGGGGCTCTGGGGGGGACGACTGGAGATGCCCTTAGTAATTGCTTTGCTCGTTTTAATATTTGTTTCCCCGTATTGATGTGAAAGATTAATATCTTACTGCATATTTGCTATATCTTTAGGATTATTTAATTAACTGAATTAATTGATGGTTCTCTGAAAACCTTCAAAATGCACTATATTTGTAACAAGTACAGTAATTTTCCAGCTATCTTTCAGACTTTTAGTTTCAGCGTCCTTTTTCTTTTCTAAGTTTCGTTATTTTTCATGTTTCAGTTTCTGAGTATTCTTTACAAGACAAGACAGAGTAAGACAATACGTCATTTCAGTACAAAGGAGTCGAGAAAGTAAATCCATTTGTCGTGCAGTATGAAACATAGTCCATTTTTCTTTTCACGTCCACCTCTTCGGTTTCTTGGAACACATTCTCTATGATTTCAGTATACACCTGAAGTTTGGTATGCTCTGGCTCTTGCGGTTGCGGCACCTATATACCTCCTGCAACAGCATAGCTCAGCTTGCCAGTTGGTCAGTGGCGACCGCCTTGAATGGTGCATCCTTTTGGCATACTTAAAATAGACCTTTCAGATTCATTTTTATAACAGGGAAACAAGATACATAGTAGTGGAACCATTTGTCTTGGTGTTCAGTAACCAAATCCCACGTTTAGACTTCAAATAATACATATATGGTTTAAACATGGAGGCATGCATATGATATAATAGAATCGTTTCTTCCCTCTCTACTTTTGAACTGCTCATTCTTTTAAGCAAAAGTTCAGTTTGAACTGATTCATGTTGCTCCAAGTTGCACATATTTTCTTACTTAGATCAATTTGATTCTGGATTAGATAAAAATAATGGGGTTGGAATTTGACAAATGAATTGCATATTTTAATGTAATTTGACAAGTATTTTTTTTTTGCATGATGATTTCGTACTTTTGGAACCTTGATATATATACAAAGAAGATTAGAAAGTAAGAGGTGACATTTTATTTAAATTTTGTGCGGATCGTTGTACAATGAGACATGTAAGACAATTGAAACCTGAGAGAAACCCAACGATGATAGAACAAAAATCATAGTTTACATGAAACATAAGATGCTTGATTTATTTTAAACCCGTTGCAACGCACGGGCAATTTGCTAGTATATATATAAAACATTGTGTCGAGCAGGACCGCATAGCGCAAGTGTCTCGGGAGGCCGGAGATGTAGTTGATCTTGAAACAGAGCAAGTTGCAAGCTAGGTGGCGACGTGTACCAAAACAAATTGAAAGGCATTGAATTCCCGTTTAAAGCATAGCTATGTGCTCCAGGTGGTATGAATTCATCGCCGCCTTGATAAATACACTGGACCATGCATACAGGCGGCGTGCCGTGGTTTCACAACTTGTTCCCGTCAACTAGCTCCTGCATGGTTATCTACCGGCCGGTGGCTACGTTTGCCAGCTCCATCGGTACGGATATCTACGCTCCCTCTCATGACTCATAAAATGCATTCTTCCACATACTCGCTCTCTTTCCTTAACTATTGCCAACCCATGGCTGGCTCTAGTTTTTCTTTATCCAGGTAACTGAGAAAATGACATAAGACTACGACATTTAGAGGGGCTTGGTCGCGACAGGGAGCATTGATTTTGTTTGATTGCTCGTTTCACTTGTCCTAACCCGTTTTCTGCCAGGTGGGGCAACACATCCACGGAGGACCCGATGAGCCACTACCTCTTCGAAGGGGGGGGGGGGGGGGTAAGTAATTTCTGTCCTCTGATCTCTCTATCCTGGAGATCTCTCTGCCCGTTCAATGAAGAATACACTGTAGATGTAGAATCAAGCTTGAAATATTTGTTAATTTTGAATTTAGGGTTGAGTCGGAGATGTGGGATGTGTACTTTCAGTTTGATGGAGCTAAATTTGTTCAAAAAACATTGTGCCGGTCAGACATAAGATTTCTTGAAATGCTGTCAATTATGGAGTCAGAGGGATAAGGATTGAGTGACGGAGTGTATTATGTTAAGCACGAAGGAGATGGATTGAATGGCTTAGAACTAATTGGCAGCAATTTGAAGGTGGAACAAATGGTTAGGAAGTATGAATATTCAAAGAAAGTTGGATTAACGGTGATGAAGGACAACAGGAATAAAATAGCAATTGTTTTGTCCCCACGGAAGAGGAAAAGAACAATGTACATTGATCTTGAGGCAGAGGCAGAACAGATACAAACAGAAGGCAGTGTTTATTATCAGAATATGCACACACAACATGATGAGAACACACAAGACAATGTGTTTTGCAAGAACAAGCTGACAGAGGATGGCTCAACAGAAGAGCAAGATGACTCTTCTGATGATAGTTGGGCTTATCCATGCCAATATGTCCTAGAAGAACAGACGGATATCAGAAGAAAAGAGGAAGAGGAGATAAAGAGTAAAATTGCAGAGATTAGGAGGAGGAGGGCAAATCCATTGCTCCATTGTGAGGGTGAGACAGATGTAGAGGACATACATGACATCCAAGTAGATTCAGATCAAGTTGCAGCAGAAATACCTATGAAGAAAAAACCTAAGAAGCAAGGACCAACAATAAGATCGCATTCTTAGGTAGAGAAAGAAACTATGCCACTATGGGTTCCTTCTGATAATGAGGATGCGTTGGGGTTTCTAAAACCTGAAGATGATGATGGCTATGAGTACCTTCTATTTATACAGCCTAAAGGCAGAAAGAGTAGAGCAAAGAAGATCCATGTATCAAAGCAGCTCCCAATTCATTCTAGCAAATAATCCATTACAACAAATTACATCATCATCCATTGTGTAATCCATCCATTACATCTTAGAAATAAGGACACTCATAGTTCAACAAGAATGACTAAATGCTCATCACAAATGACTAATAAAGACACTTATAGTTCAACTAATGAAGCAAATATTACAAATAATCTACGCAGTACAATTTTTTTTTATCTTCTTGAACTTTCCCCCAAAACTTTCTTTTTGATTAAGAAAATCTCCAACTTCCAATTCTCTTCTTTAAGCTCAGTCCTCTCCCACTCTTCCTTCGTCAACATGAACTTGTGCATGTTGGAAATTGATGCCTCAATGTTCCTCTTCTCCCCCAGTTCTGATCTTGCCTCAATGAAATCTTGTTCAGCTTATGCCTTCAGAGATAGTATCACTAGCTTGTCCTAAACCTCTACCTTATGTTCATATTGTGCATTTCTCAGGTCACGGTTGAGCTTAGAAATCTGATATTTGTCCTTAAACCATTTTTAAACATGGTGTAAAGCATCACACACTCTACCATCTCTAACCTCACTGTACATTTCCCACATCTTAGACACAGATTTAGCAAGTGTAGTGGGCTACCCAGTGCACAAAATCACAAGTTTCTCCATTCTACATTACATATGGCAATGCACAATCTATTAGAAAAATCTACAAAAATGTGGTAATAAGAATGAATGTAAATATGTTCATTAGATTCACACACCTGTCCGCACATGCTAAAAACCTTCTGCCAGTCCAGGAACCCCCAAATACAACACATTTCACATCCATGTCATTGCATTTGCAAAGGATGGTTCTACCGCCATTTTCAGCTAATCCGCTCTAATCCTAGTCGTCGTATTGTGCCCCTACCAAAGAAATTTTTTATGTAAATAAACGAAAACCATTTCTCAAATCCCATTTCTCGAATTCTAATTGAAACCTACCCGGCGATATGAAGCCTAGCCCAAGTGACTGGAATACTTACTTCGGTTCCCACCGAGCTAATGTCAGTGGAGGATTCCTCTCCGTCGCCCCACGGCACCACTGTGTCCTTTAGCGCCCACCGGGAGAACCACCGGAGATCTGCGGCGATGAGAAGAAGACAAGCACAGATGGGGAGGGAGCGGAATAGAAGATGAGCATAGATGTGTTGTCTCAAACGTGTCTTTTGACCAGATCCGTGGCCGACAGAGAAAGACCTATATATCGGCCGTTGTCTCCTTCCGCCTTGCCACGTGGACACCTGACAAGGGTCCCACCAGCCAGAAAATGGGTCAGGACAAGCGAAACGAGCAATCATACAAAATTAGTGCTCCCTGTCACGACCACACCTGAACCGGAATTAGATGAATCCGGTTTGTAGATGATGTTCCGATTTATCGCCAGGACCGGCCAATGAAGGAGAACCGTACTAAGGGTTGAAGACCCAACGGCCCAAAGGAGGGACTGCATCGAAGGGAAAGCCTGGCACAACACCTATGAGGCCCGATAGTGCTGCGACCAAGGCGGAAGGCCCAAGACTCGACGGGACAGCACAGAACTGGTGGAGCTGTCCATATCCGGATCTGCTAACCTAGACACCATGGTGAACCAGCAAAAGACCTGAAGGCCGGATCTCAATAGGACTCCGAGGGCGGACGTAACCCGGATTGTCCTGTAATCTCAGGAACTTGTCTGTTTTATAAAGCGGGTTCCTGGGATGTAGAAAGACAAGTTCTAGTACCTAGCAATAGCTCTCGAGACATCGGAAGCTAGAATCGCTCCTTGTAATCAAGACCTCAAATTCCCAATAGTAAAGAAGCAGGAGTAGATTTTACCCACAAAAGAGGGGCCGAACCTAGGTAAACTCGTGTCTCTCGTTTCCGTCATAACCCTTTCGATACTTCGCTCAGAAGCAATGGCCTCACAAACTAGTTCTCACATGAAGACACTTGCCGTGACAACACCACGACAGTTGGGACCCACCGTTGGGCCGGCTCGTGGAAGCGTATTTTTTTCGGAAGGGGCCCGACCAGGGATTGAGAAACTCGTGCTCGGCCGGCTCAGGATGAGTCGGTACGGAAACTACTAAAACCACGATACGTGGGGTCCGAAGTTTGCTTTCGTCGAATCCGGTTTCCGAGTCCCTGTCCGCGGAATCCAGGTCTTTGTCGAGTTTGTTGGAGGAACCGGCCCAGAGCTAAATCAGGAGTCAGATTCAGTTTCTAGAGAGGCGATGATCGCACACTCAGATGGAGAATCCTCGGTTGGTAACAATGACGACCGGGATGAAACAAGTTATATCCACCAAATCTTTAAAGATCGGTTGGGAGGGAACCTGGAGCAGGATTTGGAAAGCTTTGAAGAAACAGTTCAGCACACGACCGTCTACATGACAGGACTAAACCGGCATACTGAGCCTAGCTATGACGCTATCGGAAATTTGGTTCCAAATACAGTTCCAGGGTCGAATGAAAAAATAGTTCAGGGAGCTCCAAGAGCAGCAGGATCGGACAGTTGGTCCAGTGGTTGATCTGGTGGTACCACCACCGTTCGCACCAAGGACTGAGCTAATAACAACAATGGATTCGCTGAACGAACTCCTCGCAACCCCAATCATGCCGGAGAATTTAGCTCAGCGTAACGCGGAGATAGCGAGGCTTCGACACGAACTGACTCGCACTCGTCAGGAAATTCTGCAGGAGGCATCTCCTTTGGACGCATAAGGAATTCATCTGGGTTTCCGGCAGAGGGAATTGGCTTCGGTTTAGCATAGTAATCACCGGACCTGTCTAAGAGCCGACTTCGGGGTAGGACTTGGGCCAACGAATCTTCAGAACCTTTTTCAATCTCTGACAAGCACGCTGGGTCACTCAAACCCGTTCTAGCGGGTTCATCCGATATCACAGCTTGTTCAGCAAACCCAGCCGGTTCAACCTCCATTAACCCAGTGGTCCAGCAACACATTAACCCAGTTCAAAATTCGTTTTATCAACAACCAATACTTCAATAGTCCGAGCGTTTCCGTACGCCTCAGGGTCACTTCAACAATCCAATTGATAGCATCTGGGTGACGAATAACAGTTTAGCTCAAATTACAGTTGATGGAAAGAATCCATTGTGTGTGTGTGGGGGGGGGGGGGGTGGAAGCCCTGAAGGCGACTGAGATGCTACAGACAATAGTGGTTCAGCAGATGAATTGCAATAATTAAGAAAAGATCCATTCAACTCCATACAATAGCAGGAAGTCGTTGCCGAGAAGTCATCACTCAAGATCACATGTTCTAGCCAGTTCTAGTAACGCAAACCTGCAGCAACCTGTCCTCCCCAGGCAAGCCGTTTCATATGCTCCCGGAGTTATTAACACAAGTCATAGAATAACGGGAACTAAAAACAAGAATATGGATCATATTCAGACGCCGGCCCCAAAACTTGGTCTCAAGACGGCGGCAACTGGGTCTCCAAGGATTTTAATTCAGTGTTTGGGACCTGCAATCAGAAATGAGAGTATACTAGCTGATTTCAAAGGACCTCGCAAAGTTGTGAATTACGCCGTAGACATGGAACCAACGGATTGGCTAGAGAGCTACGAGATGGCCATGGAGATTTTGGAGGTGAGTGATGTTGTATGTGCATGGTACTTAGGCACAATGTTGGAAGGACCAACAAAGTCGTAGTTAAAAAACTTGCCTGCAAACTCGATCAGCAGCTGGCAAGAACTGAAAGATCAGTTCATAAAAAACTTTCAAGGAACCTACAAGCGCCCAACTACAATCACATACCTGGAAAACTGTGTTCAAAAGGAGGGAGAGTCATCCCAACACTTGTTATCATTCATTCACCAGTCGGTATTACCGCCAAGTTGGCAGTCATAGCTTTGGAGAGGAACTATAAATTTGATCCTTTGAGACATAAAATGAGACGCATCAAGAGATATATCAACGATATGAGTGAACCGATGGATGTTATGACTAAATACGCCGAGTCTGATTAGAAAAAGGATGCATACTTAGACAATGAGAAATCTGGGAAAGAAAAGAAAAATGAAGGCAAGGGTAATCAGAACCGAATCAGATGAATGGAAAATCGTAACCAGGATAACAATAAGTGAAAGAACGGTGAAGGCATCTCAGACTTGGTAGCCAAAACGAATACATGTTATAAAAATCAGCGCTAGAATAACAACTTCAGAGGGAACCAGAATTTCAGGCCAAACAGTTTTGCTCAAGCACAGCAAGCCTTGAAAGGCCAAGATGGCAAATCATTCTTTGGAGAACTGTTTCATATTGCGGGGTTTCATGCCTAGTTGAAACAACAACTATGAACCTGGGGACACCGGAGGTGATAACTCAGGAAATATGGGAGGAGGCCATCCAGGAACCGGAAATTCAGGACCTGGAAATCAACATCCGGGTCACCAACGCCAAGGCAACCAGGGAGGGTATCAACAAGGAGGATATTCCAATTTTCAAACCAATTCCAAGCAGTTTAGTCGGGGACAATATCATGTGTTTACTAGTAGTTCATGTGGGAGGGAAAGAAAAGTACAAAAACGAGCGGTCAATGTCGTGGCCCCAAATGTTCCCAGATAGCTAAACTGGTCAGAGCAATCTAAAACCTGGAGTCGAGCTGATCATCCTCCCAGAGTTGATAACCCAGGAAGCGTCGCATTGGTCGTGGCTCCCCAGGTTGGAGGATATAAACTCGATAAAGTGTTGATGGATGGCGAAAGCAGCATAAACATACTCTATTATGATACCTTCAAAAGGATGAACCCGCAGGAGAAATGGTTCCAACCATCATCAAATGTTTTTCATGGAATTTCCCCCGGTAAGTCTGCGCAGCCTATTGGCAGAAGTTATCTTGAAGTCACATTTAGAGTATTTGAAAATTACAGGACAGAGATGCTGGCGTTCGAAGTTGTCAAATTCAAAAGCCCATATCATGCTCTATCTGGTAGACCAGCTTATGCCAAGTTTATGGCAGGACCCTGCTATGTTTATCTTAAACTGAAGATGTTGGGTCCTCATGAGAATATTACAGTTCATGGAGACATAGACATAGCTCTGGAATTTGAGGAAGGTGATGCAACTTATGCGCAGTCAACATGTGAAGATGAGGAACTGAAATTGTACAAGCTTCGGTTTGATCCATAGGATATGACTTCGCTCCAAAAAACCATCAACTAAGTCAAATTAAAATCAGCTCAGGACACCAAACTGGTAGATTTCAGACCAGGCGACTAATGCAAGCAGTTTAGCGTGGGGGCTCATATGACTGATAAATAGGAAAACACGCTCATCAAGTTCCTCCGTGAGAATCGGGACATATTTGCATGGAAGCCTTCTAACATGGCTATTGTTCCAAGGGAACTTGCTGAGCAGGGCTTAAATGTGAATCCTAAACTAAAACCAATTCGAAAGTTCCTGCGTCGTTTCAATGACGCGAGAAGAAAAGCAATTAGAGAAGAAATAGCTCGACTTTTGGCAGCCGGGTTTATTGTGGAAGTTTTACATCGAACATTTTTAACAAATCCAGTTCTCATTCTAAAGAAAAACGGTTCCTAGAGGACGTGCATAGATTATACAGTCTTGAACAAAGCATGCCCAAAGGATCTATTTGCCTTACCTCGTATTGTCCAGATCATCGACTCTACTACCTGTTGTGAACTGTTATGTTTTCTTGATGCTTATTCAGGTTATTGCCAGATTTAGATGAAAGAGGAGGATCAAGAGAAGACCTCGTTTATTACACCCTTCTGAGTGTTTTATTATACATCAATGCCCTTAGGACTAAAAAATGCAGGAGCAACTTATCGGAGATGCATCCAGAACTGTTTGGAAAAACAAATTGGGCGAAACGTACCAGCTTATGTGGACGATATTGTTGTCAAGTCCCAAAAAGGATATACCCTGGTTTCTATCCTGGAGGACATATTTGCGAGTTTACGCAAGTACCAGATGTAGTTGAACCCGACAAAATTCATATTTGGAGTATCAGCTGGAAAACTAAAAATTACCGGGTTTCATAATTTCTAAGAGGGGAATCAAAGCAAACCCAGAAAAAATCCAGTCTATACATAACCTGAGAAAACCGGTTTGTCTAAAAGATATCCACAAGTTGATAGAGTGTGTTGTAGCTCTAAGCCGGTTTATAAGCAGACCTGGAGAAAAAAGCCATACCAATGTATCGGCTCCTGAAGAAAACTGGCAAATTTGTCTGCATTCAGCATGCTGATGACGCTTTGTAGGCCTTGAAGAGACAACTTTCTAATGCACCTATATTAGCCACACCTCAGAAGAAAAAGAGCCCATGGTATTAAACGTTGCTGCAAACAACATAACTGTGAGTGTGGTCATGGTCGTGGAAAGAAAACAAGAAGGAAAAGAAGGCTTGGTTCAAAGACCAGTTTATTACATAAGCGAGGTCCTGACAGAATCAAAAATAAGATACCAACATTGGTAAAAACTGGTTTTTGGTGTGTTTATGACAAGTCGTAAACTTAAACATTACTTTCAGTAACACCCCACCATAGATGTTAGTTCTGCACCTTTGTCGTGCATTGTCCAAACTAGGGAGGCAACTAGTCAAGTTTCTCAATGGGCTATCGAGATGGGACAATATCATATCAAACATGATAAGAACCGCAATCAAGTCTCAGGCGCTCATCGAGTTTATAAATGACTCGACGCTGTTAGAGGTTCCCTATGATAAACCCGACACAAAGTATTGGACTATAAATTTTGATAGGTCACGAAAATTGGAAGCGTAAGGAGTCAGCGTCATCCTAACGTCTCCACGAGCTGACAAATTTCGATATATTTTACAGGTCTCATTCAAATGCACTAATAATGCAGCGGAGTATGAGGCTTTATTCCATTGGCTTCGAATTTCAAAGGAAATGAGTATCACCATGATTCGATGCTTAGGAGATTCAGACCTTGTTTCAGAGCAAGTTACAGGAACCCGGGACTCTAAAGACCCACTTATGGCAGCATATAGACGACCAGTAACCAAGATTGCAGGTTATTTCCAGGGTTATCAAGTTGATCATATTGATTGCCGACTCAACAAAGAAGTTGATGCACTGTCTCGTCTGGGTTTCCTAAAAAAACTAGTTCCGCCCAATGTGTTGTTGGATGAGTTTCATAGTCCCTCGGTCAAAGTCCCTATAGAAGAAGACCTGGCAAATATGGATCCTGAGTCAGAACCGGTAGAAGATCTTCATGCAACACCAGAGTGGACATAACCATATTTGTCTTATATCATGAGAGGCGAGCTCAGAGAAGAGGAAATCATCGCCCGCCACGTTATAAGACGATCAAAGGCATACACAATCATCAATGGTGAACTGTATAAAAGGGCACAACTCGACTTTTTCAAATATGCGTTTCTCCGGAAGAATGGTGTCAGATTTAAACAAGATCCACTCAGGGGATTGTGGCCATCATGCGAGTTCCAGGTCATTGGTTAATAAAGCTTTCACGCATGGATTTTTCCGACTTACAGCAAATGCAGATGAAGAACGGATTGTGCAAACTTGTGAGAGTTGCCAGATGTATGCAAGATAGGAACATATGCCGGCTCAGGATTTACGCATGATTACAATAACTTGACCGTTTTAAGTTTGGGGGCTCGACATGGTTAGACCCTTCAAAATTTCATCAGGAAAATAGAATCATCTTATGATGGCAGTTGACAAGTTCACAAAATGGGTAGAAGCAGAACCTGTTAGCAAATGTGACGCAGCTACAACTGTCAAGTTCATGAAAAAGGTGATTTTCAGGTTTGTATATCCACATAGCATAATCACAGACAATGGGACAAACTTGTATGAAGGAGCAATGAAAAATATTTGTGAACTGAATCATATCAGACTTGATCTTGCTTCAGTTGCACACCCACAATCCAATGGGCAGGCAGAATGGGCTAACTAGGAATTGCTAAAGGGTATCAAGCCAAGACTCCAGGTTCCCCTTGAACAAACTACAAATTGTCGGGTGGAAGAACTGCCTGCTGTGTTATCGAGCATACGGACCACTCCCAACAGATCAGCAGGTTACACACCATTTTTTTCTAATTTATGGAGCAGAGGCCGAGTTACAAGTGATATTTTCCATGATTCACCAATTGTAGCTACTTATGTGGAAACTGAAAATCAGATAGCTCGCCAGAACTCGCTTCATGCTTTGGAAGAAGCACATGAACTCGCAGCATCTAGATCAGCCATTTATCAACAAAAATTGCGTCGCTACCATAGTCGCAGCAATAAGATGGGATGCATAAACTATGGAATATCGCTCAGTTTGTGGCTGATTCGGAATAAATATGGGATGAATAAAGCGATTCAACCTTGAGAAGGACCGTTTGTGGTGAGGAAGAACCTGCAAAACGGGTCATATTACCTCATTGATATGCGTGATATTTATAATGCATGAACATCTGAGTAAGAAACTCCAGGACCATGGAATATAGCTCAGTTTCAACCATATTATACATAGGATCATTGTAATCACTATGTTACTGTCATGATCAATGGAATAAAGTGGGCATGCCTTAATGTTCATGTCACTATCATTTCAACAACTTATCACAGTTTGGAAGAGAGTTAACTTGTTAGCATTGCTCACATGGTTACTTGGGGGCTTATGCTAAAGCACAACTTATATCTCAAGAACTAGGCGTATGCCACATTATCTCGGTTATACTTGCCTTCCATTCAGTGATTACAAGCAATTTTTTATGACCTGGATGTGTAACCTGAAAAGTCAATCAATTTCTAATCCGGAAAAACGGAATTATTCTGACCCTGGATTTTTCCAGAGTTAAACACACTAGAACAAGTCATATGATAAACCGGCCATGCTAGATAGCAAAGATAAACTGAAAGAATCATTGAAGCTAATACAAGTTCTATTGAGAATTGTATCATAAGATCAAACTATAAAAGAACAGGACTAGACATAATGCAGTTTATCTAGCCTATTACAATACCATAGGGCCGAATTTATTATAGCAATGCAAATATTTTCTGATTACACAACAGATTTAACCTTGTGTTGCGCAGGATCTAAACCGGCATCTCGAGCAGTCGGGTCTTGAAATTTTGGGGTTTTGGCAGTATCATCAGTGGTACCATCACCGGCGCCACCCGCCGGTTCTGGAATGTCAGGTTGTGGAATATACTTGCACTCCATTTGCGCCAACGCATCATTAATGTCATCCGGTTCATACAATGGACACGGAGGCGCAGAAACCATAGGAGTCACAGTTTGCAGAGCGCCAGAAGAATATGTTATGGACTGCATGGAGAGTCGGCTTTTTCGGTGCTTGGAAAACAACGGAAACAACCGAGGGACTATATGCCGGTTTACGATCCCCGGAAGGGTCAAAACCAAAACAAAGCTCCTTGAGTTTCAAATTCTCCGCAATGGTGCAGACCTGGAACCGACACTCGTTTTCAATCTTTGCAAACTCATTTTTTCTCATACTTGCTACCATGAACCCGATACTGCGGAAATCCACCAACAAGGAGATCCAGATTCAGTTCCGAGTGATAAGCCTTCGCGAGTGACATTACCTTGATGGCTCCTCTACGACAAGCTGAAATCTTGTGCTCTTCAATCCATTGTGGCACATTGGAAAGATCAACGATGAAATTATGCATCTTCTTGGGGTCGATTTCCTAGTCTCTCACATCTTTGATACATTCACGCCCATCGACATATAACTGCCGGATCAGGGTGAAAATAGCTTTCAGTTTCATATCAGGGAGCTCAAGACTATTGGAATGCATTTTTCCTGAAAGTTAGAAGGATAAATACATTAGAAACCCATTTATAAATGAAATAATGGAGTTGAATTGGAAAAAAACTAGCTTACCAAACACACCGGTGGTAATCTCGCTCAACAAAATGTTCACGTTCGCAAAGTTACTCTTTGTTTCCTCAAGTTCCTTCTCAACTTTTTTAGCTCTAGCGGTGAGGGCCTTCTCCCGCTTATCAAAATCAAGCTGCATAATTGACAAATTCTGAGCAACTGCATCAACAGTTTCTTCCAGTTCAGCTTGCAACTTTCTGGCTTTTTCAGTTTTCATGGCCTCTTGAGCCAGCGGATTTTTTAGGCTTGAAATCTCTTTTTAAGAGCCAGATTCCAAAGCCTGCAAAGATGAAGAGATGAAAATTCAGTTCTGGAGTTTATGAGTTTATAGACTAATAACCAGTTCACGAGTATGAATAAGTCTCAGGTTACCGCAGACAAGGATAACCCGACACTTGTGAGCTACACTATTTCAATCTATAAACTACAAGAAATATTTTAGAAGTCCTAAGTAGCTGCAGGCATGCAACCCAACAGTTGGGGGGCTACATAAGTTGAAATTTCTATACATGTTCCGTATAGAAGTTTGGGTATGGTAAACTAATAAATCGGCACTTGGGGGCTGGAGTTCAAGCGAAATGGTATAAACATAAATATCTAATCTTATCTTCAAAATATAAAATGGGAGATTGGTGATGCAAGTTAGGCGCAGCATCGCGTTTAACCACCTATCCCTATTCCCTCAATCGATAACGTCCAACTATCCTTTTATTGGGACAGCAGCATACTTCTCGTTAGGGACAATAGTTCCTATACTTAACTAACCTCTGTGCGCAATCACTGTTTTTTCGATCGAGGTCAGCTGAACACTTATTTTCTCTTTCAAAAGTGGTGATGGTGTGGGTAAATTCAATCGATATCTTGTTTCCCCTTTCCGAGGTGGGGAAATCAATGATGAATTGTTAGAAAGAGGGCTGAGCTAGGACTTTCTATAAAATGGAGCTTGATCGGTCGGCCTCCCAGACCCAAATTAAGTTACCAACACGGTAAAATGCATACATGAACTTTGCATGTTATTACTTGTTTTTCCTACATATTAGCAACTTATATTCATGTTTTATAATGATTTGGGGGATTTTCTGAACAATCCCCCTTATTTTGGTTCTAACCCTGTTTTTCCAGATAACGTACTTTTTAGTATTTCAGACTTTCCGGGAGCTTCGGAACTCCAAAAAGGGCAAGGCCAAAGAGCACGGTTCAGAATTTTCGAGACGAAGACCATGCGCCAAAGTAGAGGGACAAAGGGCCAACCAGGTGGAAAAGAGGACCCTCCACGCGGACAGATTCCTTGGTCGCGTGTGGGGCCCCCTTTTTTCCCCCGTGGCTCCGATGCCGTCGATCTTTCTTCCCCCGAGTGTCTCGTGACCTAAAAACGACTATATAAAGGGTCCCCTGGCCTTTTCGAGGAGGAGGCGGCACCGAGAGACGAAACCACGAAACAGAGAGACAGAAGGCTGCCACCGGAGAAGATCGGAGGGGGGAAACGCCGCCGGGATCACCCCCGGAGGGCTCCACCCCCCTCCGGCGTGTTCATCATCAACATCTACAGCAAGATCAGCTCCATCTCTCCACTGTAATCTCTTGGCAAACACGATGTATGATGCAATACTATATTCCCTTGATGTATTGTGTCTCCCCGTCTATGTTTGAGTAGTGAATTGTTCTTGGCAAATGCTGAAATAGTTCGTTGATTGGTTGCATACAAGTTTGTTATCTTCTATGATTGTCTTTATGTACAATATATGAGTGCACGCATATGTTGGGGAATGCATGTAAGGTGATCACCGGTAGCATAATGGAGTGGTGGTGACTTGGGAGTGACAGTAACCTGAGACCGAGCCACAAAGTTAAGTTATTGGGGGATATATATAGGGGACCATAGAACGTAAGGCTATGGTGGGAATTTATGTCTTAATCAATCTTGGGAAGTCATTTACTTGGCCACATGATCCATCATAAGGGGTTGTAGATCATTTACTTGACTATACCTATTCATGGCTCCTTCCTAGAACAAACAACTAAGACTAAAACATGTGCTTCACTAATTGTGACAACCACACGAACGAAACACCTATTGCTAGAACACTTGCTCCCTTGAGATACTTGAGATATTTGTTGTTTGCTACTTGTGAAACTTGTTTTAGGATTATTTGCATTTTAAACTTGCTTCACTAGTTACTAGACAAACCACACTCCATGTCACTTGCTTTTAATTAGTTAGTTACTTTTAGTCAAACTTATTGCTTTGCATAAACAACCATATAAGAGGGTTATAGGGCTTTAGAGAATATATAGCTTACCTTCAGCTCCTCGTGGGTTCGACACTCAAATACTTATCGAAAGGTACTACAATTGATCTCCTGCACTTGGGAGTCATCAAGCACTTTTCTGGCGCCGTTGCCGGGGAGCGTTGTGCTAAGCTTTTATTCTTGTTTGCATTGCATACTAACATATAAACCTAAAACACAAAAAAAATTATAAAATGGAAAACAACCAAACAATTTTAGAACTGTATAATATCTACCTTGAATTAGGACATGAAGCGTTTGAGGAAATTGAAAAATTATTTGCACAACAATATTTGTGGTAGTACTAATTCTTTGAACACCTTTATTGCTAAGGAAAATCTTGAGCTTGGGGAAGTTTGTCTTGATGAATATGATATTTTTAGTCCCCCTACTATTGAGGATAAAAATGATATACTTGCTGATTCTATGGAAAGTTTTAAGCTTGGGGAAGTTGGTTTTGATGAGCATGATATTTCTAGTTCCCCAAGCTTGGAGGAGAAAATTCACTTTGATGATACTATGCCTCCTATATATGATGATTGCAATGAAAATTATGAATGTTTAACTCCCACTATCACTAATGAGGATTTTACTTATGTGGAGAGTAGTGATTCTTTTATGCATGTGGCTCATGATAAGAGTGTTTTATGTGATATTCATATTATTGAATCTATTCATGATGCTACTGAAAATTATTATGAGAGAGGGAAACATGGTTACACATATTTCAACAATATTAAGTTTCCCCTATTTATGCTAAAAGTATTGAAGTTGCACTTGATCTACCTTTCTATGCTTGCTATTATGTGCTTTTTTTATTTGTTTCATTACAAAATGCCAATGCATAGGAAATGGGTTAGACTTAAAAATAATTTGTTTAATATTTTTTGGTGTGTTCCTTATGCTTTAATTTCCTATTCGGTTTGAGCACACGTTTATGTCTTTACAACATGTAAAATGCCTTTACCTAATGTTATGTATCATTTAGTTTAAGATTTTCATTTTATAAAAATTTTGGGAAAGTAAATGAGAAGGATGAGTAATGAAGAAGTTGGGGTCGACCTTGAACATGTGTTTTTCATGCCAATGAAACCATTGCAAAGTCTCTATCATTAAAAAAAATCCAAAGCTAAAAACAATAAAAATATTAGCTCACTACTGTAACATCACATTTCTGTCTTATTTCTCATCTTAAATGGCAAGAATAATCTTTTATGAGAGATAGGATTAAACAATAGTAATTAGCTGTCAAGAAAACAGATTCCTGAATTTCACTGCGAAAAATGTTTAAAATCACAGAAGTGGAATTTTGACCTGGTAATTTACGACAACAATATTTATTTATCACTACATATTTCATTAGTTTTAAGTTTTCTGATTTGAGCAATTTAAGTGCCTCTAAAAATTCACTCTTTACAGGATGTTCAGTTTTTGGCAGATTATGTCTTTATTTTGCATTGCTCTCATTACTTGTGTTTTGTGTGGTTCTTTTGATCAAGGAGCAATGCACAACTGTAGTAACAGTAGTTAATATTTAGAATCAACTCATGATGTGTCTTTGCTGTACCTATGTGGATTTTATTTATGGAGGCACTAACCCCTCTAATCAAGTTTGTGTAAGAAGAATTTTTCAGGAGGAAGAGTTGAGTGAGATGAACAAAGATCAAGAGGGACAACCAATCAAGCTTGGGGATGTACCCCTGGGCTCACCCTACATGTATCAAATAAGTACAAGAATCCAAGCTTGGGGATGCCGAGCCACCTCACTCCAACCATCATGATGTTAAGTAAGTAAAGCCTAGCTATATGGCTATAAAGAAAGCGCTTTACGGGAGGCAACCCGGTTGTTTTTGTTTGGATTTTCCTAGTGTACTCTTGCTGTCTCAAGAGATTAGTTTTTTTGTTTTAATTCTGGAGTTTTCAATAAAGAGTCAAGTCAAACCCATTTGGACTTATAAGTTGCTATCCTAGTGCATGAAATTTCTGTTTCAGCACGAGTCTGCTCACTGTATGATTTTACGTTTTTGATTCGTATGTCGGATTGAGATAATTTTTTATTATGTTCTGCAACTTTTCGTCCTCTGTAAGCAAAAAAATTGGCTTAATTTTTTGACGAGTCTAGCTTAGGAAAAAACGTTCATTTTGCTGCTGTTGCTTTTCTGGACAGATTCTGCCTTCTTTTGTTTTATGCACTCTTTGGGCTTGGGAATCGAATTTCCATGATCCTTTCATGGAAGAGAGTGAACACACAACATAATGAACCTTATTTTCTATCTACTGGAGCATTTGATTTGGAATTTTGCACAGCAAGCATGTGATTTGTTTGTCCTTGCTAATCTCACCCCACAGAAAAAGAATGGGAGAAACATGTTTTGTGAAGTTTTTTCACAGGGAATAGAGGAGCTGCGCCTCAAGACATCCAAGAATGGTGAAAGCCATAAGCTTGGGGATGTGATGAACACCCTACTGGAGCTACACTCTTTTGGTTAGCACACGTCTACTTTCTGTTTTTCTAAGCAAAGCATTTACCGTAGAGACTTGAAGCGTCTAGTTTTGTTTTTATTTTTGTTTTGATAAGACCACACCCATCATTTTATATGAGATTGAGCTACTCGAGTTTGGGGTTGGAATGTATTGGATGCTAGTATTATGACTTGGAATAGGGATGCCATGGTTGATTTGAGCTACATGTTTGCATGATTTATAGGCTTTTTATGTGTAGAAATTTGCAATAATGTTGTCTTGAGCTATCTCTTATGTCCTTGATGTTAATTGCTGGTTTATTTAGTTTGTCATGAAATGAGTAGTTCTATGGACATATGCATGCATAGTAGCTGGTCAACTATCTCCCTCTTGCTAGCCAAAAATTTAAAAATTCCATCAAGTAAAAACTTGTTTCCAACACTCCTTAGCCAAGTATTTCCAGTGAGTCCACCATATCTTCCCATTAGCTTCATTGCTATTCCGAGTATGTTCACCATGTTATTGTGTTATTTATGTTCTAAATTAAGATATTCACTTTATTAATTGTCATGGGTTGAACTTGGGATAGGACTCTCACGAACTTTTGAAGGCACACTTTACTTTTTATGCATCTAATAAACATGACCCAATAATGGGAGCCACAAGTTTTGCGTTTGACAAGTGTGTGGTTGGGAGCTAGCTATAAACGTGTATCACCGGAAAGCTTTCAACATTGCACAAAAATTTACATTTTGTTGATATCATGTACTTTTGTTTTTGGACTCCTGCCATGCCGAAATGAAATAGAGGAATAGTAAGTTTTGATGAGTAAGTATATATATGACTAGAGTAACGCATTGGGCCGCTAACCCAAGCCATGCTTTATCATGGTGGAAATTTACTTACAGCTTGAGTGACTCTACAACACATCCTACAATAAAATAAGAAGCTATGCATAATAGTGAATGAAAATAAAAAGGATGATGAGTCTACTTCGTTTGTTTGTCTTGTCATTGTGACATGGGCTTGTTTCCATGTCATGGGGCAAGAGGTACCTCTTTGCGGTTCTCTATGATGTCATTAATACTTATTATGATTGTACAAAGCTTATTAGGAATCTTAAGTTGAGTAATCATGGAGTAGGTTTTCACACTCACGGGGCATGAGGCTTTCAACCACCTTGTCATTCACATTACTTCAACATTCACCATTTAAGATGCTAGTGATAAAGGGGCAATGAGAGTCCTAGATCAATGGATACCACATTTCAATTAGTAATTTTAGTTGAATAATTTAGAGGATAAATAATACTTGATCATGTTTTACCTCTACTCAATTTTCTCCAAAGTGTCCACCATATTTTCTATTTTCCATTATGCTATTATTTGACCAATATAGGATTTTATTTTTCATTTTGTGTATGCATTTGGTCCATAGTGCTTTTATTTCATTATACACTTTGTGAGCTTTCATGAAGCATCTTTGCTTGCATATTTGATATTTCTTACAACATGAATTGTATATTGCTACTCATTTCTAGTATTAATCATTTGATTATATGTATCATGAATAATCCTCTTTGATATTCCATGATTGTTTTAAAATGCAAAGTCCATGTTAGTTTTATCACCTTCATACTCGAGGACGAGTATGGGTTAATCTTGGGGATGTTGATGCATGTAAAATGCATACATGAACTTTGCATGTTATTACTTGTTTTTCCTACATATTAGCAACTTATATTCATGTGTTTATAATGATTTGGGGGATTTTCTGAACAATCCCCCTTCTTTTGGTTCTAACCCTGTTTTTCCAGAAAACGTACTTTTTAGTGTTTCAGACTTTCCGGGGGCTTCGGGACTCCAAAAAGGGCAAGGCCAAAGAGCACGATTCAGAATTTTCGAGACGAAGACCATGGGCCAAAGTAGAGGGCAAAAGGCCAACCAGGTGGAAAAGAGGACCCTCCACGCGGCCATATTCCTTGGCCGCGTGTGGGGCCCGCTTTTTGCCCCCGTGGCTCCGATGTCGTCGATCTTTCTTCTCCCGAGGGTCTCGTGACCTAAAAACGACTATATAAAGGGTCCCATGGCCTTTTCGAGGAGGAGGCGGCGCCGAGAGACGAAACCACAAAATAGAGAGGCAGAAGGCTGCCGCCGGAGAAGATCGGAGGGGGGAAACGCCGCCGGGATCACCCCAGGAGGGCTCCACCCCCCTCCGGCGTGTTCATCATCAACATTTACAGCAAGATCAGTTCCATCTCTCCACTATAATCTTTTGGCAAACACGATATATGGTGCAATACTATATTCCCTTGATGTATTGTGTCTCCCCGTCTATGTTTGAGTAGTGAATTGTTCTTGGAAAATGGTGAAATAGTTCGTTGATTGGTTGCATACAAGTTTGTTATCTTCTATGATTGTCTTTATGTACAATATATGAGTGCACGCATATGTTGGGGAATGCATGTAAGGTGATCACCGGTAGCATAATGGAGTGGTGGTGACTTGGGAGTGACAGTAACCTGAGACCGAGCTACAAAGTTAAGTTATTGGGGGATATATATAGGGGACCTTAGAACGTAAGGCTATGGTGGGACTTTATGTCCTAATCAATCTTGTGCAGTCATTTACTTGGCCACATGATCCATCGTAAGGGGTTGTAGATCATTTACTTTACTATACCTATTCATGGCTCCTTCCTAGAATAAACAACTAAGACTAAAACATGTGCTTCACTAATTGTGACAACCACACGAACGAAACAGCTATTGCTAGAACACTTGCTCCCTTGAGATACTTGAGATATTTGCTGCTTGCTACTTGTGAAACTTGCTTAGAAACTTTCTTTAGAAACTTGCTTTAGGATTACTTGCATTTTAAACTTGCTTCACTAGTTACTAGACAAACCCCACTCCACGTCACTTTCTTTTAATTAGTTGGTTCCTTTTAGTCAAACTTATTGCCTTGCATAAACAGCCATATAAGAGTGTTATAGGGCTTTAGAGAATAGATAGCTTATCTTCAGCTCCTCGTGGGTTCGACACTCAAATACTTATCGAAAGGTACTACAATTGATCTCCTGCACTTGGGCGTCATCAATTGGCAGCTACAGGTTATGTATATCTTTAACATGGTTATAATGTCATCTTCTCGAAGCCGGTTCTAAGAGAGCTCATGGATAAAGCTTCAAACTTTTGGCCCTCAAGAGAGCCCATACTAGGAGTTGAAGGCTTTTATCCAGATGTCGGCTTCACATCTTCTGTGCTCTTGGATAAAACTATGGAAGTACCAATCTTTTCCATAAATTGTGAATCGCTAATTTGAACTTCCAAGTCGTGGACAGGAGAGTCATGAACCGGCTAGGGATCGCCGTGTCTACATCAATTGTTGTATCTGGTGTAGAATCATAAATATATCTTTATGAACCGGCGATGCAGCTGGTTCATCAACATCCTCTTAAAGAGTATGTTTTTCCAAGTTACTGACTGGAGCAGCAACTGAAATTGGAATCACTTTGGTAACAGCTTGAGCCCTGCAAAATGAGAAATATAAGTTTATATGATAAACTGAAAAAAGTACGAGTATCATGATCAATTGTGAAAGAACGTAACCGGCTTATAGAGAGTTAATAGAAAAGTCACTGGCATCTCTTAAGCGAGAAGACCCGGAATGTGGAGAACTTGTATAGGTATGGCTTAGCTGAGGTTGGTACCTTCCCGCTAAAGGATGAGAAGGTGTAGGAGAATGCTGAGGGTTTGAGACCCGACGAGAAGAAGATTATTCATGCAAACCAGTTTCCAAGTCACTTGAGAAAGAGCTCTGGGTTCTCCTCTTCTTGCTAGTATACTATCCTACATTTTCTTTAGTTGTGAGGATGGATTGAAAGGTGATTTTGAGAATCTAGATAAGGGCACCTTTGCAATGGCCTGCTGGGTCCTCTTTTTAGTCACGGGGGACTCTTTGTTGAATTCTGTATTAGAACTAGTGGTAGGAGTAGCAGGGTTGACATCCGTAGTTTTTTGAACCAGAGCATTCAGAACCGAACCCCCTCGCTCTGTCACCAAGCCGGCTTCCTCTTGCTCATTCCGCAAAGAACCGACGTTAGAAAACTGGTTACGCAAACGACCAAGGGAATCAAATTCAGAAACCTCTTCCTCTTCATTGCCTTGCTCCCCGTCCTCATTTTCTTTTGGTGATGTAGGTGGTTGGTGACCCAAAATGCGTCTGAGAAAGCTGGAAGCGTAACATCGTGAAGCCTATCTCTCTTCACACCAACCAAATCTTTGAGCATCCTTGTCAGATCAGCTTTGGTAGGAACGATAGTGGAATATCTCATAGTATCGTAGGAAGAACCGGTGTATTGGTGAAAAAGCCGGTTCCTAATGCTAAGAGACTGGATGTGCCAAGTTACCCAAGCTTGGGTTAGATCTAAACCGGTCCGTCCAGGAACGATCAAGGACTTGCCACGTTTGAGGAGTGGGATGAGTTTGCCGCGAGCTGCCTTTTAGCAAAGGAATTCATGGTATCAATATAAACTAGCGCTCATGGTGATAACCCGGCAAACGAGACTCGCCTTCTGGAGATGTGTCTTTGCACTAGAAAAATGATTTCTACCACAATTTTGGATGACTAGCTAAGGGGATATCCGGATAAACTATGTCTTTCCGCCTCTAGAAAGAAACACCCCCACAACAAATCAAGTCACTCCCAACAACTTCCAGGTGCATGTTACAATAAAAGTTCTCCAAAACAAGTCTAGATTAGGCTCATGAAGATAATCTTCGCAAACGATTACAAAGTTACCGACAGTAAGGATGGAATTTGGAGGTAAATCTTGAGGGTGTAACCCGTAAAAGTCTAGAAGATGACGGAAAAAATGAGACCCGGGTGGACGAAAACCCCGGTACACTAGTAGAAATTAGGCCTTTAGTCCCGGTCCGCAAAGGCCATTAATCCCGACTGTGCAACCGGGACTAAATATGCGCGACTAAAGGCCCCCCTTTAGTCGCGCCTCTTACGAACCGCGACTAAAGGCCCGTCCACGTTGGCGCCAGGAGCCCGTCGGGGCAGAGGACCTTTAGTCCCGGTTCTCGTGGCTAACCGGGACTAAAGGCCTCCTCCGCAGGTTTAGGGTTTTAGCCCCCCTGTCGTGGGATAATCACGGCAGACGTTACCGGGGGTAACTGATCTTGGGGCAAGACGACATGGGCGTTTGGGAGAGGGTTTAGCTCAGAGGAAAACATGATGATACTCGATCTGGTAGCCGGCAATCAAGTCGCCGAGTCTCCGATCTCGATGTATTAACTCAACTCTCGTGTTACACTGGATGCTCGATATCAAGCGATATGGCTAGAACTCTTGGATCTCTAAACTAGACCGAGGGGCCGGTTTATAAAGCACCCAGACCCCCCTGGCTTGCCCTCCAAGGCGCACCCTGAACCCTACCCGGACACCGCATATGAAAAACCCTAACTTTCCTTACCGTAACCCACAATCCGGGTTACGAGGCCTACGAACTTGGGCCTTCCAGAAGCTCCTTTATCCTTAGCCGGATCTTGCGCATCGTCCATTGGGCCGAGTTACACCTTGGTGTTGGCCTACCGGGTTATCATTCCTCCATCAGTAGTCTCCAGAATAGCTTGGGCTTCACGAGATTCCCTTTGAAGCGCAAAATTATCAAACTTATAACTTCAACGGAGGCCGGGTTAAATTGCTTTAATAAACAGCTAGGCCTAACTCCAAGGTGGCCATATAATAACCCGGCTTTCTCCAAGCCCTTTGCTCAGCTTTTCCGGGTCAACACCCTGATAAGAATGATTAAAGATCTGATTTACTTTACTCGATAATTGATCCTGATGTTGCGGAGGAGATCTCTTTCTTATGTCCATCCGGATATTTCGTCCAGCACTTAAGGCATATCCAACAAAACTTAGGCAGATAGCCGTTACTCCGAAATTTCCGGCTCCCGCTCGTTGAGCCAGGTTTATCCACCCGCACCCTTATAAATAAGCGCTTAGGGGCAAACCTAACCCCGACGGCTCATTTCCCCCCTTTCCTCCTTCTCTTCGCTCCCGCACTCAAGTTCACAGAGCACCATCACGGAGACCCCACGCGCGTCACCGGAGCCCATGCGCCGCCGGCTGCGCTCCGCCACGGTCCGCCCCGCGCCGCCGCCGGAACCCGCCGTCGCGCCCCGGACCCGTCCGCCGGGAATCGCGAAGGGGCACCAAGACTGCGCCGTTTTCCTCCGCCGGGCTTTACTCCAATCTCCCCCAGTAAGTTTCCTTTATCCATCAACTTGGCCTTACAATTTCTCGATCTATTTCAGATTGGATCTGAGTCAACCCGCCGGTCGTTTTTTCTTGTCACGCCGAATTAGGTCGCTCGAATTCATTCTAGCTCATCCAATAGATTGGATATAGACTCCATTTCATCCCCCTATCGCCTTTAATCATTAATTTCACCGTAAATCTGGAAATGAAATCTCCAATCTAGGCTCGGGCCGCCCAAAATTTCCGTGCTTGCCATTGACACCCAGAAAATTCTCTTCTTCCGGCTCTTTTGTTTGCAGTAGATACACGGGTAACCATCCATCTTCCCCAAACACCTTTCAACACGTAAACCCTTCATAGTTTTTGTAATGATGTTTAATACCCGGATAACTTGTAACCTTGCTCCACAGAATTATACTCGGATAAATTTTTGCTTCCCTGTTTTCTCGATATCACTCGCAAATATTCGGACGACTCATGATTTCCGAGTCTTATTTCTTGTACCCTTCTATCTCGTGCCTTGCAGGTTAATCCCATGGCTCCCAAGAGGCGGGGAAACAGCCGGCCAAGGCCAAGACCACCAACTCCATATCCGCCAACTGGGCGCGATCCACTGTCACGAAGGCCAAGTTGGAAGAACTGGCCGAGTTAGGGGTTCTCCCCTCCCAAAAAGATATCCATTGGAGGGTGCCGGGTAACGAGACCCGGCCCACACCTGCCGATGATGAGGTAATATGTTTCGTGGAGCACGTGACCCGGGGGTTCCGCCCTCCGGGTCACCCTTTCTTTCGAGATATTCTAAGCCACTATGGCCTCCGGATATTTGACATAGGGCCTAACTCTGTGTTAAATATTTCGCACTTCATTGTTCTTTCCGAGTCATACTTGTGCACTCCGCCAAGTCTGGCTCTCTTTATCGAACTTTTTCAGTGCAAACCGTGCCGCGAAAGCGGTGACGGAGAACTTCTTGCTTGCGGCAGGGTCTCTATCCAGCGCCGCAAGAATTCTCTAATGCCAACCCTTACTCTTAACTCCCACGTCAAACACTGGCAACTCTCATACTTTTATTGCCGGGACACCTCCCCACCCGGCGAAAAGAGGTTGCCGGGTTACTCAGAGGGCCTCATCGATATCTCCGAGACCTTCAACACCTTTGCCCCTGACTCGGACAGGGAGGCAATCCAACCTTTATTGGCCAAAATAATTGTTCTCTCGGCCCAAGGCCTCATTGGGCTCAAACTGGTAAAGACTTGGGTCGATTTCCGGATCCAACCCAACTCCATCCGCACAAAGTAAATGTGCGAGTATTCGGGGCATACCACGGACTCGCTCCGATACTCCACCAATAGCTTTGCAGCCGGAAACACCAACAAGACTATCAAGAGCTTCTTGACAGAGAAGTTGGAGGTAATCCGGAATATAGCCGGGTTAGAACCCTTCACTCGTGAGAACCCGGCGCCTGAGGTAAATATCCGACTTTCATACTCTTACCCTTACACTTTCCACCCGATACTGTTGTTAACCTTCATTCTTACGTCTTCATCTCAGGCCGATGATGCTTTTTGGAAGATTGATACTCCCCCTAACTCTGAGCACCCAGAGGAGAAAGAGGACGCCGTTAACTCGGATGAAGGTACATTCCGAGTTTTACTTAGTTACTTTAAGCTCGTCGTTGCTCTTTCGTCATTTTCCAACTATAAACCTTGATAATTTTCAGAACAAGAGGACAAAGACGAAGAAGAAGAAGCTGAAGGCAAGGTAGAATCCGCTAGCGACGAGGAAGAAGCTGAGCCGACGGTCAAGGCCGGAACAAAGAGGAAACCCCAAGGGGTCGTCTTCAAGGTTCCGTACCTTTTCCTTGCCTCTAAACCATATTTCTTTGATAACATGCACGAGCTAAACCGGAAATTATCCACTTGGTTGTATTTGAAGGAACCGCTCGTGACCAAGCGCCGAATAACTCGGAACTTTCCAGGTGATGGCACTCTTAATCCGGGTATTCCGTCGTCTCCGGCTCGACGCGCTGGTATTCTCTTAATCCTTTCTTAAGTATCAAAGTCTTCCCGAATCATCCCCTTACGGGACAATTCCACATCTCGCTCGATGTTTTTCAGTTTCGTCCGGGTCTAGAAGCGAGTTCCCCTAGGACTATATGGTGAATCCCGGGTAAAATTCCTTTCCTGATGATTTATCGTTTTTTCATCACTTTTTCCCAGTCGTATGCTAACTTCTTTACTTTATGCTGCTCGTAGGGCCACGATCACTGTCAGCGACCGAGATGATATGGAAACTGACGACCCGGGTAAGGAGAACCCGACTGATGATATGCATGCCGCAGCTGGCGGAGAAGAACAACAAGTGCCACCGATAAACCCGGCCGACCGAGAGGCCGTGTATCCCATAGCCTCGCACGTACTCGAGGAGGAAGAAACTGCAAGCTTGGGCACGGGAGGAGGGGCACCAGACTCCGATACTCGGACGACCCAGATACCCTCTTTCAAGAAGAGAGCACCTTCTCCAAGTCCCCAAGATCCCGGGTCTTCCAATTTGGGCAATGATACTTTTGATCAGATGATGAACACTCTCCTTGCTATGAAGGCCTCGGAGAGAGACGTGCTAGAGCGCATGGCAGCGGAGCACCAGGTAATGTTACCTAATATCTCTTCTTATCCATCTAATCCCCAAGTGCCGAGTGTAATTTGTTGAAATTGTGCTCGGTATTCTGCGCGATACTCGGCTTGCCCTGATACCCGACTAATTCTCATACTTTGATTTCTCACAGGCACAGGCCACCCGGTCTGATGAACTTTTGCTCAAAACCGAACAACTGCTGCTTGCCGAGGTAAAGCGGAGAGAGGCCCTTGAGGATGAAGTGGAAACTTTGAAGAAAAATGTTTCCAAATATAAGAAAAGGTGCAACACTGCTCGAACCGCACTGAAAAAACTGTCGGAGCAAATTACCGATACTTATCGTATCTTACTTAGTAAGTTTCTTGCTGCTGACTGCTTTCATGCCTCTGTTTTGTTACATGATACCCGGAATTACTGATATGGCCTTTCTTTGTTTAAACTGCAGGTGCTAACCTTGCAGCCCCGGAAGAAGATGTTGTTGCAAAGGCTAAAACTTTAAAGACTGTGCTCCGGACTTTCTTTGCCGGCACCAAGTGGATATTGGATGCCGTGCAGTGGCCAACTGAGGTATATCCGGGTGAAGAAAACCTTATCCAAGCCTGCTCCACCGTGCCTGCATGGATCGAGATCTGGAAACGCTCGGCATGCCGGATTGGTATGACCCGGGCCTTTGCACTGGCTAAGGCTTATTTTCCTAAGCTTGAACCGGCAAAGGTTATATCCGGGTTTCCAGAATTCAAAGCGGATGGCTCCAATTTTGGGCCCAAGGACTTCAAGGTCGTACAATCCGCGGTGCGCCACTCGGCAACCACTTTGGCCGATAGCATGGATCTGCGCACGCTTATGAGTTCGTACGATGCTGAAGACAAAATTGTGAAGGAGGAAGCACCCCCACCGTTCGACATTTTGGAGAAATGGGCTGCCGATTCGGCCAGGAAGAGGGAAGAAACCGCGAAGAGGGAGGCTTAGTTAGGATCAGAGCCAACCACCTCTACACCGGCTGTCCTCCCGCCTGTCCGTCCTGATGCGAAGAATCCGGGTGACGATGCCGGGAGAGCTGCGGAGCAAGCCCAGAATCAAGACCCGGAGGGCAAGGGCAAGGGTGTGGACCCCATGCAAGAAGCCGAGTAAACAAATGCCATCGCGATACCTTGTTCGTTTCGATGCTTTCGTTCGAAACAGATATTCTTTTGTCGGTGCACCTATGCACCTTTGATACTAGTACCAAGACTTGTAACATATTTTAATTCCTTGATATACCTCGCGCCTCTTCTGGCCTCTGGATGAGCTTGATATTTATCTAGTTTTTGAGTTTATTCTTGATATCCGACTTTCTTTATGGTTCCTTTTGTGAGACTCGGTTTCCGAGTTTCATGGATTTTGACAAGCGGACTTTTCTCTAAGTCCCCAAGTCCCCAAGACTCGGATGTTTGGGTTTTTTGAGCTTTAGCAACTAAGCAACTTTTCCTTTTTTCAAAATCCCCAGTCCCCAAGACCCAAAATGCCGAGTCTGGGATGTATGGTTTTTTCAAGGGAACAAGTTGCTTGCTGCTAAGCCCAAGCCCAGAGCCGTTTCACATAGGTATTGAAGTTATGCTTGATAAACGTTGAGTTTCCGGCTATTAGCCTTGTACTCTGCATAACTTGTGGTTTAGATGACCCTTTTGACTATCTTGTACTGTAAGCCGGCTTTCGCGTGGATACCATGTTGTTACATCTATACGAAAACAGGGTCAGGCAAGTCCCATTGGGCTTCATGGCTGATTGTAGTCGTAAGCGAGCAAATCATGCCACTTTAGTGCGAGTCACATCGAGCTTAAGTAAGAAAAGTCAAGAAAATTTGGCTCCTTTGTCCGGTTATAAGATTGCAGCCGTACTCGTTTGCGAGTAATCGGCCCTTATAACTCATAGGCATCAAGGCCGGGTCTTTGAGTTTGTAACTGTGCTATTCAAGCAATCAGCCCTCAAGACCTATATATATGCAACATACTTGATGATACTGATGTACTGGTAGCAATAAATAATACTTATCTTGTGACCGGGGTGAAGATCATAACAAAATAAGACTTGATAACCATCTCTTTATTGATACGAGAAAGTTTTGGGTTGGCAGGCCGCCTCATTAAAAACCTTCCAGTCCCCTTAGGTACCCTGGATAGGAAAAGAGTGCGTCTGGAACCTGCTGCCCGTTACATTGTTTTAGTTCTTCTTGGGATTCTGTCCGGAACTGACGTAATCGATGCACACTCTCCACTTGTTGATCTTTTTTACTATAAGTACTGGGTTTGCCAGCCAATCCGGATAAGGCGTTTCCTTGACGCGGCTGGCTGTGAACGGCTGCGCAATTTCTTCTTTTGTGGTGGATTGTTTGAGTGAATCACCCTTGATGAAAGCCACCATCTTGGTGTCTCGTGCTGCCTTGAACTTTGCCCTTTCGCCTTCAGTACTCGGCTTTTTCGAGGCTGTTCTGTCATCCGGGTCTGCTTGAGACCGGTAATATTTGAGTTCCTCTTTTCTACAAGCTTGTTCAGCCGTTGCTGCATCTCCTTCATCGCACTCAGTCGCTATGTCCCGGCTTCCATGTATGGTGATGGTCTGTTTAGGACCCGGAATTTTTAGCTGTAGGTACACATAACACGGCCTAGCCATGAATTTAGCATAAGCCGGCCTTCCGAATAGCGCGTGATAAGGACTGCGCAATTTGACCACCTCGAAAGTGAGCCACTCAACTCGATAATTGTCCTTTGATTCCCCAAAAGCTACCTCCAATGCGATTTTTCCCTCGGGGCACGCTGAGTGACCCGGCACTATCCCATGAAAAATTGTTGAACTTTTTTGTAGCTGAGACTCCTTGAGACCCATGCGTAGAAAGGTTTCCCAATACAGTATATTGATGCTACTTCCACCGTCCATCAGGACCTTTTTCAGCTCATACCCATTGACCTGCGGTGCAACTACCAATGCTAAAACTCCCGGGTGTTCTATTCTTTCCGGGTGATCCCTTCTGCTCCATGTTACGTCCTGTTCTGACCACCTCAGGTATCTTGGAACAGCCAAAGACACCGAGTTTACCGCCTGTTTCAGTATTTTCTTGTCCTTGTTGGAACTTCCTGTAGTATGCACGTGATATTGACCCAACTGCTTGGGGTTGGCCTGGAAACCTCCAGCTCCCCCTTGGTTGTTACCTTGATTTCCAGCTGTCGGGTTACCGGCTGGGGGTGGCCCGTTGCCCGGGTTTCCACCTGGACCCGGTCCTCCTCCCCGACCTGCACCTCGCATGGCTCTGTTCACTTCCTCATTCTTCCACCTCTATAGGTCGGCGCACTGCTCCAAGGAGTGGTTAGCTGGCCTACCGTTCCTGCTGTGCTTCGGGCATGCCATTCTGAAGATGTCCCAATTATTACTCGGCCTTGGTGGCCCTTGATAGTTTCCTCCATTGTGATTTCCAGTATTGAAATTTCCTTCTGCCCTGGGCCTTGAAGATCCGGCTTCAGTGTTGGCGACAAACTCGGAACCTCCCTCAAACGGGCGCTTGTTCTGGCTGTTTCCGTTGTTACCTGGCGCTGATCCATTGCCGGCTCTTCCATTATTACTTGCTTTTGCTTTTTTTATCGTCAGTTTCCTCTTCCGTAGTGTCTGTTGCGGCGTGTTTGTTGCATGCATCCATCAGTTCCCCCATCGTAACCTCTGAAGCATTCCGACTAGATTTCATACGAGTTAATTTTTGTACTAAAGGTGTGTACTTGCAGGTCTTTGCCATAGCTTGCAGCGCATCCTTGGGCTGAATATCTGTAGATGAATGAAGTATTTCCATAACCCGGCGCACCCAGCTGCGCGCCGATTCTCCCTTCTTCTGAACACATCGCTCTAGGTCATCAATAGTGAATAACTTTCTGCACGTCCCGTGAAAGTGCTTAATAAACGCAGTTTTCAATTCTCCCCATGACTTGATAGATCCTTCCGGTAGATTGGTGAACCATAACTTTGCTGCTTCCTCTGACATCATTAGATACATGAATTTGGCTTGAAGATTCTCGGACGCATTGCGAATCGACATGGCCATCTCATAACTGCTCAACCATGTTTCCGGATCCATAGCCGGCTCATAATTCACTACTTTACCCGGTTCTTTGAACTTTTCCGGGTAAGGTTCAGCCCTGATGCTATCCGAAAGACACTTAGGTCATGCAAGAATGGTTGAAGCTGGTCTTACCCGGGAAACGTGTGATCCTGCAGGGGGTACAGCTGGACGCGGTACTACTGGTGGCCCATGTGCCGCAGACCCGGCCACGGCTCTCCTGGCTCTGGAACTATCCACGATGGCCTGTGCTGCTGATGCTGCTGGTACTGCCTGAATGTGTGGAGGAGGCGGCATTTGCTGCTGCTCTTCCCTCCGCCGTGCCGAACTTGTCTGGATATTGCCGGCATTACCTCGCTGTTGGCTGACATATGGTGTCCCATGCATTCCACTTCTGTGATCCGGGTAATTAACTTGTTGTGCCACCGCAGTGCGCAGCATATCTATCGCCCGCCGGGTCTCCTCTGCGTGGGGTGACTCTCTCACGGGGATTTGATTCAGTTCAAGCGTTGCCGCGTATACGTTGTCCATGGGATTGTTGTAATGACCCGCGGGTGTACGAAAACGTGATGGTGGTGGTGGTACAGTATTGCCGGTAGTAACTCCAGTCTGTGGTACGGGTAACCCGGCCTGCGTGTCTACGGGTAACCTGGCCTTTGATGTATCCTAGTCGTTTCCTCTCGGAGCCGGGTTTCCAGTGCATCCAGCTCGCGTTGTCGCGTGGCCATCCCTTGTCTTTCTGCCTCTACTTGCCTTCTCTGCTGCTCCAATGCACGACGGGCTACGTCCAAATCCCTAACACGTTCCGCCGCATTCTCTGGAGTGATAACTGTGGCGAGAACTGTCGGATCTAGGATCAGATTGTTGTCGAACAGGGCCGGATGTTGTGGATTGGAAGGACCCGCTCCTGGTGTCCGGTTTGCTAGGAATCCGAACGTGTTCGCGTGTAACTCGTTTTCTGGCGCTTGACTGGTAACCGATGCCGACTCTCCGTCAACCTGGGCCAAAACCGTGTTTCCGTTAGCCGGTCCCTGCTGCCGGGTCAATGCTTGTGCTGCCCCGGCTGCGGCTGCGGTTACGTTCTCTTGGTTGAGATTGGTCGCGAGAGCCGTGTAAACCGCGACCCGGCGCACAATGCTTGGCGCGAATCCATATTGCTCCTCCTCGCTGCTGTGTTCCTCATACCGGTTCTCCAGTAGATGCAGGATAGACTCGGTATCATCTTCTTTCTCTACCCGGCCACACGGGATCCACGCCGGCTCCTCCGGCTGTTCCCACTTCGTGGTGGGCTCTTCTGTCGGGTTTGTTGTCCCAACTGATTCTTCTCCATCTGATTGGATATAGCTGGTCTTCCCTAACACAGAATCAAACCCAAAGCCGTCAGGGATCTGGCCGATTGTCATGATAGATCCGGATTCGAGGTGATCCGACTCTGGCCCCCAGCCGGAATCGTCCACCATCTTCTCTCCTTCGTGGTCGATGTAGATCTCGCCGATGACTAGATTCTCCATGTTCTTCCGAGGTTCTCCCGTGATGTAAACACCTTTGGACGCAGGCCCCACGGTGGGCGCCAACTGTCGTGGGATAATCACGGCAAACGTTACCGGGGGTAACTGATCTTGGGGCAAGACGACACGGGCGTTTGGGAGAGGGTTTATGTCGGATATATACTGATTAGGGGTATAGAAGATGGTAGACAAAAGAGCCGGACTACCAGGGTGGCCTACATGGTAATGGGCTTAGGTCCAGTGGGAGGCCCAGTAGTCCGACATGCAGAAGCCGGATTCTAGAAGAACCCGGATCACGGCCCACGTGATCTGGCTTGGAGGAGAAGACGGATTCCTTACTTTCCAAGTTACAAGTTAAATGTAGTCTTCTAGGTTTCTGGTTCTGTAAGCCCTAATCCGGCTATTATATAAAGCCAGACGGGAGATAGATTTCATAAGTTCCTTTAGTTCCAAGGTTCTAGGTTCAAGCTCAAGCCTTACGCAACTCGCCGGGAAGTTCATCCTCGACGAGTAGCTGGATCTATTCCCTTACATTGTAACCTTATTATACGGGCTTTAGTCCCACATAGTGAGAAGTGCAGTAGGTACGCCGTACTGTCGCGACGTACCGAACCTGGGTAAAATCCCGTGTTCTGTATTACTACGCTATCCCGTTACCCCACGTCTCTACCGTAGTCTCATGGCACCCCAGTCTATGAAAACTACTACGATGTCTCGACAGTTGGCGCCCACCGTGGGGCAAACGACGTCTGGCGTGAAGTTCCGATCTGGGATACTAGGCGGAATTGGAAGATCGATCACTGTCGGAAAGCTTGGAATTCAACGACGACGTCGGCGCTTCCTCGACAACGGATCCTACATACCGGCGCAAAACCACCTGGTAAGTGCCTGCGTTTTACGATTGGATCTGCTAACATCTTTATCGGATTAACCGCGGAAGCAATGCGGTTTTGCGGTGAAAGCAATTATTTCCCACCCCCCTATACCCAGTCGAAGACGACTATGATGCCGGATTTTGCTCAGATCGCCGACAAAACAGTGATACGCACTTTATCGGCATGGTGCAATCCGAGATCGCTGAAAACACGGATGACGGAAATCCCGTGCAAGAGGCAGACAACAATACACCCGTCACAGAGACGGAAGAACCAATACCCGTCACAGAGACGGAAGATCCGACATCCGTCAACCAGACGATGAACTCGGAAACAGAGTCCGTGCTTGCCGCCATTGAGGCGAGATTGGAGTCGGAAACCGGATCGGATAACTTCGAATCCGAAGACGAAGAAGATGCCTTCGTAAGAAAAGTTAAGTCCTTTCAAGAGGGATTCCATGAAGTGCTAATGGCAAAACCATACAACGGGTGCCGATAGCCAGGAAAGCCCTAAAACCCCTCCGCCAGCAGAAGAGAGGGAAGACGGAGAAACTTCTCCGATATTCCCTAACGTCAAGGAGATGACAGAGGATGAACCTGTCAAAAAAACCTCCGTCTTCCAAGAAAAGTGCTTCTAAAAAACTCCAGTACAAACTCCGGAAGAAAAAGTCAGCCGATCGCTGAAAAACCTGGAAGTTGGAGATATTAGTGGCACAAAGCCTACGGAAAAGAAATCTAAGGAAATCACTGCTCCGCCAATGACAGAACTGGAAAGCAAGAACTATTACAAACAGTGGGACCCAATGAACCCCCTGAGATGCTGGCCAGGAGACAAGCTTTCCAACGGCAACAGCAACATCTGCTTAGATCTCGGCAACATCTCCAACAACCCATAATGACATCAAAATCATGAAGGAAGAAATAGAGGAGTACGAGAGAAAGCATAGACTGCCTTAAAACCTACTAGGTTACCCGGAATTGCAAAACCGGAAGAACTGCCGCCGAAAGAAAGGTTCTATAACCCATCTTGGCAAAAGCAGTTAAACGGCAAAGATGCCAAGGAGCCGATATACAAAACCGCAGCAGAAAACGCGGAAGCAGCGTTCGCCATCCTGAACAATGATCTGTACTCCAACGGGGAAAAACTCCAAGGGGTATGCTTTCCTAGGAAAAGCATTACAGCAGCAACAGCGAGGACAAGAGCGATCAGGGAGGCTACATGATAATTCCGCCCCTGCAAAACTGTTACTTGCGCTGCTGGAGCACCTGGACCGGAAGAACCTGGAGATTCGGATAAAAAAGAGGATCCGAGAAAAGACAAGAAAACCCCGACAACCGGGACGCAGCGTCTAGAACCGGACCTCATCTCCCGAAAGATGGATATAAACCACACGATCGGGAAGACAAACACCGGAATGACGGCAAAATAATGCCACCTCCGAGAAACCCAGCTGAAAAAGCTGGAAGATACGATACACCTCACAGACGTGAAAGATCGGACACCGCCCAAAGATAAGGAAAGGTACAGGAGCAGGACTCCACCTAATCCCAGAGGGCGTGACAACGGAAGAGATAGAGATAACCTCGGAAAAACGCGTCCGCGCAACAATGGAAAAGAAAGGAGCAGATCCCCTTTGTCCATTCAGCCGGGAGATATTCTGCACATATTGATAGGGCAGAAAAGGATGATCTATACTTTGGTCCTAAGTGTTTCACTGACAGGATCCGAAGGATAACCCTGCATTCTGGCTTCGCCAAAGTTGGTCCAACCTACCAAAAATATACGGCAGTACAAACCCGAATACCTGGCTTTCAGATTATTACACAGCCGTCCAGATCAACAACGGGACAGACCTGGAAGCTGTCAAGTTTCTTCCCCTAATGTTGCTAGACGGAGCCAGAGATTGGATTAATGGTTTACCATCAAGAACTGTCGACAGTTGGGATGATATGGCGAGAGTATTTACCCAGCATTTAGGGGAACATACAAACGCCCAAATAGCATCAACCAGCTGAACCGTTGCACCCAATTTGAAGACGAACCATACGTGGATTTCATCTCCAGATGGACTGCAATGAAGAATAGTTGCTCTGGAGTAACTGACGTACAAGCAATGCATGCTTTCGTCAATGGCCTAAAAACCCGGACTTGTACCGTTCATGGTTGGTTCTAAAAAGCACAAAGATCTCGGATCTATGCTTACAACCGCTAATGAGCATGCTGCAGCCGAAGACGATATTAGAGCAAGAGGAGGCAATATTGAGTCACTGATACTGGCCAAGAAAACACCTCGTTCTGATAAAAAAGGAGCTCCGGAGTCAACAACAAAGCCCAAGGAGGTTAATTTAGCCTTTGGAGGAGAAAAAAGGAACAAGTGGAAAGGCCGCAGTCCGGATCCCATCAATTACACTCCTGAGGAATGGGAGAGAATTAAGTCGGAACCCTGCGTCCACCACTCTCAGTTTGGGAAACCAACCCACACGAACGCGCAATGCCGGCTAAACAAGCTATGAAAGGCAATGCAGGATCCGGAAATAAAGGGAAGGGTTCCAAGAGGAAACCTGCCAAACAAAAGCCAGAAGCTGAAAAAGAAGACAGTGAGTCGGACACTGATGACAAAATCCAGGAACAGCAGCGAAAAGGCGAACCTAAATTTCCGAGAGTTGACGGAGAAGCAATGCTAACTTTCCTAGCAACCCCGTCAGCAAAGGTGGCCAAAAGGACACTCCGAGAAATAAACGCGGTTGTTCCTGCGACCCCGAAATTCTTGAAGTACTCCAACACGCCGATAATCTGGGATCAGTCAGATCATCCCGGAAATATCCCGGAACCCGGCACACAAGCTCTTGTTGTAAGCCCTATTGTTCAAAACACTAGGCTAAGAAGAGTGCTGATGGACGGAGGATCCAGCATCAACATAATGTACCTGGATACACTGAAGCACTTGAAGATATCCGAGTCCCAGCTCAATTACAGCAATATACGCTTCCATGGCATTGTTCCTGGCAGGCAAGCACGATCCCAAGGAGAAATTTCCCTAGATGTCACCTTCGGAGATAAAGATCACTTCCGGCAGGAAAAAGTATCCTTCGAAGTTGTGCCGTTCGAGAGCGTGTATCACGCAATACTCGGACGTCCGGCTTTCGCCAAGTTTATGGCAAGATCTTGCTATATCTACAACAAGCTGAAGATGCCAGGACCCAAAGGAGGAGTAATCACCATTGCCGGTGATTTCAAGCTGGCAAACGAGTTGGAGAAGCAAAACGCCCTTTGCGCTCAAAGAGTTATAGCTCAGGAAGAACTGAAGGAGTTAGCTAAGGAGGTATCGCCGAAAGAAATGCCGGCAGGAAAAGAAACTCGGAAGCCAACAGATAGCTTCAAGGCATCCGAGAATACAAGACAGGTAATCCTAGATCCCAAAGATCCGACAAAATTCGTCGTTGTAGGGACTGGGATGACCGACAAATAGGAAGGCGAGCTCATCAAGTTCCTCCGTGAGAACTGGGATATTTTTGCCTGGTGTCCAGCTGACATGCCAGGCGTACCCAGGGAACTTGCTGAGCACCAACTCAAGGTTATTCCCGGATCAAACCCGTCAAACAAGGTCTCCGTCGATTTGACGGAAGAAGACGGAAGGCTATTGGCAAGGAAATTATCCGGCTTTTAGCAGCGGATTTCATCAAGGAAGTAATCCATACTGACTGGTCCGCAAATCCGGTATTAGTACCGAAGAAAGACACAACTGCCCTCAGAATGTGTATAGATTACACAGGATTGAACAAGTTATGTCCGAAAGATAGGTTTGCGCTGCCGCGAATCGATCAAATAATAGATGCCACTGCAGGCTCCGAGCTTTTATGCTTTTTGGATGCATACTCCGGGTACCACCAAATACGCATGAAAAAGGAAGATCAAATCAAGACTTCTTTTATAACCCCGTACGGGACGTATTACTATGTAACCATGCCTTTTGGCCTGAAGAACGCAGGTGCAACCTACCAGCGTTGCATGCAACGTTGTTTGCATAGTCAGATTGGCAGAAACGTCCATGTTTACGTAGACGATATCGCTGTCGTAACCAAGGAAAAAGATACATTCCTTGAGGATTTGCGAGAAACCTTCGAAAATTTGCGCATTTACAAGATGAAGTTGAATCCATCTAAGTGCGTATTTGGGGTTCCCTCAGGAAAACTTCTGGGTTTCATCGTTTCATAGAGGAATAGAAGTTAACCCGGAAAAGATGAAGGCAGTCTCGAACATCTCAGAACTTACGTGTGAAAAAGATGTCCCAGAATTGCCGGGTTCCGCCACAGCCATAAAAAGATTTCTTAGTTGGCTGGGGGCTAAAACCTTACCATTTAGCAAAATGCTGAAGAAGTTTGACAAGGTCAAGTGGATTGCGGAAGCCTGGGAACACCTAGCAAGTTATGTCCCCTTCTGTACTTAGTTCAAATCTATGTAAACATCTTTTGAGATCATGAAATAAAGTTGTCGGAATGCTGTCATCCATATTTCTTATAAGTGCAAAGTGTTTCCGCCTTATCTATTTCCCAATGATCTTACAAATTTCTCAATGTTAACCCGAATTGCTTGCGTACTCGGCGTTACATAACTGAATGATTTTTCAGCCTTTTAACGGCTAAAGGAAACTTGAATTGCCTGCGTGCCCAAGTTTCACTTAAAACTTTCCTTGTTTCTCTAAGTCTTATCTGATTGTGCGTGCTGGGTTACTGGAACTAGTTAGTAAAAATGCCTTTAGCATGATTCATGTTTTCGAGTTTCAAAACTGCTTGGTTCGTCCCCAGTTACTCGGAATAACGATTCACAATGCTATTTGAGCCATTTCAAACACTAAGGACAGTTAAAGCATATACACCAGAGAACTTAGAAGATAAAGGAGTAAAATACAAACAACTTGCAAATTAATAGTTTAACTGCAAAAGGCGGAATTTTCATTAATACATAAGAAGCATTACATTTTGGATTACAAATGAAAGAACAGTAATGCTCCTATTGTCTAATTTTTCTATCCAGGTTCCAGGTAACCCTTCAAGAATCCGACTCCTCCTCGCTGCTTTCTTCATCGGGGATTGGAGGAGCTTCCTCTTCTGGATAGTTGACGGCGACATTTACCATGGCGGCAATCTGGGTTGTGTGGCCCTTAACTTCACCAAAAATGGTGGATCGTTGCGCATCCGTGTATCCCTGAGGGACACCGGTGGCCACACGCCAGGATTTGGCACTAGGGTAGTGCATGCGCATAAGGCCTAAGGCCATGCGCGCACCACCCCGTGCAGCGGAGCGGAGAATAGACTCCTTGGAGTCCGCCACCTCCATGATGATACCCGGAAGTTTTTCAACCTCCGAGCATTCCCCAGATTTATCGGGAAGAAACTTGCCTACTAACTGCGTTGCAGCAGCCTTCACCAAATTCCATGTCTCCCCGCAAGCTCGGATGCCTGCAGCCCGAGTGCCATCTGGGGTGTCTCCTGTTTGATCCAATACAACATACAAAAGGGTTAAGGAGACGAACAGAGAAAGCAAAACATGGAATGATGAGGAAAAGGGTAAGAAATTTACCGATGAGCTTGTCGATCTCGGAAACTTCCTCCAGGCGAAGGTTCAGAGCTTCAGTCAAATCCTGAATGGTGGATTTGTCTTTCTCCGCCTGTTCGGAAGCCTTGGAATTAGCCATTCCAAGGGCCAGGTTGCTGGCTTCCGTGTCTTGCTGAGCCTTCACAAGATTCTTGTGAAGCTCAATGTTCTCATTGCGGAGAATTTCGGCGTTGCCAGAATCTTCCGCTGCTTGTTTAGCCTCAGCTAAAGCAGCTGAAAAGCAAGGGAAAATCCGAGTTGATCAATTTCCTCGGGAAAAAACCTAGACAAAGTCTTAAATCGGAAATTTCAAAACGAAAAAGCTTACCTTTCGTTTCCGTCAAAGCGAGCTGAGATGATTCCAGCTCCGCCTCTCTCTCCTCAAGAATAGAAAGAAGACTTCGAACTTCTTTATTCTTGATGGTGAGCTTCCTGAAAACTTCCAGGTTTATGGCCTCGGAGGTTTGCTGAAACACAGCAAGGAAAAGTATGGTTAACAAAAAAAAAAAGCAAAAAACATGCATTTGATTAATGCTTGGGGGCTAGAGTTACATACCTGGCTCATGCGCTGCAAACCTGCTAAGTTTTCTCGGAATTCTTTCGCGTATTCCGCGAAGTGATTTTCGGCCGCGTTCAAGCCGTCATTTATAGCCTTAAAATCCTTGTCAAAGGTGGGGATCTCCTCGTCGAAAGTCCGAGAAGATTGCCCCACCTCTGGAGCCGCCCTTTCCCTCGTGTCCGACTCAGACACAACGGGCTGGCTGGGCTCTGGGGGCTTGGTGGTGGTGGCTGCAGTAGGTTCTTCCGCCATTGTCTGCGGCGTGTCCGGGGCGACGGCGGGAGATGGTTGGCTGCCTCGGTTGGAAGAAGCTCTGAGTTTCTTCAACTTTCTCGGCTTCAAGTTGGAGGGGGGTAGGCTAAAAACCAAAAACCCGGAAAAGGTTAAAACCCAGAAGATGGACGAAAAAGATCCCATAAAAGAAAAAACCCAGAAGAAAATAACCTGGAAGTGGCGACGGGGATTCCGTCAAGGTCGATAATTTCATCCGAAGAAATTATCTTCTTGCGTTTGCGCCCACCCGCAGCGGCGGTGCGCAGTGCATCCAGCTCGGCCTCGGAGGCTAATTCCGAGTCTGGAAGATCCACAAGCTGTTGAAAAAAAACCAATCAGATTCAAAAGGTAGATTATCCAAGAAGTGAGATTATACCCAAATAACGGAAAAATTACCTTAGGAGCTGGGTTGTCGGCCGTGTACATTGGCCGACTCTCCGTGTATTGGTCGCGCGAAGCGACCAACTGATTGATGCGCCGCCTAAGCTCCTTTGCGGGCCAATCCTTGTCGGTTGTCCGCATTGGATCCTTGGCTCCTGTGTATTCACACAGGAGACGGCCTCCGTGGTTTGCTAACGGCTGAATCCGCCTATCCAGCCAGCAAAAGACCGTGTCCATACCGGTCAAAGGAGGTTTGGAGGAAGTGAGCTTGGCGATGCGCCTCTTGATCCTTAGTAGATCTGGAGGCAGAACCTGGACGGCCTCTGTCACCCAGTTATCCTGGGGAACAGCGGCGGAGTTCACAAAAGGTGGAACCCCGACGGCCTTTTTAGGAAAAGGCACGTCGGGATGATAGAAAAAAGAACCCGTCCAAAATTTGACGGATTCTGAGGTTTTGATTTTGGGGAACCAATCCTCTCGGAACCTCCGAAGAGTAAAGGAAATGGTTCCACAATTTGGGAGTGCGCCCTCCGAAGAGTTACGCTTCACCCCAAAGCAATACAGCCAAAAATCTAACCTAGGCTCTATTCCTAGGTAACCTTCGAACAAGGCCTGGAAGCCGGCCATGTACAGAATAGAATTGGGAGGAAGGTTATGAGGCTGGATGTTGTAGTGTGACAGAACCTGGAGGAAGAAAGAGGAAGGTGGCAGTCCCATACCTCGTAGAAGGTGGGAGGCAAGAAGCACCCTTTCGCCCTCTTGTGGCATGGGTTCAGTCTCCTCTTCCGGGAGCCGCCATTTCTTTTTCAGCACCAAACCCTCCTTCTCCAGGTTGGGAAGGAGAGCCGGGGGAATACTGCAGGCACTCCAGTTGCCTGCAGTTTCCTCCCTCTTCTGCTCCGGCGGCGGCGGCGGCGGCCTTCGCGGCGGCAAGTTTTTCGCCAAGGAGCTCGATTTTCTCCTCCGCCGTCTCCGGTGCGAACGGCGGGGTTGTCGTGGTGCTTGGGCCCGCTATGTCCGCGGCGGCGGAAGCATTTCCTCCGCCCGCCGCGGATGCCGTGGCTTTTTCCGGCCGCCGCGGCATGCTTGGGCGACCCCAGCTGTGGATCTAGGTCGCCCAAAAGCTCGTCGATGGAGGCGCGAGCCGGTGAGGACGACGGAGAGGCCATCTTTTTCGGTGGCGAGGGAGCGCTCCGGCGTGCAAAGGGCTCGTCGGGGCAAGGTCTCGTTCTTGCTCTCGTGCTCGCGTTTGCGTCAATGGCGTGGGCAGTGTGGAGTGAGGAAAGATTTCCGATGACGTCGAGGACGGCTATTTATAGCCTGAAAACCTCTAGATACGCGCCAACGGCTCTTTTGACCGTTGGATGTTCGACGCGTGTCGCTCGCCGGAAAATCCGGGAAACGGAACGACAGAGGAATGATGGCTATCTCCTCGTTTCTCGTGAGAATCTGTCAGAGATACGTTGCAGGGTTTCCCGCGTGAAACCAAGCGGCGCTTGCGTCAGCGTGATTGAGGCGCTGATGTCATAGGTTCCTTTTCCGCGAAGGATCGCGAGAAGAAAAGCCGGATTTTCATAGTTCCGAGTTTTATGTTACCATCTCCTTCAAAAGGAAAGAAGAAAGAATCAAGACTGCTGAATCAAAGTTCCCCGGACAAAATGTATTTGACGAAAGGCGGATTTTCAGAGTTTTGATCCTTCCTGGGGGCTACTGTCGGATATATACTGATTAGGGGTATAGAAGATGGTAGACAAAAGAGCCGGACTACCAGGGTGGCCTACATGGTAATGGGCTTAGGTCCAGTGGGCGGCCCAGTAGTCCGACGTGCAGAAGCCGGATTCTAGAAGAACCCGGATCACGGCCCACGTGATCTGGCTTGGAGGAGAAGACGGATTCCTTACTTTCCAAGTTACAAGTTAAATGTAGTCTTCTAGGTTTCTGGTTCTGTAAGCCCTAATCCGGCTATTATATAAAGCCGGACGGGAGATAGATTTCATAAGTTCCTTTAGTTCCAAGGTTCTAGGTTCAAGCTCAAGCCTTACGCAACTCGCCGGGAAGTTCATCCTCGACGAGTAGCTGGATCTATTCCCTTACATTGTAACCTTATTATACGGGCTTTAGTCCCACATAGTGAGAAGTGCAGGAGTAGGTACGCCGTACTGTCGCGACGTACCGAACCTGGGTAAAATCCCGTGTTCTGTATTACTACGCTATCCCGTTACCCCACGTCTCTACCGTAGTCTCATGGCACCCCAGTCTATGAAAACTACTACGATGTCTCGACGGTTTAGCTCAGAGGAAAACATGATGATACTCGATCTGGTAGCCGGCAATCAAGTCGCCGAGTCTCCGATCTCGATGTATTAACTCAACTCTCGTGTTACACTGGATGCTCGATATCAAGCGATATGGCTAGAACTCTTGGATCTCTAAACTAGACCGAGGGGCCGGTTTATAAAGCACCCAGACCCCCCTGGCTTGCCCTCCAAGGCGCACCCTGAACCCTACCCGGACACCGCATATGAAAAACCCTAACTTTCCTTACCGTAACCCACAATCCGGGTTACGAGGCCTACGAACTTGGGCCTTCCAGAAGCTCCTTTATCCTTAGCCGGATCTTGCGCAGCGTCCATTGGGCCGAGTTACACCTTGGTGTTGGCCTACCGGGTTATCATTCCTCCATCACCCCCTAAACCTGGGTTCTTTTTAATTTGTAGTGTTTTATTTCTTTTATATTTTATTTTGTGTTTTATTTAAATTTTGATGAGGTTTCAGTACACATATTCTACGCTACTATATACATGCATATGAAATTTCAAACAAGAAGAATTCAAGAGGAATATATAATATATATTCAATCTCGGGTGACCATATACAACTTCGAACAAGTTTCCATACACAATTAGGATGGATGACCATATACAAGTTCGAACAAGTTTCAAGCTCGGGTATGCATATAATTTTCTTCGTCCTCGGTATAGTGTTCTCCTTTAGGATCGATGACTTCCCTCATGAAAATCCTGCTAATTCCTATTGAATTGGTCAGAAGCGAGCTTCATGACTAAGCTTCCTTCGCAAGTTATCCGTCGCCTTCCGCACGCTATCCGACGCCTTCCACTCAGAGGTGTGTCTCCGGATGTTCTCACAAACATAGTATCCACATAGATTGGTCCCTGGTGGCTGCTTATCCACATTAACTAACTTTCTAAATTCTAGGTCATGTTTGAATTCACCGACAGTTTCTTCTGAGAACCGTCTCCAAACCCTACATGACAAAGAAAATTAAATGAACAAGGGAGTTATTAGTTACTTGATATTAGGAAATGAACGAAAGAGACCGATCGATATAGAGCGCAAATGATTGAAAATAATTACTTTTGCAGCATTTTTCTCATGTCGGCCCAACGCTTTGAATCCGAATCCATAGAGTCCATGATTAGAACTCTGGAGGTGTGAAGTTCAATATTTAGCAGAATCTAGTGGAACCTGCGGACACGTTACATGCACAGTCATGCATAACTCATCGATTAGACATACCATGCATGGAGTAAACAAAAGAGAATGGGCACAAGAGAGAAACACTCACCCAAAATGGTAAGGAAATAGAATATGACTTTTCAGTTGATGCTTTCTAAGAAACTTGTACAAGTCTTTCTCCACGTCTTCGGGGTGATTTTGTAACACATATTCATTAACGATATGTGGGTCAATGAACCCAACATCATGGATGTTTCTTATTTTGCATTCCCAAATCTTCAATCTGCATAATAGCGTACGCAATAGTTAGGACTATATATATATATATATATATATATAGAGGGCAGGCAATGAAGAACGAGATGAGGTAGAAATAAATCGCTTACAGAACGTAGCAACTCAGCATAGATTTGTCGAGCTCGCGCAGATTGAACAGCTGAAATAATTCACTCATACGAACTTCTACAGAGTACCGTTTGGTGTGATGCTCCTCTGTAACATCCGCATAAACATATTCTTTGTCGGCCCATGTTATGAAATGCTTGTACCAACGTAGCAGATTTCGCATTTGTGGTGCTAGACTCTTTTCCCGCGTAGGCTCGACGAGAGGCCCATTCCGCACATATTGTAATGCTACCTCACTTACTTGCACATCGTCAAGGTCTAACGAGGCACGAAGTGTCAAACCCATCTCGGACGCTTGTTTTTTGGCACTCGCTACAGTCAATCCAAGTGCTGCCACAGCTGCTATGACCTCGGGGTCCTCTTCCGGACCGGCTTTCACTTTGAGCGGGGGGATCGATTGTTTATTCTGTATCCCGAGCTGGTCAACTTGTTTCCCGCTTTTTTTACTTTCTTCTTTCTCCTCCTTCAATATTTCTGCTTGCCTACGAAGTTCACGTCCATAGTCGTCAGGCATATTCAGCTCGGCTTGGGACGGTGTCGTCAAAAAATCCTTAGCCCACTTCTTTTGCTTCTTAGTGAATACTTGCTTGGGCTCAGGCTCTTTTATCGCCTTCTTATCCGCCTTCCATTTCTCATAATGAGCATCCGCGTCCAATTTGGTTTCAGCTTCACTAAGTTCCTAAGGCCTTGGGAGGAGAGGCTTCAGTGATGGCTCCGGTACCGTTGTGGTCTTAGGTACATAATGGTCTGGGTTAATAGTCCAGGAGCGGGTTTCCTTTCTGTCCGCCTGCTTCTGCTTCTTCGCCGGAGGTGGATTGGGGGGCGGCGGCTGCTTACCCGCAGGAGATTGTGGATCGGGGGACGGCGTCGAATGGCGTGAAGGAGGTGTAGGTGAACCACCACCAGCACCACCACCGCCACCACCACCACCACCACCACCATCGGAGGGGGGTGGATTTGTTAGACTTGGCGCCTCGCCTGGAAACACTATGTACTTCTTTTTCCATCGAATGATCTGGCGCTTGACATCTCCAAGTCTTCTCTCCCCTTCGGGTGTAGCTATGTCAATCTCCAGGTCCTCAAACACTTGGACTATGTCTTCCACCATGACACGAGCATAGCCATATGCAATGGGGTTGTTGTGGTGGAGTGCTCCAGGTGTACAGGGTAAAGCACTGCCGGTAGCTACCTTCGTGGAAACGTTCCCCACGGGATAATACAGATCACATTCTTTCATCTCCTTTACACCATCCACGGGGTAGTGAGGCTCTAGTGCACGAATCTCGATCGTCGGTGCATTAGCACCTGCAGGCGGGGCATCCGTGGAAGCCATGCTGCTTCTCCGCTGCTGGCTTCCAAGATCAGCTTCATGATCTTCATGCAGCCCTGCAGTCGATCTTTCTTTTACTAGTCTATGCACGGTCTGCTTCAACTCACGGAGTTATGATGCAACCTTCGCCAAAAGATCTGCATCCCGGTCCGTCTTTCTCTTACGGCTTATGTAACAGTACGGGTCATTGTCCTGGGAAAACCCTACTTTCCACGGAATTCTGCATTTGCCTCGTACATGTCCTTCGTGTTCATCATTCCCGAGGGCTGTTGTTAGTTCGTCTTTCTCTCTGTTGAACTTGATCAAGCCCTCTTGAGCTTGGGTCATTGCGTCAATAAGGGCTTGGGTGGGAGCAAACTTTTTCTGCCGGTGAACACACGCCCCTGTCTCCGGGTCTAGCATCCCCCATGCCCGTACCACCAGCTTTTGGCCCTTTCGTCCCATCGCTCTGTACCTAGAGGGATTCCTCGCACCCTCAGGCCCTCCTCCATCTTCTCCCACTTAGGCGCCGCAAGACAGTATCCTCCTGGCTCCATAAGATGATGGTACTGTTTCTTATCCGCATTAACCTTATTTTTTTCGATATTTCCTTGAAATGCTTTGATTTCTTTTGCCTCACAAATTCTGGCCAATCATCTTTCAGTCTCTCATGTTGTCCAGTGAAATTCAGAGTCTTGCCCTTCTTGACATAGTCACGGGTTAATTTTTTCTTGAAGTTCCGGAATGCTTCGTCCATCTTCTGAAGAGCGAACTCTTTGACGCACCTCCTCCTCTCACGTCCACCCGGAACCTCGTTACCGAATTAATCGACTTTGTTGTACTCCATAGGTAGAATTAAATGTTCCATAAGCTTTCTCCAGCAATCCTTTTTCGTTCTCTTGTCAACAAAACTAAAACCAAGACGTGCCTTCTTTGCCTCCTTCCATTCCTGGACGGTGATCGGGACGTTGTCTCTAACAACGACTCCGCATTGGTTGATAAACTTTGTGGTGTGTTGTAGGGGCTTGCCGGTTTCACCGACTAATTCGATGGTATATGTTTCTCCTTGTTTCATCGCCTTGGATTTGCCATGCTTTGTCGTACTCGATCCGACCGAGGGCTAAAAAAAAAGAGAGTCGCGCGCGTTAATACATATGTATTCACATTTCAGTAAGTTTGTATCACGAGAGGCTCAATGTATATATATACCTCGCCGGAGGTGGTTGCTACTTGCAATTCAAGATCGTCGTTTGTCGACGGTTGACCTCCGTCGACAATGTCCGTTCCTTCACCTTCTTGATCATCGACAATCTCTGTTCCACCGTCAACGTTCAGAAAAGAAGAGATTACATCCTCTTCTTGCTCATCTTCTGAGCCCGGCACATAAGGAATCTCGTTATTTATGATGCCCATTAAATAACGTTCAGCCTCCGGATCCCTAAGCGGCTCGGCTCTATCGTCCGCCATATGTCACTCCTGCATGTAGTAAAAATTAATTAAGTATAAAGGAATTAAAAAATAAGATTAAGGGGACATAGAGGAGGAGCAGCGACGGTTGAATTAAAACTTTATTTTTAATATTTAAACCCTAAACTCATATTTATCTTAGTGTCATACTAATTGTTACTACAAGACCAGTACGTAATTAATTTGTCAACATGCATGAAAATGATGTTCTCTTATGTTACTTTAAGTGTTTTTCAATTTGGTATAGTTTCCATAATTTTTGGATGAAGGAAACAATGATTAAGAACTATTAATTTTTGCTTTCATTTCAGCCATTTTTGGAATACAACAAAAACAGAAATGCTTTAGATGTCAAACTGCATGTATAAGGTTGAAAACATGTGCCAAATGTTTCACTGAACGTTTTGAGGTATTAAACATAATTTTTGGATAATTATTTAATTAGTTATGCCATTTTGTTTTTCGTTTTCTTTTATGACCAGAACAGAAAATTGATGTTTTTTTGGTCAAATTTATATAATTATTCCCAAAATAAAATACCATTGTGTATATTTTGTTAAGACAAAATTTTAGAGCTCAAGTTTGCTCAATTTGGGTTAACAGAATTCAAGTTATGAATTTCGCAAGTTTCCATTTTTAGTTCCCTTTTCTGTATTTAATTATTTAGTGCAAACATTATTGCAGAAGCATGTTGAACTTTTTCTATAAACAGAAACTGCTCAAGTTCCTGAATGTATAGAAATTTGAATCACTCAAATTGGAGAATTTATGAATTAGTTATGGATTTTTCAGTCTATAAACAGAAACTGCCAAGTCCCTTTCTCTCTCTCTGCTCTCTCTCTCGCTCGCTGACGGGTGGGCCCCACCCATCAGCGCCCTCCTTCTCTCTCTCTGCTCTCTCTCTCGCTCGCTGACGGGTGGCCCCCACCCGTCAGCGCCCTCCTTCCCTCTCTCTGCTCTCTCTCTCGCTCGCTGACAGGTGGGCCCCACCCTGCAGCGCCCTCCTTCTCTCTCTGCTCTCTCTCTCTCGCTCGCTGACGGGTGGCCCCCACCCGTCAGCGCCCTCCTTATCTCTCTCTGCTCTCTCTCTCTCGCTCGCTGACGGGTGGGCCCCACCCGTCAGCGCCCTCCTTCCTCTTTTTCCTCACCGGCCGCGTGGTTCGTCGTCGTCCTCACCGGCCGCGTGGTCGCCGTCATCCTCACCGGCCGCGTGGTCGCCGTCGTCCTCTCCTCTGTCGTCCCAGTCATCCTCACCGTGTGGTTCACCGGAGTTCACCGGAGCCGCCATCGGTTCATGGTTCGTGGTTCACCGGAGTTCACCGGAGCAGCGCGGGGGAACCTACCGGAGACGAGCGCGGCGCGGTGTAGAGCAGGGCGGGCGCGGTGCAGAGAAGGGCGCGGGCCGGTGAGGAGGACGGCGACGGTGCAGAGGGCGGGCGCGGTCCTCTCTCTGTCTCTGCGGGGAGAGCCTTGTCCTTAGAAGATTTCGAGTCGCGGTTGGTCCTTAGAAATATTTCGGGGCAGAGAATATATAGGGCCAGCCTTTAGTCCCGGTTGGGGACACCAACCGCGACTTCAGAAAAATAAAACTAATTCATTTTAAAATCTTAAAAATACAAATAATATATCAAAAAATTCAAAAAAAAATAAAACTAATTCGTTTTAAAATCTTAAAAATACAAATAATATATCAGAAAATTCAGAAAAATAAAACTACTTCATTTTAAAATCTTAAAATACAAATAATATATCAAAAAATCCAGAAAAATAAAACTACTTTATTTTAAAATCTTAAAAATACAAATAATATATCAAAAAATTCAGAAAAATAAAGCTACTTCATTTTAAAATCTTAAAAATACAAATAATATATCAAAAAATTCAGAAAAATAAAACTAAGTCATTTTAAAATCTTAAAAATACAAATAATATATCAAAAAAAATACAAATCTTAAAATCCCGCCTATTTCTTCCCGCCTCCTGTCTTCCCGCCTCCTGTCTCCGGTTCGGGTTTCGTTGGGAAACGGATCGTCCCTTTAGTCCCGGCCTGTTTTACCAACCGGGACGAAATGGTTAGGATTTTGTTCCGACCAATCAGAAAGATCACACGGATCGTGTGTTTCTTTCAAGCGCTTGTGAGTCGTTGGATCAGGGGTGTGTTTCTTTCAAGCTGTTGTGAGCCGTTCGATCAGGGGTACGGTGTGTTTCTTTCGAGCGGTTGTGAGCCGTTGGGTCATGGGTGTTTCTTAACCGTTGGATCAAAACTCTAGCACAACACTTTGTGAGCCAGAGGATCCTATATATAGCCCACCTTCATACACCAGTGAGTTCATCGACCAGATACAAAACATCCGGATTCGCCAGCATACGTCCTGCCGTGCATTTGGTATGCATATATGCACTCAGTAGCCACGGCAGGGGTGTATGCTGGCGATACCGATTGTTTTTTTCTACATCCCCCTTTAAGGTTTGATACATCATTCAGTTCATCGACCAAATACAAATAATCTGGATTCGCCATCATACGTACTGCCGTGTATTTGGTCTGCATATATGCACTTAGTAGCCACGGTGGGGCTGTATGATGGCGATACCGATTGTTTTGTTCTACACCCCCCTTTAAGGTTTGATACATCATTCAGTTCATCGACCAAATACAAATCATCCGGATTCGCCATCATACGTCCTGCCGTGCATTTGGTATGCATATATGCACTCAGTAGCCACGGCAGGGCTGTATGATGGAGATACCGATTGTTTTGTTCTACATCCTCGATCCCTTGAAGATTTGACAAAAGGTTTGATACATCATTCAGTTCATCGACCAAAATACAAATCATTACACATCAGAGATAATATAATTCACATGATCCATTCAACAAAGTTTGGTACAATAAATTATTACACATCAATTCTTCCCTTGTGTCCCTGCTTTCTTACGATTGTGCCGTATCCATGGAGCATCCTCATCATTTAACTTAATGCTTGGGTCAGTGTTCACTTTGAAGGGCGGAATTTCACCAAACATATTATAATCTTCTGACATGTCTGTCTTGTCCTCCACTCTCACGATGTTTCTTTTCCCTGAAAGAACAATGTGGCGCTTTTTATCATCGCATGATGTACTGATCGTTTTCTTATCTTTTTGTTTCCTCGGTTTGCTTCTCATGTCCTTCAAATAGAAAACCTGAGCGGCATCTTTGCCTAGGACGAATGGTTCGTCAAGGTAACCAAGATTGTTGAAATCCACCATTGTCATTCCGTATTGCTCGTCCTCCTTTACCCCACCTCCTGTTAGCTTGAACCATTTGCACCGGAACAAAGGGACCTTAAAGGAGGGTCCATAGTCAAGTTCCCATATCTCCTCTATGTAACCATAATATGTGACCTTTTGCCCATTCTCGGTTGTTGCATCAAAGCGGACACCACAGTTTTGGTTGGTGCTCTTTTTATCTTGGGAGATCGTGTAAAATGTATTCCCATTTATCTCGTACCCTTGGAGTCGTTATAGTCGAAGATGGTGTCTTGGCCAACATGTAAAGCTGATCGCCAACATCATTGTCATTCATTAAATGTTTTCGCAACCAACTGCGGAAAGTCTCCATGTGGGCCTTTCTAACCCAGGATTCAGGCTTCCCCGGGTTGTCCGAGCGTAAAATATTCTTGTGTTGCTTGAAGTACGGAGCCACCAAGCTGGAATTTTGCAGAACTGTGTGGTCTGCTTCAGTCATAGAATGACCGTCCATACATATCGTTGATTTCCTTTCGATCGTGCCTTTTCCACTTAGTCTCCCCTCGTGCCGCGATTGAGGAATACCAATCGGCTTAAGGTCAGGAACATAGTCAATACAGAACTCAATTACCTCCTCATTTCCATAGCCTTTGAAGATGCTTTCTTCTGGCCTAGCACGGTTACGAACAAATTTCTTTAATACTCCCATGAACCTCTCAAAGGGGAACATATTGTGTAGAAATACAGGACAGAGAATGGAAATCTCTTCGACTAGGTGGAGCAGGAGGTGCGTCATAATATTGAAGAAGGATGGTGGGAACACCAACTCGAAACTGACAAGACATTGGACCACATCGTTCTGTAACCGTGGTAGATCTTCTGGACTGATTACCTTCTGAGAGATTGCATTGAGGAATGCACATAGCTTCACAATGGCTACTCGAACATTTTCCGGTAGGAGCCCCCTCAAAGCAATCGAAAGCAATTGCGTCATAATCACGTGGCAGTCGTGAGACTTCAGGTTTTGGAACTTTTTGTCCGCCATGTTTATTATTCCCTATATATTTGACGAGATGCCAAACGGGACCTTCATACTGCTCAGGCATTCAAAAAACATGACCTTCTCTTCTTTGGTAAGAGCGTAGCTGGCACGACCTTGAAACCATTCCGGATGCCGGTCATCTGGGTCTTTCAAAAGTTGCTGGTCCTGCCGTGCTTCCTTTGTATCATTTGTCTTCCCATACACGCCCAAGAAGCTTAGCTGGTTCACGCAAATATTCTTCGTAACATGCATCACGTCGATTGCAGAGCGGACATCTAGGACTTTCCAATTTTGTAGCTCCCAAAATATAGATTTCTTCTTCCACATGAGTGCGTGCCCGTCAACTCGCAGCGGAACTGTTTGTCCGCCAGGACCCTTCCAAAGATGACTTTCAAATCCTTGACTATATAAAATATCTCAACACCAGTACGTTCCGCAGGCTTCGGCCGGTTATCTGCCTTGTCGTTGAAATGCTTGCCTTTCTTTCTTACGTTATGATTCTGGGGAAGAAATCGACGATGACCCAGGTACACGTTCTTCTTACAATTATCCAAATATACACTTTCAGTCTCATGTAAGCAGTGTGTGCATGCTTTGTATCCCTTATTTGTCTGTCCCGAAAGGTTACTGAGAGCAGGCCAATCGTTGATGGTTACAAATAGCAACGCTCGTAGGTCAAATTCCTCTTCTTTATGCTCATCCCACACACGTACACCAGGTCTGCCCCACAACTGTAAAAGTTCATCAACTAATGGCCTTAGGTACACATCGATGTCATTGCCGGGTTGCTTCGGACCTTGGATGAGCACTGGCATCATAATGAACTTCCGCTTCATGCACAACCAAGGAGGAAGGTTGTAGATGCATAGAGTCACGGGCCAGGTGCTATGGCTGGAGCTCTGCTCGCCAAAAGGATTCATGTCATCAGTACTTAGACCAAATCTTATGTTCCTTGCGTCAGCTGCAAAATCTTTGAACTCTCTGTCGATCTTTCTCCATTGCGTTCCATCAGCGGGGTGTCTCAACTCCCCGTCGGACTTACGGTCCTCTTTGTGCCATCGCAACAACTTGGCATGCTCTTTGTTCCTGAACAGACGATTCAACCGTGGTATTATAGGAGCATACCACATCACCTTGGCGGGAACCCTCTTCCTGGGTTTCTCGCCCTCAACATCGTCACCAGGGTCATCGTCTCTGATCTTATAACGCAATGCAGTGCATACATGGCATTCATTCAAATTCTCGTATTCACCGCGGTAGAGGATGGAGTCGTTAATGCATGCACATATCTTCAGAACCTCTAAACCTAGAGGGCAGACAACCTTCTTTGCTTCATACGTACTGGCGGGCAACTCGTTATTCTTCGGAAACATATTCTTCAACATTTTCACAAAATTTTCAAATGATGAGTCAGCTACACCTTCCCGTGCCTTCCATTTCAGAAAATCCAGTGTGCAGCCCAGCTTTTTCAGACTATTATCGCATCCTGGGTACAACGACTTCTTGTGATCCTCTAACATGCGATCCAAATTCTCCCTCTTCTTGTCAGTTTCGTAGCGTCTCCGTGCATCAGCAATGGTCCGACCAAGATCGTCAGCGGGCTCATCATGTGCCTCTTCTTCACCTTCACCTAACCCTTCCCCACCTTCAGCATCATCCTCCATGAAAGTATCACCGAAAGCCTCATGACAGTTGTCATCGATATCATCCCCTTCTTCATCTTCTTCTATTCTAACCCCTCTTTCTCCATGCTTGGTCCAACAATTATAGCTTGGCATGAAATCGTGCCGAAGCAGGTGCATGTGAACGTCTCTTGAGGAGAAGTAACCCTTCTGATTCTTACAGAAAGCACATGGACAGATAATAAAACCTCGCTGCTTGTTCGCATTTGGCACTACGAGGAAATCTTTCAAACCTGTAGTGAACTCGCCGGAGAGTCGGTTTTACCGTACATCCATTGCCGATTCATCTGCATTATTATTATAAAAAGTATATAATTAACCATCATGCATTTGTTAAACTAACTAGCTAGAAAATAATACAAATCATGAAAGGTTCAAGTTGCTAACCGCGATCGCGGAGGAAAAATAAATGAGAAAGCTCAAATGTGGCTCGGACACTTCATATCATGTTTGTTTCATGCTCTCGGGCATTTCATCGAACACCTTGTGTGCATAGGAGGAACCAAAATCAAACCCACCACCCCCCTTGTGAATATTGTGAATAGAAGTGACACCAAATGTGGCTAAGTGAAGTGAGCTGAGTCCTATATAGGGATGGTCCTTTAGTCCCGGTTGGCCTGGCCAACCGCGACTAAAGGCCTTCGGGCTAGCCTGAGGACCTTTAGTCCCGGTTGTCCTGACCAACCGGGACTAAAGCCCCTCCCGATAGTTGGTCGCGGGTCTCCTCCTGAACCGCGACTAAAGACCCCTTTGGTCGCGGTTCGATTATTTTGGGGAGTAATGGGGGCGTATGGAAGGCCTATTTTCTACTAGTGGTAGTAGGCAAGATCCCATTTCTAGGCGCGCGCCAGCACATGTTATCCGACAATAAACCGGAATCTTCCATCTCCTGGAGCCGGCCATGTCTAATCTCCGACTTCCACCGGTTTACGGCCGTCTCCTTCTTATTCCTATAACAAGAACCGTCAATTAATATTTCCGGCGTTCTTCTTTTTTCGGCTCCAACGCTTTTGCTGGTCATGGTCTTCTCTCCTTGATCGTCAACTCTTGAACTGCGGCGAAGCTCCGGCCGAGGCGGTGCTAGGAGCAGAAAGAGAGCTCTCGAGCGGTGCTGGAAGAGGAAGATGAAGTGGTGGGCGTAGGGGTAGAATGACCCGAGTTTAACTCTAGGAAGAATTTATAAGCGGGGGTGAAACCATAGGGTTTAGCGGTAATTTTGCAAAAAAGACCTTGAGGATCAATACATTTCCATATTGTCTAGAAGATTGGATCTACAAGATGCGAAGATAAGTTGAATATTTTTTTTTGGATTCGGCACATTAAATTCGCGAAGTACGGGATAAACTGAAGATTTTTTGTCTCCTTGAATCTTGTACACCAGTCAAAGTGGACCAGGCGGACACACCAGTCAGCGACTGTTAGGGTTGAAAATGGTAAGGAAACTTTCCTCTTGTTTCCGTAGAAAAAGGAAATGAAGAGCAAAATATGGAAACGGAAACGGCATTTTGAGGAAACAAAACGGAAAAGGAATATTCTAAAAAGAAAATGACAAAGGAAATGATAACGCAGATTCCGACGGAAACGGAAACAAAATGGAATTTCCCTAAAAATAAATAAGGAAACTTTCCGTATACACAACATACATGCTAGTCGATGTATCCAATCATGTAAGGCCACGACCCACATGCAAAATGAGGCATGGTTTCATGGATAATTATGTCCATTAAGCCATCTATACTAAACCTAATTTATATAATTACATATATGTAGTGTGTGATCACACGACTAGGTTAAACCAAATGTGTGACACTACATGTTAAATTGTCGATTGTCGAGGTTGTGAACAATTATTTGTTTATGTTTTATACTTCTATTATGTTCCGACAAATTTTCGCTTCCGTATCGTATCCGCCCCATTTCCGTTTCATATTCATTTCCGGAGATTTCCGATTCCGTATCCGTTTCCGGGGTTTCCGATTTCGTTTCCGATTCCTACGAGAGAAAAGGAAACGAAAATGATAATGCATGTTTCCTTCCGTTTCCGTTCCGTTTTCAACCCTAGCGACTGTATAGCATCGGTGGTAGAGTGTGAAAACGAGTATCCGTGAGGTCTGGATACGCTCGAAGGTCGTGCCGGTCAAAGTGGACCCAGCGGTCAGCAACTGTATACCCTCTATAGTAGAGTGTCATAGCCAAATATACGTGGGATCCGGGTCTGATCCGTGTGATAAGTACGTTACACAGATTGAAAAAATTTGTGGGTTGAAGTTATCATTGGACGAAGTGCATTGTCGCACAACTGTCTCACACCTTACCACACACTCCAATCAGATTACTCCTTTGCGCTAACTTCATGTAATTTATTGTTTTTTTTTGGGTACAAAATACATGTTATACAACTTCATATGGATTTCAAAAGATTGCACGTGCCTCTTTTTTTTGGTTAAAAAAGGCAGTTTTTCCATCATGACATATACCAGACTGTCCGTACATTTGTTGTTTGGTAGGAAAATACAATTTTCGTTGCTCAAAATTTTGTAAAGGAGACGAGGATTTCCCCAAATTTTCCTATCTACAAATCCCCATCTCTTAGCTCCTGTCTCCGCCCCCCTCACAGACATATACAAATGTGCTCCTCGTCGCCGCCTTCGCGCCTTTTTTCCTTGACAGATCCTCCCATCCTCCGTCGCCATCGACCCCCTGCGCCGCATCGCGCCCTTGCCTCCTTTTTTTCCTCGCCAAATCTCCTCCCATCCGCCGCCGGACGACCATGCATCTCCAAGCCTCACATATTTGATCCATTCCTTGTCCGGTCAGTTATTTCTTCCTCTGTCATTGACCCTTCCTCTGTCATTGACCGTAGCATCTACCCATGGATCTAGGAATGAGGACATATCCACATCGATTTAGGCCACATCTACATGGATTTAGGAGAAAACCATATGGATTTAGAAAACTATATGGTTTTTGGAATATACTTCGTGAACCTCCACTCGTAGTGTTATTCTAGGCACTCAGGTATTCTTTTATTCCTCTCTCTAGATTTTCAACCCTCGGACTTGAACTAAATGTCCCGGATTTTGCTAGATTGCGGTCGGTTGAATCATGTAATTTATTAACCATGTAATTATTACACTACCAATACAAGATGCTGACCTTTAACCCAAGATCCATTCTGTTGAGCCACAGGAACAATTTCTACCCCAGGATGGCTAGATAATTTCAACTCTTACAGTCGTAGGGTTTCTCGTGGAATCAAAAGGGGATCACAATAAAAGTGCTTCTTGCAATTCTTACAACGATAAGTTTTCTTGATTCACCTATACCAATCTTTTAAGCATGGGTTTTACAAAAGAGTATTACCCCGTGCATCCACTGTGATCTCACGATTCTCTAGAGAATTTTTCTACTTTCATCTTGCTTTCCGATATTGGTCCGTTGATTGGAATCAAAGTTGGAAACATGTGTTGGAAATCCAATGCATTATATCCTGTGTTCATTGAAACATTCCACCTTGGGATGCCACGATAAACAAACTCTAGTACCTCATTCATATCTACGACTAGGCAAAGTTTTTGTGATTCCTAGACTGAAGAAGTTTCATTAGCTTATGTTCTGTTGCATCTTCAAGTATCACACTCTTCTATATCAAGAGTTCATGCTAAGTGTCATGACCTTACTGATGAAGTGATGCGTTTACACGTCTTTACGCACCCTTCCTACAAGCTTGAATGCATGTGAATGTTGGGTGTGAATTGATGTGTGTATCAGTTATTCTTAGGAATTATTATTACTTTGAAAAACTTAAGGAACATTTATATATTTCGTAGCACTATTGGTTACCCGGTATCTATTTGAAGTTGACTGTGTTCCAAAATCCGTTTGTTTCGGTGCACATTTTCGGTCAAAGAGTTAGGTTCAGGTCAAAGCTCTCAAGACCACATAGTTTTGCCCTGAAAAGCAAGAATCCTATCGAACTCTGAGACATACCGTTGGTTAGGGATATTCTGGTTATCTTTATAAAAGTATCACAAGGTTGTTACCTGACCGTGATGTCTAAACAAGGGGTAATTTGAATTAATCCTTTTTACAAGAAAACGGTGATGGATACCCTAGACTAGTTGGTTGATCTTAAACTACAACTTGGACTGTTGGAACACAAGGGCTCTAATACGTCTGCAGCGTATCTATAATTTCTGATGTTCCATGATGATATTATGCCAATTGCTACATGTTTTCTCCCTTCTTTATAGCATTTTTACACGTTTTCCGGGACTAACCTATTAACAAGATGCCACAGAGCCAGTTCCTTGTTTTCTGCTGTTTTTAGTTTCAGAAAAGTTGTTCTGGAAATATTCTCGGAATTGGAAAATTCAAAAGCGAGAAGTCTTAGAAGTCCCGGAAGCTTCCAGAATTCTCGAAGAGCCCCGGAGGGGGGCCACAGGGTGGCCACACCATAGGGTGGCGCGGGTCCCCCTGACCGTGCCACCTGGTCGTGTAGGCCCCCTGGCCACCCCCAGCTTCGCCCTTTTGCCTATATATACCCCCGAGGGAAAACCCTAAACAAATCGACCTTTTCCACAAAATGCATCCATAGCTCCGCCGCCACCGCCGACAAGTTTTGGGGGACAGATCTCAGTTCTGGCACCCTGCCAGGACGGGGAAGTGCCCCCGGAACCCATCTCCATCGACTCCACCGCCATCGCCATCACTGTTGCTGTCTCCTATGATGAGGAGGGAGTAGTTCTCCCGCGAGGCCAAGAGCTCTACCGGTAGCTTTGTGGTTCATCTCTCTCTCCCATGGTGTGATCTATATGTGATCATGAGCTTTGTAATCTATTTGAATTCATAAATGTTACTCTTCATCTTTTGCTACTCAAGTGCTTTATTAATATGAACTATGGATTCACCTTGTATCGCGGTGTGAAGGTGACAGTGTGCACATCGTGTGTGTCTCCTCTATGAATTGTGGTGTTTGTCTAGTACCTTCTAGGGCGCTCATAGTGACAGCGTGGGGTTAACTAGACATGTGAATTCTTACATTAAGGAATGCTTTTTGCATACCTACGCAATGATTTGTGTTCGTTATCCAACCGGAGAGGGTTAAGAGTAGCATAGTGACAGAAGATATCTAGTTATTCATTTATGTGATCATTGTTGAGAGTGTCCTCTAGTGAAAGTAGGAGCCCTAGGCCTTATTTCGAAGCACTGAAACACCATTTTCCGCCTGATCTGCTACATGTTTTCTTGCTGCCATTTTTTGTTTCAGATTGGTATTATCACTTTTTATCATCCATATTACTTGCATTTTACTATCTCTTCGCTGAACTAGTGCACCTATATACCTGACAAGTATATTGGGTGTGTTGGGGACACAAGAGACTTCTTGTATCTTGATAGCAGGGTTGGTTGAGAGGGATATCTTTGACCTCTATCTCCCTGAGTTCGATAAACCTTGGGTGATCCACTTAAGGGAAACTTGCTGCTGTTCTACAAACCTCTGCACTTGGAGGCCCAACACTGTCTACAAGAATAGAAGCGTGCGTAGACATCAAGCTCTTTTCTGGCGCCGTTGCCGGGGAGGTAAGGTAAAAGGTACTCACATAATTGGGTGTGAGTGCTCGAAGTTATTTCCTTTAGATCCTGCAATTATATCTTTTTGTTTCTTGTTTTTATTTTCACTAGTTAGGCTTAATGGAAAACAACAAAATTATGAGAAAGATTTATAATCTTTATCTTGAGTTAGGACATGAAGTGTTTGAAGAGAAAATTAAAAAACCTATGGAACTTCATTTGCATGCTAATAGCAATGCTATTAGTATGAATGCTTTGCACACTATTATTTCTAATGCTATGGAAAAGTCTAAGCTTGGGGAAGCTAGTTTTGATGAATATGATATTTTTAGTCCCCCAAGTTTTGAGGAGGAAATTTTCTTTGATGATACTTTGCCTCCAATATATGATGATTATAATGATTGTGGTATTCTAGTTCCAGCTGTTTACAATGATAAATATGATATTTTGAGTCCACCTACTATTAAGGAGAAAACTAATTATGATTGCAAAATGCCTCCTATGTTTTATTATTATGGTGATGAGAATGATAATGATAGCTATTTTGGTAAATTTGCTCCCACTTCTATTAATAAGAATGACTATGCTTATGTGGAGAGTATTAATTCTTTTATGTATGGGGCTCAAGATAAGAATGTTTTGTGTGATAGATATATTGTTAATTTTTTTTATGATCCTAATGAAAGTTAATACGAGAGAGGGAAACATGGTTTTATGCATCTCAACAATATTAAGTTTCCTCTCTTTATGTTGAAATTTTTGACGTTGCACTTATTTTGTCTTCCTATTCTTGTTGCTTTGTGTTTTCATGACTTGTTTTTATACAAGATTATTTTTCATAGGAAGTGGGTTAGACATAAATTGTTTTACATTTTCTTCTTGATGCTCTATTTTGTTTCAGTTCATATTTTTCATGTGAGCATCTTCTCAAATTATGATGCCTAGCTAAAAGGCTTTAAAGAAAAGCACTTCTTGGGAGATAACCAATATTTTTATTTTTGCATTGTTTTTCTCTGTTTTCTTTGAGTCAAGGGGTTTTATACTTTTGTAGAAAATCCTTTGTATCTTTATTTTCATATTTTATTAGTGCCAAGTAATGTTTCTGACGAAAGTTGGAGTTGGTTTTCGGATTTCTGTGCAGAAAACAGATTTCTCCTGTCCACCGTAAAACATCATATAAAATCCTGGAAGATCATAATGATCTGAATTTTTTGGTTCTTATTCCTAAGATAATTCCTCAAACTTTCTTAGTTTACCACTTTTTTATTTGAGAAACAGAATATTTTCAAAAAAAATCATCTTTACCTGATGTTCTGTTTTGACAGATTTCTGCCAATAATTGCATTTACATCTTAATCTCTTTCTTTTGTTGTTCTTTTGAGAAAAAGAGTTTTAAAATAAGTTGTAGATAATATGTTTATGAGTGTTAGGCTTGTGTTGAAACTGAACCATGTGAATTTATTATTTCGATTGCACTAACGTTGCTAATTAAGATTGTGAGAAGTTTGGTGCGAAGGAAGTTTTCAAGGGTCAAGAGAAGAGGATGATACGATGTGATCAAGAAGAGTGAAGAGCCTAAGCTTGGGGATGCCCCGGTGGTACATCCCAGCAAATTCCAAGAAGACTCAAGCGTCTAAGCTTGGGTATGCCCAAGACATCCCCTTCTTCATCAACAAATTATCACGTCACTTCTAGTGAAACTATATTTTTATTTGGTCACATCTTATGTGCTTTACTTGGAGCGTCTTTTATTTTTTGCTTTCAGTTTGTTCAGTTTTCTTTGCTGTAATAAATAGTTGGATCCTATCATACTTGTGTGGGAGAGAGACACGCTCCGTTTTCATTGCTTAGAATACTCTAGATTTCATTCTTATTGTTCTGTGAGTGTTCACTTTTTGCTAGTACTGCGTTTAGCCTTTGTTCTCATGCATATCTTGTCCAGAGCTGTAAGTTTTAGTAGTGTTATGTGAGTACTCTCATGTTTTCTTGTTGTAGCATGTAGAGTATTTTTGTTAAAACATATCTTGTATGGTGCTTGTTGGGAAAAGAAACTGCTGCTTGAAGTAGAATTTATAACGGTGCAAGTAGAAGCTTGTATAGTCTGTGGCTAGAACTTTTTCATGCCATGCTAAATATTATTTTGGTATTAAAGCCTTGTGGTTATTGAGTAGCATGAATAGCCTCAAATAGCTGAGAGTGTTTAATATGCCTTGAAATATTCATGAGTTGTTCTTGTCATCGTAAAGCATAAATTTATGGTATTCTCTTTCGAATGTTTTATTTGGTTGACTTGGCGCATGCTCACACCATGTTTATGACTATGAACCATTCACGAATAGCCTCCACTACCATTTAGTTTTTGAACTTGTGATACCGCTTATGCTTTAATTAATGATGTTTATGTCGCTATGCATGATTATGGCTCTTATACTCTCTTGATTTGTCGCTCCCAGTCTTTTGCTAGCCTCCACCTGTACTGAGTATGGAATTCTACTCGTGCATCCAAACTCCTGTAAACCAAAGTTTTGCAATTGTGTACACTATACCTACCTACATGTGGTATTTCACTGCCACTGCAAGTAAATTGTGCTACCTTTAAAACTTTCAAAATTACTCTTGTTTTGTGTTCTTGTTTTTGCTCATGAGGACGTCAATAGAGAATCTTTATCTCACTTGTTGATTGGATTTCACACCCTGGACTAGTGGATTCATCCTCTTATCCAAATGATAGAAGAGTTGGTAGCGGGGTGCCCATCCCCAAATTAATACAAACAAATTCTCTTCATTATTTTTGCCCCTGATTTATCAGTCAAAGCATAATTGTGTAAAAAGGGATGACCTTCTACACTAGTTGCGTCCTTCACAATGGGAGCCGCTCTTGTGAATCCAGTTGTCTTGTGATGTACTGTATTGTCTGTTTACCATTCGTTGACATTAACATACACCTCTCCTAAAGTATAGACACTCCTCCACGGTATTTGATTGTTGGCAGGCACCCGATGATTCAGTTAGCCATGTTTTGTGAAAGCTGGATGGGAGGAGTGTCAAAATTTTAATACCTTTTGTTTAATAAAATAAAAATCTCTAGCACATGAGTGATCCCTACTTCCCTTTGCGAAGGGACTTTCTTTTACTTTTATGTTGAGTCTCCATCTTCTAACTTTATGCACAGTTGAGAGAGAATTTTTCCATTCTGAGTTCTATGTGCATTTGTCCCATAAACATCAATAATTGCTTCACAATGTGATATTATTTGTTCTTAAATTATTTGCTCGCATTTATGTTTTGTCCCACTCTTAAGGATTAGCGAAATACCACTTTGCCATGCTTTCTTTATACCTGAAACAAACGTTTATCTTTCTTTGAATTATTATCCATGATCTTTTATTTAAGATACTCTTCATGATGCGAAGTGATTTCTATGCTTTATTATTAAATTTCTATTTATCATGTTTGTGATTAAGGTTCTATGATCTCAGCGTACATATGCTTTTACATTATAACGATCTCACCTCAGAAATTATTGTGTTTTACCGTTTACCTACTCGAGGATGAGTAGGAACTAAGCTTGGGGATGCTTGATACGTCTCCAACGTATCTATAATTTCTGATGTTCCATGATGATATTATGCCAATTGCTACATGTTTTCTCCCTTCTTTATTGCATTTTACACGTTTTCCGGGACTAACCTATTAACAAGATGCCACAGAGCAAGTTCCCTGTTTTTAGTTTCAGAAAAGTTGTTCTCGACATATTCTCGGAATTTGAAAATTCGAAAGCAAGAAGTCTTCGAAGTCCCAGAAGCTTCCAGAAGTCCCGAAGAGCCCCGGAGGAGGGCCACAGGGTGGCCACACCATAGGGTGGCGCAGGTCCCCCTGGCCGCGCCACCTGGTAGTGTGGGCCCCCTGGACACCCCCGGCTTCGCCCTTTCGCCTATATATACTCCCCCGAGGGAAAACCCTAAACAAATCGACCTTTTCTACAAAATACATCTCTGTTCGGGCACCCTGCCGGGACAGGGAAGTGCCCCCGGAACCCATCTCCATCGACTCCAAAGTCATCTCCATCGTCGTTGATGTCTCCTAGGATTAGGAGGGAGTAGGTCTCCCCCAAGGCCGAGCGCTCTACCGGTAGCTTTGTGGTTCATCTCTCTCTCCCATGGTGTGATCTATATGTGATTATGAGATTTGTAATCTATTTGAATTTGTAGATGTTACTCTTCATGTTTTGCTACTCAAGTGCTTTATTAATATGAACTATGGAGTCACCTTGTATCGCGGTGTGAAGGTGACAGTGTGCACATTGTGTGTGTCTCCTCTATGAATTGTGGTGTTTGTCTAATGCCTTCTAGGGCGCTTATAGTGACAGCGTGGGGTTAGCTAGACATGGGAATGCTTAATTTAAGGGATGCTTTTTGCAGCCTTACGCAATGATTAGTGTTCGTATCCAACTGGAGAGGGTTAAGAGTAGCATAGTGAGAGAAGATATCTAGTCATTCATTTATGTGATCATTGTTGAGAGTGTCCTCTACTTAAAGTAAGATCCCTAGGCCTTATTTCCAAGAATTAAAACACCGTTTTCCGTCTGTTCTGCTACATGTTTGCTTGCTGCCATTTTTATTTAACATTGCTATTATTATTTATTATCATCCATATTACTTGCATTTTACTATCTCTTCGTCGAACTAGTGCACCTATATACCTGACAATTATATTGGGTGTGTTGGGGACACAAGAGACTTCTTGTATCTTGATTGCAGGGTTGCTTGAGAGGAATATCTTTGACCTCTACCTCCCTGAGTTCGATAAACCTTGGGTGATCCACTTAAGGGAAACTTGCTGCTGTTTTACAAACCTCCGCACTTGGATGCCGAACACTTTCTACAAGAATAGAAGCGTGCGTAGAAATCAGGCTCTTCCCAACTCGTTTTGTCGCAATGGGATGTCGAATTCTGTTCATGTTAAGGCATGACATATATTATCTCCTTAGTGGACATGCTATATTTTCACCCTTGATTTGATTTGGCCTATCATCAAATCAAACTTTGATTCAAGGATTATCTTGATGGTATATTCACTCATGGTATTTCACCTAAGTATACCTTCATGTCCTTTAGTATGATCAATGTTTTGCCTTGTTCATATATTATATGACTCCCTCTTCTTGGAGTATTTTGAGAAGTGTGTTATTGAGCCGATCGATGACATTCCTACTAGAGGTTCATGTTAAAAAATTGGCACTAATGTTGGAAACGTTTGAGAACCATCTTTGTGTCATTATGAATTTGTGTTCTAGATATTTGAAGTAACTTACTTTGGTTCATGTGCTTATGAAACAAGTTGTCGCCATGGATTCGAGTAAAGTTTTCTTGTTCTCTCGGAAATAACTATTAGTCGGTCATGCATGTGTGGACTACTCCTCAGATGGTAGGTTGTCACCTCCATTTCTAGAAGAAGTTTTGCATCCACAACAAGCCACTAGCTGATTGTTCAGGAAAATAGAAGAACTAAGAAATTCATTGTCTTCTTAATTGTCTTGCAAACCAGGGCTCTCATGTGTTTCATTGCAAATAATTCATATAGGTGCAACCATCTTTGTCAAGTTGCTAATACACGAGTTCCGCAATCTCGCTCATCCTTTCAAGCTTCCGCTCCTAGGAAAAAGGGCATTAGTGGCGCACCATTGTATCACTGGCTCACCAGTGTGGTACGCCAATGATTCCTTATCAGTGTCGCACTAGTGTGGTGTGCCACTGATTCCCCATAGTATCAGTGGCTCCCCAGTGTGATGCGCTATTGATTCCTTATCAGTGGCGCACCCGTTTGGTCACTCAAATTTTTAAAAATTTAAATGTTTTTTTTCACTCAAATTGTTGTAGCCCAACTTTGGTCAACTTCCCACTAGGTCACTCATCCTCAAATTGCTCCAGCCCTAGCACACTTAACATCTTAGTTTCATTCGACTGCAGTCCCGGAAAATAAGTTATAACTTATTGATATGTGTATCATATCAATCCTATTAAGCCCTTGATCATGATGTCACACATTTACCGTTTGAGTTTGATAACAATAATTTCAAAAGTTTGACCACACACTAGTGGAAACAACCCCTTTCGTCCAGGGGGGCAGGGGGCATCTGTTCCGGTTGCACCAAAAACCGGGACAAGTGCCATGCATTGGTCCCGGTTCGTGTGCCCGAGGCAGCAGAAACCACCTGGGGGCATCTGTCCCGGTTCGTGGGGAGCCAATGGTCCCGGTTCGTGGCACGACCCGGGACGAATCCCTAGCCACAGGCCACGTGGCGCGCGCATGGGCATTGGTCCCGGATCATACCCTAACCGGACCAATGTCCCTTCCCCTACAAATGCGGCCACAGCCCCCGTCCCTTTTTTTTTAAGCATGGGTGGTATTGTCTGTCCGCGTGGCGCATGGGTCTTATTGTCTGTCCGCGTGGCGCGGGAGTCCTGCCGCGTGGCACGGGAGTTGTAACGCGTGGCCATGAATGCGCGTTATAAACTGCCGCACCTCCACTCCACGCACCGTCGTGCCACCACCATGCCTCCAAGGAGGAACAACACTACCGGTTTCCGCGGAGTTCGATCGCGGCAGAACGGAATGTTCACCGCGACTATCCGCTTCGGGGACGACCGCATCCCCCTCGGCTCCTTTGCGACGGCCTCGGAGGCCGCCCGCGCTTGGGACGCGGCGGCCTGGCGCCTCAGCCGCCCGCGGTCGTTGATGAATTTTAGCGACTGCCACACCCTCTGGGAAGCGGAGGCCAGGGCGCCGACGCCGCAGATCGTCACTGCCGCCGACCACCGCCACCTCAGGCACCGCGCGTTTCAGGGCCTAGTCGACGCCAGGGACGACCGCGTGGTCCGCGAGTATTACCGGAACAATCCGGGTGAGGAGAGCGCCGACGAGGAGCTATGGCAGACCCGCGCGGCTGAGCGGGCGGAGCGGCGCCTCGAACGCCACCTCGAGTTAGATGCCGCTCGGGAGGAGAGGACGAAGGCGCTGCAAGCGCTCCGTCGGGCCGACCACGCCGGCGAAGTCTGGGCCTCCGACGATCCGAGGTGGGGGCCTATCTCGGAAATACCATCATGCACCTCCTCCGACGACGAGGAGGTCACCGACGACGACGAGGACGAAGAGTAGCGCGCTAGCGCGTCTGTTTTCTGTTGGCTGTTTAATAAAATAATTTGTTGTATTCCGGCAAACAGTGGCCCTCTAGCTCGTCTGTTTTCTGTTTTCCGTGTGATTTTTCCTGATTTGTTGGATTCAGATCTAATGGCATTTCGATAGACGTTAAAAAGAGGGGGACATGTATTTCGATAGATAAACAAGGCACGGTACACATAATGGCAAGATTGGATCTAAATCTAAACGGAGAGCATCGATCTACTAGTCATACTCCTGCCTAGGCCTATAGTACATGTACTCGTAGTCGTCGTAGTCGCCGCCGCCGTCGTCGTCACTATCGTCTGACGGTGCTCTGCACTCCCTCGGAGGATCACGACTCCAGGGCTGGGCCTGAGGGTAGCGCAGGCGAGGGATATCGCCGGCCCTGATGTAGTCCATGACGCTCTGTAGAGTCCGGCCGGACCACCATAGCCGACGACCGGCCTCGTGATAGTTCCTAGGAGGCAGACCGTCCTCCTCATACCTGGCGAGCGCCCTCTCACGCCGATTGATGAAGAAGGCATCCCAAGTATGCTGGTTATCGGGATGCCAACTGGGATTTCTTCGCTGCTCCGGCGTGAGCTCGTGGTAGTAGTGGTTTGTGATGGCCGCCCGACGCGCCACACCTTGAGGAAGAGGAGGGACCGGCACTCCTCCGGCGCTCAGCATCCAACCGGCGGGAACGTTGTAGCCGCACGGGCAGGGGTAGTTCGAGGCGGAAAGTGCCTCCGCCTGGATGAATGTTAGAGTGGGTACGGTAGAAGCCATGAGAGAGTGGTGAGTTTGTATGTGTTTATGGCAATGCAGTGGCAATGTATACATATATAGCGAGAAGAAAACATCCCTTTAGTCCCGGTTGGAGGGACCAACCGGGACTAAATGGGTTATGGTTTCATTGGGAAACGGATCAACCCTTTAGTCCCGGTTGGGGACACCAACCGGGACTAAATGGGAATTAGGGTTTCGTTTGGACCAATCAGATAGAATCACACGGATCGTGTGTTTCTTTCAAGCGCTCTTGAGTCGTTGGATCCGGGTGTGTTTTTTTCGAGCTGTTGTGAGCCGTCGATCAGGGCTACAGTGTGTTTCCTTCGAGCTGCTGTGAGCCGTTGGATGAGTTGTTTCTTAACCGTTGGATCAAAACACTAGCTCAACACTTTGTGAGCCAGAGGACCCTATATATATAGCCCAGCTTCATACACCGGTCAGTTCATCTCCCAAATACAAAACATCCGGATTCACCCTCATACGTCTAGTCGTGCATTTGGTATGCATATATGCACCCAGTAGCCACGGTCGGGCTGTATGATGGCGATACCGTCTGTTTTGTTCCACACCCCCTTAAGGTTTGATACATCATATACTCAATTCATCGAGCAAATACAAAATCCGGGTTCGACATCATACGTCCTGCCGTGCATTTGGGTCAGTGTTTAACACATTCATCCCCCTTTAACACATTCATCCATGCATGCTTGGGTCAGTGTTCACTTTGAGCTCGGGTAGTAATGTGCACGGGAACATCATTCGCGACGGCCGAGCACGACAGAACAGAATGTTTACCGCATCCCCCTCAGTGTTCGTTTGTTTTCTCTTTTTAATAAAAGAATTTTTCCTGTACAAAAAAAATAAATAAAAGAATTTGTATTCCGGCGACATTGCGGCGCGCTAGCGCGTCTGTTTTCTGTTTAATGTAATTATTACTAATTTTAAAACAATATAAGATATTTATATTTAAATTAAGTGCAAATAGTGAAATAGTTAATAGTTTGAATAGTTAGAATAATTATTTAGGTAAACAGAAAACGGATTTGAATTATTTACGCAATTTCAAACAATTTTAATATTGTAATTTTTTCGTAATTTGAAAGTATGTAGAAGTTATTCACTTACATATTTAAGATATTCAAAATTTGGCGCTAAAACAATTGGCGCGCCGGCCCACTGGTTCTGGCGCGGGCGACCAGCCGGGTCTTTCGTCCCGGTTGTTGCTACCAACCAGGACGGAAGGGTCTTTCGTCCCGGTTGTTGCCACCAACCGGGACGAAAGGGTCATAGGATATAAACACGTCACCGCTCCCCTCAGTTCCAGACCGCGCGCAGGGACGAAATCGACGCCGCCAGGCTGCCCATTTTTTCCGTCCCCCGCGCCGCCCCTCACCCCGTCGGCATCCGCGCCGCCCCCCTCGCCCCGTCGGCATCCTCCTCTGTGGCGCCGCTCCCGACTCCGTCGAGCGCACCCACCCCCCCTCGGCCCCCCTACGCGCCCTGTCCCGTTCGCCTCGGCCGCGCGCCGCCCTCTAGGTCCCGTCGCTGCCCCGCGCCGCTGCCCCGCGCCGCCCCTCGATCCCGTCGCGGCCCCGCGCCGCCCCTTGATCCCGTCGCTGCCCCGCGCCGCCCCTCGATCCCGTCGCTGCCCCGCGCCATCCTCCACCGCCCCGCGCCGCCGCTGCCCCGCGCCGCCGGCCCGCCGCTGCCCCAAGAGGAGGTAAAAGGCATGCCTCCATCTCGCCCTAACCTGGGGCCTTTTTTGTTTTTTTTCCTTTTTTTTACTTAATTACTGTTTTTTATTATTGTTAGAATTATTAGTTTACAAATGTTAGAAATTTTAGATTTGTACGTTTAGAATTGATATAGGAAATTTACGAATATTAGAATTATTAGCTATGAATGTTAGAAATTTTAGATTAGACTTAGAAATTTTAGATTTGTACGTTTAGAATTGATATAGGAAATTTAGGAATATTAGAATTATTAGCTATGAATGTTAGAAATTTTAGGTTAGACTTAGAAATTTTAGATTTGTACGTTTAGAATTGATATAGGAAATTTAGGAATATTAGAATTATTAGCTATGAATGTTAGAAATTTTAGATTAGACTTAGAAATTTTAGATTTGTACGTTTAGAATTGATATAGAAAAATCAAGAATGTTAGAATTATTATGTATAAGCAATTTTAATGAAGTGGATCTGAAATATATACTTTTTTTGTATAGTATGGAGCCAAGAGACGAAGATGCCGAAAATATGATCGAGGGTTTAATCCGCGGGCCCGACGTAGAGCCCGATGTGAGCCAGTGGATGAACGACTCCGGTGAGGGAGATCCGGTGCTCACCCAGGGAGACGACTCCGATGAGGGAGAAGCCGACGGCTCCGATATGGGAGCAGCCGACGGCTCCGGTGGAACCATACAAATTACAAACACCGGCTCCGAGGTGCATATATATATATGTTAATTAATGAACCATCCGTTGTCTATATACATGTATTAACAGTCTTTATATTTTTAGCCATCCGGTTCAAATATATCAACCGGAAAAAAGACTAAACGAGGCGCAACAAAGAAGTTGAAAGATACAGAAAGATACAGGATCGACACGATCACAGCAGACGGCGCACCCGAGCTTCCCGCTGATGTTGCCCAAAAATTTGTGAAGCAATACGGAGTGCTAGTTAGAGATCACATCCCGATCACTGTTAATGAGTGGAATGAGCCAAAAGATCCGCGGAAACAAGGAATTTCATATGTCGGCAAAATAGCCAAAGATCATCTTTTCTCAAAGATTTTGGCTAATTTCAACTTACCCGTGCCGGAGGTGGACGAGAATGAAGCAGATGTGACTGATGCCGATGTTACTAAAATGAAACATGAGATACGGGAAAAGGTCAAAGCGTGGACCCTGAAAAAGATGGCCGAGCAATTCGAAAACTGGAAGAAAAGATTGAACCTTGATTATGTTAAGAAGAACGAGACTCCTGATTTCACTCAAGGGTATGAGAAAATAAAACCCGTATGGCCAGACTTCGTGAAGTACAAGCTGGCAGAGAATGAACTGGAAAGGACGAAAACAAATGAGAAAAACGCCGGCAAAAAGGTATATCACCATGTTATGGGGCAAGGTGGCTACAAGGGTTCTAGTCCCAAGTGGGAGACATGGGAGAACAACCTGATTCAGCAGGGGATCACTCCCGAGCCGTTCTTGTGGGTCGAGCGGACAAGGTCATGGTTCTACGGGCATGGGGGCAGGTTGGATGCCGAAGGAAAAGCAATATATAACCTAAGGCATAAAAAGAGTCGTCCTCTACCCATAGAGAAGCTGAGAGACGCAATAAAGGACGTTAAAGATGGGAAGTTCGTGCCAGATAGAGAGAACGACGAGCTCACACGAGCCCTAGGGAATAAGGAACACGGAGGGCGTACACGAGGCACAAAAGGCACTCCTCCGTGGAGTGTTGCGTTCGACTCCACCAAAAAGTTATACCCAGATAGAAGCCGTCAACGTAAAAAGGACAAGGAGGCAGCTGAAGCAGAGAATCAGGCAAACTGGAGGCGTCAACTTGAAGAAATGGTAAAGCTGACACAGGATGTAGCAAAGAAGCAGCAGGACCAAATTAACACACTTAGCCAGCAGATAGTGTCTACCGGCGCAACAGTACACATGGTAGAAGTTGAAGTCGAGGCTCCCGACGCCGCACATTCTCATCGCAAAAGCAGCGTTGCGTCCACGCAGCTACCGGGTGATGATGCACCGCCGATGATTCACTCGGTGGATGAGACGGAAATGACATCCTGTGAGCTCCATGTGAAGGTCGTCAATATAACCATCAAGGCGGCGGCCGGATGCCTTACCAATTGGCAACGAACCAACTCACCATAGTCTTCCGGTTCCACGGGGCTACGCTGTTGTTGGGGTCGATGAAGTTGTCAACGGATTCGAGCGGGTAAGCTTGATTTTCCTGAAGGTGAAGACGAAGAGTTGACTGAACTCGGAGAAGCCAAGAACTTGACCGTTCTATGGCTAAAGGAATGCATTGTGCTCAAATCAGACGACAAAGCCATCGAATCCTCGCCTTTCTCCAGCGCAAAGGTCTCCAGCGCGGTCGTCTTCGCAACGCATGCCGTCTCCGGCGCGGTCGCCTACGCCGTGCACGTCTCCAGCGCGGTCGCCTACGCCGCCGCGTCAGCCCTCTCCGCCCACTAAGTTTCTGCTGAAACGTAAAAAATCACCGAAACGTCAACGGTCACCCTCCCGAAGGTACCAAAAGAGGTACCCAAGTTACCTTACGACTATACTCCCGAGGAAACCCAGAAAATCGCAAAGGACGAATACGATGCGTGGAAATCAAAGCGGAAGGAGAAGCAAAAGCCAGATTTCCCTGAGACCGAAGAAGAGATAGAACGAGCTTGGAAAATGGTAAGACTCTTCATCAACCCGAGCCGAGTCTGTCATCTGACTATGACCGCTCTATTCTGAAGTCACACCAGGAAACGGTGCGGTCAACGGAGAGTAGTAGCGCAAGCGGGAAAAAGGGGAAATCAGTTGCTCAACTCGAAGAGCAGAAAAAACAATCCACGTCCCCGCTCAAAGTGATTTCCAATACCCAGGTGGGGCCGAGCACTAATATTGCTGATGAGGATATTGATCCGGAGTTTATAACACTGTACGCAGACAAGGCAGCTGATGGGGTTGTCCATTGCTGAGTATATGCAACAGTGAACTACTTCCCCGCAGCTGAATGTGCGTACAAATACGAGTCCGGGCAGCCTCTTGTCAAACCCGAGGAGATAAAGAATCTACCAACGAAAATGCGAAGAGTGCATAATTGGTATATGCAAGCCGCTAATGAATATGAGGACTGGCTATGTCTCAGCGTTAAGGACGAGCACTATGGAACTGGAAATGGATATGTTATGATTCAATTTGAGGAATTGTTTCAGTTATACCAGCAGCAGGCCCTGGACAAATCTATCCTTAGTGCCTATTGTCTGTAAGCACTTATTTCTCTAGCTCACCTCATTCAATTGCATTATATTCATATATATATATATATATATATATATATATAGTACACTCATATTATAATTGCAGAATGAAGATTCTCGAATGCAAAAGAGATGGAATCTATGATATTGGGTTCATTGATCCAAATATTATTTTTGAAAAGACTCTTCGGCAATTTCCCAAGGATACAGAAAATAATATTCTGAGGGCAATAATATTTAACCAACACCGACGGGAAATACTATTTCCTTACAACTTCAAGTAAGTGTGTTACTCTGTTGTAAACATTCTGTTTTCCTTACTCGATGTTCATTGTATAATTGATGAGTTCTGCGTGCGCAGCTTCCACTATATTCTGCTAATCTTCCAAATTGACAAAGGAAAAGTAATTGTAATGGACTCAAAACGTAAACCCTCTCAATGTGGGCTGACATGCAGGAAATGATCCAGCGGTAATTTCAATCTTTATTATTTCAGTATTTATATATTGCAATATATCGACTACTTTGTTTCATTTTCGGATATCAAGTAATTACTAACTCTTTTTATTCTTTTTCTTTCTCGGGTAGGGTTTGGAAGAGGTTCATAAAGAAGTCTCCCGGTGAATGGGAAAAACAACTTACATTTGATGTTGTGCAAGTAAGTACTATCTAGATTCGTGCCCATCTCCATTATCATGCCTGGTTGATTATTATTTTGATTGAAACAATCTTCTCGTATAGTGCTTGCAACAAGGAGACGGGAATAACTTGTGTGGATACTACGTTTGCGAGTTCATTCGTCAGACCACATCTCCCAAGGGCAGAAATTTAAAACAACTTCATGTACGTTAATCGTCAATTCTTCTTATTACTATCTATTTTAGTTACTTAGCTTCATATATTTTAGTGACCACTCTTCTTTATATTAGATCGAACGGCTTCGGGACGGTCTTCTACTAGGGACCGCATACGAGCAATTCAGGAGGAAATTGCGGGCTTCTTAGATGCAGAGGTCATAAACGTAGATGGAGAGTACCATGCCTCCGGTTGGAACTAAGTTTGATTTTGTAATACACTCCATCGGTCATGTAATATGATCGATATACTTTGCTTCTGTAATATAAGTGTTTCTTATTCTGCTTTATATACTTATTCACTCGTGCGATCCGGGGGCTCGGTGGAGGGTACACCGAGGCTCCTCTCTTCTCGAGGTCCGGGGAGGGGCCGCCAGGAGGTCTCGGGGACCAAAAAAACGGAAATTGTAAATTTCTGCCGCGGCAGAGAAAAGGGCAAAAGCCCTGCCGCGGCAGAAGGGGCAAGCATCCCGGGTCGTATTCAGAACCGGGACTAATAGCCCTGGCCAGGTTCCAGCGGTCGGGCCACGTGGTCAGCCCCATTTGTCCCGGGTCCTGCCACAACTGGGACCAATGGGGAGCGGTATTTGTCCCGGATGCCCCGTCCCGGTTGCACAACCGGGACAAAAGGGGGCCTACGAACCGGGACTAAAGCCCCTGTTTCCACTAGTGACACATTGACTAGAGTTTCGCCAACAATTTTTAAAAAAGTCAGTAACCATAGCTTGACTAGTTTGACCACACATTGACCAGAGTTTGACCATAGTTTGAATAGTTTGACCATGGTTTGAATAGTTTGACCATGCATTGACCAGCATTTTACCATAGTTTGAATAGTTTGACCATCATTTGAATAGTTTGACCATACATTGACCAGAGTTTGACCAGAATTTGACCAACATTGACCATAGTTTGACTAGTTTGACAACCCCTTGACCAGAGTTTGACCACACAATGATTAGAGTTTGACCAGAATTTCCATAATTTGACCATACATCGACCACCATTTGACTAGTTTGACCATACATTGACCGGAGCATCAGTGGCGCACTGCTCACTAGTACGCCGCTGATACCTGGCACCATGTATGTCATTAGTATCAGTGGCGCATCATGTATAAGTGCCCCACTGATACATGACACCCATGTATGTCCATTAGTATCAGTGGCACTGTGCGCCACTGGGTGCCAGGTATTAGTGGCGCACCTGTGCACGGTGCACCACTGATGCTATGAGCATCATTGACGCACGAATACATGGTGCACCACTGATGTCTGGACCTGTTTCCTCCCAAATATATCAGTGGCGCACGGCTACATGGTGCGCCACTGATGATAATCCTCTATAGCCATTTTCCTAGTAGTGTTGACATTGTAGTCCATTTCTTGAGAATATAGCAACCTTACCTTAATGGGAACTATTGGAAACCTACTATTACATACATGCTTAGTCTGAGTTATCAATCCACCTATCCAAAGCTGATTCTCAAGCAGCAATAATGTTTGGTGTTCCTCAAGGGTATTTTTGGGGAATAACCCTCCGGGTCCTCAATCCTAGAGATACTAGACCCCACCCATGAAGGAAAACCGGGTTGGTCCTTTAGGCTAATGTAAGGGGAATCTGGTTTCTGGAGTCTAGCTTTGTGTATGAAGAGACGTAGTTATTCCCAGAAGAAGTAGGACTTCCAATAGGACTACGAGCACGGGGAGAAACCGGTTTCTCTTAAGCCCTGGAACCCGACCAGTACATAAGACGGGTCCTGAGGGGTAGAAAACAAAAATCTAAGTTTTCGAGACATAGGTAGTCTAATTTTGTACCTTATAATCGAGATAGGTATTATCAATAACAATCTAGCAGGAGTAGGTTTTACCCTCAATCGAGGGGCCGAACCTGGGTAAAGCTTTTCTTCTCAAGTCCGGCCCAACCCCTCACGAAGCTTCACCTCGTGCCAATGGCCTCACAACTAAGTTCGCAGATAAGGACACTTGTCGTGACAACCCCACGAAAATTGGTGATGCCTTGGGGGTGTGTTGTTCGTTAGGTTACTCCAAGCACAGAGTTTGATGTAGAAGAGCGGGAAGCTTTCCGTTGAAATTAACCAAGGTTATCAAATCCAGGAGGACATGGAGGCTCTTTAGAAGGTTGTAAGCGGCGCAATAACGTGGAACCTGCACATAAACAAACACAGTACTTTGCCCCCAACAAAACAGAGAGGTTGTCAATTTCTCTAGTCTTGCTGAATAGAAAGGGATTAGACGTATGGTGGAGAAAACGGTGATGATTGTAGGAAAATGTAGAGAATAGTATGATTGCAGTAGGTGGTTTAACAGTATGAGGGAAATGGACCGGGGTCCACAGTTCACTACTGGTGTCTCTCCATAAATATTTCTACCATGTTGGGTAAACAAATTACAGCTGAGCAATTGACAAATAATGAGGGCATGACAATGCAATATATGACAAGATGTTCACTATGAGATTTAACAGGGCATTACAAAAAAGTAGATAGACTTTCTATCATGTGCATCTATGCCTAAATAATCCACCCTTGCGTCATCATTCACATCACTTCCTTTATTAAGTTGCAAACAACATATTATTGCATGAAGTATTGTGTGTAATGTAAACAATGCAAAAGACGCATAGACTAAGCATCATTATTTTATCCCTAGTGCAAACAACACATCCACAACTGTGCATGTTTCAGTCACGTGAACGCTGATTTCTAGAGGCATGAACCCATTATCAAGCATAAATACTCCCTCCTGGAGTCATAAGCATCTCCTTGGCCAAAGCTACTACTAGCAACAGAGAGCAGGCATGCTGGTGTAGAGCCCTCTGGTGATGATTCCCCTCTCCGACATGATGTCGGGAAGAGCTTCAGAACCCTCCCGAACTAGGGTTGACGACGGTGGAGGTGTCTGGTCTTTTTCTGGTTTCTCGATGGGGTATTTAGGTTTTTGGGACAGAAGGAATATATAGGCGAAAGGGAGGTGTCGGTTGCCACCCGTGGGGCCCATGCCACTGGAGGGTGGCGGCCAGGTGTGGGACGTTCCATAGAGTGGCGTGGCCGCTTCGTGGGTTGGCTCCTTGTAACACCTGGGGTGTTACCTGTTTGTTTGCTTGCATCATATGCATCACATTGCATTGCACCATGTTTGCATCACAACTGAAAATTTCAAAACAATTTAAACTTTTAACCTTGCTCAAAAACTTCCAATTTCAAACTTGCAACTAGAACCCCTAAATTGTTTTTCCACTGGTTGATTTTGTTTAAATCACTTGTCTGTTGCAATATTTCAAATAAAGAATTACAAATCAAAACATCTTTTGCTTCCAATCCATTCCTTAATGTTTCAACTATTAATTTGTTGTTTATTTCAATCAATCACCTTAATCTTTTATTTTCAAATCAGTTCAAAAACTCAAACCAATTCTCAAATCATCAATCCTTTGAATCCATGAAGTTCAACACAAATTGGTATTCTTTAAAACATTCTAAACCCTAAGGGAAAACCCTATTGAAAACACCCTATTTTCTAAATATTAATTAATATGGCAATTTTCAATTAATTTGGTTCAATTTCAAAACAGCAAGCAAACCTTTGAAATTTTGAAAACTAAAACTACCAAGTGGTTTCTTTTTAACTAAATAACTTATCCAAAATTTTTCCAAATTTTTCTATCCACAAAAACCTAGCTTCTTTTTCCAAAAGCAAAACTACAAAAAAAATAATATAACAGAAAAGAATAAAAAATAGCAAGGAGAGAGGGAGCAACCCCTTTTCCCTCTCAGCCCAGCCCACAACCCCAACACCCCACTCGGCCTGCCATCTATTTCTCCTAGCTCCGTACAGGTGATGTCATCGCACGACATCACCCGAGCTCCACCTGCTCCCCGAGCGAATATATCTACCCCAATCCCCCTCAAACCCTAGGTCTAGGCCCTACTCCCCTCTACCCTCGCGCCGCCGCCTTCTCTCCCTCTTCCATCTCCCTCACCTCTCTGCCATTCGCCTCTGAATTCCTCCTTCTGCCTCTGAATTTCGTCTCTGTACTGCACCCACACCCTCGTCGTCAGAGAATCTCCACCGCCCCGTCGCCACAGCCGCCTCGAAGCCGCGCCGTTTGCGGGAATGGAACGCCGGCGCTCCCACTGTCGACTTCGCGGGAGCTCGGAGCCGGAGCCGCGCCAGGGCTGAGCTTCCACGACTTCCGGCGAGACCCCCTGCCGCTGCCAGCTTCCAGCAGAACAGGACGTCCTCGCTGCTCCTCCTTCCACGACGCAGCCCAGGGTGAGCGCTCCTTTCCGGCCTAGGCCACCCCTCCCTCCTTGCTCTGTAATGTTTGGCCTCATACCTCGCCTCGCCGTCGCTGGTTTCCGGTCGCCGGCGCTATCCTCGCGTGCCTGCAGTTCGCAGAGGCAGTGCTCTGTCCGTCAGATTCATGGTTTCAGAAAAAAACGTTTCGCTGTGTTGCCTCTTATTCCGACGAACCGGTACCCTGTCACGAAACGCAGCGAGGCGCACTGGTCCTGATCCCCTAGCGCGCAGCGACGCGACCCGGGGTCGAATCCCCTCGGGCGCAAGCCCCGCCCCCTTTTTGCAATTTAGTTGCGCGCGCACGGGCCCACTTGTCATAGACCGTGGTTGCCGCGTGGATCTCACACGCGCCCGTGTGGCTGCCAGCCTGGCCCTGGCCCACTGCGCAGTAGCAGGGGGTAGCGTGGGGCTGTGTAACAAATGTTTTTTCGGCGCAAATCAAAAATTCCAATTCCTTTTAATTAACAGATTTAAACTCAAACTTTGAAATTCAATAACTTTCATTTGGTAATTCCAATAAATACAAACTTTATATGTTTTCTGACCCAAATTGTCTAATCTTTCCAAATATGCAATTTGTTTTCTGTTTTGAACTTTCAAAATGCAATTCAAATTTGAATTCAAATAATTCAATTGTAATTTGCAACAATTCATAAATAATTCATACTAATTCCAAATAAGGCAAATAAAATATGTTTTCCACACCATTTTGGATAACCTTTTCAAATATAAAATTTGTTTCCTGGTTTGAATAATTTAAATTGCCTAAACAATTTAAATCTTGTTTAATTCAATTAAAAATTGTTTAATATTGTTTAATTCATAACTAAATAATCCTAAGCCCAATTTCAAAATGTGAAACATGCAATCCAACCAAAATTTGATAACCTTTTCAAATATAAACCTTATTGGTTGCTTTGAGCACTTTAACTTGTTGAAAACAACCACTACTTGTTCAACACCATTAAGTAACCAATTTTCCAAACTTAATAAATGCTTTCTTAATTGGTTAACTATCATTCTAATTGCATCTAAATTGTTACCTTCTTGTTTTCATCATGCATGCATCATTCTAACTCACTTGCACATGATGCTTAGTGTTAGAACAATTAATTCAACTATAAGGCATGGGTTTGCCATATGCAATCTTTGCATATGGAATCCATTTAAACTTGTGAATCATACTAGTTTACCTTGATGCATCTTTAAACTTGTCATGCATCCATACCTTGATCATGCTGGATCTTTTGCCGTAGTAGTAATTGTTGCATCCGGTGTTTGTTCGAGGTTCGTTGCTTCTTCTCGGATAGGACGTTGAGATGATGTGAGCAACGACAAGTTCTGCTACCTTGCGGGATCTCAGGCAAGTATACTCACTTGCATGCCATATGGCTGCCTTTCATCACTTGTTACCGATTCTTTCCGTTGATTCTTTTCTGCTAGCCTTAGTAGTAGTTGTTTCTGTTACGAACCCATCACATGAATCCCTTAACCTTGATATTGCCTCACCTCCATACCTACAGCCTTTGTTTGTGCCTGTTTTTATCTAGTATGCTTAGGTTGCTTTCGCTCGAGTCTGTTATCCGTTAATTTCTGTTACTATCTATTATGTTCCGGGGGCTCGATGTTAATCAATCAATCATGCTAATGTTGCTATTAATAATAAATTTGATGATAAGGCACCGGCGGGAGGCCCTTTGAGGTTTTGAGGCCCGCTAGTGTCGACCCTAATAGGAAAAGGGTCTTGTCTACTGATCCATGATGAGCGCACTACCCGCATTTGGGGACTATGGGCTCCCCCTCAGTTTGACCCGATTCGCATCTCGTCCAAATCGCCTCATTTAGTTCGGGTTTTCCATTTGCTGCATGCATGATCTTGCGAGCCCTTGGTACCCGGGTGGAACTTTCGTAGTCGGCATATAGGGGGACACGTTCTTAGAGTGCTATGAGGGTCCATTTTCTTCTGGGCTCGATTAGCCGTGCGCCCAAGGTTCTTTGGGCTTGATGCGAAGAAGGGTTGGATTGTGTTGAGTGCCCCGCTTGGTGGGAGGCATTCCATCTGGCGGGATATTCATGAGTGTGGTTACTATGGTGCACCCCTGCAGGGTAAATCTTCTCGGGAAGCCGTGTTTTCCGCGGTTATGGATTACTTGGTGAAAGTACTGGCTAACAAGTACTCAGGACAACTTCAACATAATGATCAATCATGTTTCACCCAATGATTAATAACTTGACTAGTAATAGGTTATTCACACAATAACTTGACTCATCTTTAATACCACGGTGTGAGTTATCCTCGGATTGCTTCTTCGGATAAGGGGCGAGATCCAGGATGGGTTTGTTTGACGTTATCTTTCAGTTGGTTACTATCACCCGATCTTATCTCCTTTCTGATAGTTGGGAGTAATAGAATCTCTGTAGTTGGTTAGTGCAGCCTGCTGTAGCTTATTTGCAATAACCCTTTCCTTCCGTTGATCCCAAAGTATTTGTATCTTGTGATGACTGGCTACGCCGGTAACTTGTGAGTATGGGTTTTATCCCCCTTGCCAGTACTTAACCGTACTGACCCACGAATCTCCTTCGTGGCTGCAAATTCCAAATTGCAGTCAACAGGTTTGAAGTCTGACGACGTTAGCTTGGGAATCCCTCCGGCTTGGCCTGGGCAGGGATTGGACGCCTTCGGTTATCTTCAGGACTCTTAGTCCAATTTGGATCTTGTCCGTAGACGGACGATGTTTTGTTTCTTCCGCTGTTATTTGGATCTTTGTAATGTATCAGTTGTAACCCTGGCTCGTTTGAGTCATCTTGTATCTATCTGTTTCTGTTGAAATTGTGGAATATTCGTGAACTATTGTAATGTTATCATAAATGGCAACCTGGAATCGGTTATTATGTGGACTTTGGCGGGAATGCTGAAATCTGCATAGTGCCCGATCTCGGGGCGTCACAAATGGTATCAGAGCCTTGGTTCCGATTCCCGATATTGTTTCGATACGAATGGTTATCGAAGCAACGGGTCCGCAAAGCCTGTAGGATAACCTCGCTAACGGTCGTTGTTTCTAGAGTGTCAAAAACTATTTCTGCTAAACTATTTTGGAAAACATCTCAATAGGATTCTTGTTTTCTCCTTATCCCTATTCTAGTTCTCCTCCCATCTTATTTGTTTTGGAGTCTCCCCCCCTTTGTCTATCTTTCAAAGTGTTAGGATCCTACGTGGGTGGATGTTTTCTGAGCCTTTAACCTAATAGGTTCGATCATCGGAAGATTCCTGGTGGAAGAACATCGTCATCACTCCGAGCAAGAATCTCTTGTTAGTGGTGTCGAGAAGCCCTTGTTAGTGGTGTCGAGGAGATCAACTGGAAGCACGAAGAATCGATAGTCGAACTTCTTTCCCCTCCCGGGTTAGCAGGTGGATTGCGAGGGCGCAATCCCTTGTTAGTGGTGTCGTCTGTAACACCTGGGGTGTTACCTGTTTGTTTGCTTGCATCATATGCATCACATTGCATTGCACCATGTTTGCATCACAACTGAAAATTTCAAAACAATTTAAACTTTTAACCTTGCTCAAAAACTTCCAATTTCAAACTTGCAACTAGAACCCCTAAATTGTTTTTCCACTGGTTGATTTTGTTTAAATCACTTGTCTGTTGCAATATTTCAAATAAAGAATTACAAATCAAAACATCTTTTGCTTCCAATCCATTCCTTAATGTTTCAACTATTAATTTGTTGTTTATTTCAATCAATCACCTTAATCTTTTATTTTCAAATCAGTTCAAAAACTCAAACCAATTCTCAAATCATCAATCCTTTGAATCCATGAAGTTCAACACAAATTGGTATTCTTTAAAACATTCTAAACCCTAAAAAACCCTATTGAAAACACCCTATTTTCTAAATATTAATTAATATGGCAATTTTCAATTAATTTGGTTCAATTTCAAAACAGCAAGCAAACCTTTGAAATTTTGAAAACTAAAACTACCAAGTGGTTTCTTTTTAACTAAATAACTTATCCAAAAATTTTCCAAATTTTTCTATCCACAAAAACCTAGCTTCTTTTTCCAAAAGCAAAACTACAAAAAAATAATATAACAGAAAAGAATAAAAAATAGCAAGGAGAGAGGGAGCAACCCCTTTTCCCTCTCAGCCCAGCCCACAACCCCAACACCCCACTCGGCCTGCCATCTATTTCTCCTAGCTCCGTACAGGTGATGTCATCGCACGACATCACCCGAGCTCCACCTGCTCCCCGAGCGAATATATCTACCCCAATCCCCCTCAAACCCTAGGTCTAGGCCCTACTCCCCTCTACCCTCGCGCCGCCGCCTTCTCTCCCTCTTCCATCTCCCTCACCTCTCTGCCATTCGCCTCTGAATTCCTCCTTCTGCCTCTGAATTTCGTCTCTGTACTGCACCCACACCCTCGTCGTCAGAGAATCTCCACCGCCCCGTCGCCACAGCCGCCTCGAAGCCGCGCCGTTTGCGGGAATGGAACGCCGGCGCTCCCACTGTCGACTTCGCGGGAGCTCGGAGCCGGAGCCGCGCCAGGGAAGGGCTGAGCTTCCACGACTTCCGGCGAGACCCCCTGCCGCTGCCAGCTTCCAGCAGAACAGGACGTCCTCGCTGCTCCTCCTTCCACGACGCAGCCCAGGGTGAGCGCTCCTTTCCGGCCTAGGCCACCCCTCCCTCCTTGCTCTGTAATGTTTGGCCTCATACCTCGCCTCGCCGTCGCTGGTTTCCGGTCGCCGGCGCTATCCTCGCGTGCCTGCAGTTTGCAGAGGCAGTGCTCTGTCCGTCAGATTCATGGTTTCAGAAAAAAACGTTTCGCTGTGTTGCCTCTTATTCCGACGAACCGGTACCCTGTCACGAAACGCAGCGAGGCGCACTGGTCCTGATCCCCTAGCGCGCAGCGACGCGACCCGGGGTCGAATCCCCTCGGGCGCAAGCCCCGCCCCCTTTTTGCAATTTAGTTGCGCGCGCACGGGCCCACTTGTCATAGACCGTGGTTGCCGCGTGGATCTCACACGCGCCCGTGTGGCTGCCAGCCTGGCCCTGCCCAGCGCGTAGCAGGGGGTAGCGTGGGGCTGTGTAACAAATGTTTTTTCGGCGCAAATCAAAAATTCCAATTCCTTTTAATTAACAGATTTAAACTCAAACTTTGAAATTCAATAACTTTCATTTGGTAATTTCAATAAATACAAACTTTATATGTTTTATGACCCAAATTGTCTAATCTTTCCAAATATGCAATTTGTTTTCTGTTTTGAACTTTCAAAATGCAATTCAAATTTGAATTCAAATAATTCAATTGTAATTTGCAACAATTCATAAATAATTCATACTAATTCCAAATAAGGCAAATAAAATATGTTTTCCACACCATTTTGGATAACCTTTTCAAATATAAAATTTGTTTCCTGGTTTGAATAATTTAAATTGCCTAAACAATTTAAATCTTGTTTAATTCAATTAAAAATTGTTTAATATTGTTTAATTCATAACTAAATAATCCTAAGCCCAATTTCAAAATGTGTGAAACATGCAATCCAACCAAAATTTGATAACCTTTTCAAATATAAACCTTATTGGTTGCTTTGAGCACTTTAACTTGTTGAAAACAACCACTACTTGTTCAACACCATTAAGTAACCAATTTTCCAAACTTAATAAATGCTTTCTTAATTGGTTAACTATCATTCTAATTGCATCTAAATTGTTACCTTCTTGTTTTCATCATGCATGCATCATTCTAACTCACTTGCACATGATGCTTAGTGTTAGAACAATTAATTCAACTATAAGGCATGGGTTTGCCATATGCAATCTTTGCATATGGAATCCATTTAAACTTGTGAATCATATCCACTAGTTTACCTTGATGCATCTTTAAACTTGTCATGCATCCATACCTTGATCATGCTGGATCTTTTGCCGTAGTAGTAATTGTTGCATCCGGTGTTTGTTCGAGGTTCGTTGCTTCTTCTCGGATAGGACGTTGAGATGATGTGAGCAACGACAAGTTCTGCTACCTTGCGGGATCTCAGGCAAGTATACTCACTTGCATGCCATATGGCTGCCTTTCATCACTTGTTACCGATTCTTTCCGTTGATTCTTTTCTGCTAGCCTTAGTAGTAGTTGTTTCTGTTACGAACCCATCACATGAATCCCTTAACCTTGATATTGCCTCACCTCCATACCTACAGCCTTTGTTTGTGCCTGTTTTTATCTAGTATGCTTAGGTTGCTTTCACTCGAGTCTGTTATCCGTTAATTTCTGTTACTATCTATTATGTTCCGGGGGCTCGATGTTAATCAATCAATCATGCTAATGTTGCTATTAATAATAAATTTGATGATAAGGCACCGGCGGGAGGCCCTTTGAGGTTTTGAGGCCCGCTAGTGTCGACCCTAATAGGAAAAGGGTCTTGTCTACTGATCCATGATGAGCGCACTACCCGCATTTGGGGACTATGGGCTCCCCCTCAGTTTGACCCGATTCGCATCTCGTCCAAATCGCCTCATTTAGTTCGGGTTTTCCATTTGCTGCATGCATGATCTTGCGAGCCCTTGGTACCGGGTGGAACTTTCGTAGTCGGCATATAGGGGGACACGTTCTTAGAGTGCTATGAGGGTCCATTTTCTTCTGGGCTCGATTAGCCGTGCGCCCAAGGTTCTTTGGGCTTGATGCGAAGAAGGGTTGGATTGTGTTGAGTGCCCCGCTTGGTGGGAGGCATTCCATCTGGCGGGATATTCATGAGTGTGGTTACTATGGTGCACCCCTGCAGGGTAAATCTTCTCGGGAAGCCGTGTTTTTCCGCGGTTATGGATTACTTGGTGAAAGTACTGGCTAACAAGTACTCAGGACAACTTCAACATAATGATCAATCATGTTTCACCCAATGATTAATAACTTGACTAGTAATAGGTTATTCACACAATAACTTGACTCATCTTTAATACCACGGTGTGATTTATCCTCGGATTGCTTCTTCGGATAAGGGGCGAGATCCAGGATGGGTTTGTTTGACGTTATCTTTCAGTTGGTTACTATCACCCGATCTTATCTCCTTTCTGATAGTTGGGAGTAATAGAATCTCTGTAGTTGGTTAGTGCAGCCTGCTGTAGCTTATTTGCAATAACCTTTCCTTCCGTTGATCCCAAGTATTTGTATCTTGTGATGACTGGCTAACGCCGGTAACTTGTGAGTATGGGTTTTATCCCCCTTGCCAGTACTTAACCGTACTGACCCACGAATCTCCTTCGTGGCTGCAAATTCCAAATTGCAGTCAACAGGTTTGAAGTGACGACGTTAGCTTGGGAATCCCTCCGGCTTGGCCTGGCAGGGATTGGACGCCTTCGGTTATCTCAGGACTCTTAGTCCAATTTGGATCTTGTCCGTAGACGGACGATGTTTTGTTTCTTCCGCTGTTATTTGGATCTTTGTAATGTATCAGTTGTAACCCTGGCTCGTTTGAGTCATCTTGTATCTATCTGTTTCTGTTGAAATTGTGGAATATTCGTGAACTATTGTAATGTTATCATAAATGGCAACCTGGAATCGGTTATTATGTGGACTTTGGCGGGAATGCTGAAATCTGCATAGTGCCCGATCTCGGGGCGTCACACTCCTCCTCCCCTTCGGGCTTCTGGAGTCTTTTGTTGTAATATTTGTGTACGCCTATTTTCGTCCAATTCCGAGAATATATTGTGACTAGCTTTTCTGATAGAGAAAAACATCAGAAAACAGGAACTCGCATTGTGACATCTTGTTAATAGGTTATTCCCAAAAAATGCATAAAAATGCTATGGAGTGTAAACAAAACATCTGGCAATTGAAATAATAATACCATGGATCATCAAAAATTATAGATACATTTGAGACGTATCAAGCATCCCATAGCTTAGTTCCTGCTCGTCCTCGAGTTGGTAAACGATAAAAGGACATTATTTTTAGGAGACATGCCACTAACACAATCTTGATCAAATAGTAACACAAAGAACATGAACTGAATGAAGTGATCCAAGTCAGTGGTCTATAGTTTGCTAAGAAGTAAACAAAGAGTAAAAAAATGAATCATACAAGTGCAAACTTTCATGAATAACTTTGGAAACAATGAGGCTATAAGAATTTTCATAAAAGTTAGCTCACAAAGCAATAGATTCTAAATAAAAGTGTATGACCAACACAGAGGAAGATTTAGTTTCAGCACTGGCTTCAACTTTTTTAACATATATATCTCATGGATATTGTCAATGAAAAATAATGCAATAAGTCAAACATATGATTATATAACAACTGTGTTACCAAAGTTAACACTAGTGTTTCCTTGTGTATATAGAAAGAAGTAGGAAAACTGACTCAGCAGTAAAGTAAAAAAAAGGCCCTTTGTAGAGGGAATCGGTGATTAAATCATGTGCTAGAGGTTTTAAGTTTTGAAAAACCTATAGAGAGAGCATAAAATATTTGACACTCCTCCCAACCTTTGCTATGACAAACCATGGCTAACCGAATCCTCTGGTGCTTGCCAACAATCATATACCATGGAGGAGTGTCTATTTTTGGGGTAGGTGTGTATGTTAATTGTTAACAAATAAGCAAATAGACAATATATCAAGACACAAGTGAATTAGATTTTACAAGAGAGGCTCCCATAAAGGACGATATTTCTAGTGTGGTTAGTAGATCATCCATTTTCTCTTTTATTTAAACACTTATGTGCTTTGCTTAACTCATAAATCAGGGGCAAAAAGAATAAAGATAATTTTTTTAGTAACCAAATTTGCGGCTGGGCACCCTGTTGCTAGCTCTTCTAGGCAATTGGATACTCAGATGTATACACCACTAGTCCAGACGTGTAAAGTATCATCAACAAGACAAATAAATACCGTCTACTGGGTCCACATGAGCTGGTAAACGGTGACATAAAAAGTGAGTGTACGAGTTTTGAATATTTTAAAGGTTGAACATGAAAATTCAACTTGGAGTGGCGGATAAATATCACATAATAGGTAGTTATGGTGGACACAGATGGCATGAATTTGGCTCAAGGGTTTTGGATGCACAACCAGAATTCCCGCTTAGTACAGAGTTTTGGCTAGCAAGGTTATTCAAGCAAACACAACTATCAAACGGTACATCAAGGACTTATATAAAAAAAACATGGCTGAAGAATTACAAGACTCCACATTGTCTTCCTTGTTAACCAAAATCTTTGACTAGAAACTATCTAGACTTTGGAATCACCAATGATACAAACCAAATATCAACAAGCTTTACGGTAGTTCTTCACTAATAGCCATTACTTACATGATACATAAGTTTAAACGGTACTTACTTGGTAACTCAAAACAATTGACAAGCATCAAATTACTCAAGATAGTGATCTACAAGACTTATGTAAGCATTGTACTATACCATACCACATGCAACATTTTATGTTCCAACCAAACACCAATCAACTTATTTATCAACTCTCCAAACAAATATAAGTGGAGAAAGACAGTACTTTATTCAAAACAAACTTATAGCTCTCACAAGAGATATATAAAAACAGAAAGCTAAAAGTTCTAGCAGTAGCAAACCGGAATACTCGATAAATATAAGCAAAGCACATGAGTATTCTAATGAAAAAGCGGTGCATGTCTCTCTCCCAAACAAGAATGCTACGATCTAACTAGTATATAGAAGCAAAAAAAACATAAACACACTGGAAAAAAACACACTGACTCTCCAAGAAATGTACACAAGATGTGATCGAATAAAAATATAGTGTCAGTAGAGATGACCTGATAATTTGCCGATGAAGAAAGGGATGCCTTGGGATCCCCAAGATTGGACGCTTGAGTCTTCTTGAATATTTTGGGGAGGTCTAGAGGAGCTTCCCCAAGCTTAAGCTTTTCACTCTTCTTGATCTTTCATTATCATCCTTCTCTCTTAACACTTGAAAACTTCCTTCACCTCAAAACTTCAATATTTTTCTCATTTGGAGGGTTAGTGCATAAAAAACAAATAATATCACTTGGTTCCTTTTGGACAAAAAAATTCATAAGAAATTACTTTCAAAAATTAGCTACTGTTACTAGAATTAAGTGAAGCTCTTTCACCTAGAAGAATCCACTCAAAACTTGTAAATAAGCGAATGCAAAATAAAGGCATAATCTGTCAAAACCAGAACAGTCTGTAAAGATGATTTTTTTCGGGATACTTACGTTGCTCGGATCTAAAAACTTTAGTCTAAAAAACATAGCTACATATATCAGGAATACACACAAAACATTTTAGATCAAAATCACATTCTGATCAGCGTGTGGAACTTTTCTAGTAAATACCACAAATCTGTTCTTGTGCAGTAATCCCAATAAAAGTGCCTTCTAGTCATTAGAGATTTTTCTTAGCACAAAAAAACATCAAATAAAAGATACAAAAATGTTGTTACAGAAGGAACACTCATCTTGACTCAACCAAAAAAAACGATGGGTTGTCTCCCATAAACGCTTCTCTTTAACGCCTTGTAGCCATGCCCAAGTAGGGAATCAAGTATTATCAAGACCAGAAACATCAAAGGGTGCTTTTATCTTCCTTCTAGGGAAGTGTTCCATACCTTTCTTAAGTGGGAATTGAAATTTTATATTCCCTTTTTCATATCAATAATAGCAACAACAGTTTTAAGAAAAGGTCTTCCCAACACAATAGGACAACAAGGATTGCATTCAATATCAAAAACCAACAAATAAATAGGGATAAGATTGTTGTTAATCATAACAAGAACATTATCAATTCTTCCCATAGGTTTCTTCATAGAAGAATCAGCAAGGTGAACATCCAAATAATTTTTTTCCAATGGTGCAAAATCAAGGATATCATTTAATTTCGTAGACATAAAAGAGATACTAGCACCAACATCACGCAAAGCATTGCAGTAAAAATCATTCACTTTCATTTTAATGATGGGCTCCCAGCCATCATCTAATTTCCTAGGGATAGAAGCTTCACGTTTTAACTTTTCCTCCCTAGCATGCTCTTGATGATATGTTTAGTAAAATCCATATTTATTTGACTAGACTTAACGCTTCTAGCTAGATTTTGCAAGAACATAATTACTTCACTTATATTACAACCATCAAAATCAAATTTATTGTCATCAAAGTAATGGGACCATTATCTCGTACACTCCTAAAAATGTCAGCACTTTTATCGGAAATAGTTTTAGTGCTATCAGGACGTTTAGATGTTTTTGCAGAGAAAATGCAGACATTCACAACACCAATTATCTTGCCATTAATAGTGGGAGATTTACTAGAACTTGAGGTACCAATATTATTAGTACTAGAAATAGTGCAATATTGATGCATGTAAAATGCATAGATGAATTTTGCATATTTTCACATGGTTTTCTATTACATATTGCATCATATAAGGGTATAATTCAATGTTTTATAGTATTTTGGGGTTAAATTACAAAGTCCCCTAACTTTTATGGAATTAACCCTGCCTGTCAGAAACCCCGTTTTCTATATTTTTGACGTTTCAGGGGGCAAACTTCCGCGAAATCACCTGAAAATCTGCGTGGGTCATTTTCTTGGAAGGAGAAGACTTGCGGGCGAAGGATCCACGCGAATTTGGCAAGGAGGCCCAAAAGAGGAGGGCGGCGCCAGATTCCTTGGCCGCGTGAGAGGCCCCCTTTTGGCCCATGTGGCCCCAATTCCTTCCATCTTCGACTTACCGACTCCGTCTTGACCTAAAACCGACTATAAAAAGGGTCCCCCGTACCCTTACGGAGAGGAGCGCCGCCGAAACACCGAAACAGAGACCTGGAGTTCCAGATTGGAGGGGGAAAACTCCGGCGGGGCGCCGCCGGTGTGATCTCCTACCCCTCCAACGTCATCTCCATCTCCTTCTCCATGAAGACGGAGTAGTCCACCCCAGGGCTATGGGTTTGTGGAAGTAGCACTTGTATCTCTCTCTCTATGTGCTTCACTAATTAGATCCGTATGAGCTACCTCACATGATTGCGGGCACCGTTGTAACTCCTATGTGGTGGATCTTTTCTATGAGTTATTGAATCTGGGATTGCAATTATTTCTCTTGAGTTATTTGAGTAGATGTATCTTATGTACCCCGTTCTTATTTGCTAGCTTTGATCAATCTATTTCTTGAGAGCGTGTGTGGGGTTATGGGTGCATTAGTTGGACTAACGGGGGGTGGCTAGTGCTGTGAAAGTGACAGAAGTTCAGCGATCCACTTAGGTTTTGTTAAACCTTTCTTAGTTACCTCACTAGGGATAAAAAGGAGTACCTTGTTACCGGGGATTTGAAGTGACACTAATCAATCTACATGACTAGATCTAGCAAGTTCTTACTTCAACTTCATGTCACATTGCTTAAAGCTATACTCTGGTTTTTCCTTAATTATCGAGGTGTTATGATTTATTTCGCATCTTGGTGGAGTATAAGAGGGATCAATATGACCGTAAGTCTCTATGCTAGGACGTGATGCCCATATGAAAGTACTCAATGTTAAACATGTTATTGTAATCTCACATGTAATTCTTTATGTCCACCGTCTACAACTTTATTTGAGAGAATGCAAGTGTGAGACCATGAACCCCGGTCCTGTTTTAAATATAAGAAAACACTCTAGTTACTTTGCTGCAATTTACTTTACTTTCACTTTACTTTACTTGCATCTCCAATTCGAATTTACATTATCTCCATCACCACTTGCATCACAAAAATACAAAAAAAATCCATTGCATATTTATTTTCTCATTTGCATTTAGTAGTAGATTTAATTATTGCACATTTACTTTCAGTTTGCATTGAAATTTAGAAGTCTCACACCTTGTGCTTGACAACCACTTGGTGAGGTTGAGGCACAAAATTCTCTACTTGTTTGCAGGATCCTGGAGGAAGCTTGGAAGACAACTGCTGAAATACTGGCTCCCCAAGAGTTCGATATAAAACCCTCGAGTCACCCTCGTGGGGAAGAAGGCTTGCCACTAGCTACACACTCTGCACTTGGAGTCTCAACCTAGCCATCAAGCGTTTTTCTGGCGCCGTTGCCGGGAGCCATAGGTGAAGGAGTTGTCCAAGGGAGCTCAGAAGAAGTCTTCATCACCAACAAGGTGCAAACACCTAAGCTTGGGGAGGTTGCACCTACGTGAGTACCGTCCTTTCTATCTCCACCTTCTTTCAAGTAGATTGTTTTGTTTCTTGTCTTGTTTTTGTTTTTGTTCTTGTTTTTGTTTTGTCTTGCATATTTTATTTTAGTTTGCATTTTAGTTTTGCATTTAGTTATCTAGATTATTTTAGTATTTCGAATTTGCTTAGTTACTTTACTTTTGTTTTGCATAAAAAATTAAAAACTACATAAAAACTGTTAAAATGGGTGATAGAACTAAATTAAGTGACTACACAAATACACCCAATGACCAATTCATTGCTAGGCCAATTACTACCTGAAATACAAGCTGAAAGCTGAAGTAAGTCCTAGTTTATTGAATTTAATTACTAGAGAGCAATTTGGTGGTAGTGCTAGGATGCCTCTATGCATCTTCATGATTTCATGGAAATATGTGATATGCAAAAATTAAAAAATATGGAAAGTAGTGTTTTAAAACTGAAATTATTTCCTTTTTCACTTAGAGGAAAGGCTAAAGAATGGTTACTTTCACTACCTACAACTAGTATAAAGTCTTGGGATGATTTAAAAGAAGCTTTCATTAAGAAATATTATCCTCCCGTTAGAATTTGGCAAAATAGGAATAATATCCTCTCATTTAGGAAAAATGATAATGAACATGTAGCCATGGCATGGGATAGAATTAAATTAATTATTAGAACATGCCCATCACATGGAGTAAGTGAATGGACCATACTACACTCTTTTTATAATGGTCTAAACTACATGTCTAGAAATATACTTGATTCTGCTGCTGGAGGTGCCTTTATGAGTAAAACTGTAGGTGAGGCTAAGAGAATATTAGAAAGCATATTGCAAAATTATAGTCAATGGAATTATGAAAGAGCACCCAATCCCACTAAGAAAATAAACTCAATTGAAGAAGCCAATGATTTGTCTTCTAAAATGGACACTATTCTTGCTTTTATTAATAAACAAAATATGGAGAATGTGCCTTTGCAGGAGCTAGTTGGTAGTAATTCTGAAAGTGTGGATGTTAATTTTGTTAGGAATTATGGTAGAAATGGTTTTTGTAATTCTTACAATTCATATAGTAAACATCCTTATGTGCCAAATAAACCTTTTGTTCCATATCCTAATGCTAATGAAAATAAGTGGAAGCCTTCTAGTGAAATTTATGAATCTAATAAATTTCTTATGGAACATGTTGCTAGTCACAATGCTATGATACATGAGTTAAATAAGTCTATTGCATCCATTAGTAGTGATATTAAAGGATTGCAACTTCAATCTTTGCATTTAGATATAAAGCATTGTCAAATTAGCTGATCAAAGCAACTATTAAGCATGTCAGGAGGAAAGCCACAAGCACAACCTAGTGTAGGAATGAATTCTATTACTATTTCTGCTCCTATTATTGAAAATATTGATCATATTGCTGAGAATACAAGTGAACATGTCCCTACTAGCTTAGAAGAAACTTTGAATGAAATAGTGAAGTACCCTGAATATTTACTTCCATATATGTCTTATCTTGCTAGCAAAGATGAAATTAGTCCTCATGAATCAAGCATGCTAGCTAAATTAGAGAGTAAAGTAGAGGAAATTATGATGCTTACTGAAATTAAGGATCCATTGCTTGATTTAGAAAAAAGTAGCTTGCAAGAACTTATTGCTACTCTACAAAAATTTGCTAGTGATCCCACTATAAATGTTAATCAACCTAGCTTTGGATCTTATATTGCTAATCATGTCTTGCAAGAAAAAATTGCTAGGTACAAGAATGAGGCCATGATACCTCCTAAGCTTGGGGATGCATGGATCCCCAAGGTGCTAGTTTCAATTGGAAAAGAAATTCACCATGCTATGTTAGATCTAGGTTCTAATGTATCGGTACTAAAAAGAATTATATGAATTGCTAGAACTAGAAAATTTAGAAAAGTGCTCAAGTGAATTTGTCCTTGCTGATAACTCTACTAAACATGCTGTAGGACAAGTAAAAGATGTTATGATTGAATTGCACATGACTTTCGTACCCGTTGATTTCATTATTATGGATATGGGGGATAAATACCCTAGTCTTATTATTTTGGGTAGACCTTTTGTAACAGCCCAAGTATGAAAACCTACCATTTAGAATGTTTGATTTCTTGTTTATTAGAGTATTGCATCATGGCATCATATTTATTTCCTTTGTTTGCCTTGTTTACCATTTGTTTTGCATCTGTTCTTAATTGTTTTCACAATGAAAATCAAACAATTTCAAATGCTTTGTTTTCATACTTGTTCTGTTACAACCTTTGAAATAAAAATCACAAATGAAAACAAATTTGTTCCATTTTATGCCATGTTGATCTTTTATTAAATTGTTGGTTTTAATCAATCATTTAATTCGAAAAGCACCTTTAAAATTCAAATCAAAGCACTAAAACAGAATCACTTGAATTATGATGATATCAAAACAAATCAACTCCATTTGGTTATATTTAACATAGGTTCACCCTATTAAAACCTTTGTTTTCAATATTATTTAATAACAAAAAAATACCCTAAATTTGAGCTAAGTCCAAACAACACCAAAATTCACATGTTTTTGAAAAACCAAAGTTGAATTTTGGTAGGCCTTGACCTAATTAACTCACAGTAATTTTTTCCCAATTTTTTGCAACTCTAAACCTATCTATCTCTTCCATTTTATTTGCTACAAAAAAAACAGAAAAATGAAAAATAAGAAGAACAAAACGGTTCAAGGGGGGGGGGGGGTAGAACGCAGCACAGCCCACCAAAACTGTGGCCCGTACCCCTTCATCCCCTTCCTCCGTATGCAGGTGACGTCCTCCATGGACAGCAACCTGCGCTGTCACCTCCTCCACCCGATTCTCCCTCCCCCTCCTATATATCTATCCCCAATCCGTGGAGAAAGCCCTAACCCTAGCCCCAGCCGCCATCTCTTCTTACTCCCTTCCCTCTGCTCTTTTTTTTTTCTCTGTAACTCCACCTAACTGAACCGAATTTAGCCTCCTTTTCCACCGGCGATCACCGGAGCTCCGGACCTCCTCCGGCCGGGCCAAGCATGGGAATGGAACCCCCATGGTTCCATCTCCCTTCGCCCCCCCTCGGCTTGGGCCGGGAGGGCCTGAGTCGCCGCCGCCGTCGCCTCCTTTTCCGCCGGGTCGCTACTGCTCCGACCTCCTCTGCCCGACCCGACCGCCCTACTGCCTCGAGGTGCGCCTCCCCTTCTCTTCCCCTCGCCTCCTCCTTCCCTCGCTCCGCTCGCCCCCCTCCTCCTCTCTACCCGCAGCCCCTCCACCACGGCGCCCCCACCGGCGATCGCCCTGCCATCGCTGGCCGAGTTCCTGTCGAGGTGCAGGAAGGCACGATTCCTGTTAAAGTTTCAGTTCGGTCCGCAATCCATACCTTATCCCCCCCGAGCCCCCTCTTCTGTCACAAACAACCGCACTAGCCCACTGGTTCCACACCCCTTGGCGCAGCAGGAGGTGGGGGGATCGAATCCCACCTCCCACAAATAAACCACCTTTTATTTTTTTTGCAATGTTTTGGTACAGGAACTTCCAGCAAATCACACATAGGCCCCTGGTAATTAATCATAGCCCCTGCAAATTATTTTCCAAGTCCCTGTTTCACTAAAAATGGCAGATTTGCACTATATTTTGTAAATTGCATAATAAAATCATTTTAACTCCAAATCCAACATTTTTGATATGTTTTCAATACCAAATTAAATGATCTATCCAAATATAAAATTTGTTTACTGTTTTGAATAATTTAAATTGGTGCAAAATTTGAAAACTTGTCAAATTCATAACTTAATCATAAAAATTCCAAATTCCACAAACTAAATATGTTTTACAATAAATTTTTCATGTACTTTCCAAATATAAATTTTGTTTGCTGTTTTGAATAATTTAAATTGCTGAAAACAATTGTTTCTTGTTTAATGCATTTAAAATTGCCAAAATAATAACTTGGTCATTTTAAATCCAATTTCCACAAATGAAATATGTTTTCCATGCAAAATTAAACCCTCTTTCCAAATATAAACTTTTTTCTGTTTTGAATAATTAAAATTGGTTAAATAATTTAAACCTTGTTTATTTCATTTAAAATTGGTAATTCATAACTTGATCAAAACAAATTCTTTGGAACATATAAAATATGTTTTCCAACCCTAAAGTATAAACTTTTCAAATGAAATTGGTTCAATGCTTTGAACAAATAAAATTCAAATAAGTTCATGTTTGAATTAAATTCATTTAATTCTTGCTTAAACTTGTTTAATTCATAAATACTTTATTTGAAATCCTTTTCCAACAAGTGAAACATGTATTCCAACCAAAATCTTGTGTTCTTTCCAAATATAAACTTTGTTATCCATTTTGAACAATTAAAATTGGTGAAAACAACAAATGCTTGTGTGACACCTTTAAGTAACCCAAAATTCCCAAACTTAACAAATGAATTTCCAAACTTGTTAAACCTTATTTCCAATTGGTTCTATTGTTGTTATTTTGCTGTTTTCCTCATCCATGCATCCTGTTAATTCACTTACACAATTTGATTAGTTGTAAAACAATTAATTCAACCATAATTCATGGGCTTTTCAGGTGCAATCCAATTGCATGTGGGTCCATTTAATCATGTTGTTATCTTGTCAACTAGTTTATTTCTATGCATCAATTAAATTGCCATGCATCATCCCATGATTGTGCACTATGCCATGAATATTGATTGTCTACCTTTTCTGCATTGTCTGTTTGCTTCTTCTCGGATAAACGACGACGTTGAGACCGACGATACTTACGACACCCCCTTCTAAGGAGTTAGCTCAGTACCAGGCTACTGGGTTTGCAGGCAAGTTATCACTCACATGAACCATTGTGTACCTTTCAACCATGGTTACCGATACTTTCCGTTGTCTATTTCTGCTAGCCTTAGTGGTAGTTGTTGCTGTTACGAACCTATCACATGAATCCTTTAACCCTGATATTGCCTCACCACCCCTCCTACAAGCCTATTGATTGAGCCAGTGTCTTACTAGTATGCTTAGGCTGTTTTGCTCGAGTTTGTTACCCGTTACTTTCAGTTACTATATTTCACTATGTTCTGGGGGCTCGATGTTTAATCAATCGATCATGCTAATGTTACTATTCATAATAAATTTGATGATAAGGCACCGGCAGGAGGCCCAGGGTGGTTTTGAGGCCTGCTAGTGTCGACCCTAATAGGAAAAGGGTCTTGTCTACTGATCCATGATGAGCGCACTAACCGCATGTGGGAAGCGAGTATGGGCGCCCCCCCTCAATTTGATTCGATTCGCATCTCGTCCAAATCGCCACACGTAGTTCGGGCTTTCCATTTGCTGCATGCATGATCTTGCGAGCCCTTGGATCCCGGGTGGAACTTTTGTAGTCGGCATTTAGGGCGGTGTGGTCTTCCAGTGCTATGAGGGTCCCCTTTTCTTCGTGGGGCTCGATTAGCCGCGCACGCACAACACGTGGTGCTTGGGCTTGATGCGAAGAAGAGTTGAGTTGTTTGAGTGCCCCGCTTGGGGAGGCATCCCATCTGGCGGTTATTCATACATGTACGGCCAAATTGGTGCAACCCTGCAGGGATAATCTTCTCGAGAAGCCGTGTTTTCCGCGGTTATGGATTACTTGGTGAAAGTACTGGCTAACAAGTACTCAGGACAACTTAAACATAATGATCAAACATGTTACACCCAATGATTAATAACTTGACTAGTAATAGGTTGATGGCACAATAACTTGATTCACTTTCATTACAACTGTGTAAGTTATCCTCGGATTGCTTCTTTGGATAAGGGGCGAGATCCAGGATGGGTTTGTTTGAAGTTATCTTTCAGTTGGTTACAATACTCGATCTTATCCCCGTTCTGTTAGTTGGAAGTCGTAGTTCTCTGTAGTTGGTTAGCGCAGCCAGTTACAGCATCTTTTATATCCCCTTTCTTCCTTTGAACCCAAGGCATCTGTGCTTGGTGTTGACGGGCTACACTTTGGTGAACTGTGAGTCTTGCTTGCCAGTACGTTTATGTACTGACCCCTTTGGGGCTGTGGTTTCCGCAGACGACGTTTCCGAGGATCTACATGGTGGCTACTACGTGGAGTATGACGAGACTGCTGACGAGTATATAGCGGACCCGGGCACGATCCGAGACTTCGTGGATGGGCTCCGTCTTTTCGTTTTCGGCCTCTTAGGCCTATTTGGTTCTTGTCTGTACTCAGACATGTTGAATGCTTCCGCTTTGATGTAATGATGAATTGTTGGGGCATGTGCCCTCTGAATGATTGTATTTGCTATCTCTGCTCTAATGAGAGCCATTTGCAACTTATTTCAATCTTTTGTGTCGTAGAGATCTGTTGTGATATCAATTGTTAAACGCCGTTGGCGTACCATGTGTGTATGGTTTGAAGTACGTCAATGGAAGTATCCTGATTTCTATGGGATAGTTTGCGTCGACGCTGAACAGATAGGGGTTGGTTGTCACACATACGTGTGTTGGCCTACTCGTAAGAGGACGCGGGTGCCGGTAAGCCCCGTAATCCAATCTACTACTGTTCAACGGAACGGCGAGTATCCTCTAGAAGTCCGGGTGCGACAAATGGTATCAGAGCCTGTCTGCCTGTAGGATCCCTTTTTACTGGTCGCAGTTGAGTCTAGAAACTATTTTGTAGCTATATAGGAAAAATGAAACGTGAGAGTAGGAATTCTGTTCTTTTTCTTCTTTCCCGACCCACCCTCCCTTTTCTGGTAAGGAAGTGCAACGTTGTTTTCTCTTCTCATCTAAACTTTCAAGTTAGGATTTCACGTATTCTGGTTTCTCTAGGATGGTTATATCTACTAGACCATACGAATGGAGGTGGTTGTGACATGATTTATCATGTTGCCTACTCATGATTGAGAACGGAGGCGTGTAAGCCCCAGAAGCAGATCCTCTATTCCTTAAGCAGTAGATAATGATCCTTTAGAAGCCCGGATGGGTTTTCCGTAGTACCTCAGGAGTTTTTGATCTCGTTTTCCCCGATGTTGATATCCTGTTCTTCTCAACATCCTTTTCGTCCGTTGAAATCTTGTTGTTATTTCCCACTTCAGTTATTCTACCGGCGTCTAATCAAAACTTTCCAGATATCAAGTCTATCTGGCCAGAAAGGTTGTTGTTGTTGTTGTTGTTGTTGATTCCAGGCTATGATAGCTGCCATTCCTATCACCTGGGGTTGTTTCGAGGAAGCATTCCTGAATCAACACATTCCAGATAGTCTATTCTCTAAATGAATCAAATTCTGTTCAATTATACACCTTCCATACAAAACCTCTCCCTTTATTTGAAAATGTTCCGGAGGTTTCCAAATTCCCTGACATCTTTCCAGAAAAGTTGCCATGGTTGCCTATCGTTTTGTACTTCCAGAAAAACTATCCAATGTGCACGATGTGTTTCACGTGACACAGCTCAAGAGGATCTTCCCAAGAAGTTTCCGGACCTTTTCTTTTCTCAGCAGGAATCTCGGGGCGCGATTCCTTCAAGGGGGGGGGGGGCGTTTTGTAACAGCCCAAGTATGAAAACCTACCATTTAGAATGTTTGATTTCTTGTTTATTAGAGTATTGCATCATGGCATCATATTTATTTCCTTTGTTGACGCTGAACAGATAGGGGTTGGTTGTCACACATACGTGTGTTGGCCTACTCGTAAGAGGACGCGGGTGCCGGTAAGCCCCGTAATCCAATCTACTACTGTTCAACGGAACGGCGAGTATCCTCTAGAAGTCCGGGTGCGACACCTTCTCTTCGTACTACAGGTGCAATCATAGACTCCAAGGAAGGGAATTTCAAGTTTCAGTTACCTCACAAGAAAATCATGGAGCACTTCTCAAGGAAGAGGGGCACGCTGAAGAACAAGCTCCCTCATGAGCTTTATCCCTCTTAATTATCAAGTAAGTAAAGCCTAGCTATATGGCTATAAAGAAAGCGCTTTACGGGAGGCAACCCGGTTGTTTTTGTTTGGATTTTCCTAGTGTCCTCTTGCTGTCTCAAGACATTAGTTTTTTTGTTTTAATCCTGGAGTTTTCAATAAAGAGTCAAGTCAAACCCATTTGGACTTATAAGTTGCTATCCTAGTGCATGAAATTTCTGTTTCAGCACGAGTCTGCTCACCGTATGATTTTATATTTTTTATTGGTATGTCGGATTGAGCTAATTTTTTAGTATGTTCTACAACTTTTCGTCCTCTGTAAGCAAAAAAATTGGCATAATTTTTTTGACGATTCTAGCTTAGGGAAAAACGTTCGTTTTTCTGCTGCTGCTTTTCTGGACAGATTCTGCCTTCTTTTGTTTTATGCACTCTTTGGGTTTGGCAATCGAATTTCCATGATTCTTTCAAGCAAGAGAGTGAACATACAACATAATGAACCTTATTTTCTATCTACTGGAGCATTTGATTTGGAATTTTTCACAGCAAGTATGTGATTTGTTTGTCCTTGCTAATCTCACCCCACAGAAAAAGAATGGGAGAAACATGTTTTGTGAAGTTTTTTCACAGGGAATAGAGGAGCTGCCCCTCAAGACATCCAAGAATGGTGAAAGCCATAAGCTTGGGGATGTGATGAACACCCCACTAGAGCTACACTCTTTTGGTTAGCACGCGTCTACTTTCTGTTTTTCTAAGCAAAGCATTTATCGTAGAGACTTGAAGCGTCTAGTTTTTGTTTTATTTTTTTTTGATAAGACCACCACCATCATTTTATATGAGATTGAGCTACTGGAGTTTGGGGTTGGAATGTATTGTATGCTAGTATTATGACTTGGAATAGGGATGCCATGGTTGATTTGAAGAGCTACATATGTTTGCATGATTTATAGGCTTTTTATGTGTAGAAATTTGCAATAATGTTGTCTTGAGCTATCTGTTATTCATGGCCTTGATGTTAATTGCTGGTTTATTTAGTTTGTCATGAAATTAGTAGTTCTATGGACATATGCATGCATAGTAGCTGGTCAACTATCTCCCTCTTGCTAGCCCAAAAATTTAAAAATTCCAACAAGTAAAAACTTGTTTCCAACACTTCTTAGCCAAGTATTTCCAGTGAGTCCAACATATCTTCCCATTAGCTTCATTGCTATTCTGAGTATGTTCACCATGTTATTGTGTTATTTATGTTCTAAATTAAGATATTCACTTTATTAATTGTCATGGGTTGAACTTGGGATAGGACTCTCACGAACTTTTGAAGGCACACTTTACTTTTTATGCATCTAATAAACATGACCCAATAATGGGAGCCACACGTTTTGCGTTTGACAAGTGTGTGGTTGGGAGCTATCTATAAACGTGTATCACCGGAAAGCTTTCAACATTGCACAAAAAATTTACATTTGGTTGATATCATGTACTTTTGTTTTTGGACTCCTGCCATGCCGAAATGAAATAGAGGAATAGTAAGTTTTGATGAGTAAGTATCTATATGACTAGAGAAACGCATTGGGACGCTAACCCAAGCCATGCTTTATCATGGTGGAAATTTACTTACAGCTTGAGTGACTCTACAACACATCCTATAATAAAATAAGAAGCTATGCATAATAGTGAATGAAAATAAAAAGGATGATGAGTCTACTCCGTTTGTTCATCTTGTTATTGTAACATGGGCTTGTTTCCACGTCATGGGGCAAGAGGTACCTCTTTTCGGTTCTCTATGATGTCATTAATACTTATTATGATTGTACAAAGCTTATTAGGAATCTTAAGTTGAGTAATCATGGAGTAGGTTTTCACACTCACGGGGCATGAGGCTTTCAACCACCTTGTAATTCTCATTACTTCAATACTCACAATTTTAAGATGCTAGTGATAAAGGGGCAATGAGAGTCCTAGATCAATGGATACCACATTTCAATTAGTAATTTTAGTTGAATAATTTAGAGGCTAAATAAGACTTGATCATGTTTTACCTCTACTCAATTTTCTCCAAAGTGTCCACCATATTTTCTATTCTCCATTATGCTATTCTTTGACCAATATAGGATTTTATTTTTTGATTTTGTGTATGCATTTGGTCCATAGTGCTTTTATTTCATTATACACTTTGTGAACTTTCATGAAGCATCTTTGCTTGCATATTTGATATTTCTTACAACATGAATTGTATATTGCTACTCATTTCTAGTATCAATCATTTGATTATATGTAGCATGAATAATCCTCCTTGATATCGCATGATTGTTTCAATATGCAAAACCCATCTTAGTTTTATCACCTTCATACTCGAGGACGAGCATGGGTTAAGCTTGGGGATGTTGATGCATGTAAAATGCATAGATGAATTTTGCATATTTTCACATGGTTTTCAATTACATATTGCATCATATAAGGGTATAATTCAATGTTTTATAGTATTTTGGGGTTAAATTACAAATTCCCCCAACTTTTATGGAATTAACCCTGCCTGTTAGAAACCCCATTTTCTATATTTTTGACGTTTCAGGGGGCAAACTTCCACGAAATCACCTGAAAATCTGTGGGGGTCATTTTCTTGGAAGGAGAAGACTTGCGGGCGAAGGATCCACGAGAATTGGGCAAGGAGGCCCAAAAGAGGACCCTCCACGCGGCTAGATTCCTTGGCCGCGTGAGAGGCCCCCTTTTGGCCTGTGTGGCCCCAATTCCTTCCATCTTCGACTTATCGACTCCGTCTTGACCTAAAACCGACTATAAAAAGGGTCCCCCGTACCCTTACGGAGAGGAGCGCCACCGAAACACCAAAACACCGAAACAGAGACCTGGAGTTCCAGATTGGAGGGGGAAAACTCCGGCGGGGCGCCGCCGGTGTGATCTCCTACCCCTCCAACGTCATCTCCATCGACATCTCCATGAAGAGGGATTAGTCCACCCCAGGGCTATGGGTTTGTGGAAGTAGCACTTGTATCTCTCTCTCTATGTGCTTCACTAATTAGATTCGTATGAGCTACCTCACATGATTACGGGCACCGTTGTAATTCCTATGTGGTGGATCTTTTCTATGAGTTATTGAATCTGAGATTGCAATTGTTTCTCTTGAGTTATTTGAGTAGATGTATCTTATGTACCCCGTTCTTATTTGCTAGCTTTGATCAATCTAGTTCTTGAGAGCGTGTGTGGGGTGATGGGTGCATTATTTGGAGTAACGGGGGGTGGCTAGTGCTATGAAAGTGACAGAAGTTCAGCGATCAACTTAGGTTTTGTTAAACCTGTCTTAGTTACCTCACTAGGGATAAAAAGGAGTACCTTGTTACCGGGGATTTTAAGTGACACTAATCAATCTCCATGACTAGTTCTAGCAAGTTCTTACTTCAACTTCATGTCACATTGCTTCAAGCTATACTCTGGTTTTTTCCTTAATTATCGAGGTGTTATGATTTATTTCGCATCTTGGTGGAGTATAAGAGGGATCAATATGACCGTAGAGATCTCTATTGTAGGACGTGATGCCCATATGAAAGTACTCAATGTTAAACATGTTATTGTAATCTCACATGTAATTCTTTATGTCCACCGTCTACCACTTTATTTGAGAGAATGCAAGTGTGAGACCATGAACCCCGGTCCTATTTTAAATATAAGAAAACACTCTAGTTACTTTGCTGCAATTTACTTTACTTGCATCTCCAATTCGAATTTACATTATCTCCATCACCACTTGCATCACAAAAATACTTTTAGTAGACTTAATTATTGCACATTTACTTTTAGTTTTGCATTGCAATTTAGAAGTCTCACACCTTGTGCTTGACAACCACTTGGTGCGGTTGAGGGCAAAAAATTCTCTACTTGTTTGCAGGATCCTGGAGGAAGCTTGGAAGACAACTGCTGAAATACTGGCTCCCCAAGAGTTCGATATAAACCCTCGAGTCACCCTCGTGGGGAAGAAGGCTTGCCACTAGCTACATACTCTGCACTTGGAGTCTCAACCTAGCCATCAAATACTTAGCCACATTAGTCATTTTAGCAATTTCAACTTATTTTTCCTCTCTTTCCCATCTATCATGCAACTCATCTAGCATTCTTATGTTGTTATAAATTCTAACTTGTGTATCATTGAGAGTTTTTCTCTCTTTAACATCATGGGGCAGTACCTTTAATTTCAAGAAATCAACTTCATGCACAACTCTATCAATCTTAGAAGCAAGAATATCAAATTTTCCTAGCTTTTCCTCAACAATTTTATTAAAAGTGGTTTGTATGCTAATAAAATCCTTAAGCGTGACTGCAAGATCAGAGGGCACACTTATATTGTTGTTGTAGGAATTAGCATAATAATTAACATAAGCATTGCCACTATTAGAATAATATGGCTTATAATTTATATTTCGAGAATTATTTCATTCTTTCCCAAGCTTGGAAAACATGCTCATTATCAAATTGATTAAAGTTCATTACGCCACATCTCAAAGATATGATTTTAGCAGGAGCATAATATTTTCCAATGAAAGTATATTTACACTTAGTCCAAGAATCAATACTATTTCTAGTCAAAGATAGCAACCATTCTTAAGCTCTTCCTCTGAAAGAGAAAGGAAATAATTTCAGTTTAATAACATCACCCTCTACTTCTTTATACTTTTGCATATCACAAAGCTCAACCAAATTATTAAGGTGAGCAGCATCATTAGTAGAAACACCAGAAAATTAATCTTTCGTTACAAGATTTAATAATGCATGTTTAATTTCCTAGAACTCTACTATGGTAGCAGCAGGAGCAAAAGGTGTACACACGAAATCATTGTTGTTGGTGCTAGGGAAGTCACACAACTTAGTGTTCACAGGATTACTGATTTTAACAATATTAAAAACATGAAAGAAAATAACAAACCAAAATAAATAAAATGCAGGAATTTATTTTTGTGTGTTTTTGGGTTTTAGAGAAAACAAAGTAAAACAAAAAAAAGCAAGACAAAAATAAAATAAAGCGCTTCGAAATGTGAGACTTCCCTATCTAGAGATTCCAGTATCCCTGGCAACGGTGCCAGAAAGCTAGATGCCTTGGGGGCGTGTTATACGTTAGGTTACTCCAAGCACAGAGTTTGATGTAGAACAACGACAAGTTTTCCCTTAAAATTAACCAAGGTTATCAAATTCAGGAGGAAACGGAGGTTCTTCAGAAGGTTGTCAGCGACGCAACTAAAATGGAACCTGGACACAAACAAACACACTACTTTGCCCCAACGAAACAGAGAGGTTGTTAATCTCTCCGGTCTTGCATGTTGAAGAAAATAGTGATGATTACATGAAATAGTAGAGAAAAGTATGATTGCAATAGGTGGTTAACCATTATGAGAAAAATGGACCAGGGTCCAAAGTTCACTAGTGGTGTCTCTCCACAAATATTTCTAGCATGTTGGGTAAACAAATTACAGTTGGGCAATTGAAAAATAATGAGGTTATGACAATGAAATATATTACAAGATGTTCACTATGAGATTTAACAGGGCATTACAACAAGGTACATAGACTTGCTATCGAGCGCATCTATGCCCAAATAATCCACCTTCGGGCCAGCATCCGCATCACTTCCAGTGTTAAGTTGCAAACCACAAATTACTGCAATATGTATTGTGTGTAATGTAAATAATGCAAAAGACACATAGACTAAGCATAATTATTTTATCCCCGGTGGCAACAGTACATCCACAATCGTGCACGTTTTAGTCACTCAAACGCTGATTTCTGGAAGCATGAACCCACTATCGAGCATAAATACTCACTCTTGTATAAATAAACAACTTGCTCACAATATCAATATTCATCTAATCCCAGCAAACACAACAAGTAGCATTACATAACGATGATCTTGATCATGTAGGGCAGGTGACAAGATCGATCTAAACATGATAGCACAAAGTAGAGAGACTTTCATCTAGCGATTGCTATCGACCCGTAGTACAAGGATGAACTACTCACGCATCACTCCGGAGGCACGCATGGCGGTGTAGAGCCCTCAAGTAATGATTCCTTTCTCTGGCAGGGTGCCGATAAGAGCTTCAGAACCCTTCCGAATTAGGGTTGACGACGGCGGCGGTTGATACGTCTCCAACGTATCTATAATTTCTGATGTTCCATGTTGATATTATGCTAATTACTACATGTTTTCTCACTTCTATATAGCATTTTACACGTTTTCCGGGACTAACCTATTAACAAGATGCCAAGTGCCAGTTCCATGTTTTCTGTTGTTTTTTCAGAAAAGTTGCTCTGGAAGTATTCTTAGAATTGGACCCCACGAATCCCGAAGTTCTATTTTCCCCGGAAGTCCAAAGAGGAGTCGAAGACGGGCACCAGGGGGCCTCACCATAGCCAGGCGCGGGCCCCCCTTGGCCGCGCCTAGGGGTGAGGCCACCCTGGTGTCCCACCGACGTGGCCCTGTTGCCAATTTATTCTATTCCTCCCGAAAACCATAAAAGAAACAGTGAAATTCCATGAAACCTTCCGCAGCCGCCGTCATCGTCAACCCAAGTTTGGCGGGAGCTACTCGCTTAATGATCTACGGCGACTCCAATCTCATTGTGCAACAAACGATGAAAGAGTGTGACGCAATCGCCGAAAACATGATCACGTATCGCGACATGTACAATCTACTCGAAAGAAGTTTTAAAGGATGCGAGCTAAAGCACATCGCAAGATCCAGCAACGAAGAAGCAGATCGACTGGCAAACATGGGTTCCACGAATACACCCATACCACCAGGAATATATTTCGAACGGATGATCAAGCGATCGGTCAAAATCAAGAAAGCTGCAGAAGCAATAGCAGTGCCAGAAACAGAGGTCAGCCCGCAAATCGCCCTTATAGAGCTCTTTCATAACATATCACGACAGGTTTTTCTGGTCGAGCTAATCTGGACGCAGAAATATCTCGACTACCTGACCATCAGACAGCTCCCGGCTGACCCACGCGAGGCTCGACAAATAATCATACGCAGCAAATTCTTTCGGGTAGTCAATGGGGAATTATACAAGCAAAGCATCTCGGGAATACTTCAGCGCTGCATCGCACCCGAAGATGGCAAAGAATTGCTCCATGACATCTACCAAGGAGACTGCGGACATCATGCTAGCTGGAAAACAATAATGGGGAAGGCCTTCCGAGCAGGATTCTACTGGCTGACAGCAGCTACTGATGCAAAGAACCTGGTCGAATGATGCGATGCCTGTCAGCGATTCGCACCAAGACCACATGCACCTGCTACGAAATTGCACATGATACCCATTGCATGTCCCTTCGCACAATGGGGGCTAGACATGGTCGGACCACTACGCAAGTCCACCCCTAGAGGATATACACACTTGCTGGTCGCAGTCGACAAATTCACCAAGTGGATCGAGGCCACGCCAGTAACTTCGGCTACTGCCCAATGCGCCGTCAGGTTCCTCGACTCCATTGTATGCAGATTTGGTGTGCCACACGACATCATTACAGACAATGGTACAAATTTCACAGCAAAGGAAACGCAACAGTTCTGCGAGGAAAAGGGCATCAACTTCAAGTTTGCTTCAGTTGCCCACCCGCAGACGAACGGACAAGTCGAGAGATCCAACGGCTTAGTTTCGGCTGGCATCAAGAAACGCCTACTCGATCGTCTACACCCTGCCGCAGGACATTGGGCAGACGAACTACCCTCCGTACTATGGAGCCTCCGCACAACTCCTAACCGATCTACAAAATACACGCCATTTTTCATGGTATACGGGGCAGAAGCAGTCCTCCCCGAGGACGTTTGATTCAGCGCCCCACGAGTTGTGGCCTACAGCGAAGAAACCTCTAACAGGGCACTCGCGGAAGATATGGATGCACTCGACGAAATGCGGGACATCGCACTCGCCAGATCCGCAGTATATCAGCAATCCCTGTGAAACTATCTTAGTCGCCGCATACGCCACAGAGCATTCGCGGTTGGAGATCTAGTGCTGCGACTCAAGCAGAAGGAAGGACACAAGATCGAACCGCCCTGGGAAGGACCCTTCATCATACACGAAGTCATCCCAGGTGGAGCATACAGGTTGAAGAATCCATCGACTGGAGGAATCTATTCCAATCCTTGGAACATTGCACACCTCCGCAAATTTTATCCCTAGGTTTACTTGTTCTCACAACAAATAAGGCTATTCTAGCCACTCTTGTAGCTCGAATACATGGCTTCTCAGTCATCGCAATAAAAACATGGTTTCTCCATCATATTCACTCGCAACTTCCTATTTTTACACGCTCAAAAGTTACAGGAACACACCCCATAAACACACGGGGGCTACACCTACAACTAAGCATTACAGGAAAAAAAGCATACATACAAGGTTATACACCTTACAACAGTTTTACAAACTATACAAAGTTACAGGATATGCACATCCGACAATCAATCAAAGCGCTGAGCATTCTCAGTCGCTAAAACTCTATCTACCTCCTCAGAGGACAATCGGATGATTTTCTCCGCTGCGGGACGAACAACATCATAGAAGGGGGAAATATCATCGATTGGATCATCTGGGAGCCTGGCTACGGAGTTAAAATCTATTTCAGGATACCATATTCGGACAAAGGATAGAGCTATAACCGCGCCACATGTCATTTGATTGCGCACACACGCGCGAACCTCTCCCTCACGTCCAAACAACCTGAGAAGATAGCTCCAGTCTTCGGGACCCCTTTCAAGTGGGTAGAAAGCAGCGTTCATCGCGATCAGGACCTCGTGAAAAGAACTCACGAGAATTCTCGCTTGCAGAACATGGAACTTCAAGGTGGCCATCACAAATCCTCGACTGCGATCAGACCAGAAGTTACTCGCATGAGGATTTGAGCTACCAGCCTCCTGAACAATGTGGTTTTCCACCCACTGCTTTTCTTCCCTGTCATCCAGTCTGACAACTGAAGAGCAAGCATGCTTGATCAGCTAAGGAAACAAAGCAAAAAGAAGACACGGGGGCTGTATTACTTACACAGCAAATCCCTCGCAACCAACGATAATTCATCCATCAGAAACTGCTCACGTTCAGCCGCCAGTTTCTGCTTGGACTTCGCCACATCGGCTATACCGCGCAGAGCTTTAAGCTGACGCTCACCCTCCCGGACCTTATCACGAAGACCAGCATAGGTGCCAACGGCGGCAACAAGGGGATTTACTGGAGTAGCATGTCCACTTGAAGATTCTGCAACTACCCCAGTAGCCTGGAAGAATACAAGGAAAGAAGTAAGAAGCCCTATTCGAAGTATTTCTAGTCGCACATCCCACAAAACTGCTCGGGGGCTACTCCCATCGGGAGAAAATACACAAACTACGGGAAGCAATTTCCAGAACGAACACTTCGATTAAAGACAATGAAAATACGGGAATACATCCCAAGGTTCATTACATTCACGAAGGAAAGGAAAAAGAAGAACAAAACTAAGAAGCTACAGTGGTGCTCCCACTAGCGGCAGTCGCCCCTCCTTTCAGTCGAGCAAATAGCTCAGACAGCTTCCGAGCAAGAATGGTGGCCTGCTCGCCAAAACGAGAGAGCCGTACCTTTTTGCCCGTCGACGGGTCGACTGGAAGAGCCGAGTAGGCTTCCTCCAAACCGTTGACTCCGTGTACCAGCGCGAACTGGATCGCAGTCTTCGCGCCAGACTCCGACTGGGCGACTGCGTAAGCATCCAGGAGATTGCCCTCCGAGAAGATCTTGAGCAGGTCGTCTAGCGCGGATGGAGGTACAACGTTGGCGAGGAAGCGATTGTCTAATTGCGACAACACTTGGGTGGCATCGCCAACCAAGGAGCACACTCCTTCGGCGTGCCTCTTGAGTTGAGCAAGTGTGTCGGTTAGCACATCTACCCGCTGGATCCCAGGGATCTCCAAAGGAACATCCAGAAGACCTGCAACGGAAAAGACTGTCAAAATTTCGCAAGTTCACCAAGATAAAAGATACAATTGCGAGAACCCAGGCCGCTTACCCGCGAGACGCTCAACAAGGGGACGGAGGAACGTGACAAGGTCAGAATCGGCCTTATTGCCAGCTTCCTCTTGATCCTTCAAAGCTTTTCTCGCATCCGCAAGTTGCCTATCAAGATCCTCCGACCGCATGTGGGAGGCCTCCAGCTCTTGTCGAATAGCCGCCAAATCAGCTTCCTGAGGGGTTGCCCGCTCAGAGAGCTAGATTTTCTCGGACTCCGAATATTCGAGTTGATCTGCGCAATAACATTTGTTAGACATCAAGACAAGAACAGAAACAAGAGAAGACAATGAGACTTACTCTTAAGGAGCTCGTTCTCGGTATGGAATCGACTACAGTGTGACTGAAGCCTATCGCATTCCGATTCGGCAAGAACAACGCGGAGACCAATCGCCGCAAGCGAGTCAACAAGCGACTGCAAAAGTACAGAAGTAGAAGAATTAGAAGATATAAATTAGAGCATGTACCCGATTGAATTCAATCGACTACAGCCTCGGGGGCTACTCCCATCGGGAGCACTGTCGTGCACCCGATAAAAATCAAGACGAAGAAAATAAAACAAGATTTTGAGCCTGTAGCCGATCGCAAGCAATCGACTACAGCCTCGGGGGCTACTCCCATCGGGAGCACTGTCGTGCACGCAATAAAAATTCGAAGACAAACTACAAAGTTTACCTGGCCCGTGGCGCGGGAGAGAGGATTTGCGGAGCTGTCCGTCACTTCTTTCGAAGCTGAGGTCCTGGCGGCAAAGCTAGGAGCTTCACGTTCCGAAGTCTCCGCATTGGGGGCTGCGCTGGGTGAATTCTGGACGGTGCCAGCATTGGGAGTCTCACCCGCCGTTCCTGCTTTGTTCCTCTTTTCGGGAGGAACAGAAGAAGCGTACCTGCGAGGGCTGATGGCCTGCACACTGCAGCAAAGAAGAACAAGGAATCAAACATAAGCGCAGAAGAAAAAAACGTTCGACTAAGAACGAGGAAAATAACTTACTCGTCGTCTTCATCTTCATCCAGCAAATCCGCGTTCCAAGCGGTTGCGATTACTGGGAATGAAGGTGAAGGGGCGAGGGAGCGAAGTGGAGTCGCGGAGATAGGGGCCTTCCCGGGCGATTCCTCTAAGGAATTATCCTTGGAAGTAGCCTCGTTATCATCCTCTACCCGACGACACTTGCAATGACGAAGGCCGCCATTCGAGCCCTCCGCATCATCCGAAGAATCGTCCTCGGAGCTCGAGGAAGCATCGGCTACACTGGTATCGGCTAAGCCGTCCGGGTGACTCGCCAATAACTCCGAGGCGTCCTCTCCCGCAACTGGCGGGTAGCAGTTCGCCACTGCTAAGCTCTACAAAGAAGGCAGAGGAAGGCAAGAAAAATTTCAGTCGACCAAAGACTCAAAGCAAAGAAGAAAATAATGACAGACAGGAAGGATAAAACTAACCGCGGCTGGTGGAGGTTTCGAAGCGTCGAAGGCTTCGACTGTGCAGTCGGGGAACTTCTCCCCCACCTTCAAACTGGTGACAGCCGCGATTTTCTTCTCGAACTCAACGTTCGAAAGTTCCTCGCGGCTCACTCGGCTAGGATCTTCAGCTCCTTGGTATTTCTACATGGTGGAAGGCCTTTGCTGAAGCGGTTGGATCCTGCGCTTCAGAAAAATACTCGCCAGGTGCAGCCCGTTGAGTACCACTCCAGCGGTTTGATCCCGGAGAGCGGACACTCTTGCGAGTAGGGGCGTGACAACCTGGGTTTCTTCGGCTGACAGCTTGTGCGCCCAGGACTTCCGCCTCTTCAAAATAGCGAACGGGTGGAATTCCACGATCCCACCCGAGCTGTTGTCGATGACGTAAAACCACTTTTTCCGCCAGCCTTGGGCGGAGTCGACGAAGTGCATGTTGAAGTAGCTGCTCTCCAGTCGCGCCTGGATCCCGAAGCCACCTGTGCGTAGCGGCTCGCCAGGCTCGGAGTCCACCCGCAATTTCTCGCGGAAGATGCGAACTTTGAAGAGGGCCTTCCAAAGCGCCCAATGAGGGCGAATGCCAAGGAAGCATTGGCAGAACACGATGAAGCACGAAATGTGCTGCACCGCGTTCGGAGGAAGATCGTGAAGCTGTATGCCATAGACATACAGCAACCCGAGGAGAAAATGATGGAGAGGGAAGGAAAGACCCCGAGACACGTGGTCCGCGAAGACCACGCGCTCGTTCGACTGCGGGTTTGGTACCTCTTCTTTCTTCCCGAGGCGCACCCGTTTCTCAGATTCAGCCGGCAGCAGCCCCTCCCGCTGTATCTCCTTGATGCTCTTCGCGGTGGTATTGGGCGAGCGCCAGTCGCCAGCTCGAGGCGCAGGTTGCACGGAAGCTTCTCCGGTTGCAGAGGTGGCAGCGCCACGTCTTTTGCCTCCAGCCACGGTTGACAGCACGAGCTCGAGCGCGAGGAAGAAGATGGGCGCGAGGAAGAAGATGGATTGAAGACGAAGGCTGGGAAGTTTTTACCGCAGCGCTAAGTCCCGTATTTATACACGGAGCAAATCAGCCCCAGCCATTCGATGCGCTACGTGGTGCCTATCGCAACCACCACGTGTGAAGATGAAACGAGGAGACGGTGAAACGCTGTTCCGTGCCACGATCTTAACAGAAGATCGTGCGCATTTACTGCACCGCTCACGTAAAAACCGGAAGTGGCGTCTCGTTTCCCGGTCAAAAAGCTGTCTAGGTGGGCCAGCCCATCTGTTACCACTCCGTCACGTCCCATCGGGAGGAGAAAAGTGCGCCATGACGTCATGGCACGCATCATCAAATTCAAGAACCTTCGAATGGAAAATTCAAACACGAAAATAGCTTCGTATGAAATTCCTTCGACTAAAGGAAATTCCTTTATGAATAAATCATGGAGCAAGACCTCTTTAAAACAACAGAACTACCCTATACACGAAAACTCTTTCGTATAGGCACAACAGTCCAAACATGAAAACTCTTTCATATGGGCACGACTCTCTACAGTACGAAAATTCTTTCGACTGAATCTTAAACAATCACTCGGGTAGAAAGAACCTACCTCCATTCACACATGATATTTCTACATCATAAAAACCTGGATTGTTTAGCCGACTAGGCACATCCGGATGCCATATTCTTCGAATATGAAGGTAAGACCCAAAAAGATCTTTCTTAAGGGCCTGGAATCGCACTCAAAAGCTGCGTCCTCCGGTATAATTCCGTGTCAACAACACGAAGAAAAATCCTAGCGGACGCGCCGGGTACCCCTATAGGTTAAGTTCGACTCGATAAAGTCCACAACGGCTCAGTCGCAACAATCACCTTATCGGGTTCGAGTCGGAGGTCTCAAATCTGTGTAGGCCAGGAATGTTTTTGCCCTAGTCGCAATTAATTGGCCCTGATCTCTCGGGAGAGCCAAGCTACCGTGCCGCATCCTTCTGCGAAAAAAGCCACAAAAACAGGCACCTATGCTGCTCGACACTCGAGCATGAAGACTCGTTGCACAGGGAACACACCCTTTAAAACAGGAAACAACCAAGCTGGTTACCCATAAGAAAGGCTTGACCGTCCACTCGACTGGAAAAATCCCACTCGAGCAAACGCTCGGGGGCTACTGACGAATATATGGATCCTGGACCCTGCGAATAAGGACACCCCCTCTCAGGCCCAAGGTTGAGGGCCCAAGAAGAGGAGCCCTTGGAATACTCCAGAAGGCCCACGTGAAGCCCACATGCACTAACTTGCGGGTTAAGATAGGAAACATGTAACCGACCTAGTTAGGGTTCAAGTCCTCTCCGGGTAGGATTCGAGACCTGGCCACCTATATAAGGCCAGGAGAGCCCCCCGGGAGAGGACCAAGCAATACCGCACGACCTAAAGCCTTGAACTCGAGACCTACTCTCGATTCGAGCACCACCTTTGTAACTGATCTAATCATCAATACAGATCGACAAGAGGCAGGAGTAAGGGTTTTACCTCTACGAGGGCCCCGGACCTGGGTAAATCTCGCCCCCTGTCTAGCCGACGATTCCACCAGCGCTCATGGGTTCTCTTAATCGAAACCCGATAGGTTCACCGAAGGGATTTGTTGAGTCAGGGATTCGACAACACTCTAGGTAAGGGTAAATCTAGAGCTTGGGATCTATTTATCATATATGTTTTTCTACACAACACATAGCGGGAAGTACCAGATTGCTACCAGAAGCTAACCCGCGGCCCGGTACTTGGTGGCAAAACATGTATGTCATAAAAACTCCAAATCATTGTGAAAACAATGGACTATGAGTTTGGGGGATACATACATATACAAATATATAAAGGCAATGTACCTCATATTTTTCTTTCATATTGGCCACTATGCCAGCTTCACGATCGCGGTTCTGGGAGACTTGTTTCTCATCATCTTTGAGCATGTTGTCCATTGCCCCAACACCAGATAAATTCAACTTCTTTTGAGGCTATGAGTTTAGCTTATCTTGAAGAGTTTTTGGATTCACTTTACAGGACACCTTAGCAACAACAGTGCATACGGTTTCTCTTTCCACCACTCTCTCAGAGACTGTGGTGACATCATCGCCCTGCGCATAACTGGATAGAGGATAAGTCGGGTCAAGAGTCGGGTCTCTGGCTTCCGTCTGTACCTATCCAACATATGAAATGTTAGTCTAAGGAGACATTGTATCAAGGTTCATTGGGCTCGATGAACCTAGTGTATCTACCATAATAGCCCGACCTTTGCCAAAATAGCAGTGTAGAAACATACAATATGTCGCACCCGGACTTCTAGGGGATACTCACAGTCCGTTAAACAGTAGATAAATGGCTTACGGGGCATACCGGCACCCGCATCTCAATATGAGTAGGCCAACACGTAAACGTGTGACAACCATTCTCTACTATTCATCGTCTGTGCAAACCATCCCATAGAAATCCAGATACTTCCATTGACGTACTTCATAACATACACACATGGTACGTCAACGGCATTTGAACAATGGATATCACAACAGATATCTAAGACACAAAAGATGGAAATAAGTTGCAAATGGCTCTCATTAGAGCAGAGATAGCAAATACAATCATCCAGAGGACACATGTCCCAACAATTCATCATTACATCACAGCGGAAGCATTCAAAGTGTCTGAGTACAGACAAGATCCAAATAGGCCTAAGAGGCCGGGAACGAAAAGACGGAGCCCATCCACGAAGTCTCGGATCCTGCCCGGGTCCGCTATCTACTCGTCAGCAGCCTCGTCATACTCCACGTAGTAGCCATCACGGGGATCCTCGGAAACGTAGTCTGCGGAAACCACAGCCCCAAAGGGGTCAGTACATACACGTACTGGCAAGCAAGACTCACAATTCACCAAAGTGTACCCGCCAACACCAAGCACAGATGCTTTGGGTTCAACGGAAGAAAAGGGTGATACAAAAGATGTTGCAGCTGGCTGCACTAACCAACTACAGAGTTGCTATAACTTCCGGCTAACAGAAAGGGGATAAGATAGCGTATCGTGACCAACTACCAACTAACCTCAAACAAACCCATCCTGGATCTCGCCCCTTATCCAAAGAAGCAATCCGAGGATAACTCACACAGTTGGATTAATGATGGTTCAAGTTATTGTGTCAATAAGACTATTACTAGGCAAGTTATCATTAGTTAGGTGTAAGTTGTTCTGAGTACTTGTTGGCCAGTACTTTCACCAAGTCATCCATAACCGCGGAAAACACGGCTTCTCGAGAAGATTACCCTGCAGGGGTGCACCAATTTGGCCGTACACGTAAGAATAACCCGCCAGATGGGAAGGCCTTTCCCACCAAGCGGGGCACTCAACACAACTCAACTCTTCTTCGCATCAAGCCCAAAGAACCACATGCTGTGCGTGCGCGGCTAATCGAGCCCCACGAAGAAAAAGGGACCCTCATAGCACTCTAAGACCACGCTGCCCTAAATGCCGACTACAAAAGTTCCACCCTGGTGCCAAGGGTTCGCACCTGCACATGCATGCATCAAATGGAAAGCCCGAACTAAGTGTGGCGATTTGGACGAGATGCGAATCGAATCAAATTGAGGGGGGCGCCCATACACGCTTCCCACATGCGGTTAGTGCGCTCATCATGGATCAGTAGACAAGACCCTTTTCCTAATTAGGGTCGACACTAGCAGGCCTCAAAACCACGCCGGGCCTCCTGCCGGTGCCTTATCATCAAATTAGCATTACCTCAGAATTAACAGGTTGTTGTTTAACATCGAGCCCCAGAACATAATAAAATATAGTAACAGAAAGTAACGGGCAACAGACTCGAGCAAAAACAACTCTAAGCATGCTAGTAAGACACGGGCAAGAAGCAACGGGGTGATAGGTATGGAGGTGAGGCTATATCAGGGTTAAAGGATAACATGTGATAGGATCGAACAGAAGCAACGATTCATATGGCTAGCAGAATAGACAACGGAAATTATCGGTATCCAATGTTGAAAGGAACACAATGGTTCATGTGAGTGAATACTTGCCTGCAAACTCAGCAGCCTGGTACTGAGCTAGATCCTCAGAAGGGGTGTCGTAAGGCTCGTCTGTCTCAACGTCGTCGTCTATCCGAGAAGAAGCAAACAAACAACGCAGAGAGACAAACAATCAATAACATGGCATGGTGCACAATCATGGGATGATGCATGACCATTTAATTGATGCATCAAAATAAACTAGTTGACATGGTAACAACATGATAAAATGGACCCACATGCAATTTGGATTGCATATGGAAAGCCCATGAATTAAGGTTGAAATAATTGTTTTACAACTAACCAACAGGTGTAAGTGGATTAGCATGATACATGGATGAGGAAAACATAAAGAAAACAACAATAGAAACAATTTGAAATAAGGTTTATCAAGTTTGGAATTTTATTTATTAAGTTTTGGAATTTTGGTTTCTTAAAGGAGTTATACAATCATTTGTTGTTTTCACCAATTTTAATTGTTCAAAATAGATAACAAAGTTCATATTTGGAAAATACACAAAATTTTAGGTGGAATACATGTTTCACTTGTTGAAAAAGGATTCAAAATACATTACTTATGAATTAAACAAGTTTAAACAAGAATTAAATGGATTTAAACAAGTATTAATATTATTTGAATTTTATTTTTTCAAAACATTAAACCAAATTCATATTTGAAAAGGTTATGTTTTTCTGGTTTGAAAACATATTTTATATGTTCAAAAATAATTTAATTTGAGCAAGTTATGAATTTAGCAAGTTTAAAATGATTTAAACGAGGTTTAAATTATTTAACCAATTTTAATTATTCAAAACATGAAATAAAGTTTATATTTGGAAAGGTGGTTTAATTTAGCATGGAAAACATATTTTATTTGTTGAAAATGGATTTAAAATGAGCAAGTTATTAATTTGGCAATTTTAAATGCATTAAACAAGAAACAGTTGTTTTCAGCAATTTAAATTATTCAAAACAGCAAACAAAGTTGATATTTGCAAAGTACATCAAAAATTGAATGGAAAACATATTTAGTCTGTTCAATTTGGAATTTTTATGCCCAAGTTATGAATTTTGCAAAATTAAGTGAATTAAACAAGTTTTCAAATATTTCACCAATTTAAAATATTCAAAACAGTAAACAAAATTTATATTTGGGTAGAGCATTTAATTTGGTATTGAAAACATATTTAAAATGTTGAATTTGGAGTTGGGATGATTTAGTTATGCATTTTTAGATTTTTGGTATTAATCTGCCATTTTATTATCACTTGGGGACTTAGAAAAATAATACAGGGACCTAGAATAAAATTAGCAGGGACTGTTCTGTGATTCTGTAATTGTGCTGGGCCTGGGAAAATGGAAATGAGAAAAAGGGGTTTAATCCCGGGGGGGTGGGATTCGAACCCACAACCCCCTGGGCGCGCGCACGGGGTAGCTGCCAGTTGGGCTGCTGCTCTGTTCGTTGACAGGAGAGGTGCGAAGGGGTTTATTGTTCAGCTGCGCTAACTGAATTTGTGTTTGCAGGTTCGCTTATGAACCTCGACGGAGGCAGGCGGCGGTCGGCGGCAGCTGTGGCGTGGATGCGAGCGGGCCGTGTGCGTGCTGCTGCTGCGGCGTGTGCTGCGTGCAGAGGGTGGTGATGCAGCGAGAGGGAGGAGGGGATCGAGGTGGGCTCACCTCGATGAAGAAGGAGGAGCAGGCGCTCGGTGCAGCGTATGGCCGGCGGCGAACCCTGGACGGCGGCGGCGGTACAGGGGCTCCCAGCCCCTGTGGAGATGTCGAGGAGGAAGATGGTGGCTAGGGGTTTCCATTCCGAGCCCTAGCCTGGCCGGAAGGTAGCCACCCCGGCGGCGATCACCGGAAGAAAACGGAGGTGGGGCTCGGTGGCGTTGGGGTTCAGTTACAGAGGAAGAAAGACAGCGAGCAGAGAGGAAGAGGAATTGGCGGCGCGAGGGAGAAAGGGAGGTGGAGGAAGGAGGGTTAGGGAGGAGCTCGAGGGCAGCTAGGGTTTCAAGGGGGAGGGGGAGAGCTCATGTCCGTTTCCTGCTCTCTGCAGCTACGTGTACAGGCACGATGGCTACCGTACGAGGAAGATGAAGGGTAAGGGGGGTAGCAGGCCTGAGGGAGATGGTGGGCTGGGCCTGCTGGCCTGCCCCTCTCTCCCTTTGGGTTTTGGTTTTTTTATTTTTTTGTTCTGTTTTCTTTTTTTTTTGCTGAAAAGAATAGGAAGAAAAGACTAGTTCTTTAGGGTTAGAAAAATTAGGTAAAATTTTGTATAGGTGGGTTATTACAACAGCAACAAAATTCCACTTTTGTTTCCCAAACATTTTGAATTATGGCGATGTTTGTATTTTAAATGAATTTGAGCAAAATTGACATTAATTAACTTATTGAAAGAAACATGTTCAACTAGTTTGAAATTTCCATGTTTATTTGAAACAAATTGATTAGAATTGTTTTGTAATTTTCATAAGTTTCAACATGGTTGCTGTTTGAAAAATGTAATTGAATTTTGAATGAAATTTGAGTTAAGTGAGTTACTGAAAGTCATAATTTTAAATAGTTTGAACCTCATGGTTTAATGGAAACAAATGATGGAAGTGTTTTGTCATTTTCATAATTTTCAAAAGGGTTGCAGTTTTGGAAATTAATTGAATTTGAAAATGGTTTGGTATTAGATGAAATATTGATTAGAAACAAATCAATAGTTTTGAAATTACAACTTTAATGGAAACAAATAATTGTTTTGATTTGAATATTCATTTTGGAAATTGTAACATCACAAGTATGAAACAAAAGGTTTGAAATTTGATTTGAAATTCAAATAGAAAACAAAGGAAAACAGTTGGAAAACAAAGCAAAACAAATGCAATGAACATGATGTCATGATGCAAAACATAAAATAACATAGAGCAAACATTCTAATGGCTATTTTTCATACTTGGGATGTTACAAAACGCCCCCCCTTGAAGGAATCGCGCCCCGAGATTCCTACTGAGAAAAGTTAAGGTCCGGATACTTCTTGCGAAGATCCTCTTGAGCTGTGACACGTGAAACACATCGTGCACCTTGGATAGTTTTTCTAGACGTTCAAGACGATAGGCATTCCTGGCAACTCTTCTGGAAAGACGTCAGGGAATTCGCAAACCACCGGAACATTTTCGAGTAAAGGTAGAGGTTTTGTATCGAGGGTGTATAGCTGAATGGAACTTGATTCATTTGGAGAATAGACTATCTGGCCAGACGGGTGGAATAGAGTTATTGATTAGACTCCGGTAGAATAACTGTAGTGGGAAGCAACAACAAGGTTTCAACGAACGAAAATGATGTTGACAAGAACAGGATATCGAAGGAACATCGGGAGAACACGAGATCAAAACACTCCTGAGGTACTACGGAAAACCCATCCGGGTTTCTAAAGGATCAATATCTACTGCTTAAGGTATAGAGGATCTGCTTCCGGGGCTTACACGCCTCCGTTCTCAATCGTGAGTAGGCAACATGATAAATCATGTCACAACCACCTCCATTCCTATGAACTAGTAGATATAACTATCCTAGAGAAACCAGGATACGTGAAATCCTAACTTGAAAGTTTAGATGAGAATGGAAAACAACGTTGCACTTCCTTACCAAAAAAGGGAGGGTGGGTGGGGAAAGGAGAAAAAAGAACAGAATTCCTACTCTCACGTTTCATTTTTCCTATATAGCTACAAAATAGTTTCTAGACTCAACTGCGACCAGTAAAAGGGATCCTACAGGCAGACAGGCTCTGATACCATTTGTCGCACCCGGACTTCTAGGGGATACTCACAGTCCGTTAAACAGTAGATAAATGGCTTACGGGGCATACCGGCACCCGCATCTCAATATGAGTAGGCCAACACGTAAACGTGTGACAACCATTCTCTATTATTCATCGTCTGCGCAAACCATCCCATAGAAATCCAGATACTTCCATTGACGTACTTCATAACATACACACATGGTACGTCAACGGCATTTGAACAATGGATATCACAACAGATCTCTAAGACACAAAAGATGGAAATAAGTTGCAAATGGCTCTCATTAGAGCAGAGATAGCAAATACAATCATCCAGAGGACACATGTCCCAACAATTCATCATTACATCACAGCGGAAGCATTCAAAGTGTCTGAGTACAGACAAGATCCAAATAGGCCTAAGAGGCCGGGAACGAAAAGACGGAGCCCATCCACGAAGTCTCGGATCATGCCCAGATCCGCTATCTACTCGTCAGCAGCCTCGTCATACTCCACGTAGTACCATCACAGGGATCCTCGGAAACGTAGTCTGCGGAAACCACAGCCCCAAAGGGGTCAGTACATAAACGTACTGGCAAGCAAGACTCACAATTCACCAAAGTGTACCCGCCAACACCAAGCACAGATGCTTTGGGTTCAACGGAAGAAAAGGGTGATACAAAAGATGTTGCAGCTGGCTGCACTAACCAACTACAGAGTTGCTATAACTTCCGGCTAACAGAAAGGGGATAAGATAGCGTATCGTGACCAACTACCAACTAACCTCAAACAAACCCATCCTGGATCTCGCCCCTTATCCAAAGAAGCAATCCGAGGATAACTCACACAGTTGGATTAATGATGGTTCAAGTTATTGTGTCAATAAGACTATTACTAGGCAAGTTATCATTAGTTAGGTGTAAGTTGTTCTGAGTACTTGTTGGCCAGTACTTTCACCAAGTCATCCATAACCGCGGAAAACACGGCTTCTCGAGAAGATTTACCCTGCACGGGTGCACCAATTTGGCCGTACACGTAAGAATAACCCGCCAGATGGGAAGGCCTTTCCCACCAAGCGGGGCACTCAACACAACTCAACTCTTCTTCGCATCAAGCCCAAAGAACCACATGCTGTGCGTGCGCGGCTAATCGAGCCCCGCGAAGAAAAAGGGACCCTCATAGCACTCTAAGACCACGCCGCCCTAAATGCCGACTACAAAAGTTCCACCCTGGCGCCAAGGGTTCGCACCTGCACATGCATGCATCAAATGGAAAGCCCGAACTAAGTGTGGCGATTTGGACGAGATGCGAATCGAATCAAATTGAGGGGGTCGCCCATACACGCTTCCCACATGCGGTTAGTGCGCTCATCATGGATCAGTAGACAAGACCCTTTTCCTAATTAGGGTCGACACTAGCAGGCCTCAAAACCACGCCGGGCCTCCTGCCGGTGCCTTATCATCAAATTAGCATTACCTCAAAATTAACAGGTTGTTGTTTAACATCGAGCCCCAGAACATAATAAAATATAGTAACAGAAAGTAACGGGCAACAGACTCGAGCAAAAACAACTCTAAGCATGCTAGTAAGACACGGGCAAGAAGCAACGGGGTGATAGGTATGGAGGTGAGGCTATATCAGGGTTAAAGGATAACATGTGATAGGATCGAACAGAAGCATTGATTCATATGGCTAGCAGAATAGACAACGGAAATTATCGGTATCCAATGTTGAAAGGAACACAATGGTTCATGTGAGTGAATACTTGCCTGCAAACTCAGCAGCCTGGTACTGAGCTAGATCCTCAGAAGGGGTGTCGTAAGGCTCGTCTGTCTCAACGTCGTCGTCTATCCGAGAAGAAGCAAACAAACAACGCAGAGAGACAAACAATCAATATAATGGCATAGTGCACAATCATGGGATGATGCATGACCATTTAATTGATGCATCAAAATAAACTAGTTGACATGGTAACAACATGATTAAATGGACCCACATGCAATTTGGATTGCATATGGAAAGCCCATGAATTAAGGTTGAAATAATTGTTTTACAACTAACCAACAGGTGTAAGTGGATTAGCATGATGCATGGATGAGGAAAACAGAAACAAAACAACAATAGAAACAATTTGAAATAAGGTTTATCAAGTTTGGAATTTTATTTATTAAGTTTTGGAATTTTGGTTTCTTAAAGGAGTTATACAATCATTTGTTGTTTTCACCAATTTTAATTGTTCAAAATAGATAACAAAGTTCATATTTGGAAAATACACAAAATTTTAGGTGGAATACATGTTTCACTTGTTGAAAAAGGATTTAAAATACATTACTTATGAATTAAACAAGTTTAAACAAGAATTAAATGGATTTAAACAAGTATTAATATTATTTGAATTTTATTTGTTCAAAACATTAAACCAAATTCATATTTGAAAAGGTTATGTTTTTCTGGTTTGAAAACATATTTTATATGTTCAAAAATAATTTAATTTGAGCAAGTTATGAATTTAGCAAGTTTAAAATGATTTAAACAAGGTTTAAATTATTTAACCAATTTTAATTATTCAAAACATGAAATAAAGTTTATATTTGGAAAGGTGGTTTAATTTAGCATGGAAAACATATTTTATTTGTTGAAAATGGATTTAAAATGAGCAAGTTATTAATTTGGCAATTTTAAATGCATTAAACAAGAAACAGTTGTTTTCAGCAATTTAAATTATTCAAAACAGCAAACAAAGTTGATATTTGCAAAGTACATGAAAAATTGAATGGAAAACATATTTAGTCTGTTGAATTTGGAATTTTTATGCCCAAGTTATGAATTTTGCAAAATTAAGTGAATTAAACAAGTTTTCAAATATTTCACCAATTTAAAATATTCAAAACAGTAAACAAAATTTATATTTGGGTAGAGCATTTAATTTGGTATTGAAAACATATTTAAAATGTTGAATTTGGAGTTGGGATGATTTAGTTATGCATTTTTAGATTTTTGGTATTAATCTGCCATTTTATTATCAGTTGGGGACTTAGAAAAATAATACAGGGACCTAGAATTAAATTAGCAGGGACTGTTCTGTGATTCTATAATTGTGCTGGGCCTGGGAAAATAGAAATGAGAAAAAGGGGTTTAATCCCGGGGGGTGGGATTCGAACCCACAACCCCCCTGGGCGCACGCACGGGGTAGCTGCCAGTTGGGCTGCTGCTCTGTTCGTTGACAGGAGAGGAGCGGGGGGGGGGGTTATTGTTCAGCTGCGCTAACTGAATTTGTGTTTGCAAGTTCGCTTCTGAACCTCGACGGAGGCAGGCGGCGGTCGGCGGCAGCTATGGCGTGGATGCGAGCGGGTCGTGTGCGTGCTGCTGCTGCGGCGTGTGCTGCGTGCAGAGGGTGGTGATGCAGCGAGAGGGAGGAGGGGTTCGAGGTGGGCTCACCTCGCTGAAGAAGGAGGAGCAGGCGCTCGGTGCAGCGGATGGCCGGCGGCGAACCCTGGACGGCGGCGGCGGTACAGGGGCTCCCAGCCCCTGTGGAGATGTCGAGGAGGAAGATGGTGGCTAGGGGTTTCCATTCCCAGCCCTAGCCTGGCCGGAAGGTAGCCACCCCGGCGGCGATCACCGGAAGAAGACGGAGGTGGGGCTCGGTGGCGTTGGGGTTCAGTTACAGAGGAAGAAAGACAGCGAGCAGAGAGGAAGAGGAATTGGCGGCGCGAGGGAGAAAGGGAGGTGGAGGAAGGAGGGTTAGGGAGGAGCTCGAGGGCAGCTAGGGTTTTAAGGGGGAGGGGAAGAGCTCCTGTCCGTTCCCTGCTCTCTGCAGCTACGTGTACAGGCACGATGGCTGCCGTACGAGGAAGAAGAAGGGTATGGGGGTAGCAGGCCTGAGGGAGATGGTGGGCTGGGCCTGCTGGCCTGCCCCTCTCTCCCTTTGGGTTTTGGTTTTTTTTATTTTTTTGTTCTGTTTTCTTTTTTTTTTGCTGAAAAGAATAGGAAGAAAAGACTAGTTCTTTAGGGTTAGAAAAATTAGGTAAAATTTTGTATAGGTGGGTTATTACAACAGCAACAAAATTCCACTTTTGTTTCCCAAACATTTTGAATTATGGCGATGTTTGTATTTTAAATGAATTTGAGCAAAATTGACATTAATTAACTTATTGAAAGAAACATGTTAAACTAGTTTGAAATTTCCATGTTTATTTGAAACAAATTGATTAGAATTGTTTTGTAATTTTCATAAGTTTCAACATGGTTGCTGTTTGAAAAATGTAATTGAATTTTGAATGAAATTTGAGTTAAGTGAGTTATTGAAAGCCATAATTTTAAATAGTTTGAACCTCATGGTTTAATGGAAACAAATGATGGAAGTGTTTTGTCATTTTCATAATTTTCAAAAGGGTTGCAGTTTTGGAAATTAATTGAATTTGAAAATGGTTTGGTATTAGATGAAATATTGATTAGAAACAAATCAATAGTTTTGAAATTACAACTTTAATGGAAACAAATAATTGTTTTGATTTGAATATTCATTTTGGAAATTGTAACATCACAAGTATGAAACAAAAGGTTTGAAATTTGATTTGAAATTCAAACAGAAAACAAAGGAAAACAAAGGAAAACTGTTGGAAAACAAAGCAAAACAAATGCAATGAACATGATGTCATGATGAAAAACATAAAATAACAGAGAGCAAACATTCTAATGGCTATTTTCATACTTGGGATGTTACACAATACATTGAGATAGAAAAAGGATAAATGAAGCAAAGGTTTAGGGACGTTATCCGCGATTGATGAAAAAAACCCTTGGAATATTAACGCTTGAACCATCACAGGAAAAGGAGTTTGTGTGAAAGGAATGATTTCTTGGTATTCTCTTTGTCCCAAACTGATGATTAGAAGCAGTGGGCTCAGTGGGCTGGCGACGAACCCGGCGTGGGGAACGACTAAGTGATACTCCATCCAAAAATGCAGTAGAGCCGGAACTCCGGGTCCTCCTTTTCTTCGAAGTAGCTTCATCTATGTCATGTGTTTTCCGCGGAGACGAGACAAGATTCTTGTGAGAAGCAGACAAACGAGATAGGGGCACCTTTGTGATCTCTTTACGGGTCCTCTTGGGCACCGGAGGTGGCTCATCTTCTTGTTCGTCAGGGTTATCCACATCTGGGTTCTTCTCATTTGGGTTTGTCTGTTGTGGGTCCATTTTATTCGGGTTGGATGTGATTATGTTATCCTACGACAAATCAGCGTCGACAAGTTCATTATGGAGTTGGCCTAGAGAGTCAAGTTCCTCCACCACTTCATCCTTCGGGTCCTCCTCGGGCGGACTAGGGGATCGATCTCGGTTTTCCACTAGTCTGAGTTGAGCTAAAAAAACAACTTAGACTGAGAAAGAGCATAATCGGCAAGGCAAAAGCAAAAAAAAAGGAAAAGGAGGGAAACAAAATACCGACTGCAGGAGTCGGGTTCATTTCTAAAAATGGGCGCAAACTCACAATCATTATCGCATATTTGTTCTCCCCGACCAACTTCTCAACTTTTACGAGTTCATGTTCACTCATGTCATAAGTTGAGTATCTTAGATCATATGTGAGTTTTCCTGAGTACTCGTAGATAAGTTTACATCTTCTGCTAAGGGGCTAAATACGCCACCAGACACAACACCAGTTAAGTCTGAAGCTTTTAACCCGTGAGAAAGTAGGGCCTTAAACCTTGAGATCTCAGGAGCAAGGGCTTTCCGTGATTCCGGATCTTCCTGGGCCTTCATTTTCTCCACAAAACGAGCCGCTCTGGACGATAACCCCGAAAGAGGAACTGCGTCTCTTGGAGAGCTAACTTTGTAGTAGAAAGAACGTATTCTGCTATTCCCTCGGGTGGCTATTCAGTTTTATTGAGGGATATATGCTATATGATCTGCTCTGATAGTCACTCCACCACACCATATCAGCTGTCCTTTTGCTTTTTCCGGCTGCTGATTGCAGTAAAGTACTCTAAGAACAAGTCTAGGATAGGTTCTATCCGAAGATAATCTTTGCGAAGGACTTGAAAATTGCACAGATTGAGTATAGAATCAGCACAAAGATCCTGGGGGTGGAGCCCCCAGTGGGATAGAACCTTACAAAAAAAGGTAGATCCAGGAGGGTGAAACCCACGGTGCACGTGATCTCCAAAGATCACCACTTCTCCGGCTTCAGGTTTTGGCCGGGTCTCCTCTCCTGGTACCCTCCACTCTAGTGACTCGGGAAGAAGGCCCTTGGAGACCATCTCTTCAATCATCATCTTGGTCATAAGGGACTTGGGCGATTAATCTTTGATCTCCCGTTTGCTGGGAGCCGGCGTAGATGGAGCTGGGTCGTCTTTTTTCCTCTTCCCGCGGTCGTCCCCGGGTCCGTGTTTAATGACCATATTTTTCTTGCGCATCTGACCGAGCAAAAATTCCGGCGGTGGCGGAGATGAAGGAGCTTAGGGAACTCCCTAACAACGCTAGAGGAGGAAGACCGAATGAATCCATATGTGGATTATCAGCCTAAGGGCTTACTCCCGGTGGGATATTTATAAAGCGGTAAAACCCTAGGGTTTTGCATGGTAAATTTTGCAAATTTACCCCTAAGAAATGATACAGAGATAAAGTTTGACCTCGGTGAAATCATGTATTGCCAAAATTTAGGGATAAAGTTTTATCAAAAAAATATTCTGTTGCGAGAATTTTTGGGATAAACAGATAAGAACGAATATTTAATCAGATCTAAATAGTTATGTTTACAAATCAGTTATCATGGGAAAAATATATCTTGTGTTTTTCCAACGGCCAGGAAGTAAAACCGAGTTTGCGTTCTAGTGGCCAGTTCCACTTTGCGTTCCAATGGCCAAAAAATATATCTGGTGTTTTTTCAAGAGCATGTTATATTTTTTCTTTTGCATTTCAGGAGCTTATTATGGACATAATTAGACTAGAGCCTAAAGAGTTCATAATAATCTGGGGGCTAATGTTGGGGCAATAACCATCCGTGTCCTCAAGCCTCGAGAGACCGGACTCGACCCACGGAATAAAACGGGGTGTGGCCATTTAGGCCAATACAAGGGGAATTCGGTTTCTGGAGTCCAACTTCCTGTATGAGGAGACGGAGTTATTCCCGCAATAAGCAGGACTTCCAATAGGACTCCGAGAACGGGGAGAACCTGGATTCTCTTGTAACCCCTGGAACTCGGCCACTATATAAGGCAGGTCCTAAGGCATAGGAAACTAAGCTCTAAGTTCTCCAGACATAGCTAGTTTAATTTTGTACCTTGTAATCGAGATCGATATTATCAATAGAAATCTAGCAGAAGTAGGTTTTACCCTCAATTGAGGGGCCGAACCTGGGTAAAGGTTTTCTTCTCAAGTCCGACTCGACCCTTCATGAAGCTTCACCTCGTGTCATTGGCCTCACAACTAAGTTCTCAGATGAGGACACTTTCCATGACAACCCCATGACATGTATTGAATTAGGTCCTTTTGAAAATACGGCATAGCTGATGTTGTGGTTGACACAATTAGTAGGAACGACTAATGTTATAATCCTTTGAACCAGCAAGAACAACCACTATTCGTGAGGATTCTTGTGTGACTTAGCCTTATATTCTTCCAATATGAAGTTCAAGTTTCACTTGATGACCTATTGAAGGCTTCTTGTAAGCTTGATATTGGTATCTAGAACATCAAGGAGAACTTGGAACTTACTATGTTCAATGTCTCTCTATAAATCCTCCAAACCTTTCTTCTAGTGGAAACAAGTTCATCATGAGAAACATCTTAAGGGGACCTTTAAATTGTTACTTTTAAATCATCCTTTTCTGTTGGTTATACTTGAAGTTATATTCATTTCACATGTTGTGTGGATTTTTTAATTACTTCATCCCTCGAGTCTTAGTCAAGTGGTAAAGCTATTGTTATGCCAAAATCAAATGACATGAAAGAAATTATTTATTCATTTCAGTGCTCCAATCCCCGTTGGTTACCCGTCCTTATAGCGTGACAAAAAATTCTATTTTGATTATGGTGGCCCAACATCTTTTGGTTACCATCCTTGTGTTGTGAGGTAACATCACAATCTTCGACAAGAATCTCAATAAACTTTGATGGAATGAATGAAAGTGCCTTCATCTTATGTGTCCACTCCTAAGAGTGAACGTGATTCTGAATCCAATTTTTCTCGAGATACATGATTAAATTGTGTTCTCATGTTCTCCCTCGTCTACGGATAATACGTTGTAGTATCCAAGAAAATCCTTTCCACCCACAAACTGTTCAATAGGTCTTCGCCGGGGATGTTCCGGCGACAGTTACGTAGAGGCACTGTCTCCATAAGGTTTCCCGTGACAAGGGGAGTCGATTTCGACCGACTTGATGTCCCATTTCGGACTGAGTTGTCGCCGGCGATCACCACCGTGCTACAGTGACTCTCGCATGACGTTAACATGGCGTCATGCTATCCGTGGGCCAGCCTCGTTAGGTTTTTAATATTTCCGAAAATATTTAATAAATGAATAAAAATCTCATATATGGGCCATCCCCTTTTATTAATTTCATAAATTGATTTACATTTGCAAAATCAATATCTGTAATTATGTTAGTAAGTAAAATATAATAAAAATATGGAAATGTTCAAAAAAATGTAAACTAAATGAATATCAAATTTTCAAGCATGTTTGACAAAATTCAAAAATATGAATTATTTGAATTTAAATAAATTCGTTTAAAAATGGAGAAAATAACAATTTATTCAATAAATTTAGAAAATTACAAGTTATATGTCAAAATGTTGCTGAAACAAATGCAATTCAGTTATTATATTTTCAAGCTCATTTGAGAAAATTTAATTTTGACACACTTTTCAAAATAACCAAAATGCTCCTTCAGGTCCATTTCGGTGCTAATTTCAATCAAAATGCATAATTGCCATGGGAACCCTAATAAACCATCGACCATGTTTAGTCCTTCATCGAAGTGCATTAAATTTCTCATGCATATATGTTGCGCATTGCCTTGATGCCATGTTTGATTGTTGTTCTTCTTTCTGTTGTACGTTCCTACTCGATAGAACGTGATCCAAAGTGAAGCTCGACAACGGCCTCGACAAATATTTGATCTTAACCGACAAGTCAAGAACTTATTATCGAAGCACTACTTTGGTTTTCAAACGAAAGGCAAGTATAACATCTTATATGCTCTTATATGGTTTCAAAGTGTTTTGAATCTCGTACATTGCATGGAGTTAAAAGTATTTATGGTCTTTAGATAGAGTTCTCCTATGCTCGTTGCATCGAATAAATATTCTCATCAGCTGCTCCTAGCAGCCATAGGTTTGTTTGTGCGCGCTTTGTTAAATCCTGTGAGTCTTGCTTAGCCATTCTTAGTTGTGACCTGATCCATCCGGTTGAGAAATCAGTTCAATGCGTGAATCTACTATCTCGGGTTGTTGTGATTTGAATTATCTTTGCTAACTTGATTAATAAACGACATAGATCTGTGGCCTCGATGGGTTTTGGCGTTTGTCTTGTTCATGCTTCTAGGAGAGAGTTCTCGCCTTCGAAGCCAATACGGAGCGTGCAACAACCCGCGGGGCCTAACAGACCGCGCTCGACTAACTAACTTGTTTGGACACATCCATGGGTCACGTAGTTTCGGGTTTCCATTTGTGTGTGAGTCTAAAAATGTTTAAAGAAAGCTTAGGGCATGAACGGGACAAGTAATGAACATACATGGATCTTAATCCCGACTCAAAAAACAGGTACCGTCACGAGGTGGCCAACTCCCTGTTGACAGGTTGGCCCTGTTTGGGTTGACTCATGAATAGGGTTGAGCAAGGTAAAGGTCTTGGCCAACCAAACTCAATCGCACTCCTATGAAGTGCATATGTGTGGCATTAAGAGTCGGATGGTACGTGTGGGTAAAGTGTACCCCCTGCCGGGATAAATCTCCTCGAGAAGCCGTGTCCACGGTTACGTATGACTTGGCAATGGATTCAGTTATAATAGATAACTTGAACGAAATGGTTAAAACTTATTGAAAATGAATGAAGGGTGCCTCCTTGAATATGTCGAGAGGGGTGATCCTTGGAACACGAGGTACCGAAATAACTTGAGATGGCGACCTTTGAAGGACGAGGAGCTAAAAGGATTTGCTGGAATAAAAAGAGGATGATTTCAGTAGTTGACTCGTTTTCTCATGTTTTTCGAAAACCCTCCACGAGACATGATTTTCCTTCCCCGATTTGGAAAATACATATTACTCTACGCAAATTGACCTTCATAAAACCCTTGGTGAAAACAGTAGATATATAATAGGTTAATTAAGTGTTATTGAGTAACTCCCTTACCGAGGTTTGTTTGAACTTTGGTTCAGGTGGAGTTTGTCACCACGGTGATGATTTCAACGTGGACATCGACAAGTAGTTTCGGGTTCCCAGGTAGCAGCCTGGAATCTATGGGCTAGGACGTCGCGTTATGTTGCGGCCTCTTAGGCCTTTTTGTATCTGGTTGACTAGAAACATAATTTTTCGTCTGTTGTCTGATGTAACGTTGGGTCATGTGACCTATGTGTGTAAAGCTATACTCTAGTAGTACATGTTTAATACAGCTTCATGTCTAGAGTTACTTCTTTGATCAGTTGTTGGTTTTGACCTCATAGTGAAACAGTTTTGGCTATGCCTGTGTAGAATGTCGCAGTCCAGGGGTTGTGGTGTCGATGATCTATTTATGATCACGTATGTCGATGTTTACTCGGACTGGGATTGGTAAACCCAGCAACCCTCGACGTGTGTAGCACTTCATGTGACACATAGCATCTTTGTATAACATTGGTCCCGTTTTGACAGTTTCATTTTTTTTAAGGATACGTCATGGAAAGACGCATCAGTTTCAAAAAAGGGGTGCCCGGGGGCTAAATACAACGTGTCTGGCAAAAGCGCACAGAATGCAACCACACACACTCACTCTACAGCGGGATCACTCGCCAACCCTCCACTTTTCTACCCGACGAAGACTACCCTTGAAGAGACCGGCTGAAATCCACATGGCGGCCTCCGTCACAATCATCTTGAGCACCCTTGCAACGGAAGGTTGGTGCCCATCAAAAACCACCCCATTACGATGACACCACAAGCACCAGCACGTACGGGTGATCGCCGTCCACATATCTCTACGATTCACACCTCCCCCAGTCCTGTCAGGTAGCCACCACGCAATAGAGTCGTGCTGATTCAGGATCCACCCATGAAGCCACCAACGATGGAGATTCTTGGACCAAACCAGCCTTGACGGGACACAACCCAACAACAGATGATCCACATCCTCACTGTGTTGGTCGCAGAAGGGGCAAGATGCTGGGTGCGGGAGCCCTCTACGGCTTAGTGCGTCAGTCGTCCAACATCTCTTCTTTTGGGCCAGCCACATAAAAACTTGCATTTGTTGGGAGCCCACGAGCGCCACACCTGATCAGCACCCGCAAGGTCTATGGCCCCTTTAAACATAGCCAAGTAGGAAGAACGAGTTGAGTAAGAATTATCTGGTTCCAGGATCCAATGGACATCGTCTACCACGCCCTCCACGAGAGCGAACTCCAGTATAAGATCTGACAAGTCCAGCAACTCCCGTAATTCAACTTGGCCCAAGTTTGGGGGAACATCCTGAAGCCAACCACCTGCCAAGACTTCTCGGACCTTGCGTTTTTCCATCGCATGCTTGGGCACGACCTTCCACAACCGGGGGCACATGTTTGATCCTCCCCGCAGGCAGCCATCTGTTAGTCCAGAAGAAGGTGCTTGCTCCGTTACCTACCACATAGGTAGATCCAGTCTCAAAAAGGTGTGTTACCACCCTGGGCATCTGGATGTTGAATTCGTTCCACGGCTTCGAGGTGTTCGTCCTGCTAAAAGGCATAGCCATCTGGCTCTCAACGCATGATTTAGCAGCCGGAGGTTTGGAATTCCGAGACCCCCAAGCTTCTTCGGCATGTAGAATCTATCCCACGCGACGAGCCAATGACTCTCGTGTGCCTGCTTCCTCACTTTCCGCAGGAAACCTCTGAGGGCCTTGTTAATATCCGCAACCGTCTTTGCAGGAAGATCGAGAGACATCATGCTGAAAACTGAGACTGCCGCAAGAGTGGATTTCACCAACTTCAGCCTTCCCCCTCTATTTAATAGGTTGTCCCTCCAGCCAAGGAGGTGAATGGCCACCCTATCCGCAATGTAATGCAGTTGGACTGCCGAGAGCTTTCTAAGGGAGAGTGGCAGGCCGAGGTAGCGCATGGGGAAGCGCGTGATGGGACATTGTAACTCCTACACCACCATTCCTGCCACCTCCTCTCCAATGCTGATAAGGTGAGAATTTTTCCAGGGTTGCCCGTAGATCTGATGCTTCTCCAAAGGTCTTCAAGATATCAGCAAAGGCCCTGAAGTCCCTCAAAGATTGCCTCTGGAAAGTTACCAAGTCATTAGCATAGATCGATGTTCGTTATGCAAGCCAGTCCGCGATAGTCGCACAAGCAGTCCACATTCCATGGCACTCTCAATCATGAGGTGCAACACCTCCATAACAAGAATGAACAGCTATAGGGACAGAGGGTCCCCTTGCCTCAATCCATGCATGTTAAAAATCCTGGATCCAGGTCAACCATTGAGCAACACTCTCATAGAGGCAGATGATAGAAGCGCACATATTATGGAGATCAGCCGGTCACCAAACCCCACCTTCCTCAGCACCTCAAGGAAGAAGGCCCAACTGACCAAGTCGAACGCCTTCATGATATCAAGCTTTAGGAGGACTGCTGAGGTCACAGATCTTTGCAATTTTCTCGTTGTTTCCTGCACCGTCATGAAACTGTCATGAATGCAACGTCCACCCACGAATGCACTCTGGTGCACACCAATGAGCTGAGGCAGCATTGGCGCAATCTTGCTAGCTAGGACCTTGGCCACCAGCTTTGCGAACCCATGAATAAGACTAATGGGTCAAAAATCCTTGGGCTCTTCCACACCTGGCATCTTTGTCAGTAAAGTGATGAAAGCCTGGTTCACCACGCTAAAACAATGCGCATCACGCCGCTCCAGGGATTTGAAGGCATTCATAACATCTGTCCTGATAATTCCCCAGCAGGCCACATAGAATCTGTTGGTAGATCCCTTAGGTCTGGGGCATTTATCTAGGGGCATTCCCGTTATTGCATTCCACACATCCTCCTCCGTGAAACACGACTCGGGGTGGTTTAGATCTAGCGCGGGGAGCTAAAGAAAATCCAGGTCCATAGAGAATTCCCTCTCAACTTCCATGCCAAAGATGCCATCATAGAACTCATCCAGGGCATCATCTTTTTCGTCTTGACTAGTTAGCCTGTCTCCATCCACCTCAATATGACCAATGAAGTTTTTCCTTTTCCTGTGCCTGGCTTGGATATGAAATAACTTGGTGCAAGTGTATCCTTCGTGAAGCCACAAGGTCCTAGCTCTCTAACAGGCCAACGATCTCTCAAACGAAGCAAGGACCAACAACTCCCCTTTAAGTAGCTTACGCAGAGCTCGCTCCTCTGCTATGAGTGCCCTTGACTCCATTGCCACATCCAGTCCCAAAATGACCTCATTCGCCAACAAGATTTGCAGCTTAATATTTCCGATGAATTTGCTACTCCAACTGGCTAGTCTCTTCTTTCGTGACCCGGAGCTTCTTGTCGAGGAGCTTAAAGGGGTTTTCTTGGAATTCCACAGAGGCCCAAACCTCCCGAACGACGTCAGTGAACCCTTCCACTTTTGTCCAATAGGATTGGAAGTGAAATCTATGCCCCATGTGATGATCTGGGGCCAAACTCATGATCATCGGGCAGTGGTCCGATGGTCCTAACGAACCAGCTGATCAGAAGGCGTCGGGGGAACAGACCTCCCAGTCCACGGTTGAGAAGACCCCGTCTAGCCGTTTTCAAGGGCCAAAAGCGTGCGACTGAAACTGCCCATCAAGGACCTGTGTAGGGTGCCTTGATTCTTATCTTCTGGGTTCACGATGAGATTGAAATCGCGGGCACCATCCACGGGCCTACGTTTAGGCCCCTAATGTCACGGAGCCCTCGAAGAAATTCTTGTTTCTCATCCACACCCTGCGGCCCATAAACTCTAGTGAACCACCAGTCTTGCTCACCCTCAATCGAGACACCAGCGGTTAAAGCATATTTTTAGAGGTGAGGGTTCGAGATTGTGACATGCGTGGACTGTCAAGCCAACATAATACCTCCACGTGTGCCAATTGCCGACAGGAAGAAAAAACCGTGAAAGGCCGGACCCAAATAGTCGCGAACCACCTGAGACGTTACCTTCCATTTTTGTCTCCTAAAGACAAACCACTTTGGCCCCAAGGCCGGACAGAACCTAAAAGACAGCTGCCCTCCAAGCAGGAGAGTTCAATCCACGCACATTCTAGATGGCCAAGACCAAATCAACTCCCAACATGAGTGCAAAGGCTTACAACTAACTTGTTTGGACAAACCAAGAAGAGAGAGTACACAATCCACGCCCTAAACTAGGCACTTCACCGGTAAGTCCTCAGTTAGAGGTAAAGCCTCTAGCTTCCACCCAATCAAGGCAAGGATCACGTCAATGTGCTTATGTGGAAGAGGTTGGTCGAACAAGTTGATGTAAGAATTTAGGGCTGCATCCCCAATCACTTCCCCCTCCCTTGCTATCTTCAGGCGGTGAATCAACTCTTTTTCGTGTCGACGAACAGGGGTCCCGGCGGCGAACTTCCCCTTGTGTCGGGAGCTGCGGCGAACCGGCCCAATCAGGATGCACCTGGCACGACTCCTCCTTGGCGGCCTGTGGAGTATAGGCGAAGAAACTCTCACATAGGCCGGGCGAAAAGCCTCCAAAGGGCGATCCATCCCTCCTTACGCATCCCGCCGGACCTCGTGGCTGTCGAGAGGGATATCCACACGCGGGCTATGGGGCACACCTGTTGTCCCCCACCGCCAACAACTGGGCTATCTGGCAAAAGATCCACAACAAAGCAGTTGAGTACCGAGACCGGTGACTCCGGTAGCCACGCAGGGGACTCCATGTCCTTCATCCACGTGGGCGAGCCCACTTGGCCAGAAACAGAAGAGAGAATGCCCGCAAACGAAGCTACCATATCCTCCTGCTGCTAGCCAAGCCTAGGTCTCATGGGAATAAGCGAGTTCTCCATTGGTTGGTTCGAATTTTTTTGAAAACAGCCGCCGGCCAGAGCCGCGCGCGGGCTGTCCACCATCGAAACACAGTCAAAAAGCTATGAAACTTCTTTCGCGACCCAACCTTTGTTAGTTCCAGCAGTAGCGACCATGCCCTTTGCAGCAACGGATCCCACACCTTTTGCAGCAGAGACCAAGTCCTGCGCGAGCCACACAGGTTGTTCCTGCACCACATCTACCGCCTGGGCCCCGCCAGGTGGAGCTTTTGACCACTTGCTAGAGAGATCCGCCTCCAAGAGCATGGGGTCCCATTTGTCATTCAGCAGTAGGGGAGGGGAGCCAGCCAACGACCAGTCCATTGCCACCAACCGCTCGAAGCGAAAAGCGGGTGGGCCTTGCGCCTCAGATCCTGAGGGCACGAAGCCACCAATGTCTTCCGATGACCAGTCAGCGCCACGGTCACGGACGGGACCCACCACCGCATGTGTCGCCATGTCATCATCCTCAAGCTCCCGCCACGGACGAACCTCCTGTGGGCAACCCAGCTCACGACGGCGGCCAGCCACGCCATTGCTTCTGGCAAGTCCACTGTCGGCCAGGGAGCGCTCGGACCCGCCGGAGTCCCTTGCGTGGCAAGGCTCCCGGGCACCTCTGTCCGACGCGCGCCCACCGTCGGAGCTGCCACCAAGTCCATCACGGGAGTCATCACCGTGGCCAAGATCGTTACCACGGGCGAGCTCCAGCAATCCGCCATGTCTTCCGATCGAACCAAACTTATTTTGACGACTTACCACAACATGTTCTTCTCCAGCAAGATGAGTGCATCCGGCGACAACACGAGCCCCTCATCCTCCTCCATGGAATCGCCGGGCTCTTCAATCCACAACTCACACACGCCGGAGACTCTCTCAAGCTCATCATTCCACACATATACCGTCATGCATTTCATGTCCTCCTAGCTGGCCGTCGCCGAGCCGAGGTGCTCCACCCACGCCGTCCGCCCTAGCGCTGCCCGCCCTGTCGTGCAACTCCACGCGTGCGCACGGACCCCGGAGAGCTCCACCACAATCCGGTAACGAAGGGGAACCCGCTCGGCCTGAGCTTGCCGATTCCATGGCACGAACCGGAGGGAGAAGCCCTTACAATCTGCCATGCCCGCCGCGAGGACCTCGACTCGGACTCGCCTACTCGAGCAGACCGCCAGAACTTCCACCGGCTAGAACCAGTGGAGGGTGAAGTTGTCTCATGTGCGAGGAACACAGGCCTCAATTGTCCTCGCCGCCTCACCAAGCGACACCTTTGCGCCGCCGCCCGTGCGGTAGGCTACCAATGCCCACCGCCGCGAGTGCTCCGCCGCGTCAAGCTCCTCCGAGCGGCGAAGAAAGACTCTATCCACGCACGGAATGCCTCCCCGCCGTGGACGGTGCCACAGCACCGGCGCGCCTAGCATGAGCATCATCAGCACGGGGCACGCCTCCTGCCGTGGGCGCCACCACCGCATCGGCGCGCCTAGTCCGATCAGCCTCATGACAGCGTCCCAGCGTCTGCTGCTGCCTAGAGGAGCCCTGCACCTGCGCTCGGGCCGCGCCGCCTCTTGACCAAAATCATCCAAGCCACGCTTCCCGAGCATGGCAGCCTCCCTCCACGCCACCTTTGGCAGAAACGACCGGCCACACCGCGGAGACTCCGGCTCGCAAGTGGCCACCATCGAACCAGCCGAGCTTGACGCCAGCACCGGAGGACGAAGGGGCCCTCCACCCAAGTCTCTCGCGCATCGGCGTCTGCCGCGTCGGCGCCGTGTCAACGACCCAGGCTGAGCACGGAGGTCCGGCTGTGGGGAGCCACACTGCTTGCCAGCCTTTGCATGGTGCCCCGGATGCTTGCACTTTAGACAGACGCTCTCATCGGTACAATCCTTGGATATGTGGCCGGGCTTGGTACAGTTAATGCAGCATCCAGCGAGGTCTGGGGGAGGTCGTCGCGGATGACGAGCGCCGGGAGCTGACGGTGCCGCTTTCCACCCCCGCCACCGCACCACCACCGTGGAGCTAGGGCCTAGGCGCCGCTTAGGAGGACGGCCCGCCACGGGGGGTGGGGGCAGGGCCCTGCCCTGCGACGAGACCGGCGCCGGGGACGGAGGACGCAGCGGCCCAGGCGGTGACCCACTCCACAGCACGTCGCTGAACAAGCGGTAAGACTCCGCGTCGTCCTCGTCGTTCGAGATGTCCGCCCAGCAACGCGAGCCCTCCGAGGGAGAGTCCATGCCAGCCGAGGGGGAGGAGAGGACTGTGAAGGAAAGGGGGAGGAGAGAGGAGGTGGCCGCCGGCGCCGGAATGGCCACGACGTTGGAGGTGGACGCCGCCGTCGGAGTGGCAGGCAGCGGAGGGGGCCTGGCGCGCGCGCTCTTGCTCCCTAACGCTCTCGCCTTCCTCACATAGTTTCATTTGACTCTTGGATTCTTTAATATGCATACTTGGTTATGAGTAGCATTGACATGAGGAGGAGCAGTATTACCGATGTGTTTCCGTCTTACGGGCCGATGATTCCAGTCTATCTGTCGTTGCGTGTTACGGCCGAGGTTGGTAACCCCGCAGCCCTTGTGGGTCCATGACTATTAGTGCATAAGAGTTATGTATATTCCTAGGTCCGGGAATGCGACAAGGACCCCCGACTTCTACATTGAAAAGATGTCCGCAACCATTTCTATTAAATTATTCAACAAAGGTTTAGCAAGGATATACATAAAATATTGTAAAGCCACCACGCAATGCCTACAACAAAGAATCATGTCGTCACACAAAGCTTCACTAGTTAGATCCCGGGGCATCACCGAGCCGCATGTATGGCGCAACGGGAGCACATACTCGGTCCAACAAACCCTCAGCAAGCACGGTTTGCACATGTTTGGCAATCTGCCGCCACCAAGATGCGGCCACCCCACATTCATGGCAAAGACCAACATTATCCTTGCAAATCCTGCCGACGAGCCGCCAATTAGCGCCACTGCCCTGCGTGCGTCCATCAACCCACGTCCGCTGCCGATACCCCGCTGCACCATTTTGCCGAGGCCCAGCGCTTCGACCCCGAAGATACCACACCTCTCCTCCTTAGAACCCCTCAAGGCAACATCTTATAAAAAATGATTCCCTAATGAGGGAGAATGGGCATTATAACGTCGACATCGTCTGGTCCAGGACACGAGACAATGTCCATGTCTCGCACTGGCGGAGCTTGACACAAGTCCCTAGGGGGCAAAATGCAATATTTGTTTTCCTAGAGGGGAGGAACGCCCAAATATCTATCTAACCTATCAAAAAATTCCTTCACGTCTGTGCAAATCCTAGGGGGCGGTGCCCCCCCCCCCCCCCCCCCCGAACTGCACTAAGCTCCGCTACTGATGCCTCGTCCAAGATAATGGTGCAAAATGCGCCGCCATCGTCGGTCATGACCAAAGTCGGAACTCGGTTTTTATCGGCAGCAGCGTCTCTTCAAGGCTCCAAGTCGCAACCGCCTGGATGACCGGGACATGCAGATTAGCTCCGCCGTAATAGTTGCAATTAGTTATAAGAGAAACTAACGCAGAACAGTTTTCTTTATAGAAGTAGAGTGAGTCAAAAGTTGATGTATATATAGTTGCCGGCCATTAGTTAAGGTTCTTGAACCAGCTGGGTGGGAGCTAGGAAAACCATGGGCCGGAAGCAAAGTGATGGAAGATTCCAAGCATTGGATGGAAGCTTAGGTTAGCGGTGGAGGTAATTAACGCGTGGTCTGCTGAGCCATCTAGATTTAAGTATAGGTGGTTGTGTGTGGTACCCAAACACAAACACAAACACATGGGTGAGGGCGACGGGGCGCAGCGGAGGAGGCGATAGATAAGCATCAAAAAATAGCAGCGGCAACAGGAAAAGTCGCCGGCGGGGAGACGACAAAAGGAGCCATCGGGGCCGGGTGCCTTTACTCCGGCCGGTGCAATGGACTTGGCCATGCACTGTCACCTCGCCCACTTGTCCCACCATCCTCTTGCTTCCTCACCTAGCTGCTCCAAATGATAGGCCGGACATGCAGGGACAAAGTTCCAACTCCGGCCATCGCCGCCGGAGTAAGAAATTCCAGTCTCCTGCCAATGGAAAATGCAAAAGGCACATCCAACCATACTTTGTTTTGGGTGAATTTCGATAATTTCATTCATGGGATTAATTACACACATCACCCAGTATTAACCTGTTAAGAACACAGCCGTGAGGGCCGGGTTCAGGAGACTTCGTCGATCGTCACAAATGCTCGGCGCACCAACCATATCTCTCTCTCTCTCGCTTCCTAAGAACCTTCTTCTTCTTCTTCTTCTTCTCACTCACCCAATAATTAGTTAATCCAGTCAATTGGCCTACACGTCCACTTTGTTAATTCCTCAAATCCCATATGAGCCACAGGAAACTAAAGATTCCTTCTCTCACATTACATTACCACAAGTTTTCAATGACAGCAACATTTTCCTATTCCGCCACAGGTTTTGGCCACTTGTGCATGTGCAATTTACTCCCTGCATCCCAACCACAAGTTTTTTTGCATCCCAGTCCATCACTTCTCTGTACATGCAGGTTAGCAATCGAAATCAACAACGGCTGACGTTACATGCATTACCTATTGCTCAATGACGACACTACCGGCCTTGACTTTCCAAGTCCACGTGCACATCAAACGGGATCACATATAATTTTCCTGCATTTTTTGTCACTTTAATGACTCTTAGCATCTAACAATTATATATTGAGCATAAATCCTGTGTACAAAAAGGGACAATTATCGCACGCAAGTCCGTGGCTTTTGCTTAGGCGCGTGGTAAACCCAGTAAAGTACTCAACAAACACCCTAATTTGACTAGTCCAATTCCATGCCCAACCTGTATTCAACCGTGTTAAAAGCAAGTTTTCCATCCACTCACAAATGTTTTCGTATCTTGGTTCCTATTGACAGAAATCAGGGGAAATTTTGCGTAATTGTTTTATTTCTTTTGGTGTTCACGGTGATGGATTATTTTATAGTTTATGATTAAACTTCTGTCAAACACAAAAAAAAAAGCGTAGGGTCCACAGATATTCTTTAGTTTCAGATAGGGATCAATCCTAATGTTCCTAGCCATCCAAAGTGATTCTGTCACACAAGAAAATCTACTTTGCAATGGATATTCGTAGGCTCGACGAAAATATCCATGGATGCACAAAAGCTAAATCACATGATTAAAAAAAATACATATCTTACGACAAAAATCTACTTTTATTTATTTCTAGATTTTTTCATTAAAAATATGATTGAATACTACGGGATAATATATGCAGTCTTTCTTTCACTATGCTCCACACATTGTTTTTAGCGTGCAAGCCATTTTGCACTGTTTCGTTCTAAAAGAGGGCACATCAAGGACCTACACGAGAACGGTTTGATTGAAGAAAAGTCAATAGTACTTGATTGCCCAATATTATGCTCGTGTGAAAGCACGTTCTCTCTAGAACGAACAAGAAGACCAAAGGAAGGTCCTCCTTGAAAGAAAACACAAACGTACACGACTAAAGACTTGAACAAGAGGGAGAAAACTAGTGCTTTTTCCAAGATAGATGACATTTACTATGATTTACACTCTCAAATGAGCTAGTTTCATCACACATCTTTTGAATTGATATGTAAGTAAATAAGTGCAAAACCAATTGTGAAACATAGTTTTGTGGCTAATAATACAATAATACTATTTCATTGTATGTAACAAATCCAAACATTTTTGTTTCTTAGGATTTAGTGAATAGGACATGCTCAACTAGTTGCCATGTATTTAGAAGATAAGGGCCAATATTTACTAGCTATGTACATGAAATTTGAAAAGACCAAATCGACCGTACCAAAAGGATATTCTTCATGCTTATCGTCTGGTGAATTTTCCCGAACTCCGTGATATCTAGCCAGCATGTTGTGCTGCCATCATCAGGTACATTGTATCAACCCACACATCAACATCCAAGTTGCTGAAATAAAATAAGATCAAGCTCTCACTCCCCTCCCACGCCAGAAAACTCACATGTAATATTGAGCTTTTAGAGGGTGCAAACATGCAAGATCTCCACCCCAAATCACAATCACTTGAAAATTGAACCCATATACCAAATATCCCCCCCCCAAGATATTACTCCCATGTACACAATGCATCCAAAATAGAAAATCCACAATAGCTATATATACACACCAGCACATGTGCAGTGCAGATCCTCAACACCAACTCATCATACCATAAAAACACACACAACAAAACACATCATTGCTTAGCTGCTACTATCACACCTCACAAAGGTACACACACAAAGAACACAGAAGCCAAAGAAAAGCAGCAAGCTAGCCATGGGGATCGATATCGAAATCCTGAGCTGCGCGGCGGACCACTCCTCCCACTCCCAGTACTCCTCCGCCGCGTCCACTGCCACCACGGAGTCCGGTGCCACGCGCCCGCCGACGGCGCCGAGCCAGCTTCCAGTCGCCGTCACCGACGAGGCAGTGACCTCGCGGCCGGTGTCGGCGCAGTCGTCGTCGCGGTTCAAGGGGGTGGTGCCGCAGCCCAACGGGCGGTGGGGTGCGCAGATCTACGAGCGCCACGCGCGCGTCTGGCTCGGCACGTTTCCCGACGAAGACGCCGCCGCGCGCGCCTACGACGTGGCCGCGCTCCGGTACCGCGGCCGCGAGGCCGCCACCAACTACCCGTGCGCGGCCGAAGCGGCGGAGCTCTCCTTCCTGGCGGCCCACTCCAAGGCGGAGATCGTGGACATGCTCCGCAAGCACACCTACGCCGACGAGCTCCGGCAGGGCCTGCGGCGTGGCCGCGGCATGGGCGCGCGCGCGCAGCCGACGCCGGCGTGGGCGCGGGAGCCCCTCTTCGAGAAGGCCGTGACCCCGAGCGACGTCGGCAAGCTCAACCGCCTCGTGGTCCCCAAGCAGCACGCCGAGAAGCACTTCCCGCTGAACCGCTCGCGGGAGACGACGACGACCACGGGCAAGGGCGTCCTGCTCAACTTCGAGGACGGCGAGGGGAAGGTGTGGAGGTTCCGATACTCGTACTGGAACAGCAGCCAGAGCTACGTGCTCACCAAGGGCTGGAGCCGCTTCGTCCGGGAGAAGGGCCTCGGCGCCGGCGACGCCATCGTGTTCTCCTGCTCGGCGTACGGCGCGGAGAAGCAGTTCTTCATCGACTGCAAGAAGAGCACGCCCAAGCCCAGCCGCTGCGCCGACGGTGGCGCTGGTGCCACGCCGCTGGAGGGGACGGCCAAGGTAGAAGAAGTCCGGGCCGTGAGGCTCTTCGGTGTGGACATCGCCGGAGCGAAGAGGGGGCGAGCGGCGGAGCAAGGGCCGCAGGAGCTGTTCAAGAGGCAATGCGTGGCTCACGGCCAGCAGCTTCCCGCCCTAGGTGCCTTCGTCCGATAACATCTGCTCATACACCCTCTTCTTCTTGATCTTCATCTTGTTGCTGTCAGACAATATGTGTTGATTTGTAAAACAATTCTGTCCCTCAATTTTTGCATAGAACACAGCTCTTAAGTCAGTTTGCAAAATGAGTGTGTATGTAATTATGTGGGTGTCGCCATTAGAGGTTCTAGCTACAGATCATAATAATCCTAAGAGTATTGGTATCTTATATGTGGTATCATCCTAGTACATGAATAAGTTCCACTGATCCATTTCCTATATGTTTCGAAGAAGATTTCTTCACCAACTTGATATATATGTTGGCAAGATTGTTTTTGGTAAACCAACTGATATTTCATCAGCAACTATATATGCTAGGCAGTGTGAAATTTTTGCCAAACCAGCAAAGAAAATTTTGGGGACTGACAGCTTACATGGAAAATATATGAATTTTGAGCTCTGGACATGGATTCTGCTCCGATTTGATTTGAGTAGTTTGTATATAACTTTGCATTCATTTTGTCTAGCCAATTGATCATATATGTTACTAGATCTTGCATTCTTCCTAGAGTGGATCATATATTGAAGCATTCATTTGTCAAGATCTCTATTGGCTATGATTGAACTAGTTATATCTCTCTTTAGTTTGCTTCAACTTCATCATTCTTACATTAGTATCCCCTTATTCCCAAAATGAATAATTAATCTATACGTACCAGTTGAATTTTATCAATATGAAAACAATATTTGATGAATCCTATTGTTTCGGATCATGATAGATAGCCTACCAATCTGGTTGTTAAAATTTTTATAGTACTCACGTACAATATTTAGTTAGCGTTAGTTCTATGCATAATGTATACCTTTGTAAATTTATATTGATGGCAACTGTAAAATTGGAATTCCCATGGAGGATAAGCCAGCTATAGAGGAAACTACTTGGGTTCTCATGGATAGATGTATTAATACATTTGAATGTCTTGTTGTTCTTGGATTGTGTTACATGGTTAAAACTTCAATTGATATCTCTGGTTTGTTAAGAAGTATTAATGGCAACCAGTATCAAAGAGGTATGTGTATGCTTTTAAAAAATGAATTAAAAACGAATCCGTGCAAATATTTCTCTAGCAGAAAATAGAACTGAAGGTAGTTGTTTGTTACTTGGATGCTTTTATATTAGAAATGTCTATAACTTAAATATGAGAATAAAAGTATTTCACATCCATATATGAATGATCTATCTGTGATTACAATTGTATTTGACCATATGTGTGTAGATAATATTTGGATTGGATGGGTGAAATAATATCACTGGATTTCAATGAAAAATATTTCACAGATTTCCAGTTTTATAATTTTATCAACGTACTTGTCAAAAACGAAATGGTCAAAGTTGCATATGGAAGAGTATGTTCATGTTTTGATGGAATCCGCTAATGAAATAAAAGAGTATATAATAATAGTGTTTTATCTAATTTGCATAGTGTAAAAATATGTTCGCCAACAAGGATCATATATGAAGAATTCAATAAATTTATAAACTGTCTCATGGTATAGTAGGTTTGCATGCAAAAAAAGATTCAAAAGGTAACATACTTGTAGAAAAGACAAGAGGTTATATTGAACGTTATATTTTCGGCATAGTGCAAATTTGGTCATATTTGTACACCTCAAAATTATTTGGTCATCTCTCTACATGGTATGTTGGAGTTGCACATGGTCAACTATCTTTTGCGTCGAATACGAGTTTTGAGGATATCCTCATATGCACAAATGATACATCCCGAAATGATGTGCACAAGTACATATTATGTATCCCGCTAAAAAGTGCATGTATTGTTATCTAGGTATATGTCTTATTTAGCATACAAGGTGCAGAAAAAGTTATTTTTCATTCACGTTTTTTTTATGTTGTTACATCAAAAATAAAATGTTCCGTATATAAATATTTGCGTTTATGTTAACCCATAACTGAAAAAGTGGCATAAAAATGAAAAATATGAGTCGTAGCAACGTAAAAGTCACAACAACGGCATAATTGTGTGTATTTTTTGTCTTCTTTTTTGTAATTTCACAAATAAAATTTTATGCCATGCATATATTTTCTTACATTCTCCTTATCTTCAGGTGTAAGACACAATTTACGTGGCTTCAAAATCATATATGGTTTTGACGATACATGGATGGTGTAAAATAGCACGACATGTTACCTAGGTATGTATGTGTACATATATTGGGTCCATTTCATTATACTTATTTAAATTCTACTACTTCATATATGGGAGTTACTTATGAAATTATCACGAGTATTATTTCAAATAGTAACTCATATTTACTGTCATTCCAAGAACATGTCTCTTTTTTCTACGTGAAAATATGTCCACATCCAGGGTGTCCTAAATATACAAAACAGACAGTTCGAGTTGTAGTGGAGACAATATGGTAGAGATCACTCGTACCCACTGAAAATATAGACATGTCATGATTATTGTCCTCTCTCTGTCACACCATAACAACCAGTGTGCATCAACGTCAAGACTATCAAGCTGGTTTCTACAGTAAACTAATACCACCCAACATTACCGGTATCTGCCACTTGTTATGGCCAAATTGATTGGAAATTATAGTATACTCTTACAAGGACAAGACAGGGGCCAATTAACAGTAACAATGTACGTCTACTTTAATTTGCTAGCTAGCTAGGCAACTTGCAGCATCGATGCAATGCCAGCAGCCCAACTTGTATGAGTAGAGCTAGCTAGGTTCATTGTACTCACTAACAGTACTTCAATTCATATTTAAGCTTCTTAGTTTCTCATTGATCTGGCTGAGCTACTGTACATACAACTTGACATAGCATCAATGAATGTCCCATGCACAATGGCATAGTAGCTAGTCACTCATTGAGCCCTCCATGTCACCTGCTTGAGGTTTCAACTTGACACAAAGTTAAGCATCGTATACATATCTACGGTGGAATATATCACCATCTTGTACTTACTGCTCTCGCTGCTTTCACATTTGGGAACCGTCATACCTTCATACTAGATAACATTATATCTTGGCTTCGGTCTTTTAATTTCTATTTCTTCCAAGAGACCGGGTATCAGTTATGAAGGGGGAGAAAGTTAAAATGGCATAGAACAAAGTTTGAAATTGCTATCGACAGCTGCGCTATAGTAGTGTATTTTTTCTGGATCCTAATAACTAAGTGGATGTCAAATTTTCTTGCATTCCGCCATACGAACAACCAACTCAATACTTAAAAAACCTCGCATACATATATTGCATGTTAATTTCCTAATTGTGTTTGTTTACACTTTGGGGATCAAGACTGACGCACTTAGGGTGGTTTATGTTGCCGTTAAAATATACGCCCAGGTGAAGTTTAGGAGAATATCGGAAGAAGAAATTAGGATGACGCACCTCACAATTGTATAAGGATGGAAATACAAATAATAGAGAGAGAAGACATTTGAAACACAAGATAGGAAAAAAAACAACTTGCATGGGCAGAGCTAGGATAGGCAACTTGCAGCAACGATGCAACGACAGCAGCCAGCTACTAAGTTTTTTTTTTTCTTGATAAAGGGCTTTATTACTCAAAAAGTTCAACCATTACACCCGGCCTCTGCATCGTGAGATGCACACAGCCGAAATCCGAAACTGAAAATAAACAGAGCGACAATGCTACAAAACATCCGCTGTAGACTGTCGATGCTATGGAGCCTCAATCCGTAGATCAAGCGGCCATCCATGTGGGATAAAAATATCCCTCGCCACCTGCTCCAGTCGTGCACATGCCTCCGTAAAAAGGCCTCGTAACTCCCCTCGCTGTAATGTGGACCACGAACGAAGAATACCTGTGCTCCTGAATAGAACCTGCATACGAGAAAAAAATTTATCATTGAAAATCTTGTCATTTCTACATAGCCAGAGCGACCAAATAACGGCAAGAGCTCCTACCCTAATAATAGTCTTAAATCGTTTATCAACCCCATTTAACCAATTGCCGAGTATATTCGCAACGGAAGTGGGTTGATATAGATTTGAAGCCATTTGGATAGCGGACCATATAGAACGCGCAAATGTGCAATCAAAGAATAAGTGTTTAATTGTCTCATCATCATGAGAACAAGAAACACACTTAGAGCTTCCATGCCAATTACGTTTGACAAGATTATCCTTTGTGAGTATGACCCCCTTACGAAGGTACCACGCGAAGATCTTAATCTTCAGCGGCACTTTCATACGCCATACATTTTTGAAGATATCGACTGGCATATCCGATTGGATCAGAGCCCTGTACATGGAGTCCACCGAGAACATACCATTCTTAGTGATCTTCCAACGAAATTCATCAGCGCCTGGTGTAAGAGTAACCATCGTTAATCTATCAACCAGGTTTTGCCAAGACGCAAGTCGAGGCCCGAGTAAATCTCGTCGGAACGTAACATTAGGAGGTGATGTTTGCATAACCGTAGCTAGCGTATCATCCTTATGTCGCGCTATCGTGTACAAGGCCGGATACTGTTCTCTGAGTGTGGTATTACCTAACCACTTATCCTCCCAGAACCGTATCTGCGATCCATCCTTAATCTTAAATACCCCATAGCGAAAAAACTTATTTTTGTTCGCCATGAGTCCAGCCCAAAAGTGTGAATCACCTGGTTTCCACATAACCTGTGATATTGCTTTCGAACCTATGTATTTACGTTTCAGGAGGGTCTGCCATACGCCATCTTCGGTTAGTAGTTTAAAAATCCATTTACCAAGTAGGGCTGAATTCTTGACTTGCAGGTCATGAATACCGAGCCCTCCCTGATCTCGTGGACGACAAACTACATCACATCTGGCCAATCGATATTTCTTTTTCTCGTTGTCACCCTGCCAAAAGAATCTTAATCGAAAATAATCCAATTTTTTTAAGACTCCTTTAGGTAACTGGAAGAATGATATCATATACAGTACAATATTAGTAAGGACTGAATTAATGAGTACCAGTCGTCCACCAAGTGACAACAATTTTCCTTTCCAACTAGCTAGCCTTTTCTGCAAACGCTCTTCGACTTGAGCCCATTCTGCATTAGTCAATCTCCTATAATGTATTGGTATTCCCAAATACTTAATAGGAAACTGGCCTTGCTCGCAACCAAATAGCTCGGTATACTGTGCAACTGCATCTTGTGCCTCGCCAAAGCAGAACAATTCGCTTTTATGGAAATTGATTTTTAATCCGGATAATCGCTCGAACGCTGAAAGAATTAATTTCAGATTCGTCGCTTTCTCCAAATCGTGTTCCATAAAGAGAATTGTATCATCTGCATATTGAAGGATAGACAATTCCCCATCGACTAGATGTGGAATTACTCCCTCAATTAGGCCATTTTCCTTGGCTCGATCGATCATGATTGCTAACATATCTGCCACAATATTAAACAATACGGGCGATAGCGGATCACCTTGTCTCAAGCCTTTCTTAGTTTGGAAGTATCGGCCAACATCATCATTGACTTTGATAGCCACGCTACCTCCAACTACGAAGCTGCGAACTAGAGTACACCACTCCTCCGAAAATCCTTTCATTCTCAGAGTCTGTTGTAGAAACTCCCAATTCACTTTATCATAGGCCTTTTCAAAGTCTATTTTAAGAATTACCCCATTAAGCGTTTTCGTGTGCAACTCATGTACGGTTTCGTGTAAAGTCACGACCCCATTTAGGATATTCCTACCCTGCATAAAAGCAGTCTGTGTAGGTTTTACCACATGATCTGCCACTGAATTTAGCCTAATAGTTGCAACCTTTGTAAAGATTTTGAAACTAACGCTAAGAAGGCAGATTGGTCGGTACTGTTGTATCCTTTCTGCGTTCAAAACCTTAGGTAACAAAATGATTTCCCCAAAATTAAGGCGATACAACTCCAGATGTCCACTCTGTAAGCAATCAAACATCTCTATGAGATCATGTTTAATGATTTCCCGTAAATGCTGATAGAATTCCGCCGGACAACCATCTGGACCAGGTGCCTTATTATGTTCCATTTGGAATATAGCCTTCTTTATCCCCTCTTCAGAAAAGGGAGCATTAAGAAAAGCGTTTTCTTCCATTGAAACTTGGGGAATATCATCTGTGCGGCTCTCATCCATGGTAATATTACCTACTTCAGGAGCCCCAAACAGATCTTTATAGAACTTTGTGATATAGGCCTTGAGAAACTCTTGTCCCTCAATGAGACCTTCATCCTGATGGAGACATTGAATCCGTTTTTTCCTATGTCTGCCATTGGCAACATTATGGAAATACCGAGTATTCGAGTGTCCTTCGAGAATGAATTGAGCTTTCGATCTCTGATACCATTTGAGTTCCTCTTCCCGCAACATTTGTGCTACTTTCGCATTGGATTGACTTTTTAGTTCAATCTCTTGCGTAGATAGCAACGTAGTTTCAGCGAGTCGATCTAACTCATCGATAATGGAACAAAGACTCTCTTTCTACTTCTTTAACATCCCGGTCGTATGTTTCGCCCAACCACCGAGATATTTACGCACATTGCGCATTTTATTATTCCATCTCCGTATTGGGTTATCACCTAAGACCGGTTTGTGCCAGACTTTCTTTACTAGTTCATCAAAACCATCTCGCAAAAACCAACCTAGTTCAAATTTGAACTGTGTCTGGCCTTTTGGTCTTGATGTGCCAGTTGAAAGCAGAAGGGGAGCATGGTCCGATAGAGACTCAATACGTTCTAGAGCACGTACCGTTACCAAAGGGAACTTATCTTCCCAATCGGTACTCATTAATACGCGATCTAGCTTTTCGTATGTAGGCTCCGGCAGACTATTTGCCCAGGTGAACTGTCGTCCGGACATGTAAACCTCTCTCAAATCCAAGCTATCAATGACAGCGTTGAACAAGAAAGGCCAATGACCATCAAACCGCCCCCGACTTTTCTCATGTGGAAACCTTAGAAAATTAAAATCAACACCAATTAAAATTGGATGTGGATTATTATTAGCCAAGTTAACCAACTCAGGGAGAAAAGCCTCCTTAAACTCTTCCTGTGCAGCACCATACACAACGATCAAACTCCATATGAAATTTTCGGCGCGGTTACGGAGGTGTAATTTAATATGAAAATCACCATCCGACCTTGCTAACACATCAAAGGAGTCAGTTTTAACGCCTAGTAATATGCCACCCGATCTACCACGAGGGGGGATAGAGTGCCAAGTAAAGTCGATACCACCTGATAGGCGGTTCAGAACACTCACTTGGAAATCTCTCCTCCCTGTTTCGGAGATAGCCAGAAACTCCAAATCGTGATCCCTGACGTACTGTGCAATATTCAAATGTTTAGCCAAGTCTCCAAGACCTCTACTATTAGTGAATAAGCCATTCATCGGGAAACAATTGGATTTTTAGGCGGTCTCGCGGTGTTTCTCGGTGAGTTTTTTCTCTTTTGTTTAGCGGTTTTGGATTTCCGGCCGGAAGCGTATAGATCAAATAAAGATCCAAGCCCGTCCTCATCATCCATCCCCACCTCAGTCACTTCCCCCAAAGATGTGATAAAAGCTATCCATCCGAAGAGGCATACGCTGAATCATCATCCATATGAGGTATTTCCATTCTGCTAGAATCACTCGGCTTGACCGTTAAACGATCAAATTCCATGTGTTTCAACGCATTAGTGGATATCGTGACTTTCGAATCATTTTTCCCTAATAGAACACCAACTGCACCTAGTCTCGATGATAAAGAGATAAATGATTTCTGACTAGACCACATACCCAAAGTCGGAGACGAAAACATTGCCGCCTTCCGTCGCATGGCCTTGGACAGTGCATCCTCATCAGTCGATGAAGCCCCGTCCGGTGCGACGAAATGGCGAGCGCTACGCCTCAGCCCCTCCATAGGCTGCCCATGATCCACAGCGGGAGGCGCCACGGCGGAGGGGGGTAATGGCGAAGAAGAAACCCCCCCGACCACCGTAACAGGTACCGCATCATCCGAGTGGCGAGGTGACGGCGTCCGCGGCGCCGTCCTGGTCATCTCCAAGCGCGCCTCCTGTGACGCCATACCCGCAGTCTGTCGGAACGGCGTCACCACCGTTCCCTCCATCGTCTCCTCCCGTACCGGGGTCGTGGTCCCCCCCGGCCCAGTAGCCCCCTGAGCGGAAGCAAGCTGGCCGTCGCCCCGCCTGGGTGACGCCCGACCCACACAGGCAGCAGGTGCCGCTCTTGGCACAGTGGGCCGTGGCCCAGGAGCAAGCAGCGCTCCCCCGCTGCTGGGCGCCGCGGCCGGCGAGCAGGCCTCCTCCAGCCGCGCGTCGAAGGCCCCATAGGCAGTCTCCTGAGCGGCAGACTGCTGCAGCCCGCCCGGCCCAGCAGCCCGCTGCGTGTCGTCGAAGGCTACGGGTGCTGCGTCTGCCGACCGTGCCGTCTGGACAGCGGATATCGGTGTGCCACCTGCACCCCGCAATCCACCGGAAGACGCTGCACACATCCCCTCCACCTCCATAGAGAGCCTGTCGATGGAACCACCTGCGGACTGCATAGCACGCACAATTTCTTTGCCCCTAGGAGTGACGGGAGACAAATTGATTGGCGTTAATGCATAGTTCTTCAGTAGTTCCAACGCCTGTGTACGGACATGGTCGCCACCATCAGCAGCAGGGGACGGATCAATAGCCATGTTCGACGCGCCCCCCGCGTCACCTTCCGGAGAAGCAGCAGAATCAAGCACATCAGCATCTCGAACACCTCTAGAAGAGGACTCCGAAGGTACCTTCAGGTCCCACATGAAAGGCACAAAATCTGGCTCTGGCTCGAAATCCTCAGGCTCTGGGCGGAAAGTGAAACCATAACCTTTCAGACGCAACACCCCATCCGTGTTTATATAAGGACCCACCTCATCCACCTTGTTAAACACCTCGTCGTCCGACAACGCCATCCTCAAACGAACAATACCTCTGCGACGTAGAGCCAATAAGTCCACATCCAAAGTAATACCGATTAGAGAACCAACCGCCCAAAGACCTAGGAAGTGTCTCAATGGATTTGGTACCCCCTCCACATGCACCCACTTCTGCTCGAACTCCAGCTTTGGCTCAATGTCCTCGGGCTTCCACTTGCTGAATAGGAGTCTCGTAGACTGAGAAGGGATCCCAAACTCCATCCCATCGAACCTCTCCAACTCTGTCATGGACGGAAACACCACCTTGAAGCGGTTTTCACCGCTAGGCAGCGCTTCCCATTTCCACCTCGGAGTGGAACTCATGCGAGCAACCGTCGCCTCGACCTGTTTAGCCGTCGCGACCGTGCCACTCACCGTGACCATCGCAACAGGTCCACTGGACGCGTCCTCCTCCTGGAACATATTATCAGGGAACTGAGAGAACATAGTGTGTTTACTACCAATCCCACCAATAAAAACAGCCGGCTTTGGAAGTCTGAGAGTGGGACACTTCTTCATAGGATGCTTATTGGTATCGCACACGTAGCAATAATGATCCACCGGACAATCTCTGGTTGCATGTGTGTCAACTTTGCACTTCCAACACCTCGTCTTCTTAACCGGAGCCGCGGCAACATCAACCCCCACAGGTCCAGCGGTGACTGGCACCTGCTGTTCAACTGTAGAAGTTGGGAATGCTACAGCTGCCAACTGCGAAGCCCCCGCATCCGTCGCCACCGGCGCAACTTTCTTCTTCTTATTCTTCCGTTTGGTCGCACCCCCGGCTGCCCCGGAACCAACAGCAAATCCCTGACCAGCAGCCACGGCCACCGCTGTCGGAATCGCCGTCGCCATCGTAGCCGGTACCGTTGTCGTTGGAGGGGCGATGGTCACCGCAGTAGGTACCGGCTGCACCACATGCGCCACGGCAGGTGCCGGTACCAACCGAACCGGCCCCGACGGAACCACAGCGCCAGGGGCACCCGGCGGCACCGAAGCAAAAGTGGGAGGCCCCGCAGTCGGTCTGCCCACCTGCATCCCTCCACGCCCAGCGCCGCGACCGCGACCACCAGGTGCCGGCCCCGGGGGTCGCTGCCCCGCCTGTCCGCCCTTGCGCTGGGGGTCCGCCATGGTCGAGGAGTGCGAGAGGAGGGCACAGAGGAAGGATCGCTGGCCGGGAGTCGAAGCAGTCGAAGCGGACGCAGAGTTCGACAAGGGAGGAGACGGCGGCTGCGTGCGAGGTCGCGATCGATCGGCCTTGGCCCAGAGTATTTCGAAGGCTTCCTCGAAGTAGCCCCACGTCTTGATCTTGGGCCCGCCCTTGGCCCCACCGGACAGCGTATGTGTACGAATCCCGCTCGGCCTCGACTCCTGCTCCGCTGACTGCGGATCGAGATCCCGCTCGGCCTCACAAACGCCGGTCACCGCCGTGAAGCTTGCTGGCAGGAAGTCTCCTAGGCATGGTGGCGGTGTGATTCTCGGCCGCGGCACAGGACCTCGCCATCCCAACCGGATTCCATTTTTCCGTAGCGCAACGCCTCCCTGCGCCGAACCCCCGGAGTCGGATGATCTCGTCGGAGAAGACCCACTTCGCTCCAAGACGTTGGAGCCCACCTCGCCGGACGTGCACACAGAACCCGTAACTCCGGCGGGATCTTTCTTCTTCTCCCAGTACCTCGACTCCGGCGAGGAGAATCCAATCCGGTCCCAGAACCCTTGCGCCGTCGCTTCGTCGGACTGCACTGGCCTGGAGATGTCCTCCCGAGAGACCTCGCGATCTTCCCCGAGGACCTCCTCCGCGCAGCGCGTTGCCGTCCCTTCCGCCTCCGGCGCCTCGTCCTCGTCTAGCGGCCCAAAACGAGAGCCAACAGTCGCTCCAAGACCTCCCGGCGCCAAGGTGAGCCGCCGGCCTCGAAGATCGAGAGGAAGCCGCGGCGGCGAGGGCTGCTCCGCCACCGGCAACGGCGCCCCCGTTACCGCCATGAGAGTCGCCTCAGTGCTCGTTATGTTACCGCTAGGCGAACATAGTTTTATGTACATGCTGAATCTGCAAGATTAGTATTATTCCATTTCTTGCTCCATTGACATGAAGTAAACTACACACATTTATGAACATTTTTTCCCAATAGATTCTAAAATAAATTCCGCACACAACAGGTACACATTTAAGCAACCGCAAAGTAGTCCAAAACATCTTATACTGTGGAACGGAGGGAGTACTAGATTGAAATGTTAGATTTTTCTCATTTTTGCACATACCAAAATATATAGTATTTCTGGTCAAGATTTCACACGTTGTTAGAATACGACATTATGTACCTCCAGGACTTCTTTTTAGAGAATTATGAAACTTAAAAATATGATTTTTAAACATAAAGATCTACCTAGAGCTCGGCCTCCATGCATTTGTCCACTGGAGATTTCCATATGTTCTCTCACTAGCTGACAATAGCTCCAGGTACTACCATCTCATAGCTACTTGTAGAACGGTAAAGAGTAATGGGCAATGTACACGTAGCAATTGCTGTAGCAGCAAGTTGTCCCTTTGTGGGGCGTACCGGACGGGCGCATACGACAGTATTTGCGGACAGACAATTCAAGTGGGTGTACGACTGCAGTCGCAGTCGCCGCTGCATCGATCTACTACTACTCTATATTTAGGTAGGCGTGTGGCGCTTGTGAGCGTACGGTCAGAGCTGGCCATGCTACTTTTAGTACTCACCCAAACATATTTGTACTCACATCTTTGGTGTATATTTTGGCTAAACACTGGCCATCCATCTCCGCTTTAATTTGGAATACTTACTCGAGCGTCGCTTCACTCCTCCAATGCATGCTCAGAGCATCTCCACTCGCGCCCATATAGTAGGTGTCCGGACGAGCCCTTTGAGGGCTCGCCCAGACGGCGCAGCGCCGGCGAGGGGCGCAGCTGCCTACTCGCAGCCCCACTTGGAGGGCCCACCAAAAAAAAAAGACGGCCCAATATTTAAAATTTTGACAATATTTTACAAAATTTGAATGAAATTTAAACAATACTAAACTAAAAACATAAAATTAAACTAAATTGAACACGTCGTAGTCGGTGTCGGTGCTACCGTCGCTGCCGTCGTCGTCGCCGCCGCCCCAGAGTCTCGGCCCTGCCTCGTCGTCGTTGGCCGCCGGCACCGGCGAGTCCAGGTCGATCAAGGGGGCGCCTGTCATCGCCGCTGTGTCGACAACGGACCGCGCGCGCTGCCGTGTCGAACATTGGCGGCGGCGTGTTGTACGACGTGATGAGCGCCGCCCCGATGCCCTCCGGGTAGTCCTCCGTCGCCGCCGCTGTCTGCAATGCCTGGAGCTGCTCGAAGAGGGTGAGGGGGCTCTCCAGTACCGACTCCTGCTTGAGCACGCGCAGCCCCGGCTCCGGCTTGGCACGAGGACCAGCGGCGCCGGGCGACGGCGGGATGACTGGGCGCCGCTCCCACCCCGGATGTGGAGGCAGCCAGTGCGCCGCGTCGACCCGCCCGAGCTAGGCTCCTTCTTGACGCGCAGATGCGGCGGCGTCGACTTCCGCGGCTCCGTCTTGGGGACGCGTAGGGTCGAGCGCCACGAGGAGCCGCCAGCGGATGAAGAGGAGGAGCGCGAGATGGAGGTAGAGGGAGTCGCCGTCGACCGTCTAGGGTCCCAGACGGTGGGCGCCAGCCAATGGAGCCGCGGAGTGTCACCGGCGGCGATGTGGGCGAGGACAGCGTCGATGGAGAAGCCATCCTGCACCCAAAACGTGTTCCGGCCGTATTTGTCGCGCTCGTGGGCGGGCGGCGCCAGCCCAGGGCCGTCCCAACGGTTCCAGCGCTCGTCTGGATGCGCTTGAACTCCCGCTCGTACCGCGCCGTGTTCGCCGGGTCCCAGGCGGGGTCGGCGCGTTGCGCCGGCGTCAACTTCTCGTAGAAGTGAGCGAGCACCACGGCCTTCCAAGAGGCGTCGCTCACCTTGGGCGCGTCCGGGATAGCTAGCGACGCCGGCGCGTCCGATGGTGAACCCGTGCCCGACGCGCATGTCCGGCGTGCACGGGTACCATGCGGCGAACAGCGCGCGTGCCTGGTGTTTGAGGAGGGAACGGCGGGAAAAGCCAATGGCGGCGAGGGAGTGCCATGGATGCGGAGGGGGAGGCGAGAAGAGAGGCAGAGCGCGGCGAGGATAGAGGCAGAGTGTGGTGAGCCGAGCGGTGGGGGCGCCATTTTATACATGGCGCGGCGGGCCAAAGGCTGCGCCCGCATTAACTCCGGCAGCCGCTTTGGGAAGCCGCGCGCCCGCCGCGTGGGCGATGCGACTGGCCCAAACGACGGCTCCCTGCGTTTCTGCGCCGCCTCGGGAGAAGACGGAGCCCGGACGCCGCTTTAACTGCGCGCCCGTCTCACAAATGGGGCCGGGCCGTGGGCGCCACGCGGCCGTTTCTTCCCGTCTGGCGCCCCCACGGGAGCCCCTACACGACGGGCTTGGGCTGGACTTTCGGACGGGAACTGGGAGCGCGTCCGGACGGGAGAGCCGATTGGGGGACGCGAGTGAGCGCGCTCGGGGCCGGTCCGAACGAGAAAGGCCACGGGACGGCCTTGGGTTGGCGACCGGAGATGCTCTCGGCACATATGTACACTTTCTCTGTCTTGTTGCGATGCTTCGCAGTGCATGTACCAGCAGCTATGTGTCGATCGTTCCTGTGTGTAGAGAGAGATGCTCACACTTGCTCAGCTCTGTCTCGTTGCGTAGCTTGTCTTGGCATGCAGCTGCAGCTGCTCTTCTCACCAATGAAAACTCAGCCAACGGTTGGACGACAAACGCCATGAAAACAGTCAGGTCGAGTCAGCAGAAACTCGGTCAGACGTCCGTCGCACACTTTCTTCATGGCGGTCAATGGTCATTGGTCAATGCTAGCTACCTCCACGCACGCATGTCAAGTCGTTCAATCATGTCAGGTAGCGTCTCTTTGCAAATTGCAACGCCATGCATGGGTGTGTGCACACATATGTATGCTCACAAGTTTGATTTTGTACTTGTCATATTTTTAATTTTTAAGAAAAGAATTGCTATTTTCTTGTGACATGCATAATCAATCACCTGTTTTCAACTTAGCTGCTCGAAAATCAAGTATCCTGTTCTGAAATACTAGCTTAATGATCAATTATTTGTCCCTAAATATGTCACGCTGGACAACGAAATACAACGGCTACCAGGGAAAATATGAGCATTCACATATCTTGCAATAAATTTTAAATTGTTCACAAGTTGCATTTTAGAGAATTACGACCACTCCCAATTTTTAAAGGATGTATAAATTTGTGCGTTTTGCAAAAAAGAAGAAAAAAATTCATATGTAGACACGGTTACTATACTTTGCATAGAATCTAGCCCTTTTGCATACATCACAAATATGTATACTTTTTGCATTATTCTTGTACAAATTTTTTTGAACATACAGAAAGCATGATTTATATTCCAACTAAAATCTAAAATGTGAAACTTCACATTGTTAATGAATCAAGGCAAATCTTTTGCCTTTTCCTTCAAAAAACTTCACATTGTTGCTAATAAGTTTATGCGCCAGCATGTGCCATAAATCCGCAATAAGGCCTCTTATTTCCGACAAAGACATAAATTCAAGCTAGCCAGCACGCCATCTACGACTAGTTCCACATGCTAATTGTTGAACTTGGCTTGACCATAATTCGGGGCACATGTATTCATAGAGTTTGACTCGTTAGAAATTTGAAGTGTACTAGATCTAGATTCATACATGGATTTATTCGTCAAGAAGCATTTCAATGGAAAAGTAGGAACACTAGTAAAATCATGTAAAAATATATAAAAAAATTGTAAATAACGCAAAAAACAAAAACATAACACATCATCAGGGAAAAATTCGTCTGGGGTAAAATTTGTGCTGATCAGCGAAATCGATGGAAGTTCCCAAAATTTCAGAAAAGTTAATGAAATTTTATTTGAAAATGTCTTTTTAATCAGACAGATGGTTATAACATAGAATACAATCTCCCTGTCAGGCGCCTTCTTGTATAATAGAAAGGATTTTATTGTTTTTCTAGCCGGAAAGTTCAAATGTACAAAAATTCAAACATGCCCGCACAATTTCTAATAAGTGCATACACCAGCATGTGCTCGCACTAAACGTGCGACGCCACACCTCTTTTATTACGACAAAGACTAAACGTGCGCAAATTTCTCCCGGCTTGACAATGATCGGATCCGGTCCATGTATGTCAGTGGCATTCATAGAGTGTGACTTGGAAGAAATTTGTGTCGCACTAAGTGTGGATCCATGCATGGATCTTGTGTCTCAAGAAGCATTCAAATGAATGGATGGATGGATGATCACCACAAAACCCTCTGCAGGGGCCGACTTCTTTTTAGGATGGGAGCAACTTTGTGGCTTTCCAAGAGGGAGAACGTGTTGTTCCCTGGTTTGGACCGGCAGCACACAGTTTCGGACCCAAGAACAAGTTGCTGGCTCAAGTTCCCATCGACCCCAACCAGAGCCCCGTCTCATCTTCTTGCTTGCAACTTGCAACCGGTTGAGATCAAAAGGACAGCCACCTTGTCCCTACCTGGCCATAGCTATTCGAGGTCGATGTGTATGGTTCAAAGAATGGAGCTTGCCACTTGTGCTTAGAGTACAATGCTAGACGTACGTAGGTTCCTGGTGATCATATGCAGGTTCAAAGAATCTGCTACATGTGGGGGCATGCAGGTCAATTCTGTGGATGGTGTCACGGATGCATGCATGGATAGATAAACATTGTACGTTTCTCCCTTTTTAAAATTTTAATATCAATTTGATGGTATCTCTGATGCAACATGGATATATTCTGTAGCGCATTGGATGGTTTGGTTTTCGTGCATGCATGCAAGAACGCGTGCTAGCTGCAGACCCAGCAGTACTGGTTTTGGTCAAATCCATTCGGAGAGCGCGCGTGTGGGAAGCAGGCTTTGACAGGAATTTCCATGGCTGGGGTTTGATTAGAGCTAGCTAACTTGTGGCAACCTAATTAAGATGCTTCCAAATTGCGCGCGCGCATGCGTTGTGCGTGCATTTCATGGACATTTGGTATTCCTACTATTTTTTTTGAAGCGAGGCAAAAGTTTTGCTTTTATATTGATATATAGGAGAAGCAAACATGGAACAGCCTAGACCAAAGAAAAAAGAAACCGCTAGAAATCTAGCGCCCACGAGGATCTAGATCAACCTACTCCATCCAATCTATCTGAAAGAAAAATCGTCATCTCTTAAACTTTGACCCTAACTCGAAACGGCAGCCATGCGGTCCGACAACCGGGTAGCAGATCAGGCTGAGACGTCCAGCGCCACCGGTGGCGCGAAATCGCTGCCCCCCGTTCCAGTGAGGGCAATCAAAGCTTCATCCGATGCCGTCATGGATGGCAAGTTCAGCCTGAATAGGGTCGTCAACGCATCGATTGCCAAACCCGAGAGCGGTTTCTTGAGGGAACTCGAAAATTCCTTCCTAGCCTTCTCCAATGGCATATCACCGACATCCAACCCCATCTTCTTGTCGAGAACTCGCACAACTTTGTCAACCGCTGGGAGGTGAGGTTTCGTCGCAAGCCTGCTGCTGCGACAGTCGATGGCTGGCGGGACCACCAGAACACGTGGCGACGACAGAAGAGGCGTGGGCAGCAACGACGCAGCCGGCGGGCCGAACAGATCCGCAACACTGCGTATCGCGATGTCCGGTGAGGCGAGGGCAGCATCACCATCCGTGACGCTAGCCTCAGCGGCAAGGAGGCAACCGAGCGCAGTGGCCTCTGCGTCAACATCGTCCACTCCCGAGTCGAACATGATGTCCGCTTCCGAGCCGAAGATGACGACCTCACCTGACACTTCTAGCGACCGCGGCCCGTGCTGATGTGACTCCACTTGCACACAACGTGTGTCCTCTCCTTGCTCCGTTAGCGGCAGCGGCCTGACTCCCTCGTTCTCCTCCGCAAGCGCTTCGTCCACTCCCTCCATCAACATCCGCGGCATTGTGATGTCCTCGCACTCCCGAATGGACATCTCCCCAGTCACCTCTGGTGGCAGCGCGGCTCGAGCTCGTGCGACTTCACTTCCTCACGGCCCTCGCCCTCTCCCTGCACAACCGGGGAGCTAGAGCGCGTCTCCGGGAGAAGAAAGGACACCTGGTCGAGGAGCGCACAAGCGCGTTCATTCCAGCAGCGGAGCAGTGGCGTGACACTGGCGGCGAGGCAATCTTTAAGCTCTGCACGGAGAGACGTCGCCATCTCCGAGAGGGCGCCTCCCTCGGGTCTAGTTGCGACGGAGCCGAAACCGCACGTTGCCTTCTCAATAACTATGGTTTCATATAAAATGTTGTCATAATATAAAATTTCATAAATTTGTTGTTAATATACACCTACACAAAATATTGGACCAATAAGATCTGAACAAAAATTTCATAAATTTGTCATGCATAATAGTAGTTTTATTGTTAGCACTAGGTGCTCAGAAGAAGTTAACAACATAACCTGCAAAGAGAAAACAACTCATTCGTAGAATCATGTTCTCACGCTTTTGTTTTTGCTTCATGTAAAAAGGTTTACACGTAAAGATGTGCCACATACTGGACCAATAAGAAATGACATGCATATTCAACTGTGACAAAATATAAAATCTCGTAGGGCTCCTTTGATTTAATGAATTTTCAAGGGATTTTTGGAGGATACGAATCCTATGGATTTTTAGTATTTCAAAAAATATAAAATGGCAGGAAGACAATGCAAAATCATGTTTTGACATCATACATCCCAGGCCCAGGACCACACAATTATTTATTTAGTTCACATAAAATGGAATAAAATTACCGCAGGTGTAAACTGCATTGAGATGTTGAGGGTTATAACATCATGAAGGAAAATAGAAATATCACCAAATATCTTGTCCACGTTAGCCAGATCCTTAGCATCTCTACTTTATCATCTAGCAAGTATACGAACTGCAGTTTGCTTGCTGCCATTTGCAGCTGAAATGTTTTGGCACGTTATGAAATGAGAAAAATAAGGAATTTTTGTCTTAAAGGACCACCTCAACAAATGCAATGCCAGAAAAGACCACTACCCAGTCGAATTGACAAAAATACCAAGGCGGCAAGTTAGCCAAGTGCCGCGTGGCACTTGCCGCCACCCATCAAGGCGGCAACACTGTTTACGTCGCTGTAACGGTAGTTCAGACTAGCTGAAACGGGGGCACGGTGACGTGGCTGGGTGCCGCCACTGGGCCAGGCGGCATATTCCTGCCACCACTCAGATCGAGCTACATGGAACTGCATGCATGCACATGGGTCATGGGCTGTTATTCACCCATTTAAAAAATACTAATCGTGTAATGACCCCAACTAATCCATGCATCCATGTACCTATAGTGTTACACACACTTCTTGCAGTCACGTAGTAGCATGTAAGTTGGCTAGGTGGCAATCTTTTAACTCCTATAGATAGCAAATACTAATTTCTACATTATTGCAAAATTTCTGTAATGAAATATTTATATATATTTTTCATTTATTTAGAAATAACTCAACATTATTTTACAGGGTTATTTCGATAATGTTGTCGATTTAATCGCGCAGTCAAATATTCTTTCGAAAATTTAGTGTTATTGCGGTTGTTCAAAATATAGGTCAATATTAGACCACTATCATCAGCGACGTCGAGTATGTCAGTAAATTTTTTTATTATTTATTTTTCACCTAGAGTGTTTATTTATAATTTATTTAATTATATTACTCCCTCCGTCTCATATTAAGTGTCGCAAAAATTGATAAAAATGGGTGTATCTAACACTAAAACATGACTAGATACATCTATTTTTATCTATTTTTATGACACTTAATTTGGGACTGAGGAAGTATTACTTTTCATGATCGTCAGTAATTTTTTACGGCTCGAGATTGTCTCCGTCAACTCCATTGAGATCTGGATGTGATTGTTATTATAATTTAGATTTTAACACGGAACGTAAAGAATAATAGATGATCATTAAATGTGACAAAATAACTAAATAAATTTTGGAAAAATGTTCCACATAAAAATAAATAATAAAGGAGTTTATTTACTACATCGGCAGCGACACTAAATCTTTAAAGAAATATCCGATCGCTACCAGTCGTCGGTATTGTTCATCCAACCCTATGAAATACTTTCGAGTTATATTAAAAAAATGCACACATTTCTCATTACGAAAATGTTGTAGTATATGTTGCTACCTATTCAACAAAAAGGTTTTGCAGATAGGTAACTTATATGTTATGAGTTATACGTGATTAAAAAAATTGTTCATCCCTTCATGGATGCACGGTTTAGCCGGCTGTGTCACTAACGATTATTAAACTGTAAAAGGGTGATTAACATTCTATCGGGCCGTGTGCATGCAGTTCCATGCATGCATGTAAATCGACCAGGTCCACGGCAGGAAGATGCCGCCTGGCTTGGTGGCGGCACCCAGCCACGTCACTTTCACCCTATTGAGGTAGGGCCCACTACACCCTGTTTTCCGTTGCTGCTCAGTCTGGCCTCCCGCTCTACGGGGTGAACAGGTGAACAGTGTTGCCGCCTCCAGCGGTGGCGGCAAGTGCCAAGCGGCACTTGGCTAGTCTGCCGCCACGGTATTTTTGTCAATTGCACTGGATGGTGGTCTTTTTTGGCATTTCATTTGTGGAGGTGGTCCTTTGTGACAAAAATTCAAAAATAAGGAGGTCGCTAGCTATCTAGTGGTGTCCTATTTTCCACCGTGGAAGACTGCCCACTTGCCAACAGACGCAAAGTTCAATTGACCGGTGAAAATCATATCGACTGGCCAACTGGGCTTAGGTGAAAATGATATCATGCATGCATGAACCTTTTTTTGTGTAATTAATTATAGGTGCTTGATAATTACTGTATATACACACAATTGGGCACGTTGGTCTGCTAGCAAGTTGTTTGTTTCTTCATAAAAGCATCAGAAAAAAAAGAAGCCGGGTCGACGAGAACAAGATAAGAGTTGTGAGGACATGTATGCTGAGTCTACGCATCAAATTAACATGTGTTAGTTAAGGACTGGATCACTTGCGTGGATGTTTGTGTCTCCTGCTTCGAGATCAAGAAATTAAAACGGAAGACGCGTATCAATTGCTGATCCATTAGCTGCTGAATTTCCTGACAATTAAGAGATCGATCTTCTGGAAATTAAAGGTTGTGCTTTCTTGACCATAACAATATGGAAGCTAGCTCAAGTACGCTATAGCTCGCCCAGATCGAGCCAATGCCCAATGCAGAGCCAGGCACTGTACGTCCAATAATTAAGCTCTCGTTGTACCAAAACATGGCCGACCGTGACCCGAAGAGATGCAGACTGGGAGCGAAGAGAAAGGAGATGCTGGGCTTCCATGGCCCATGGGCTTATTGTCAACCAAACAGGTGTTGTGATTTCCATTCGTCCTCGAAACAGACCCTAGCATTTTTTTTTGCGGATTTTAAATAGGCCAGTGTTGGACGTTCTCCGGAGGATCCTGCACGCGGATCCTCCGGATCCCGGACCATGCGATTGGCCTCATGTGAACCGTCCGATAAAAAAAGAAACGACGACCCAACACACACACTTCTTGCCCATGTGGAAAAAAAAATCCCCCGTAAATTCCCGCGTCTTCCCAAGCAAAAGCACATGAGCGCCGTCAGGCCCGTCACTCACAGCTCGAAGCCTCGAACCGGCCACTGACATCGAACAACAGCAGCATTCCCGCCTCGCCATGGAGGCACCGCCGCCATTGTGGAAGCATCTCCGGCGACCTATTGTAAAACCTCCTTTTCGTTATGGGAGCACCGACGGTACCATTGCTGCCACACCATGGCAGCACGCCACACCATGGAAGCATCTCCGGCGAACGACTGTAACACCTTCTATTAACCATGGGAGCTTCGCCACCGGATGGCGTTAGCATCGCACGAAGAAGAAATTTGCTACTATCATCACGCAAATAAAGAAAATTGCTACAATAGTTATATGAATGTGGATCAAAAGGGGACAGATTCCGCTTCAAAACCTCGAAAAATTTGCACAACATAAATATTGCATCATGTGAAGAACAAATTGCTACAAATATTCTATGGCTTTGCATCCAAAAGACAAAAAAAAATTAGCTACAAACTTCCAAAACTTTTGCACCAGATGTAAAAAGGAAGAAATAATAAATGAAGAAAATTCGCTCCATACGCTGGGCTGGTGCAGCACTACTAATGGCTCACGGCGGCACGACGTGAAGACCACAGAGTCGCTACTCCACATTACGGCACCTGGAAGACAAACTGGTCGAGCTCCTCCTCTTGGGTGTCTTCATCCATGGAGGCTGACCAAGAGAAACTCAAAGGTGGGTGAACCCATCCGTGGCGGCTAACTTGGTCGCGGTTGAGGCCGCAAACGAGCAGCCTCACGGCGGTTGGTGCATCTCCGGTGTGTAGGAGCTAAGTACCGACCGGAATTAGGTGGGTGGGGGACGGAATCAGGTGGGAGCGTGCTTACGAGGGTTGCGCCATCGACTGGTGGGAAATGTAGGCGGCACAGGAATTGGAAGGAAAAGGGCGAGAAGGAAGAAGGGGATAACGCCGCCACGCTTGTGTGGTGGGTGTGCGAGGGGTGAAATGATAAGGTGCATAGCTGCCTGTGTTGTGCGGGCCCGCTCGGGACGCGCGTCGACGTGTCAAACTGGAGGATGCCTCCTCCATAGGAGGAGAAGATTTTACCTTCTACATTAGGAGCACCAGCAAAATCTGTGAAGGCATAACATATATCACTTCCACTTATGAATCAAAGATCAAACCACAACAGTGTTGCAGATATGCCCTACAATAATTTTTAGTTATTATTCTATCTCCAAGTTTATAATTAAGTTTATGTTATCATGCTATAACTGCTATAACACTTGAAAAGTAAGTTTGAAAAGGAAATATTTGTGCTTGTGTGAATACATAAACAAACAGAGTTTCTAATCTTTTCTCTAAGATTAGTTTATGGTTTGTGAGATGAACACGTTTTTATGATCATGAAGTTCGATAAAGTCTAGCAAATCTAAGAACTTATTGTTAGAGTAACACTAGTACTTAACCGATACAAGTATATTATCTTGCTAAAGAGACTAAACAATTGTAATATATTCAGCAAAGTACATATGAAGTTCTCATTGACTAGAATTCCTATACTATGAGAACATCTAGTGACCACACCATCGAAAGTTATACTTTGGATGTCTTCAACCGTCCAGCGTAAAAGAGGATCATAAGGTTGACGTATGGGTATAATCTAGAGCGTGTAATGGAACTGAAATCGTTCAAGACTAGTTTTTAACTCTTCCAGATGATGGAGAGATACATGCTCTGAGTCCTCTAATTATCACCGATGTCAATCAATCGTTTTGCTAGACACAATGTGATTTATCACAAGGACATCGGGGATATGGATGAGAAAAGAGAATGATATCGGTAAGAGTTTTGTATGTGTTATGATCAAAGGGTTTTATCAGACTAGATCACATAGTGTCACCTCGCGGTATCGTTGATATCGTAAAGTAAAGAGAATAAGTGCAGTGAGTAATTTGTGCAAGTATATTGGAGAATAAGTTCAGTGTTTAACTTGTGCAATGATAGACTAGCAGTGGTATCAGAGCGTACTATGACTAGATACGATTGGATCTAGAGCACATTTTTTTGTGCAGGTATGGCATAAACTTGTGGAAGTATATTAGAAGGTCTCTAATATTCAGTTTCTTTTCATTGCTTCCCAATAAGCCATGTTTTGTTGGATATATGCCCAACAGACAATAAAATATATCCGTTTCATGATTAATGTATTACGATTTTATGCTATGACTGCTATGGTCACTGAATATGAGATTCAGAGGAAAACCCATACGAACATGTAGCTAGAAACATAAACACACCGTTATCATGTCTCAGAGACAAACTTATTAATATTATATGACCATGTTTTCCTAGTCATGAACATTTGTTATGTTAATATTAATGAGAGAACAATGTTGTTTAAACATTATGGATAGGTAGTCCCAAGTAGTTGAGATACTACAAGATTAGATTTGCTAAATAGTATCATCACAGAATGGTTGTTTTGTTTGCTTCCTTACAACACGAGAATATTCAATGATGTTTACCGTATGGATCATTTTGATATAGTCAAATATAACATCGTAAACTGGGTGTTCAAAAAGGCTAACATGGGTGGTCACGAAAGTATTCATTGATTGTGATAGTTCTAGATTGGGAATTACTCCTCTACTTAATAAAGATATATATCCAGGATCCACTTGGTAAAATAGTATCGGTAAGTAAGTGTGCGTTGACAAGGACATGACACTAGTCATGGGGATACTATGTCACGGTAACGAGTAAAATGAATCATACCGGATATTGGGAATAATGTGATAGGTTGATTAAAATAGTTTAATCATGATCTGATCATTTATCTCGTCCCGAGGTATTGATTAGTATCGCAAAGTAATAGAAATTACTTAAGAACCAACAAGTTCAACACTTTTCTTCGTATAACTTGTAGAAATCAATATGGACGTCCATGGTCCCGATATTGATTGTTTATTAGGAAAATGGTTTTCCACGCATGTCTACTACTTATCGAACTTGTAGGGGTCACACACTTAAGGCGTCAAAGTCTCTTGTTTGCATTGGTTGATCCGGAGTAGAGTATGGTATCATTTGGGTAATTCCGGCGTGATAGAATAAATACTCAGAAGATATTACGGAGGACATGAGATGTCCAGGGATGTTGGAAATAGGTTTCTAACATCAATAGGTAATGGTCGATGTCATTCCGATATCACAGAAACAAGTCTGGTGTCAATCGGAGCCGTTGTGGGAAAGTTACCATAAGAAAGGAATAATTTAGGCATATGAGATGTCCCGGGATGCCAGGAGTATGTTTCTAACATAGTTATATAAGGTCAATAATTTTATCTATAGGGGTCACGGGGTTTCGGAAGAGTTTCGGAGGACTTTCCATATACGAAAGCAGTGTCGGAGGGGTGCAGATCGATTTCCTCCAGTGGGCAAACCATAATTTTAGGGTATGCAAGGTGGGACCCATGGTGTCACAAGATAAATTAGCTTTTCCTGGGAATTTTTCCTAATTTAATTGAGAAATAAATGAGGTGGAAAAGTGGGAAAAAGAAAATTTAAATAGGGAGGGAGATTTGAATCCATCTAGGAGACCTATCCGAATCCTCCTAGGTCCCTTGGTGCGGCCAAGAGAGGGAGGGGAAAACTGACTCCCCCCTCCCCCATGGAAAGTCCCTCCCTGTTACCACTATATAATGCCACCCCTCCCTCATTGTTGAGACATACAATTGGCCTTCGGGCAATTCTCTGTGTCTCTCTCTCTCTTAGGATTAGAGATCCAATTAGAGACCCTCTATTTAAATTAGAGCCTCTAATTAGAACCTATCTAATTAGATTGTAGGGTCTAATTAGAACATCTCTAATTGAGTTAGAGCTTCTGATTAGAGACCCTCTAAATTACTTAGGGCCTCTTCTAATTGTGGAGATGATGGCTATCTCTCTCGTTTAGACCTAGCCCTAATCTCCCCTTCCTTTCCCATGTGTTGGGACTTCTCCACCTCAATTGCAAAACTGTGGTGCCTAGTCTTGGACGGCGAAGCGCTGCAGGATTTTGATGGACATATGTGTGCGAGCTCTCAGAGGGGTAACACGTGATACCAACACTCTATAGGGCCCGTAAGGTGGGATACGGGGAATCAGCAACAGTCCCACCACTAGGCTTAGCGGTGGGACTCTTCACCATCCATCACCGACATCGTCATCGACACTTCTTCCGTGCTTTTTCTAGGTAACGAATTTGATCTATCCGTACCTTTACCTGCATAGTAGATCATGTGTGTTACGTAGGATGGGAAATTTGAAATTCTTCTACGTACACCAATAATGTTTGTTTTGTTTCCTGCGGCATGGTATCACTTTTTACAAAATTTTGTCAATCCTAGGAAGCCCGAGTTGCTCCTGTCATACCTCACTTGATCCGAAGAAGTACGCCAATAGCTTTAGGTCGCAACATAGTTGGTCTCATATCACGGCATGGTGGAAGGGGCATGTGGGTTGGATCCACACGGTTGTCATGGTTATTAATAAGTTTAAATTGAGGCTCAAGACGTTTTCGTAATGTCTGTGTTTCAATCACCCCGCAAATTTAATCTAGTAATGAGAATTAACATACCTTGAATTGCATAGGTGATGATGATACTTGATCGTAGAACCTACATCCACACTAAAACTTGCAAACAAAACGTTAGAGGCGTCTAACTTGTTTTTGCAGAGTGTGCGTGTGTTTTGGTATAGCTATTATGTTATTGTATTTTGACATGATGGTCAATTCCAAAGGATTGTCATTGTTCGACATCGACAATGAGGCATTCATCGCGGAGCTTGGAGGAAGTACATGATAACAGAAAGTGGTCGTTTCTCCATCATGGAAAAACTTGAAGATATTTATACCGCAGCGGAATTTCCTTTTGGAGATGCTACAAGAAATCTCTGAAGAACAAAGGCTATGCCGAATCACACGAATTTATAAATTTCCTGTCATGTTTATCCTTTGTTGATTGCACCTTGATTGCATAGTAGTCGTTTATTAGGGTGCTTCCTCACATAAAAATATAAAGCTTGTTCGTGTTCTCCCATCTGGTAGCAACCGTCATAACAAACTTGACTTTGCGTCCATCACTTGTATCCAAGGGTCAACGCCTTCTTATCATCTGAAGTGGGTATGGATTGATTACTTGTATTTAAGGATCAGACCGTACGTGCGGTATCAGTTGGTTATCTTGACGTTCAAGCATAACTAGTTATGATCTCAAAATACAATCATCGAAATATGAGCGAGAATCACATTATGTGATTGGCATGGTGGAATACCCTTTAGGTTATGATTGGTTGAGATGTATCCATCCGTCTTGTAATAATTTATTGGGATCTCGTTTCACTGAAAGTTGATTATGAGGAATATCAGTTTGAGTGGGAGCATATATAAATATCAATTTTACTGAAATAAGTAGTGAAAATTAATTTTGAACTATAGTGTGTAAATAAACTTGTTTTATTGTAGAGATGGATTCCTTTGTTAGATATCAATATAATCTGATGATGAGCCATGAGCCTTTGGCTGCAAATGGAAATAATTTTGGGGAATGGTTTCATGCTCTAATGAAAGTTCTAAGGAACTCCAATATGGATCACTTTGTGAGTGCAATGCCTAGAGATGAAGATCATGATTGACCTCATATCCAATGTGACGTGTGCCTTATCAAGGAGCTCATGCACACATGTATTGATCAAGAGTTGGTTGATCGGTTCTGTAACCATCATCTCTACTACCTAGTAGAGGAACTGAAAGCTCTGTTCTCACATGAAGTGCGCAATGAGCGTTATATCTGACAAGAGAACTGATGAATAATCAAATTGGATTAGGTGAACGCATAGAGCTGTTTGAAATTAGAATTGTCAGATTAGAAAGAAAACTCAGAGATGTTGGTCGATACGTCTCAAAGTATCTATAATTTCTAATGTTCCATGTTGTTTTCATGCCAATTGCTACATGTTTTCTATATACTTTATAGCATTTTTATGTATTTCCTGGGACTAACCTATTAACAAGATGCCACAGTGCTAGTTCCTTTTTTCTGCTGTTTTTGGTTTCAGAAAAGTTGTTCTGGAAATATTCTCGAAATTGGACGAAACGAAATCCTAGGGTCCTATTTTTCTGTCATGTACACGGAGTCCGGAGGAGACCCGGAGGGGGGCCACTAGGTGGCCACACCATAGAACGGCGCCCCCCCTTGGTCGCGCACCATGTGGTGTGGGCCCCTCGGGTGCCCACCGACATCGCCCTTTCGCCTATATATACTCTTCCTCGGGAAAACCCTAAAGACCCGATCCTCCATCCATGAAAAGTTTCGTAGCCTCCGTTATCGTCAACCCTAGTTCTGGAGGGTTCTGAAGCTCTCCCCGGAACCCTGTCGGGAGGGGAAATCATCACCGGAGGGGCCTATATCACCATGCCTGCCTCCTGAGTGATGCGTGAGGAGTTCATCCTTGCACTACGGGTCCATAGCAGTAGCTAGATGGTTGTCTTGTCCTCTTTTAGCCACCATGTTTAGATCTTGTGAGCTTCCTAACATGATCAAGATCATCTATCTGTAATGCTACATGTTGTGTTTTGCTGGGATCCAACGAATATTGAATACTATGTCAAGTTGATTATATATCTATCTTTTATATGTTATTTGTGATGTTGCATGACTAGTAGATGCTCTGGCCTAGTTGATGCGTGTAACTCCAAGAGGGAGTATTTATGCTCGATAGTGGGTTCATGCTTCCCTTGCATCTGTGCTCGAGTGACAGAAACATGACGGATGGGGGATGTTTAGTCATATATGCAGTTGGATTATTAGTCATAGATGCAGTTGGATTATGGTCTATGATTCATGTTGTAATGCCCACATAAATATCATAGTAATCATCGTGTCTTGCATATGCACTACGGTGCAGCCTTTATTTCTGTCAATTGCCCAGCTGTAATTTGCTTACCCAACATGTTATATACTCCCTCAAGTCTGGAAAAAGTGTCGCTAGTTCTACTTACAAGTTGTACATAGCATGTAGTTTTCTGCCGACACTTTATACAGGCCGGAGGTAGTATCTTTTATGGAGAGATACAACTAGTGAATTGTGTACCCCGATCCATTCTTTTATACTGATAATACAACCTACTACAAGCACTGTTCTTTGTACTGCAATCATTGTTCTCATTTCATTCACTGCAAACAAACACAATTTTCCACACTATATGTCTAATCCTTTGTTTTCAGCAAAACCGGTGAGATTCACGACCTCACTATTTTGTTGGGGAAAGTATCTTGGTTCTGTTGTCTGCAGATTCCATGTTGCTGCCGAGCCTGGTAGTGCGCCCTGCCAAAATCAGTTTTCAACAACCTTCAAAAGTGATTTCTTTCTCCTACTAGTCGTTTAAACCTTGATTTCTTACCGAGGGAAAACTTGCTGATGCACTCTTCATACCTTCCTCTTGGGGTCTCCCAACGAACGTGTGTTCTCACGTCATCAAGCACTTTTTCCGGCACCGTTGCCGGGGAGGAAGAGGGTTTATGCAGGGTGAGTCTCTCATCTCCAATCTCTTTACTTTATTTTTGTTTTTCTTAGTTTATTTTATTCTGTCTTTTTTGCTTCTTTGTATCAAAAACACACACAAAATAGTTCTTATTATAGTTATTATTTTTATCATGTTTTTAATATTGCTAAAATGAGTATTCCTGAACTTGAGGTTCGTTCTTTTAGGCAACAAGGGGGAGAAAGTTTGAAAAATGCTTGGTATAGAATAAGTGATGCTCATCATAGATGTACTAAAAAACATTCTATCATGATCGTTCTTAGGAATTTTTATGTTGGTATTACTAGTCGGTATAGATATGTTCCGGATACTCTTATAGGTGGTAATTTTCGGGGAACTCCTGCTTGGGCAGCCTGTAATTTAATTGAAAGTTTAGTAGGAACACCACCTACTAAGGTTGTTAAAACTGAGATCACTTTAGAAGATGTTACAAAAAACTGGACTCTCTGGAGAAAAATTTACCAAATTTCCTTGATAATGCTAGCAAAGTTAATGAATCAATAGTATGTATCAATAAAAGAATTACTATTTTAGAGGCTAGCAATACCCATGATAATCAAAACCTCGGGATTGGTATACTAGAGGAGGCCACGAAAAAGTTAAGTTCAGTTTTCTCTTCTCTTAAATTTAAGACCGAGAAAGCTTTTGCGGGAAAAGAGCAAAAATTCATATATGTCCCCATGGTGTCTAAACCAAAACACCATAATGAGCTTAAAATTAATAAAACATTTAGTGGAGTTAAGAGTGATTTACATGTTGAATCATTTTCAGGGGTACCTAAAGTACCAATTGTTACAAGCTGTATTTTTTAAGAAATTCTTGATTTGGATGCTTCTTCATTTGAAAGCACTTGATTTTTTCCTTCTGTTCCTAGCTGAAAGGCGTTAAAGAAAAACAATTCTTGGGAGATAACCCATGTTTTATTTTTGCAATGTTTTCTTCTGTTTTCTTTGAGTCGAGGTGTTGTTTACTTCTGTAGCAACCCCTTTGTATCTTTACTTTTTCGAATTGTTGTGCCAAGTAAAGTCTCTAGTGAAAAGTTGATACTAGATTTGGATTTCTGCGTAGAAACAGATTTTTTTGTCAACTGTTTAATTCGTATAAATTTCTAGAAAAATCGAAATGACCTGAAATGTTTTGTGCATAATCCTCAGCTATTTACGAAACTTTTTCTAGTTCTGATTTTTCTGATTTGAGCAACGTAAGTGCCTCGAAAAAATTCGTCTTTACAGACTGTTCTAGTTTTGATAGATTCTTCCTTTTTTTACTTTGCATTCTCTCTTTTACAATGTTGCGTGAATTTTTTTTCTCCACAAAACATCAGTGGCTGTAGCTAATGTTTAGAAATTATTGATAATGCTTGTGTCCATGCATAACATGTGAGTTTTGATTGTGCACTAACCCTCTAATGAGAATTACTTCGAGTTTGGTGTGAAGGAAGTTTTCAAGGGTCAAGAGAACAGGATGATATAATGTGATCAAGAAGGGTGAAAAGCCCAAGATTGGGGATGCCCCCGTGATTCATCCCAGCAAATTCCAAGAAGACTCAAGTGTCTAAGATTGGCGATGCCCAAGGCATCCCCTTCTTCATCAACAACTTATCAGGTCACTTCTAGTGAAACTATATTTTTATTCGGTCACATCATATGCGTTTGACTTGGAGCGTCTGTTTGCTTTTATTTTATTTTCTTTGCTTCAATAAACTTGGTTGGATCCTAGCATTCTTGTGTGGGAGAGAGACATGGTCCGCTTTTTCATACGAATACTCGTATTCTTAATTATTTTCTAGCTATTGCAATCCTTTTAGCTCATGTTTTTCATGCATCTCTTATTCAGAGCTGTTAGTTCTTATAGAGTAGCGTTACTCTCTTGTTTCTTGTTGAAATAAAGTGCTGGTCTTGGACAGCAATAAAATATTTCATGCTTATAACGGTGCAAAAAGAAGATTGTTTAGACTGTGGCTTAGACTTTATCATGTCATGCTAGATATTATTTTAGTGCTTAGTAGTTATTGATATAGCTTGACTTGTCTCAAATATGTGGGAGTGCTTAATGTGCCATTGAAAGAAATCATGAGTTGTTTTTATCATATCAAAGCATAATATTTTTATATTCTCCTTCGAATGCTTTATTTGGTTGACTTGGCACATTCTTAGACCATGTTATGACTACAAACCAGTAACCTCTAGCCTCTATGATCATTTAGTTTTTGACTTGTAATATCATTTATGCTTTGATTAATAAGGTTTTGTCGCTATCCATCATTATGGCCATTATTGCTCTCTTAGTTTGTCGCTCCCAGTCTTTTGCTAGCCTTCACCGGTACTGAGTATGAGCTCTACTCGTGCATCCAACTCCCAAAAACCAAAATTTTTCCAAATGTGTCCACCATACCTACCTATATGTGGTATTTAACCGCCACTCCAAAGTAAATTTCTCATGTGCTACCTTTAAAACCTTCAAAACAATACCTGTTTTGAGCCCCTATTTTAGCTCATGAGGACACAGGTAGACGATCTTTATCTCACTTGTTGATTGGACTTTACACAACTGGACTAGTGGCACATCGTCTTATCCAAATTGATAGAAGAGCTAGCAACAGGGTGCCAAGCCCCAAACTTGGTTAATATAAATTCTCTTCACTCTTTTTTCTCTTGATTTATTAGTTGAGCATAGTTAATAAGTGTGTAAACAAAAGATAAGAAGGATGATCTACCGACCCCAGTAGAAAGGATGTACTGTATTGTCTGTTTGCTATTCGTTGACATAGACATACACCTCTCTCAAAAATTGTTTTCAATACCTCTGTTTATAAAATAAAAATCTCTAGCACATGAGTTAATCCTTGCTTCCCTCTACTAAGGCCCTTTCTTTTACTTTTTTGTTATATATTTGTCTTCTAACTTTATACACAAATTAAGAGAGGATAGTTGTCATTCTTAGTATAATGTGCATCAGTCGCAAAATTTATTATTGATTGATTCATGATGTGTTATTACTTGTTCTCAAATTACTTGTTTCTAGTCACCACTTGAACTTTGAAGGTGTCCTCGCATTTATGTTTTGCTCTCCTTTTAAGGACAAGAAGAATACCACTTTGCTATGTTTTCTTTATGCTCGAAACAAACATATATCTTTCAGTGAATCATTATTCATGATCTTTTGTTTGTGTTACTTTTCATGTTGCAACATGGTTGCTAAGTTACATCTTTTTAATTATATATATCCTGCCTATGTTTAGAATACTTTGATCTCAGCTTACAAATTCTTTTACAAATATGATGATCAAGATTAAGTTGGTAGCATGTCACCTCAGAAATTATTTTGTTTTTATAGTTTTACCTACTAACAAGATGCCAAAACGCCAGTTCCTGTTTTCTGCTATTTTTTGTTTCTGAAAAGTTGTTCTAGAAATATTCTCGGAATTAGACAAAACGAAATCGCAGGGTCCTATTTTTTCTGTCATGTACACGGAGTCCAAGGAGACCAGGAGGGGGCACCAGGTGGCCACACCATAGGGCGGCCCCCCCCCTTGGACGTGTCACCACGTGGTTTGGGCCCCTCGGGAGCCCACTGACATCGCCCTTTCGCCTATATATACTCTTCTACGGGAAAACCCTAAAGACCCGAGCCTCCATCCACAAAAAGTTTTGTAGCCGCCGTTATCGTCAACCCTAGTTCGGGAGGGTTCTGAAGCTCTCCCCGGCACCCTGTCGGGAGGGGCAATCATCACCGGGGGGCTCTACAACAACATGCCTGCATCCGGAGTGATGCGTGAGTAGTTCATCCTTGGACTACGGGTCCATAGAAGTATCTAGATGGTTGTCTTCTCCTCTTTATGTCACCATGTTTAGATCTTCTGAGCTGCCTAACATGATCAAGATCATCTATTTGTAATGATACTTGTTGCGTTTCCGGGACTCCTAAATCTGGAACTGGATTAGAGTCCAAATCCAAAACGCCAAAGTCCATCTCGTGTCCGGCGTAAAAGTGATCCAATCCATGTCCGGTCCACGTTCAAGCTTGCAACATCCAAATCCATCCAAGTCCAAACTGTAGTATCCACATCCATCCAAATCCAATGGACCTCGGAATCATTGGGACTTCATGCCTCCGCAAGCCACCAACAGGCATTAATCGCTACTCTAGCATCAGCTAGCTGTAACCGGAGCATCACCGTGATTGGAGTTAGAGTGAAGCCTCAACAAATATTCCCTTCTGGAACGTGGAGAAACTTGTGATCGTACCAGATCGAGAATGCCTCGCGCAAGCACCCGGCGCTTATAATGGTCCACGCGAGAGGAGAATAGGCAACCATCGGATGCGGTGGCGGACGGCGACGCGGCGCCGATGAGGTTCATCGGTGGAATGAGACGCGGCGCCGGCGAACGAAGGTCGGAGGCGGACGGAGACGCGGCGCCGGCGAACCCTCACCGGTGAACTGAGATGCGGCGCCGGCGAATGAAGGCCGGAGGCGAACGGCGGCGCGGCGCCGATGGGATTCACCGGTGGACTGAGACGCGGCGCCAGCGAACAAAGGCCGGAGGCGGACAGAGATGCGGCACCGGCGAACAAATGATGAGCGACGGACAGAGATGCGGAGCGGATGGAAAAGAGTGCGGCGGCGGGTAGACAGGCACAAGGCACTTGCGGCCGCACCGGCGGCCGGCGATGCGGCAAGTATCACCGCTATGGGTCCAATGGATCATGGACTATCCAGTGATGACGTCCAAAGTAATCCAATGCTATTGGACCTAGTGTCTAGCTGATGTCCACGTCCATTGAAGTCCAATCCAATTGGATCCAACTTTTTTCAGGTCCAAAGCCCATGGACTTACGAAATCCAATTCCAGATTTAGGGACTCCGATGAATATTGAATGCTATGTGATGACCCACAAGTATAGGGGGTGTATCGTAGTACTTTCGATAAATAAGAGTGTCTAACCCAACAAGGAGCAGAAGGTGTTGACAAGTAGGTTGGATAGAGAGTTCACTGTAAACACTAGCAAACAAGTTTTTGGTGGTTTTGGATATAGCTGATAAATAAAGTGTGAGTAAATAAATAATAGTAATAATAATTGCAGCGAGTGGCCCAATCCTTTTGAGAGCAAAGGACAAGCCAGTTGTTTTACTTATGGTGAATAAACATTCTCGAGGACACATGAGAATCTCGTCAAGTGCTTTCTCTTCATATAGTTGATTAATATTTATTGTTTTGATAGGTGTTGTGTGGGTGAACCTATGCTAATGTACCGCCCAACTAGGACTAATACATACTTGTGATTAAACCCTCTGCAAGCATCGGAAATTACAAGAAGTAATTAAGATAAATCTAACCACAACCTTAAACTCTGGGATCCTACACGCCCTCGTGCATCAGTTTCCTAACAGGGGTTTAGGTTTCTGTCAGTCCGGCAGCCCACAATTAGTAGCCAAATACACAATGCGTCCTCCTAGGCCCATAAAGTTGAAGTGTCATGTAGTCGTCGTTCACATGACACCACTAGAAGAATAACACCACAACTTAAATATCAAACCATGTAGATATTACTTCAACATAATTCCACTACTAGCATCTTGACTTCTACCATGTCCTCGAGAACTAAACGAACTACTCACGAGACATCATATGAATCATAATAAGAGGTGATATAATGGTGAATAAAAATCGGGTCATAAAGTGCAAATACTGATAAATCTTACAAGCATCAACTACTAACAAGTCATCCACACCGGGAGAGAGATCTAGTGGAAAACAATAATAAAGACCCCTAATTGTTACAGCGGGATAAAGGTGGGCGGTGAGGGTGATGGTGCTTGTGGTGAGGATGATGGTGATGATGATCTTGATGAAGCCCAGAGTGGACGGTGACGATGGCGACGATTTACCCTCCACGGGGAGGAATTTCCTCGGCAGATTTGTCCCTGCCGGAGAGCTTTTCTCTCTCTGTTGTTTTCCGCCCCGAGGTGGCAGCGTAATATTTCCTCGATGATTTTCTAGGGCTTAGGGTTCTCTGGGGGTCAAGTACGTGAAAGGGGGCGACCAGAGGTAGGCCAGTGTGGCCACACCACCTGGCTGCGCGACCAGGGGGTGCGCCACCCCATGGTGTGGGCCCCTGGTGGCCCCCCTCTGGCTCCCTTCCGACTTGCTTCCTCTTCTGAACTTCTAAGACCTCTCCGGTGTCCTCCCCCCCTCTTCTTCCGATCTTCTGAAATAGGGTGTCCTGACGGTGCTTTTTCCATCAGATTTCAGGTCCCGGTGTTTATTCTCCAATAATTATTAAACATGCAAAATAAGATGAAATAACATAAGTAATGCATCATAACGTGAAATATATCAATGAATAACAGAAAATAACAATATAACATAGTGGTGCAAAATGGACGTATCAACTTCCCCCAAGCTTAGACCTCTCTTATCCCAAAGCGAAACTGAACTCGGTAAACATGACCACAGGTTTATGGAGTGAGGTGTCGATAAATAAAATACGAACAAGAAGCATCACATCTATCAATACACTAGTCATTCTAGCAAGCAACTCCATCTCATACAATTTAACTTGAAACAAGTAAATGGAGTCACAATAGAGGTGCAAAAAGGATTCAAAATTGGTGAGGACAAACTTCGTTCTTGGTCAGAGAACAATTAACAGTGTACTTATCTTTCGACCAGAGTATTTATATTAGAGCTTATATTGGAAAGTTTAACATGCTCAATCATAACAATTTCTTTGCAATCATTGAAGAATAAAGGACATGAATGAGTAAATCAACATATAAATGGATGGATCACAACAACTCAAATGCTTTCTTAAGATGGAAAGGAGTAGGTTTACTTACTCAACATAAAAGTAAAAGATAGTCCCTTCGCAGAGGGAAGCAGGGATTAACTCATGGGCTAGATCTTTTTATTTGATAAACAAAGTCATTGAAAACAATTTTGAGAGTGGTGTATGTTTATGTCAATGAATGGAAAACAAAAAATACAGTACGTCGCAAGCCAACCAGACCTTACAAGAGCAGCTCCCATTGAAGGACGCTAACTGAAATCAGCAGATCATCCCTCTTCTCTTTTGTTTGACACAATCATGCTTTGAATGATAAATCATAGGCAAAAATAGTGAAGAGTATTTGTTGTAATTAAGTTTGGGGCTGAGCACCCCACTGCGAGGTCTTCTATCATTTGGATAAGCGGATGAAGCCACTAGTCCAGTTGTGTAAAGTCCAATAAACACGAGAGATAAAGATTATCTATTTGCATCCTCATGTGCTAAAACAGGAACAGAAAACATGTGTAATTTTGAAGGTTTTAAAGGTACCACACGAGCAATTTACTCGGAGTGGCGGTTAAATACCACATATGGGTAGGTATGGTGGACACAAATGGCATAGTTTTGGGCTCAAGGTTTGGATGCATGAGAAGCATTCCCTCTCAGTACAGGTTTTTGGCTAGCAAGGTTGGGTAGCAAGCATAAGACTTAAGGGAAAACAAACAACCATATATATGATAAAACCAATCATGCAATCTTCCTTGGTAGTACAAACAATCTTAACTTGAGAATACTAAGCTTATGAGCTGACAAGAAAGAAAGATCATGGAATAATATATCTACATGCAACTCCCTCTTTTCTACTTAAGCCTCAAAGCAATTGTTGCTACTGACCAATGCTAAGTTTGCCAAAACCAACTAGATTAACTTGATTCTCCGATATTTATACCAATACTATTAACAAGATCAACCATATAACAAAAATTGCAAGCTAAAATAAAGTGTAGAAGATGATGTAACTTCTCATTAATATTCCATAACGACAACTCAGCCCAAGGGATACAACGATAACCAACTAAAGGGTGCTACTTCCATACTGCAAACCATCCTATATGATAATTTCTCTACTCATGATATGACTCTGCTAAAAAGTAAAACGGTGAAAGATAAAGGTGTGATACCGCGGAACTCCCCCAAGCTTGGAACAAGCCAAGGGGATGCCAATACCAATGACTAATTAATTCTTTGGTGGTGGTGGTGAATCCTTCTCATTAATCTTATCAACTTGTTTCTTCAAATCTTCAATCGTGTAGGTGAGCATATGCATCATCTCCGTATTGTACTCAATACGGTTCGCTTGCTTGTTATACGGTGAGTTCGAACCATCAAGATTTTTCCCCCACACTTCCTTAGATTAGAAACTTTCCTCACCTGCATGGTTAGAATGATCCATATCCCAGCAAGAAGGCAACTTTGCCTCTGGTACCTTCTTATATTGATACTCATGGATTAGGATATGGACATGGTTTTTGGTGCCTGGAAGTGGTGTTCTTGAAGCTAGACAGTGGCGTGGGGCCTTGCCGCTAGTGCTCATGCTTGTCGTTTGCTTGAAGGGTTTTGCTACCACTCCAATGCTTGCGACAGTGGCGCGTGGGTGCTTGCACGAGCCTTCTTCTACATCTCCTTCAGTTCCACTTTCGACCTCCCCCTCCGGCAGCAGGTCTTGGAGATCATCTTCCATAGGATCCTTCCCCTTGTTGTTGTTGGCAGAGACGGTGGCGCTTCTAAAACTGAGAACAGATTCTGGCAGAAACAGGTCGAAACAGAAACACGACGAGAAAACGATATACGCACCTCGGGCGGTCCGGGGGATTATATAGCAAAAATATGTGTAACAAAAGGAAAGTGCAAGTCAAAAATGAGTCGGAGAGGGGCTCCGAGGCGCCCACACCATATGGTGGTGCGGCTAGGGGTGGTCCCACGCCGCCAGGTGGTGTGGTGCCCTCGGGCATCTTCTCCTACCCTTCTTCGGCTCGATATTTTTCATATTTTCCATATATGAATAAATTATAACTTGGAAAGTAATCCACAAACTTTTCTTCACAAAACTGTTACATATTCAAAAACGGACTCTGTAGATTCTGGAATTTTCTCCCTTATGAACTCTTCCGGGGTTACCACTTCAATAGTATCAATATCTTCATCATAGGAATCTCCGGAAATATAATGTTTGAGTCTTAGCCCATTTACCACTTGTGTAGTACTCCCTCCGTCTCAAATTAATTGTCACAAAGATGGACAAAAGTGGATGTATCTAGACATAATTTAGTGTTAGATACATCAACTTTTGTCCATCCTTGTGACAATTAATTTGAGACGGAGGGAGTATTATCTTTGAGGGAAGCAATTTTGATTGCACCTGAACGATACACCTCTTCCATAACATAAGGTCCTTCCGATCTCAAGAGTAATTTTCCCGCAAAAAATCTGAGACGAGACCGATACAATAGAACTTTCTCACCAACATGAAACTGTCTTTTAAGAAATCTCCTATCATGCCATTGTTTAACTTTCTCTTTAAAGAGTCTAGAATTTTCATAGGCTTCACATCTCCATTCATCTAGAGAACTCAAATCAAGCATTCTTTTCTTACCGGCAAGTTTAAAATCTTTATTAAGTTTTTTCACTGCACAATAAGATTTATGTTCTAATTCTAAAGGAAAGTGACAAGCTTTTGCATAAAGCATTTTATAAGGAGACATACCCATAGGATTTTTATAAGCCGTTCTATAAGCTCATAAAGCATCATTTAACTTATCAGACCAATTTTTTCTAGATTTATTAATAGTCTTTTGCAAAATAGATTTAATCTCTCTATTTGATAGTTCTACTTGTCCACTGATTTGAGGATGCTAAGCTAAAGGAATTCTATGATTAACATCATATTTAGCAAGGAGTTTTCTAAAACCACCATGAATAAAGTGAGAACCTCCATCAGTCATAAGATATCTAGGCACACCAAACCTAGGAAAAATAACATATTTAAGCATTTTTATTGAGATTTCACCATCGGCACTTTTTGTAGGTATAGCTTCTTCCCATTTAGTGACATAATCAACAACAACAAGAATATGAGTATAACCATTCGAAGGAGGAAATGGACCCATAAATTCAAATCCCCAACAATCAAAATATTCAATAACAAGAGAATAATTCATAGGAATTTCATTATGTCTAGAAATATTACCAACTCTTTGACATTCATCACAAGATAACACAAATTTACGTGCATCTTTAAAAAGAGTAGGCCAATAAAAACCTGATTGTAGAACCTTTTGTGCGGTTCTATCTCCAGCGTGATGTCCTCCATAAGCACTACCATGGCATTTTCTCAATATTTCACGTTGTTCATAATCTGGAACACATCTTCGCATATTACCAATGTTCAGGATATCGCTTATCGTTAACTTATCGGTCGGCCCATGATAAGAGATATATCGATTTATTGGCCGATAAATCGATTTTATCGGTTGACTATTTATCGGCTATTTTTCTTGTAAATCTCAAATTGTAGCAATAAAACATCTAAAATATGCTATAAAACATATCATATCGGCACTAAAAACTATAAATTATGATATATAGATATATTGTATTCAATAATACTAAAAATTCTATGATGGATGTTATTTATCACATGTTCGGGTGCTGGAAAATCGATATATCGTCCGATTTATCGGCATATCTACCGATATATCGGTTGTAAGACTGATAAAATGGCCCAAATGATAAATTCCACCAATATTCATTTATCTTATCGGTCATCACCCGATAAGCGATAAATCGGCATATCGGATGATATTTTGAACAGTGCATAATACCATCTACTCCTTTATATATATAAGTGTGGGTCATCCCAAAAATAATGCCTCAAATCATAAAAGAATTTTCTTCTTTGTTGAGCTGTAAATGTTGGAGGCAAATACTTGGAAACAGTAAAGTTAGCATAATCTGCATACCATGGACTATCTTCCGAGCTTACTTTTATTGCAGCTAGTTGTTCATTTGGAAAACTATCATTAACAGGAATAGGGTCATAAGCAATGTTTTCCAATCTAGATAATTATCACCAACAGGATTTTCAGCCCCCATTCTATCAACAATATGCAAATCAAACTCTTGTAAGACCAACACCCATCTAATAAGCCTAGTCTTAGCATCTTTCTTTTTCATAAGGTATCTAATAGCAGCATGATCAGTATGAATAGTAAATTTTGAGTCAACAATATAAGGTCTAAACTTATCACATGCAAAGACTACAGCTAAGAACTCTTTTTTAGTAGTAGCATAATTCTTTTGAGAAGCATCAAGAGTCTTACAAGCATAATGAATACCATTCAACTTATTATCTACTCGATGTCCAATAACAACACTTACAAGAAAATCACTAGCATCACACATAATTTCAAAAGGGAAATTCCAATCAGGTGGTTGAACAATAGGAGCAGTAGTTAAAGTCTTCTTTAAAGTTTCAAAAGCTTCCTTACAATCATCATCAAAAACAAAAGGTACATCTTTTTGAAGAAAATTAGTAAGAGGCTTTGATATTTTAGAGAAATCGTTCATAAACCTCCTATCAAAACCAGCATGACCAAGAATACTACGAATACCTTTAACATCCTTGGGACAGGGCATTTTCTCTATTGCTTCCACTTTAGCTCTATCTACTTCAATACCTCTTTCAGAAATTTTATGTCCAAGAATTCCTTCATTAACCATAAATTGTCATTTCTCCCAATTAAGAACAAGATTAGTTCCTCATATCTCTGCAAAACTTTATCAAGATTGTGCAAATAGTTATCAAAAGATGTTCCATAGATGGAGATATCGTCCATGAATACTTCCACAATTTCTTCACAAAAACCATGAAAAATAGCAGACATGCATCTTTGAAACGTAGCAGGAGCATTACACAAACCAAAAGGCATACGACTATAAGCATAAGTTCCATAAGGACAAGTAAAGTTTGTTTTCTCTTTATCTTTCGCCCTAACAGCAATTTGGGAAAACCCAAAATAAGCATCTAGAAAGCAAAAATGAGTTTTTTTTAGACAAGCTCTCTAGCATTTGTAGCGCCCTACCTTTTAATAAAGATAGAACACATGTGTATCCTGCTATTCCCGGGATCTCTGATAGCATACACATGACAAAATGAAATATTCATTGCAATAGCATCATTCTACATCGTTGATCCATTGGATAAGAAATAAAATAGTCTTACAGATGGCATAGTCAACATGGACTAGCCCAAATAACAAAGTTTCAAAGTAAACACAACGGAAATAAATCTTCAATGATCCTTCTTCATTTCATGCGCTACAGGCAGAACATGTTGGCGATAGACTCGAGATCCTAAACAAAATCCTCACTCGTCTTCAGATTCATCTGCACGTTGGAATATGCAGCCCCCACGGGGGAGGAAGTCAGTACAAATAATGTACTGGCAAGTGACACTTGTTTGGTGGCATATTTGAGAAATAGACTAGCTACATGATATTTGGCTGGTGGAGTCTGGGCTATTTGCATAAAGCCAGTTTTGTCCTATATTTGATAAACCATTGTAAAATCTTTGGAAATCAACATGGGTAGACACACCATGTAGTTTGATAAAGGCATCATGGGTAGACACACCATGAAGTTTGATAAAGTCATCATGGGTAGACACACCATGAGTTTCAAAAGTAATCATGGGTAGACACACCATGAGTTTGAAAAGGTAGCACAGAGGGGTAGACACACCATGTGCTCTAGGAAAAGATTTCCACCAGGTTTTAATTCATTCAGAAAAGATGAGGAGATCCTTCGGCACCAACTCTATCTAGCTGCTCAACTGGCCCATAACCGGGGACACGGCTAAGATCTTAGTTTTTAACTATGCAGAGCTTGTGCACTTTCACCTTGAGACTCATCCTCCCGGAGGGAAGAATGAGATAAGATCTTTAGGAAGAGGGATTCAACCATACCAGCATTGACTCGTTGGTCCTAAAATTCTACCACCCCTTATCAATACAACAGGAGGAACCCCCACAACTTAGTTAATCTTGGCAGAGCCCATATTATCTCAAGGCTGCACTGGAAGCTAACTATACATTGAAGACCTACATATCTCTTTATTCCTGGGTGGCAATCCACAAGTGTACTCGCTGGTGACAACCAGCACATACCATGGCCCTGGGAGTAACCCAGGTGACAACCACCATGGACATGGCCCTGAGTAGCCACTCAACATAAACCAATCAATTACCAATCCACCCAGGTGCTTCATTGGGTTGTTAATTTTCACAGCTTTCATAAATACCACAACTCAAATGAAGCAGTAGCAGTTGTGATAGTACTCTAGTACAGCTAAGCTAGTATCTAGTAGGGTTTCAGGATGGCTACACACTACTAGGTGTTCTGAGCATAGCATATACTTGGGAAATAGTAATAATACCTATGATGCATACTACTGAAAACACTAATGCAATTGGAAAAACAAAAGTGGGACATGAGCATCACCTTCCTTCTCAAAGTTGGTATAAAAGCACTCTCTTCACAAATAGAACGTTGCTCTCCGTACAATCTAAACAATACAAATAAATAACAATTAACAAACAATTCACCAACAAACAAACAGATACAACAAGATATACAATACATAAGCATAACAAGTTATTCAACTTGATTGGTGTTAACATGGACAGGGTTTTGACACATAATTCAATATGCAAAATGAACTAAGTGTTTGGTCATGGGGTTTTCCATTGGTGGTTAAGGGTTGTCAAAGAATATGACTTCACTCAATATACAAAAGAAGTGGATGTGATATGGTAGGGTTTAACACTTCATTCAATGTACAAAAAGGAATTAAGGTGTTTTAGGTCAGGCATTTCCACATTGACAAAACAAACTTGTTTCAAGGGTCCTAGGGTTGGTCTAGGTCACAATGATGACACAAGGCTTTGGTCTAAGGGTTTTAGAAAACAAATCCATGATCAACATGATTCATATCATGGCTTTGGTTAGTAGGGTTGAAGCAATTTACAATAGGGCTTATAAATTTACAAAAGTTATTGGGCTAGGGGTTTATGGTTCAAAGTTAATTTCCATAAGGTCAACATGACATGGGTGTTGGTTTTGATCAAAATGATCATACCACAATTTTCCTAAAGGGGGTTTCCATCAAACAACACTTAATTTATAATGGCTTATTACTATGGATGGTTTATATGGCAATTATTACATTGAATCGGTTCTCTAGTCAACATTGGTTTTGGTACTGGTTTCTCTAGTCTAAGGTTACTTAATGGAACAATTTCCCACGAGAAAACTAATTAAAATTATTCATAGAATTAAAACTAGGTGCAAAATACTCAAATGGCTATTTAAATTCTAATTTCTATTTTAATTGGTTCAATTAATATTTTGGGACAGAGGGTATGAAAATACACCTCCTAAGGATTCCAAAAATATTTTATTTCCAATTTTTGGATTTGTACAATTTGAATTATGCCAAAATTCATCAAACAAGCATATTTAAATTTGAACCAATTTAAAGTTGTGAAATTTGAATTTGGACAGTGCCAGAAGTTTCTACATGTTAGGGGGATTTCAAAAGGTCCAAGTTTGCTAAATTTGGTCTTAGAAATCAAAAGATATGATGGTTGCAAGTTGCAGGGACTTTTCTGCAAAATTGTATGTTTAATTTGATTCAGGAATTAACAGAAAAATGGCCAGGCCACTTGGCAGTCTATGATTGGCTCGGGATGCTGACTGGGCGTATACGTGGCATGCTGACTCAGCTATGCTGACTGTGTTAAGTGATTTGATCTGGGCGGTTGGATATGAATCTAACGCTCTAGATCTCATACCCCTTTAGGTCTAATCGTGACCGTTGCAGCAGATCCAGCGGTTAAGGGAGGGGGAGACTCACCGATGGTTTCCCGCTGGAGATGGCGTCACGGAGGCGCTGGTGCTCGGGAAAACACGGCGACGGGGCTACAGCGGCTCGCTAGGCTCGGGAATTCGACGACGAGCAGTAGAGTGTTGTGCGGATGCGCTCCGCTTCCCGGAACGGCGGGAGGGGGCCGACGAAGACGGTGCGACGTCGATGGTACGTAGACGAGCACAACGCGGGTGTTTTCCTGCGGCAAAAAATTTCGTAACGGGGGCTGATGACGCGCGCAAGGGGAAGGGGAGGCAGGTGGAGGTAGTCTCGGGCTCGGAAAGTGGCTTACCTCGCTGGAATTATGGGAAGACGGCGGTGGTAACCGGGAACTCCGACGAGCTAATTCATCATGAAGACTCGAGTGGAGGGCACGCTCCTCGAGGACATAAGGGAGACATTCGACGCCCTCAACGCAAACATAATCAAGCTCAACCCGACAAAATGCGTCTTCGGGGTTCCTGCTTGCCAACTCCTCGGCTATCTGGTCTCCGCCCGAGGAATTGACGCCAACCCGGAGAATATTCAAGAAATCTTGATGATGAAAGAACCGACAAATCTCCGCGGAGTCCAACAGCTGGCAGGGCGACTGGCAGCCCTCAGCAGGTTCATCGCAAGATTGGGCAAGCAGGCGCCCCCGTTCTACAAACTGCTGAAAAAAGGATAAGTTCGAGTGGACGCCAGAAGGGAAAAAAAGCGTTCATTGATTTGAAAAGAGTGCTGCAGAGCAGGCGCATACTGGAAACACCGCGAGAAAGGGAACCTCTCTACCTTTATCTAGCCGCAACAAATCAAGTGGTCAGCACGGTAATAGTCGTCGAGCGGCTAGAGAACGGAAAAGCATACGATGCTCAGAGACCAGTGTACTACATCAGCGAGGTACTCTCACCGTGCAAACAGCGATATCCCCACTACCAGAAACTCGCGTATGGGGTGGTCCTTATAGCCCACAAGCTCAAACACTACTTCCATGAACATACCATCACGGTGCTAAACGACGCATCACTCGGTACCATCATGAACAATCCCATGGCATTCGGAAGAATTGCAAAGTGGAGCATCGAGCTAGGCGCATGGGATATAATATACACAGGACGCAACGCCCTCAAATCCAAGTGGTCGTAGAGTTCCTTAGCGAATGGATAGAGCTGCAAACTCTAGGACCCCCAGAGTACATGAGTAACTCGATCATGTACTTCGACGGATCAAAAAGAAACAAAGGGGCAGGAGCCGATGTAATCCTCATATCGCCAAGAGGCGACAAACTGTAGTACGTTCTACGTCTCGACTTCCCCCTGGACGATCCAGCCTCCAACAACGACGCCGAGTATGAAGCACTCATGCACGACATGAAAATGGCGATCGCCTGCAGCGCCACTCGACTGATGATATCTTACTGTGACATCTACAACCTGCTCGAAACAAGTTTTAAAGGGTGCAAACTGAAGCACATCGCTCGATCAAGTAACAAACAAGCCGACAGTTTGGCGAACATCGGGTCAACTAACGCCCCTGTTCCGCCAGGAATTTACTTTGAGCGGCTCATCAAAAGATCGGTCAAACTAAAGAAGCACACAGAGGTGCCAGCAGCAACAGAAATAGAAGCCAGTCGACAATGCGCCATCATCAAACTCGCTCACAACATCTCGAGGCAAATCTTCCTAGTTGAGCCGGTCTGGACGACCAAGTACCTCGACTACTTGATCCGAAAGCAGCTCTCGGAGGATATACCTGAGGCAAGGCAGATCGTTCAGCGCAGCAAATCCTTCCGGGTGATAAACGGAGAACTCTACAAACAGAGCATATCAGGAATCCTCTAACGGTGCATCGCACCCGAGGACGGAAAGGAACTACTACGGGACATATACCAAGGCGACTGCGGACATCATGCCAGTTGGAGAGCCATACTCGACAAGGCTTTTCAAGCAGAATTTTACTGGCTAACATCAGCCAAGTAACTGGTCGACAGATGTGATGCTTGCCAACGCTTCTTGCCCAAGTCACACGCACCAGCCACGGAGCTCCACATGATCCCCTTTTCCTAGCCATTCTCTCAGTGGGGGCTCGACATGGTAGGTCCTTTACGGAAGGCAACACCCGGAGGATACACTCATCTGCTGGTCGCAGTCGACAAATTCACCAAGTGGATCGAGGCGGTCCCAGCAACGTCACAGCACGCAAAGTGCGCAGTACAATTCCTCGAAACAATCATTACCGATTCGGCGTCCCTCACAATATTATCATGGATAATGGGACCAACTTCACAGCCAAAGAGACGAAGACCTTCTGTGCAGAGAAGGGGATAACTCTCAACTTTTCCTCAGTTGCACACCCTCAAACAAACGAGCAAGTCGAAAGATCCAACGGATTAGTTTCGGCTGGCCTCAAGAAGCGACTACTCGACAGATTGCATCCTGCAGCAGGACATTGGGCCGAAGAGCTACCATCTTTCCTATGGAGCCTCAGAACAACTCCAAACAGATCCACAAACTACACGCCATTCTTCATGGTTTACGGCGCCGAAGCAGTCCTGCCAGAGGATGTTCGATTCAGCGCCCTGCGAGTCGTTGCATACAGCGAGGAAACCTCCAACAAAGCACTAGCAGAAGACATGGACGCACTGGACGAACACAGGGACGTCGCACTCGCAAGAACCGCCGTCTACCAGCAAGCACTACGCAACCACCACAGTCGCCACATCCGTAGCGGATCCTTCGTAGTAGGCGACCTGGTGCTGCGACTCAAGCAAGAAAGCGGACACAACCTCGATTCACCATGGGAAGGACCCTTCATCATACACGATGTCATCCCTGGAGGTGCCTATCGCTTGAAAAACCCAAAAACAGGTGGCGTCTACTCCAAAACATGGAACGTGGCGCACCTGAGGAAATTCTATTCCTTGGAGAATACCTTTACTAGCAAAATAAGGTAGTTCTAGCCACATTGTAGCCGGAATAAATACATGGCTTCTCAGTCATCGCAACAAAAACATGGTTTCTCAACCATAGCTACAAAGACTATCCAGTCACACTTTTTGTTTTTCCTTTTACATGCTAAACAAACAGTCACACCCCAACACACGGGGGCTACACCAAACGAGCATCAACAAATCTTTGAGTGCATACGCACGACAGATATCTTACAAGGTCACAAGGTTCACAACTTATAAACATCTTAACTGACTAAACTAACATACAAGGTTACAAGGTACACACCTTAACACACCTTAAATTAACTCGCATAAACATACAAGGTATATACACCTTATCAATTACAGCTATCGCCGAGCATCAGCCACTCGAAGCAGTCGCTCGGTCTCTGCAGCGGTCAGCCGAATGATCCGCTCCGCCGGGTATCAGGAAGTCGCACCACGGAGTTGAAATTGGCATCAGGGTGCCATAGACGCACAAAGGCCAGTGCCACCTGAGCGCCACAAATGAGCTGCTGACGCACACACTCTCGAACATCCTCGACCCGACGAAACAACCTTAGCAGCCCACTCAAACTATCGGGAACAACGTCGAAAGGATAAAATGCTCGATGGACCGAAGAAAGGGCTTCCCGACAAGACTCAACAAATAGTTTCGCCTGGCTCACCCGGTACTGCAGGGTAGCCAAGACAAAACCTCTTCCGCGGTCAGACCAGAAGTTGCTCGCGTGAGGTTTGGAGTTGTTCGACTCACAAGCCACGCGGTTGTCCACCCAGTGACCTTTGTACGCTCCATCAGGTTCAAAAACTACATGGACAGAAAAAGGAATCCGACCACAAGTAAGAAAAACACCGAAATTACTCGGGGTTGTGGAACTTACAAAGCATGCTCTTTGCGACGCTCGCCAGCTCCTCCATCACAAACTGCTCGTGGTCTGCAGCAAGCTTTTGCTTGGACATGGCAACATCCGCCACACCCTGCAAAGCCTTGAGTTTGCGCTCGCCATCCGTGATGCGGTCACGGAGCGTGGCAAGCATACTCGCGTCAGTGATCATAGGCTCAGTCGAAGGAGCAGCACCACCCGATGAGCCACCGCCAGAATCTACAACCTGAAAAGAGCAAAGGACACACGACTATTTCAGTCACGCCCCATTCGACGACTCACAACAGATATATCTTCGAGTGCTCGGGGGGCTACTCCCATCGGGAGAACACAAAGTAATGCACAATAACCAAATGCTGACACTTTTAAACATCTCGATTGGAAGGAAAAGTATGGGATTCTTCCCGAAGTTCATTACACAGATTGGCATACAAAAGATAAAATGGCGCTCGTCCTAAGGAACTATCGACTTCCCAGAGGTAGCTCCACTCGCAGCAGGCTTTGCACCAGGGCCGCGAGAAACTATCTCGAAGAGCATCTTTGCTAGCTTCCCCGCACGATCACCAAAGGGTCGAAGCGCTACCTTTTTGCCCAGCACGTCTCGAGGGAGATCCGAATACACCTTCTACAGGTCACCGAGACGTTGTGCGCCAAGGCAAACTGAATGGCCGTCTTGGCTCCACACTCGGTCTGCGCGAGAGAGTACTCTTGAAGGGGATCAGCTCCGCGAAGAAAGACTTGTAGGAGGCGACCAAGAGTTGGCGGAACCGGCATTCCCACGAGCAATCGCTGGTGCAGCTCCGACAGCACTCGAGCGGCATCACGCAGGGCGAAGCAAGCCTTGTTCCCGTGCTCTTGCAGCTGAGTGCACGTGTCCGTCAGAGCGTCCACTCGGACCCCTCCGTATAGCTCAAAATCAGCTCCAAGGGCGTCTAAAACAGAAAAGGAGCGAATCGATCTAAGCAGGGTAAAAAAGCAAGTCACAAACGATAAAAAAAAATTGCAGGTAACTTACCAGCCAGAGATTGGGCTACGTGGCGGAGAACGCCAACCAAGTCGTTCTCGTGCGCCGCACCCACGTCCTACAGTTGCTTCAAGGAATTGTGAGATTCAGCGAGACGGTCGGCTGCGCTCTTGCGAGTGGATTCCAACTCCTTTCGGATAGATTCCAGCTCCTTCTCAAGATCTTTCACCCGAGAGTTAACCTCGGCCTTCTCGGACTTCAAGTGAATAACCTCGTCTGCGACATGGAGTGCGCACGTCAAAATAACAATCGCGGCCGGGAGAAGCGGAGCCAAAATAAGAAGCATGCGTCAACTAACTCAGCGAAGTACGGGCATCTTGGACGAGCTGGTCGCGCTCCCCCAAAAGAGAAGTGCACTCCGCCTCAGCCGTGAGAAGGCGGCGCCGCGCCTAAAAGCCGCCAGGGAATCAAGGACAGCCTGCAGAAATTCTTTGCGGGTTAGAGAAATATCACTTCAACCTATACGGGACTGTACACAGTCAAGTATAGCCTTGGGGGCTACTCCCATGGGGAGCACTGCCGTGCACCTGATAAAAGCCAAAATCAAGAAATAAACAAGAAAGCAAAAGTATCGACTTGAGTCTATAGCCAATTGCAAGCAGTCAACCATAGACTCGGGGGCTACTCCCATCGGGAGCACTGCCGTGAACCCGATACAAAAAGATAAGAAGACCTCGCCTTGCCCTGCGCGGTTGACAATGGGTGAGCCGAACTAGCCGAAATCTCCTTGCTCGTTGACGTCCCGTGATCTCCAGGCCGCCCGTCCGCCAAACTAGGCATCACGTACTCCGAAACGTCGACCGCCTACACTAGGCTTGGGGGTCGTCGAGTGGGACTTGAAGCTGAAGCGGGATTTGCGATAGACTCCTTCTGCTTAACGGACGGAGCCGAGGACGCAAACTGGTCTGCGCTGATGGTCACAAGGCTAAAAACAGGAGTTAAAACCAGGAGCAAAATCTGCGTCAAAAGAAAAAAAAAACACGTGACTCACTCGTCCTCATCATCACCGTCGAGGTTGTTTGGGTCCCAGGCAGTGGAGATCTTCGACTGGTGGATGGCGGGAGGAAGCATACTGAGGGGAGTTTCCCGGATGGGCTCAATCTCCTCGACACGATCGTCACTCAAGGAGTTATCCTTGGAGGTGACCTCAGCCTCCTCCGCCTTGCGACGCGTGCGAAGAAGAAGTGGCTCTTCCTCCTCGTCAACCTCCTCTCTTTCAAAGTTGGACTCTGCATCCGCAATGCTGGCTTCGGGAAGAGCCTTGAGGTTGCTCGCCAAAAGATCCGAGACGCCGTCATCCGCAGAAAGTAGCGGGTAGCACGTCACCACATCTTGGTTCTGCAAAGGCAAAAGAGGAAAAGAAGGTGGTTCAATCGATGAAAACTCAAAACGAAAAGAAATACAGAGTAAAGAGGAAGGATAAGAAATTTACCTCATTCGGAGGGTTCTCGGCATCAAAAGGGGTGAGAGGGCACGTGGAGTAGCTCTCTCCTATCCTCAAGATATTGATGGTCGCGATCTTCTTTTCGAATTCCGCATTCGAAAGAACGTCGTCGCACGTCCAGCTCCGGTCGTTGATACCCGTGTACTCCCACAAGGTAGTCGGCCCATCTTGAAGAGGTTGGACCCTCTGGCGCAGAAACAGACCCGCCAAATGTATCCCGTTCAGCGGGGTTCCCTGCTCCTTGTCGCGGAAGCGCGCCACTTTCGCGAGTAGAGGAGAGACTATCTTGGATTCCTCGGCTGACAGCGAGTGCGTCCAGGAGAATTCTGGAATGCCACCCGCGCCGTTGTCTTCAACGTAAAACCACCTCTGACACCACCCTTGAGCTAAGTCGAAAAAACTCATCTCCAGGTAGGGGAAGTCCTTATTCGCCGGGATCCCAAAGCCTCCGGTCCTCAGCGGCTCTCCGATCCTTTCGCCTGGCAGGGGCTTCTCCCGAAAGATCCGCACCTAGTAGATGGCCTTCCAGAGCCCCCATGCGGGCGAATGCCAAGGAAGCACTCGCAAAGCACAATAAAACACGAAATGTGTTGTATCGCATTAGGACGGAGGTCATGCAGCTGTATGCCACAGACATACAGCAGCCCGACGAGGAAGGGATGGAGAGGAAATGACAAACCTCGGGAAACATGCTCCGAGAAAGCAATTCAGTGACAACTAAGTGCGATGGAAGACTTTTACGAACACATTTATTTCATATGATGGAAATATAATCACTATATGATCAGATTCTTAGGAAATTCATAATAAGATGTATGTAACATAAAAGTCACCTAGCAGCTATGTAAACCACGAAGAGATACCAACAAACTAATAATAAACAACATAAAGTATATCAATCTGCGGGATTGCAATGCTCATAACAGGGTATGATAAAATGCACTCGTTTTCCCTTAATAATGGAGCAAAACATAAATGCTAGTGGACCTCTGAAATTCAAATGAAGACTAGAAATAAAGATATCAAAGATACAAGCATCAATGTTATACCACAATCAACCGTGTTCTAGGACAAGCACATTACGCTAAGAATGACAGTCATGCTCTCAAGAAGGTGCATAAAGTGAGAAGGCGAAGACTCAACACAAAAATAAAAGAAAGTCCCTTCGCAGAGGGAAGCAGGGATTAACTCATGTGCTAGACCTTTTTATTTTATTAAACAGAGGTATTGAAAACATTTTTTAGAGAGGTGTATGCTTATGTCAACTAATGGTAAACATACAATATAGTACGTCACAAGCCAACTAGACTTCGTAAGAGTGGCTTGATACGTCTCAAACGTATATATAATTTTTGATGTTCCATGTTGATATTATGGCAATTGCTACATGTTTTCCTACGTTTTCTTATGTTTTCCGGAACTAACCTATTAACAAGATGCCACTGAGCCAGTTCCCTATTTTCTGATGTTGTTAGTTTCAGAAAAGTTGTTGTGGAAATATTCTCGGAATTGGAAAATTCGAAAGCCAAAAGTCCTAAAAGTCTCGGAAGCATACAGAAGTCCCGAAGAGTCCCGGAGGGGGGCCACACGATGGCCACACCATGGGATGGCACGGGTCCCCCCTGGTTGCGCCACCTAGGGGTGTGGGCCCCCTGGCCACCTCCCGGCATCGCCCTTTCGCCCATATATACTCCCCGAGGCATAAACCCTAGGAGAATCGACCTTTTCCACAAAATACATCCGTAGCTCCGCCGCCGCCGACAAGTTTCCGGGGACAGATCTCTATTCTATCACCCTGCCGAGACGGGGAAGTGCCCCCGTAAGTCATCTCCATCGACTCCACCGCCATCTCCATCGTCGTTGTTGTCTCCTATGATGAGGAGGGAGTAGTTCTCCCCCGAGGTTGAGGGTTCTACCGGTAGCTATATGGTTCATCTCTCTCTCCCATGGTGTGATTTTTATGTGATCATGAGCTTGTAATCTAGTTCAATATGTAGATTGGTCTTCATCTGTTATGCTACTCGAGTGGTTTTGTTATATCCGTAAACACTTTGATCATGGGGTAAAGGTGATAGTGTGTGATCCGTGTGGTTTAGCCTGATATTTATCTCTTCTGTTGGAAGATGAACCTATGAAATTGTGCCGTTTGTTTAGTACTAATTTATGGCGCTCGTAGTGACATTGGGTGCCCTAGAGAGGGAATATAGACTTCAGGAGTGTTGTGAAAGCCCTACGCAATGATTAGTTTTCATTATCCAACCGGAGAGGGTTAAGAGTAGCATAGTGAAGAGAAGATATTAGTTATTCAATTATGTGATCATTGTTGAGAGTGTCCACTAGTGAAAGTAGGAGCCCTAGGCCTTATTCCAAGCATTGAAACAACGTTTTCCGCCTGTTCTGCTACATGTTGCTGCCATTTTTATTTCAGATTGATATTATCACTTATTATCATCCATATTACTTGCATTTTACTCTCTCTGCGACTAGTGCCTATACAACGGAAAAATGTATTAGGTGTGTTGGGGACACAAGAGACTTCTTGTATCTTGATTGGAAGGTTGCTTGAGGGATATCTTTGACCTCTACCTCCCTGAGTTCGGTAAACCTTGGGTAGTCCACTTAAGGGAAACTTGTTGCTGTTCTACAAACCTCTGCACTTGGAGGCCCAACACTGTCTACAAGAATAGAAGCGTGCGTAGACATGATAGCTCCCATTGAAGGACGCAACTGGTGTAGAAGTTCATCCCTGTTTCTCTTTTGTTTACACAATTATGCTTTGACTGATAAATCAGGGGGAAAATAGTGAAGAGAATTTGATGTATTAATTTGGGGCTGGGTGCTGCTGTAGATGGCGACCGTTGCGGGAGGAAGTCTTCTTATGTATGTTTGTTTTGTTTCCCGGCAACGGCGCCAGAAATTCTTTTCTACGCCTTGATGGTGCCTTGACGCGAGACTTCTTGTGATGATGAATTTTAAGTCCCCGGCAACGGCGCCAGAAATTCTTGTTGCTTTGTGATGGCGTGTTGGGAACCCCAAAAGGAGGGTGTGATGAGTATAGCGGTAAGAATTTCCCTCAGTTAAGAACCAAGGTTATCAATCCAGTAGGAGAAAGAGGATCTTCGGAAGGTTGATGCCACTGACGGTGGTGATGGCGCCTCACCGGTGTCAGCAACAACGCGGAACCTGCACACCACACAACAAAATACTTTGTCCCAACGGTACAGTGAGGTTGTAAATCTCACCGGTCTTGCTGAAAAAAAAGATTAGACGTATAGTGTGGAAACTGGTGTATGCTTGCAGTAATTAAAGAAAGCAGCGAATTGTAGTGGTTTGTTTAACAGTGTAGGAAAATGGATCGGGGTTCATAGGTTCACTAGTGGTGTATCTCCATAAAAGATAGCATGTTGGGTGAACAAATTACAGCTGGGCAATTGACAAATAGAGGTTGCACAGTAGTGCATATTCATGACATGATGACTACTATGATATTTAGTGCAGGCATTACAACAATATACATAGACCGTAATCCAACTGCATCGATGACTAATAATCCACCCTCGGGTTATCATCAAAACCCCCTTAGGTATTAAGTTGCAAGCAACAGATAATCTGATTAAGCAATATGTGTAATGTAAGAAATGATTTTGCACGCGGGCACTCACACCGCTGTTTTCTCCCTAGTGGCAACAGCACATCCTCCCCCGTCACGTTTTTGTCACTCGAGCACAGGTGAAAAGGAGGCATGAACCCAACTATCGAGCATAAATACTCCCTCTTGGAGTCACTAGCAACTACTTGGCTAGAGAAACCACTAGCAACTGAAAGCATGCAAGATCAAAAATAACATATGCGATAAAGACTATAATCAACTTGGCATAAGTTCAATATTCATAGGATCCCAGCAAACACAACACATAGAATTACATAAGAACAATCTCGATCATCTTAGGCAGCTCACGAGATCTAAACATTGAGGCATAGGAGGAGAAGACAACCATCTACCTATTGCTATGGACCCGAAGTCCAAGGATGAACTACTCACACATCACTCCGGAGGCAAGCATGGTGATGAAGAAGGCTCCGGTAACGATCTCTTCTCCGGCAGGGTGCCGGGAGACAGTTTCAGAACCCCCCTAATCTAGGGTTGACGACGACGGCGGTTGCAGAACTTTTCGGGGATTTTTGATCATGTACCTAGGATTTTCCTTCTGAGGGTAATAAATGCCCGAAAGGGCAACGTCGGTTGGCCACCAGGGTGGCCTCACCACCCCGAGGCGCGGCCAAGGGGGGCCCGTGCGTGGCTATGGTGAGGGCCCCCTGGTGCCTGTCTTCGACTCCTCTTCAGACTTCTGGATGCTTCCGGGGAAAATAGGAACTTTTTTTACATCAAAGGTAGCTCCACTCGCAGCAGGCTTTGCACCAGGGCCGCGAGAAACTATCTCGGAGGGCATCTTTGCTAGCTTCCCCGCACGATCACCAAAGGGTCGAAGCGCTACCTTTTTGCCCAGCACGTCTCGAGGGAGATCCGAATACACCTTCTACAGGTCACCGAGACGTTGTGCGCCAAGGCAAACTAAATGGCCGTCTTGGCTCCACACTCGGTCTGCGCGAGGGAGTACTCTTGAAGGGGATCAGCTCCGCGAAGAAAGACTTGTAGGAGGCGATCAAGAGTTGGCGGAACCGGCATTCCCACGAGCAATCGCTGGTGCAGCTCCGACAGCACTCGAGCGGCATCACGCAGGGCGAAGCAAGCCTTGTTCCCGTGCTCTTGCAGCTGAGTGCACGTGTCCGTCAGAGCGTCCACTCGGACCCCTCCGTATAGCTCAAAATCAGCTCCAAGGGCGTCTAAAACAGAAAAGGAGCGAATCGATCTAAGCAGGGTAAAAAAGCAAGTCACAAACGATAAAAAAAATTGCAGCTAACTTACCAGCCAGAGATTGGGCTACGTGGCGGAGAACTCCAACCAAGTCGTTCTCGTGCGCCGCACCCACGTCCTACAGTTGCTTCAAGGAATTGTGAGATTCAGCGAGACGGTCGGCTGCGCTCTTGCGAGTGGATTCCAACTCCTTTCGGATAGATTCCAGCTCCTTCTCAAGATCTTTCACCCGAGAGTTAACCTCGGCCTTCTCGGACTTCAAGTGAATAACCTCGTCTGCGACATGGAGTGCGCACGTCAAAATAACAATCGCGGCCGGGAGAAGCGGAGCCAAAATAAGAAGCATGCGTCAACTAACTCAGCGAAGTACGGGCATCTTGGACGAGCTGGTCGCGCTCCCCCAAAAGAGAAGTGCACTCCGCCTCAGCCGAGAGAAGGCGGCGCCGCGCCTCAACGCGCCAGGGAATCAAGGACAGCCTGCAGAAATTCTTTGCGGGTTAGAGAAATATCACTTCAACCTATACGGGACTGTACACAGTCAAGTATAGCCTTGGGGGCTACTCCCATGGGGAGCACTGCCGTGCACCCGATAAAAGCCAAAATCAAGAAATAAACAAGAAAGCAAAAGTATCGACTTGAGTCTATAGCCAATTGCAAGCAGTCAACCATAGACTCGGGGGCTACTCCCATCGGGAGCACTGCCGTGAACCCGATACAAAAAGATAAGAAGACCTCGCCTTGCCCTGCGCGGTTGACAATGGGTGAGCCGAACTAGCCGAAATCTCCTTGCTCGTTGACGTCCCGGGATCTCCAGGCCGCCCGTCCGCCAAACTAGGCATCACGTACTCCAAAACGTCGACCGCCTACACTAGGCTTGGGGGTCGTCGAGTGGGACTTGAAGCTGAAGCGGGATTTGCGATAGACTCCTTCTGCTTCACGGACGGAGCCGAGGACGCAAACTGGTCTGCGCTGATGGTCACAAGGCTAAAAAAAGGAGTTAAAATCAGGAGCAAAATCTGCGTCAAAAGAAAAAAAAACACGTGACTCACTCGTCCTCATCATCACCGTCGAGGTTGTTTGGGTCCCAGGCAGTGGAGATCTTCGACTGGTGGATGGCGGGAGGAAGCATACTGAGGGGAGTTTCCCGGATGGGCTCAATCTCCTCGACTCGTCACTCAAGGAGTTATCCTTGGAGGTGACCTCAGCCTCCTCCGCCTTGCGACGCGTGCGAAGAAGAAGTGGCTATTCCTCCTCGTCAACCTCCTCTCTTTCAAAGTTGGACTCTGCATCCGTAATGCTGGCTTCGGGAAGAGCCTTCAGGTTGCTCGCCAAAAGATCCGAGACGCCGTCATCCGCAGAAAGTAGCGGGTAGCACGTCACCACATCTTGGTTCTGCAAAGGCAAAAGAGGAAAAGAAGGCGGTTCAATCGATGAAAACTCAAAACGAAAAGAAATACAGAGTAAAGAGGAAGGATAAGAAATTTACCTCATTCGGAGGGTTCTCGGCATCAAAAGGGGTGAGAGGGCACGTGGAGTAGCTCTCTCCTATCCTCAAGATATTGATGGCCGCGATCTTCTTTTCGAAATCCGCATTCGAAAGAACGTCGTCGCACGTCCAGCTCCGGTCGTTGATACCCGTGTACTCCCACAAGGTAGTCGGCCCATCTTGAAGAGGTTGGACCCTCTGGCGCAGAAACAGACCCGCCAAATGTATCCCGTTCAGCGGGGTTCCCTGCTCCTTGTCGCGGAAGCGCGCCACTTTCGCGAGTAGAGGAGAGACTATCTTGGATTCCTCGGCTGACAGCGAGTGCATCCAGGAGAATTCTGGAATGCCACCCGCGCCGTTGTCTTCAACGTATAACCACCTCTGATACCACCCTTGAGCTAAGTCGAAAAAACTCATCTCCAGGTAGGGGAAGTCCTTATTCGCCGGGATCCCAAAGCCTCCGGTCCTCAGCGGCTCTCCGATCCTTTCGCCTGGCAGGGGCTTCTCCCGAAGATCCGCACCAGTAGATGGCCTTCCAGAGCCCCCATGCGGGCGAATGCCAAGGAAGCACTCGCAAAGCACAATAAAACACGAAATGTGTTGTATCGCATTAGGACGGAGGTCATGCAGCTGTATGCCACAGACATACAGCAGCCCGACGAGGAAGGGATGGAGAGGAAATGACAAACCTCGGGAAACATGCTCCGAGAAAGCAACGCGCTCGGTGGAGACTGGATTGGGCATCTCCTCCTTCTTCGTCGACATCCGGACGCGTTTGGAGTCCTCAGGAGGGAGCAGTCCCTCCCTCTGCATCTCGACGACGCTTTTCTTCGTGGCGTTAGAAGGGCGCCACTCGCCCGTCCTCCTCGTCGGGGCCGCCGTGGAGGCGCTCGCCACCTCCTTGTCGAACGCCATTGGAGCGTGGTTTGTTCTCGCAGAAGGGAAGGTGTGCTCCAGAGGAGGAAGAAGGTGAATAAGGGCCGGGGAAGTTACCTTTTCCCTAAGGCCCGTTATTTATACCAGGGCTAGGCTACTACGAGCCGTTGATCCACCGACGTCGAACGCATCCCTGCCCCCACGTGCAGAGCGGAAACGAGGAGATGAGGGGCGGTTACCTTCGCACGATCTTTTATGTAAGATCGTGCATAATTACTGCACGACCAGCGGATAAACCGGCATGCGACCGTCCGTTTCCGGTCAAAAAGCTGGCAAGGTGGGCTCTGCGCGCTCTGCCCCACTGCGTCACGTCCCATCGGGAGCAGGCGAGTGCGCGGTGACGTCAGTGCACACCTCATGACACGAAATCTCTTTCGTATGAGCATCATGACGCGAAACCTTTTTCGTATAGACGCTTTGACATGAAATCTCTTTCGTATGGACACTTAGACACGAAATCTCTTTCGTATGAACACTTTAACACGAAATCTCTTCCGTATGGATGCTTTGATACGAAATTTCTCTTGTATGAACTTCATGAAACAAAATCTCTTTCGTATAAGATCAAGAAAAAGAAGACTATTCCGCTCGAAAATTGCATGATGATAACATTGGCACTCGCCATCCTTCAAGAGCAGAAGATAGCGCCCACGGTGCATCCAAAATAAAACCGAAGTACGCGGCTCCTGCAACTTTGCATCACAGTGTGTTAACACATCATCTTAATCCCGGGTCGTTCGGCCGACTAGGCACACCCGGATGCCGTATTCTTTCGAGTACGAAGGTAAGACCCAAGGATCTCTCCCGTGGGCCTGGAATCGTACCCAAGCTGTGTCCTCCAGTAAACATTCGGTGTCAACAACATGAAGAAAATCCTAGCGGACGCGCCGGGTACATCCTTTAAGGTTAAGTTAGACTCGATAAGACCTCCACGGCCCAGTCGCAACGATCACCTCGCCGAGTTCGAGTCGGATGTCTTGAATTCGTGTAGGCTAGAACTATTTTTGCCCGAGATGCAATTAATTGGCCCTGATCTTTCGGGAGAGCCAAGCAACTGAGCCGTACCCTTCTGCAAAAAATCCAACATAAGGCACATTTGTCACTCGGTACTCGAATACATCCTATAAAGAGTACACACCCTTGAAGTCAGGTGTTCGACTATTCAGTCGCAAGATCCACAAACAAACTTTGAGTGCGTACTCGACTAAATTCAGTCGAACAAACACTCGGGGGCTACTGACATGGGGATGACTCCAGGACCTGTCGAGTGGGCCTACCTGGTCCAAAGCCCAAGACTAAAGCACAACGCAAGGCGCTACCACGTAGCTCTAGGAGGCCTAGTGGAAGCCCACCCGCAAGAATTGCGGGTCAAGATAGAAATTATCCACCGCCTTAGAGTTAGGGTTTGTAACCCCCTCGGGTACAGTTTGAGACCCGGCCACCTATTTAAAGGCTAGGGGAAGCACCGAGGGGGATCCAATCTATTTTCCACCACCATAGCCATAGCACGAGATCTATCTCTCAGCTTGCGTACCCACCTCTGTAATCGATCTACCCATAATACAGATCAGAAGAGCAGGGGTAAGGGTTTTACCCCTACGAGGGCCCCGAACCTGGGTAAACCGTGCCCCTGTTAGCCGACGTAGTCACCGGCGCCTATTACGTTCGCTTACTCAAAACCCTATCGGGTCATCCGAGGGATTTTCCGATATGACTAATCGACAAGGTAACAAATTGTTAAACCAAGTTTTAGCTTCATATTTTAATGAGAAAGGGAAAATATTGGTAACAAAATAAGTACGCAGCTTAGTATCATCAGAAAATAAACTATTCAAAAATGAAAGCTTATTCATGTGTTCCATAGCACTTTTACTTTCGGTTCCACAAAAAGGTTCCTTCTTAACAATAGATGTATAAGATAAATCTAGAGAGAAATCATAATCCTTGTCTCTAATGTGTATGGGAGATGTAGAAAATTTAGCATCATGAGAAGATTTGTATCTAACAACATGTCTTGCAAGAAGACTCTTAAGAGCTTGCACCAGTAGTAGCCCGAGTTTCTTCAATAAAGTCATAATTAAGTTCAATATAGGTTTTATCAAGATCATCAATAAACTCATGTGAATTAACAGGTGTACTAGCATTTTCAACGAAAATTTCAGCATTTTTAATTTGTTTGGATTTAGCAATAGTAGTATCTAGGAAAGGACCTAGTGAACCAGTGTCATCAAGCACAGTAGAAGCATCATCAAAAGTATCAGAAACATTTTCAGACTCAGCAGAAGTAACAGTACGTGTAGCACGTGGTGGTGTAAGAAGCTTACTCATAAAAGACGGTGAATCAAGAGCAACAGAGGTGTTCAGAGTTGTACCTCTCCTTGTAGTGGATGGTAATATAGGAACTTTTCCATCACGAGTCTTGCCCATGATGAAAGGCTTGCAACGAACAATATCACGTTCAAGTGAGCAAATAAATAAAGCTATGCTCCCCGGCAACGGCGCCAAAAATAGTCTTGATAACCCACAAGTATAGGGGATCACAACAGTCTTCGAGGGAAGTAAAACCAAATTTATTGATTCGACACAAGGGGAGCCAAATAATATTTATTAGGCCTAACAACTGAGTTGTTAATCCACCTGCACCTGAAAGTAGACTTGCTCGCAACAACTTATCAGTGGTAACAGTTTTATAGCAGCAGTAGTAGTAAAATAGTAACAACAGTAGCAATCGTGAAAACAGTAATAGCAATTGTTGAAACAGCAGGATGAAAGTACCGTATGCATATAGAATGGATGAATGGGTGTTGAATGGATAACATAGTTCGTGTAATAATCTAAACACGGGCATTGCAGATAATAATAATAAAGCATCCAAGTTCTGGGCTAACCATAGGCATCTGTTCCAATTTAGTTGTACGTGCTCGCAATGAGAAACCTGCAAAACATCTTTTGTCCTACCAGCCCGTGGCAACAGGGCCTCAAGGGAAACTACTGGTAATTAAGGTGCCCTTTTTAATAAAACACCGGAGCAAATCATTAACACTTCGCGAACACATGTGATCCTCACATCACAATCATCCCCTCTGGTTGTCCCAATATCTGTCACTTTGGGGCGTCGGGTTCCAGACAACAATGTATGTAAACAACTTGCAGGTATGATGAAGAAACATAATTATAGTCATGAAACAATAACATGTTCAGATGTGAAATCATGGCACTCGGGCCCTAGTGACAAGCATTAAGCATAAAAAGTTGCAACAACAGTAGAAAACACTAAGAATGGATATTAGGCACTATGCCCTAACAGTCTGGCATTATTACATGATCGATATTATCCAATCCCTTCCATCCCTCTCAGACTATAGCGGTGTTTACTCACACATGGATGGTGGAATCATGGATGGTTGATGGAGAAGAGGTGGCGGTGTCGAAGGTGATGATCTCGTCCGAATCCCCGTCCCAGCAGGGTGCTAGAACAGGAACTTCTGATCCCCGAATTGAGTTTCGAGGTGGCGGCAGCGCTCTATTGTGTTTCCGTGGAATATGAGGAACCCCCTCGTGTTTTAGGTTTACGGGGCATATGTAGTCAAAAGGGGAGCCCGAGGGGGTGGAGGTGGCCCCCACACCACGAGGCGGCGCGGCCTAGGGGGCACGCCCAGGGGTGGTCTGGGCCACTCCTAGCCCCCCCTCTAGGTGTCCTTCTGGCTCCCAGGGTCTTCTGGTGATATAAGCTCAATGGGGGTCTTTTTCGGGCAATTTCCATAAAGTTGATTTTTCTGCAAAAAAAGAGACACCAAGTTAATTCCGCTGAAAACAATGTTAGTCCGTGTTAGTGATATCCAAAACTCACAAGTTTAGAGGAAAACCATAAGAAAAGTGTTCAAAAAAGGAGATACGTTTTGGACGTATCAACTCCCCCAAGCTTAGCTTATTGCTTGTCCTCAAGCAATTCAGTGACAACTAAGTGCGATGGAAGACTTTTACGAACACATTTATTTCATATGATGGAAATATAATCACTATATGATCAGATTCTTAGGAAATTCATAATAAGATGTATGTAACATAAAAGTCACCTAGCAGCTATGTAAACCACGAAGAGATACCAACAAACTAATAATAAACAACATAAAGTATATCAATCTGCGGGATTGCAATGCTCATAACAGGGTATGATAAAATGCACTCGTTTTCCCTTAATAATGGAGCAAAACATAAATGCTAGTGGACCTCTGAAATTCAAATGAAGACTAGAAATAAAGATATCAAAGATACAAGCATCAATGTTATACCACAATCAACCGTGTTCTAGGACAAGCACATTACGCTAAGAATGACAGTCATGCTCTCAAGAAGGTGCATAAAGTGAGAAGGCGAAGACTCAACACAAAAATAAAAGAAAGTCCCTTCGCAGAGGGAAGCAGGGATTAACTCATGTGCTAGACCTTTTTATTTTATTAAACAGAGGTATTGAAAACATTTTTTAGAGAGGTGTATGCTTATGTCAACTAATGGTAAACATACAATATAGTACGTCACAAGCCAACTAGACTTCGTAAGAGTGGCTTGATACGTCTCAAACGTATATATAATTTTTGATGTTCCATGTTGATATTATGGCAATTGCTACATGTTTTCCTACGTTTTCTTATGTTTTCCGGAACTAACCTATTAACAAGATGCCACTAAGCCAGTTCCCTATTTTCTGTTGTTGTTAGTTTCAGAAAAGTTGTTGTGGAAATATTCTCGGAATTGGAAAATTCGAAAGCCAAAAGTCCTAAAAGTCTCGGAAGCATACAGAAGTCCCGAAGAGTCCCGGAGGGGGGCCACACGGTGGCCACACCATGGGATGGCACGGGTCCCCCTGGTTGCGCCACCTAGGGGTGTGGGCCCCCTGGCCACCTCCCGGCATCGCCCTTTCGCCCATATATACTCCCCGAGGCATAAACCCTAGGAGAATCGACCTTTTCCACAAAATACATCCGTAGCTCCGCCGCCGCCGCCGACAAGTTTCCGGGGACAGATCTCTATTCTATCACCCTGCCGGGACGGGGAAGTGCCCCCGTAAGTCATCTCCATCGACTCCACCGCCATCTCCATCGTCGTTGTTGTCTCCTATGATGAGGAGGGAGTAGTTCTCCCCCGAGGTTGAGGGTTCTACCGGTAGCTATATGGTTCATCTCTCTCTCCCATGGTGTGATTTTTATGTGATCATGAGCTTTGTAATCTAGTTCAATATGTAGATTGGTCTTCATCTGTTATGCTACTCGAGTGGTTTTGTTATATCCGTAAACACTTTGATCATGGGGTAAAGGTGATAGTGTGTGATCCGTGTGGTTTAGCCTGATATTTATCTCTTCTGTTGGAAGATGAACCTATGAAATTGTGTCGTTTGTTTAGTACTAATTTATGGCGCTCGTAGTGACATTGGGTGCCCTAGAGAGGGAATATAGACTTCAGGAGTGTTGTTAAAGCCCTACGCAATGATTAGTTTTCATTATCCAACCGGAGAGGGTTAAGAGTAGCATAGTGAAGAGAAGATATTTAGTTATTCAATTATGTGATCATTGTTGAGAGTGTCCACTAGTGAAAGTAGGAGCCCTAGGCCTTATTTCCAAGCATTGAAACAACGTTTTCCGCCTGTTCTGCTACATGTTGCTGCCATTTTTATTTCAGATTGATATTATCACTTATTATCATCCATATTACTTGCATTTTACTCTCTCTGCCGAACTAGTGCACCTATACAACGGAAAAATGTATTAGGTGTGTTGGGGACACAAGAGACTTCTTGTATCTTGATTGGAAGGTTGCTTGAGAGGGATATCTTTGACCTCTACCTCCCTGAGTTCGGTAAACCTTGGGTAGTCCACTTAAGGGAAACTTGTTGCTGTTCTACAAACCTCTGCACTTGGAGGCCCAACACTGTCTACAAGAATAGAAGCGTGCGTAGACATCATAGCTCCCATTGAAGGATGCAACTGGTGTAGAAGTTCATCCCTGTTTCTCTTTTGTTTACACAATTATGCTTTGACTGATAAATCAGGGGGAAAATAGTGAAGAGAATTTGATGTATTAATTTGGGGCTGGGTGCTGCTGTGGATGGCGACCGTTGCGGGAGGAAGTCTTCTTATGTATGTTTGTTTTGTTTCCCGGCAACGGCGCCAGAAATTCTTTTCTACGCCTTGATGGTGCCTTGACGGCGAGACTTCTTGATGATGATGCATTTTAAGTCCCCGGCAACGGCGCCAGAAATTCTTGTTGCTTGTGATGGCGTGTTGGGAACCCCAAAAGGAGGGTGTGATGAGGATAGCGGTAAGAATTTCCCTCAGTTAAGAACCAAGGTTATCAATCCAGTAGGAGAAAGAGGATCTTCGGAAGGTTGATGCCACTGACGGTGGTGATGGCGCCTCACCGGTGTCAGCAACAACGCGGAACCTGCACACAACACAACCAAAATACTTTGTCCCAACGGTACAGTGAGGTTGTAAATCTCACCGGTCTTGCTGAAAAAAAAGATTAGACGTATAGTGTGGAAACTGGTGTATGCTTGCAGTAATTAAAGAAAGCAACGAATTGTAGTGGTTTGTTTAACAGTGTAGGAAAATGGACCGGGGTTCATAGGTTCACTAGTGGTGTATCTCCATAAAAGATAGCATGTTGGGTGAACAAATTACAGCTGGGCAATTGACAAATAGAGGTTGCACAGTAGTGCATATTCATGACATGATGACTACTATGATATTTAGTGCAGGCATTAGAACAATATACATAGACCGTAATACTGCATCGATGACTAATAATCCACCCTCGGGTTATCATCCAAACCCCCTTAGGTATTAAGTTGCAAGCAACAGATAATCTGATTAAGCAATATGTGTAATGTAAGAAATGATTTTGCACGCGGGCACTCACACCGCTGTTTTCTCCCTAGTGGCAACATCACATCCTCCCCCGTCACGTTTTTGTCACTCGAGCACAGGTGAAAAGGAGGCATGAACCCAACTATCGAGCATAAATACTCCCTCTTGGAGTCACTAGCAACTACTTGGCTAGAGAAACCACTAGCAACTGAAAGCATGCAAGATCAAAAATAACATATGCGATAAAGACTATAATCAACTTGGCATAAGTTCAATATTCATAGGATCCCAGCAAACACAACACATAGAATTACATAAGAACAATCTCGATCATGTTAGGCAGCTCACGAGATCTAAACATTGAGGCATAGGAGGAGAAGACAACCATCTACCTATTGCTATGGACCCGTAGTCCAAGGATGAACTACTCACACATCACTCCGGAGGCAGGCATGGTGATGAAGAAGCCTCCGGTAATGATCTCTTCTCCGGCAGGGTGCCGGGAGACAGTTTCAGAACCTCCCTAATCTAGGGTTGACGACGACGGCGGTTGCAGAACTTTTCGGGGATTTTTCATCATGTACCTAGGATTTTCCTTCGGAGGGTAATAAATGGCCGAAAGGGCAACGTCGGTTGGCCACCAGGGTGGCCTCACCACCCCGAGGCGCGGCCAAGGGGGGCCCGCGCCTGGCTATGGTGAGGGCCCCCTGGTGCCTGTCTTCGACTCCTCTTCAGACTTCTGGATGCTTCCGGGGAAAATAGGAACTTTTTTTACATCAAAAACAGCAGAAAACATGGAACTGGCACGTGGCATCTTGTTAATAGGTTAGTCCCGAAAAACGTGTAAAAATGCTATAAAGAAGGGAGAAAACATGTAACAATTGGCATAATATCAACATGGAACATCAGAAATTATAGATACGTTGGAGACGTATCACTAGGCACCCCGCTGCCAGCTCTTCTATCAATTGGATAAGCGGATGAAGCCACTAGTCCAGGGTGTGAAATCCAATCAACAAGTGAGATAAAGATTCTCTACTTACTTCGTCATGAGCTTAAACAGGGGCACAAAACATGAATAATTTTTGAAAGGTTTTAAAGGCAGCACATGAGAAATTTAGTTGGGGTGGCGGTTAAATACCACATATATAGGTAGGTATGGTGGACACATTTGACATACTTTGGTTTTTGGGAGTTGGATGCACGAGTAGAGCTCATACTGAGTACATGTGAAGGCTAGCAATATACGGGGAGCGACAATCAAGAGTGCAACAACTGTCATAATAATTCTTGCGGCAAAACAAAATTAAGAGTGGCATAAAAGTGATACAAATACTTTGAGGCAAAATAAATCATCGAGGCTTCATTGACTTTTTGTTTTCAGTCATAAACATGAGTGAGCATGTGCCAAGTCAATTCAAGCGAAACAATCAGAGGGAGAGACCACAATTTCATACCCTTCTATGAATAAAATAATGCAAGGAAACATTTATACGACATGCTATCTTATATTAATAAGTTGGAACTAAACATGTGAGAGCACAAACTACTAAGCATCAATTAAATAACATATACCTTACATGAACGAAGTAAGCATGTTCACATGGATGAGTATATGTACAAAAATAAAACAAATAGAGTTCATACCAGCCTCTCACCACAACTTGAATTGTCGTAAATCATCATTACTGCTCTTCACTCGTGTGGAATGAATAATATAGAATGATAACCAAGCTCCAATGGAGACACGGAAGTCCGGTGAACTCTCCAACAAACTTTACAAAACCAAAGAAGAACAACAAATATTTTTGGGTTTACGAAATTAAAACAAGAACAGAAGAAACACACAAACAAAGCAAAATATTTTTGGATTTTTGAAAACTAAACCGAAACGAGAAAGTGAAGCAAACCAACAAAAGAAACTAAAGAAGCAAATAAAGAGAAACAACAGAAATATTTTTGGTCTTTTTGTGTTTCGGAAAGCAAGAACAAAACAATAAAAACAAAAAGAAACGAAAGAAAAAGGAAACAAACAAAGGAAACGAAAAACATGGATATACATAGAGCCGATGGAAGCATGATATAAAGATGAGTGTGATGTCGGTGTACCTCCCCCAAGCTTAGGATTTTGGCCTTAGTGGAGATCATCCCCAAGGGGACCATGAGGTGGCGCCCCCTTAGTGTGCCGAGGAGGGGCCCTCATCCTGAGGACGCCCCGGTGTACTGTGTGGTGTAGTCCTCAGAAAGTGCATCTCGCCTCACCTGCTGCATGTGGAACTCCATCAATCTCAGAAGCTCATCTATCTCACCCTTGGGGCGCGACCATGGTTCCCTGTCAACTTTGAACAAAACAGGTTGTGGCAGAATAACTTCCTTCTCATCTCCGTCAACAAATAAAACTCTGTATACTAAATGATCAACAGTAGAGTTAGCAGTAATAAAATGACGAGCCTTCATGGCAGCAAGATTAAGTCTATAAGGACCAATCAGTTCATCATCAGGAGCAACAGGAATGCGTAGAACAGTTTCTATACGTGTAGCAATAATGCCCCCATAAATGGGTCCCTTAGTAGCTAAACATCGAGCAATGAGAGAATCCAGGTTATACTTCTTGCTACGGTTAAGTGCAGCATCAATAAAAGCAAGATGATACCTTGACATGTTGCTAGTGTTCTCCATACCAAGGATACTAGTAGCAAGATAATAAGTGAAATATCTGATGGCAGGAAGTTGGATGTTTCTTATCTTCCCGCGCTGGGATGAGCGGCTATCATCATTGGTGATTCCTCGATAGAGTTCCATGAGATCAGCGGGTCTCTCCTGAATCTTGCACAATGTCCCAGAAGCGTTGGTACCTATAATGTTACAAAAAGTCTCCAAGGGCAAATAAAAAGACCTACCATATATCTTAAAAGCAACAGTGGATCCATATTGTGAGTTATGAAATTTAAATCTCTCAACAAAAGTTTTTGTGAGAGTGGCATACTGGAGACTTTTGTCCTCCATGTAGTTGGTTAAACCAAATCTTTCAATAAGCATTAAGAAGTTATCCATTAGACCTGCACTTCTCAAAAATGAATAACATGGGAAGCTAGAAGGATTAGCAATTCCATCACCTCCCGCAACATTGATGTTCGGTGCAATAAGGTCTTTGTTATAAGATGGCCATACTAAGGTGGATGAACGTGAAGGCCTTGTTCTTCTAGGAGCATCACTCCTAAATATTTCTCCAAAGTTATGGCTGTCCATTTCTGAAATTTTTCAACAATCATCACAAAAATTGATTTCAAGAAACTATAAGGTGGAAACTACCATAGAGACTTATAGGAGAGCTAAACATGCATCAAAACTATATTATTTCAACTTAAATCAAGCATGCAAACTCACATAAGCTGTTACCTACAGTACCAAAATACTCAAGAAATACTCCACTAATCAAAATTCTACTTGGATAATTGGAGGAGTCACATACCGGAGAGCAAATGCACCGAATTTCAGCAACAATGGTGGGCTGAGCAAAGAGATCAAAAAATCCCGAGGAAGAAAAGGAAGAACACAGGTTGCAGGAAATGTTTTGAGTTTGTGGGGTGAGAGAAGAGTCTTTGGCTGGGGAGAGAGTAAGTGGAGGGCTAGGGGGCCCACACCAGGCATAGGCGCCACCAGGGGGTTGGCCGCGCCACCCTATGGTTTGCCTGACTGGTGGCTACCCCTGGGGTCTCCCAGGTGTCTCTCTACCTCATTTTTGACGTAAAAAATTATTATAATTTTTCTAGAATTTTTCGAGAAACTTTATTTTCGAGGTTTTCTAGAGTTTAATAATTAATTATAAAACTGGAAAACAATTATGGAAAGGTGGAAAACAAAATCAAAACCAGAACTACAGAGGGTCTAGAATATTTTAATGTGTAAATAACCAGTGAAAACAAAGGTGGTAGTGGTGAAAACAAAATTATGGGAGGTGAAAACAAACATAACATGATAAAAACAAAAGAAATCACTGTGAAAAAAAGTATGGATGGTGAAAACAAAGGTATGGATGATGGAAACATGAATGTACTAAATTGGCAAGGTGATAACAGAAGTAACCATGGTGAAAACATAATGGGGAAGGTGAAAAGATAGTGAAAACATTGTCCTCTTCATTCAAAATCACTTTGTTAACAAGGTTGATCAAGTTTTGTTACGAGAATAATTTTTATATGAAGCAAAACTTTGCTTCATAATAAATAATTATGTTACCTCAACCTTGATAGACATAGTTCGAATCATAACAATCTCATATTCTTTTGGTGGTACTGGAATGGGACAATAAAATTCTCCAATCTTGACGGTCTCAATATTTTCAATTGCATTAAGACTATATCTTTTATCAATCTTCTTGGGAAAATAAATAGTATGATATTTACCATTAACATTAAAAGTTAGTTTTCCTTGGTTGCAATCAATAACAGCCACTTTAGTGTTAAGAAAAGGTCTCCCAAGAATAATAGACATATTATCATCTTCAGGCATTTCCAACACATCAAAGTCAGTTAATATCAAACAAGTAGTAGCAACTTGAACAGGAACATTCTCACATATACCAGCAGGAATAGAAGTAGATTTATCATCCATTTGCAAAGATATATCAGTGTGTATCAATTTTTCAAGAGAGAGTCTCTTATCAAGAGAGAAAGGCATAACACTAACTCCAACTCCCATGTCACATAGAGCAGTTCTAATATAATTATTTTTAATGGAACAAGGAATAGTAGGAATAGCACGGTTTCCAAGATTCTTTGGAACCTTACCATTAAAAGAGTAATTAGCAAGCATAGTGGAAATTTCCTCATTAGGAATCTTCCTTTTATTTGAGACAATATCTTTCATATATTTTGAATAGGGAGGTAGTTTAATAGCATCAGTCAAAGGAATTTGCAAAAACAGAGGTTTCATCCACTCACAGAATTTATTATAATGTTCCTCTTCCTTTGATTTGTGTTTCTTATTACGAAAAGGCATTGCTTTTTGTACCCAAGGCTCTCTTTCTTTACCATATTTATTGGCAATGAAATCCTCCGTGGTATAATTCACATTTTTAGTTTTGTTTTCATGTTCAGCTACAGTTTCTTCTTTATCAGAAGCATCACTTTTATCATTACCACTTCCAGTTTCACCATCAGAAATAGATATACTATTAGGATCTTTAGCAGGTTCAGGAGATTTTACAACAGTTTTATGTCTCTTCTTCTTTTTCTTAGAAGGAGAACTATTGTTTTTAGTTTGCTGAGAATCTTGTTCAATTCTTTTAGGATATCCTTCAGGATACAAGGGATCTTGAGTAGTAATACCACTTCTAGTAATTATTTCACAAACATGTTTCTCTCTAGAAGCATTAGCTACCATATCTTTTTGCACTTTAATAAGTTGATCAATTTGAGTTTGAACAATATGGAAATGTTTAACAAGCATTTTAACATCATTAGAGATTCTCTCAATAATACCATGCAAATTATCAATAGCTCTAGAGTTTTCCATAAGATGATTTTGCATTCTCATATTAAAGTTGTCTTCCTTAACAACATAATTATCAAATTCATCTAAGCATTGATCAGGTGGTTTAGAGTAGGGAATATCTCTATTATCAAATTATTGGAGAGTGTGTACCTCAATTGTTGATGGATGAGGAATAGGCTTACATAATTCTTCTATATGAGGTAGATTCTTCACATCTTTAGATTTAATACCCCTCTCTTTAAGAGATTTCTTGGCTTCCTTCATCACTTCATCATTTAATTCAATCATCCCTCTCTTCTTGGGTGTTGGTATTGGTGTTGGATCTGGTGTAGATGTAGGCTCAGGTATATTCCAATCATCATTATTTTTGGCTATTTTAGCCATTAATTCCTCATGTCCTTCTTGAGTTCTTTTCCTGAAAAGACAACCTGCAGAACTATCTAGGTATGTCCTAGATTCAACAGTTAGTCCATTATAAAATATATCTAGGATCTCATCTTTAAGTAATGGATAGCCAGGGCTAGCTCTTATTAAAGAAAAAAACATTGTCCAAGATTCAGGTAATTTTTCTCCTTCAATTTGCTCAAAGTTAAAGATATCTTGCAAAGCAGGAAAATATTTTTAAAGAAAGCATTAACCAAATCCATAGGACTAGTAATAAATCCAGGTGAAAAATTGTTAACCCAAGTTTAAGCTTCATCTTTTAATGAGAAAGCGAAAATCTTGGTAACAAAATAAGTACGCAGCTTAGTACCATCAGAAAATAAACTACTCAAAGATGAAAGCTCATTCATGTGTTCCATAGCATTTTTACTTTCAGTTCCACAAAAAGGTTCCTTCTCAACAATAGATATATAAGATAAATCTAGAGAGAAATCATAATCCTTGTCTCTAATGTGTATGGAGATGTAGCAAATTTAGCATCATAAGAAGATTTGTATTTAACATCATGTCTTGCAAGAAGACTCTTAAGAGCAATTGCACCAGTAGTAGCCCGAGCTTCTTCAATAAGTTCATCATTAAGTTCAATATAGGTTTCATCAAGATCATCAATAAACTCAGGTGAATTAACAGGTGTACTAGCATTTTCAACAGAAATTTCAGCATTTTAATTTGTTTGGATTTAGCAATAGTAGCATCTAGGAAAGGACCTAGAGAACCAGTGTCATTAAGCACAGTAGAAGCATCATCAAAAGTATCAGAAACATTTTAACACCCAGCAGAAGTAACAGTACGTGTAGCATGTGGTGGTGTAAGAAGCTTACTCATAACTGACGGTGAATCAAGAGCAACAGAGGTGTTCAGAGTTGTACCTCTCCTTGTAGTGGATGGTAATATAGGAAATTTTCTATCAGGAGTCTTGCCCGTGATGAAAGGCTTGCAGCGAACAATATCACGTTCAAGTGAGAAAAAAATAAAGCTATGCTCCCCGGCAATGGCGCCAAACAATAGTCTTGATAATCCACAAGTATAGAGATCGCAACAGTCTTCGAGGGAAGTAAAACCCAAATTTATTGATTCGACACAAGGGGAGCCAAAGAATATTTATTAGCCTTAACAACTGAGTTGTCAATTAAGATGCACCTGAAAGTAGACTTGCTCGCAACAATTTATCAATGGTAATAGTTTTATAGTTGCAGAAGTAGTAAAATAGTAACAACAGTAGCAATCGTGAAACCAGCAGTAGTAATTGTGAAAACAGCAGGATGAAAATACCGTAGGCATAGAGGGAATGGATGAACGGGTGTTGCATGGATAACATAGGTCATGTAATAATCTAAACACGGGCATTGCAGATAATAATAATAAAGCATCCAAGTTCCAGGCTAACCATAGGCATTTGTTCCAATATAGTCATATGTGCTCGCAATGAGAAACTTGCACAACATCTTTTGTCCTACCAGCCCGTGGCAGCGGGGCCTCTAGGGAAACTACTGGTAATTAATGTGCTCCTTTTAATAAAGCACCGGAGCAAAGCATTAACACTTCGTGAACACATGTGATCCTCACATCACAGCCATCCCCTTCGGTTGTCCCGATTTCTGTTACTTTGGGGCCTCGGGTTCCGGACAACAATGTGTGTAGACAACTTGCGGGTATAATCAGGAAACATAATTATAATCATGAAACAGTAACATGTTCAGATCTGAAATCATGGCACTCGGTCCCTAGTGACAAGCATTAAGCATAACAAGTTGCAACAATAGTAGAAAACACTAACAATGGATACTAGGCACTATGCCCTAACAATCTGGCATTATTACATGATCAATCTCATCCAATCTCTTCCATCCCTCTCAGCCGACAATGGTGTTTACTCACACATGGACGGGGAATCATGGATGGTTGATGGAGAAGAGGTGGCGGTGTCGATGGCGATGGTCTCCTCCGAATCCCCGTCCCGGCAGGGTGCCAAAACAGGAACTTCTGATCCCCGAATTAGGTTTCGAGGTGGTGGAATATGAGGAACCCCCTCTCGTTTAGGTTTACGGCCATATGTAGTCGAAAGGGGATCCCGAGGGGGTGGAGGTGCCCCCCACACCACCAGGCGGCGTGGCCTAGGGGGGCGGGCCCAGGGGTGGTCGGGGCCTCTCCTGGCCCTCCTCCAGGTGTCCTTCTGGCTCTCGGGGTCTTCTGGTGATATAAGCTCAATGGGGTCTTTTTCGGGCAATTTCCATAAAGTTGATTTTTTGCACAAAAATGGGACACCAAGGTAATTCTGCTGAAAACAACGTTAGTCCGTGTTAGTGATATCCAAAACTCACAAGTTTAGAGGCAACCCATAAGAAAAGTGTTTGGAAAAGGAGATACGTTTTGGACGTATCACCTTCCCTCTCTCGATTATGTCCCCCTTTGTGTGGTAGCCGGTGAGAGAATTATTCAGAACTTTCTTCACGTTTCCGTAGTCTTTCTTCACCGCACTCCCTGAGTTGAGATACATGGCAGTCGAATGTCTTATTGAAATGCAGAAGAGTGAGCATGATGTTGCTTAGCATCGGTTGACCCATCACATGCACGCGCGCCATATCCTTGGATTTAGGTGTCCCGTCCTGAATACGGAGCGGCATCAAAGCCGGCTGGCTCGTGGATTTTCCGTCCTTGGCTCTAGGTCCTCTTTTCCGCGGCTTTGGCCCCTTCGGCGGACATTCCTTCCCAATCTCCTCAACGATCGCCTTACGGATTTAGTTGGGGCTGAAAATAACTCCACCCTTTGCAGTTTTTTGAGTCTCGATGAAGGGGTGGACATCTAGGTATGTCGTCATGAGAACCAAACAGGCGCTTGCAATTAGATTTATCCGCAGGAAGAGCTTCACCGCGAGCCTCTGTGCTATGGTAGGGTTCTTCTGATGGGGAGGAGAAATGTAGTGTCCGCCATCAGTCATCGGCGATGTAATTATCAAGAGTGTCTTCCGCCGGGTTTTGTGCCATCTGCATGTCGCGATCACCCGCCAAGTCGGGAGTAGGCGACGGCGCTGCGACTGTCTCGCCATGGCTCCGTGCCGTTTGTTCTACAGGTGTTGTCTACGACGTGGTGCCTCGCGACGATACTTCTTTAGGTGATGTCTGCGGGGTGACACGTTGACCCGACAGATGGGCTCGACACATCATTCCACTGATTAAACTGACTAAACGAGCAAATCAGTGATATGTGTCACACACACACCTGCCCTAATGTGTGGTGGAGTTTGTCATTTTCGTCACGGAATATCTTTGTGTAGATGAAGGATGCTCAAAAGATGTATGCTGAGCTAAACATGGATGACAAGAAGCCTTTCGAGTTCCTACTTGTTTGGAGCAAGATTCAAAGCTGCCCAAAGTAGAAGAGTTGGCGGTCACTTCGGCCGACAAAGGGGAGGAGGGGGCCGACGTGGATGAAACCAAAATTCTTTGTAGAAGCGCCGACCGGCCTATTGGGGCCTAGAACGAAAAGGCTGGAAAGAAGCCAGCGGCGGCAGCAGGCATCCAAGATGACATAGTCGTGTACACGAAGAATGTGGTCGCATAGATGGCGAGCAAACAGAATATGCACGTCGATACCAACATCTTTGTTTCTTTGGCCATGGAGAAAGCAAAGGCGGCGGAGAAGGCCGAAGAACGCTCGATCATGTCAACCAACACGGCTGACATGAGCCCAAATCAAAAGGCCTATTTCCATGCCGAAAGGCGACGCATTACGACGGCAAGAGCGCAGAGGGTGGCGTCCGAGGCGGCTCTAGCAGAGGTCGAGAAAGAAGAGAAGGTCGGAGAGGAAGAAGAGAATGACAAAGAGATGATCGAGCACCGAAATCGCATGCCTCGAGAGTGATGGTGGTGCCCTTTTGACGGCCGGACTTGTGATGGCTGAGGCGATTATTTGTTGTATGGCCGGACTTGTGTTGGCCATGACTTTCATTTGATCGTCGTCTTTGGTTGTCGGATATGTAGTTCGCTTACTGTTCTGATAACAAATTGTCTCAACTGTTGGATCGGGTCGACATTTGGGGGTCGCTGTTGTGGGCGACAACCACCAAAATACGCGGACACAGGTCCATCGCCCCAAAGAGGTCTCCATTAGTGGATGCCGGAAACAAAATAAATGGCTGCGCATGGAAATGTTCTAAAGAGCATCTCCAGCCGGAACCCAGGAGCCCCCGAGGGCGACGTTTTTAGCGTCGGATCGCCGTTTTCCGCCCACTCGTACCCCCAGGAGCCCAAATAGCGCCGGTTTGGGCCATTTTAGCGCCCGGCGAACCCAGGCCAAACCCAGCGCGCCGGGGCGCAGGTGGGGGCACCGGATGAAGGGAAATGGCGCGAACACCGTTTCCCTCGCCCGCGGGCCCGCTGAGTCAGTGAGCCACGGGCTATCTCGTCCTCATCTCCTCCTTACCCGAGTTATTCAAGGCGCGCCGGCAGGCTTTTCGTAGACTGGCCGAGTCGTCCGATCGCCCATGCGGCGGCGTAATGGCACCCCACCGCCGAGATTCACGCCTACGCGTGTACACCGCTCCCGCGCGATCGGCCGGTATAAATGCCCCCGCCACTTCGCCGCCGCTCGCCACATCTCCCGTCCACCATCCCGCAAACTCCTCTCTTCAGGCCGCCTCCTATCTCTCTATGGTTGAGCGCTTCCCCGGCGATGGTGCGGCGGCAAATGGTTTCGGCCAGCGCCATTTGCACGACTGGGAAGCTCGCCTTCTCCAGTCGGTGGACTACCCTACGCCGCCTGACGTCCGCGTGCCCGGCACCTGGCGAATGAGCTCCGGAGGCGTCCCCGTGGCGCCGATTCCGATCGGCGCCGACCGCATGGCGGAGATCGTAGAGGTCCGCGCCGCCATGCCTCTGGACGCCCAGCTGGACCCCCGCTGGGCGGCGGACAATCACTGCGTCTGGTCGGCGTACCTCCACCAACGCCGCGAGCAGCGCCTGGCCTCCACGAACGGCGCGCCTGTCGTGGGGGGCGCATGAACTCCGTCGGGCGGCGCTCGTGGTGGGGTGAACCCGGGCAGTCACTCGAGGCCGTCCTCGCCCGCATCCAGGCCGGCAACTCCCCGCCGCTCGAGTGGCCTCGCCCGTCTCTTTCTCGGCGCCGAGGGTCGTCGTGGATGCCAAGGGGCATGACCACCGGGTCCTCGTCGGCCTCAGCGGGGACGACCTCCCGTTCGTCGGGATCGACGCCGATGACCCCCCTATCCCGTTCGTCGGGCTCGGCGACGAGGAGTCCCCTCTCGCCCGTCAAGCCCGAGCCAGAGGAGACGCCGCTCCGACGGCGCAGCCGAGCCGGCAGCCTCGTCATCAGCGAGGGTGGCGGCGCACCGTCACCTCCTCGCGGCCATCTTCGGCTCGTCAGGCCGAAGAAGGAGCCCGTCGCTAGGCAGAAGACAGCGTCCTGGAGGGAAGAACGCGCCGCCATGGCCACCGACGACATTGACTCCGTGCTCGCCGCGTCGAAAGCGCAGTACTTAGCCGAGGAGATGGCTCGGCCGCGGCGCGCCCTGGAGGAGATCGTCGAGCAGCGCGCCCAGGAGGAGGCCGCCCAGCTGCGCCGCGTAGACGACGAGTGGGGCGTCATCCTGCTCGACGACAGCGACAGGGAGGCGGCGCCGTCGCCCAAGAAGTTCACTGGGGTGACCCGGGACCGAGCTGCAGCTACGCCGTCCCAAATCAGCCACCGAGCGACGACGACGACGGCGACTACACCGATTTCTACCACCTCATCGGCATCAACTAGTCTAGATTTTAGTTTCTTTGTTTAAATCGCCTATGTAAGCCACCTATATTTCTCCAAATTTTATCGAATCGCCTACATTCGACCGAATGTGTCTTGAATTTGGTCGAATTTCGTCGTTTTCATAGTTTTTTGCCGAATTTTGCCTCGTTACGCTGGGGCCATGGCTGGGAAGTGATGCCCCCCAGGGCGAAAAATAGCGCCGGGCTCCTCCAGGAGGCGCTCCCTAGGGACGAACGGGTGGAGATGCTCTTACAGCGTAAAATGCACATAGTAAACATAAACGTAGTATATTTGGATATAATAGGAGTACTGTACTTTGGGGGTGTGGCGCCTGCTGTGGCTGTGAGCGTACGGTCAGAGCTGGCCCTGCTACTTTTAGTACCCAGACATGCATATTTTGACCCATATAAAGGAGCTGTTTCGTTGCGCCACGCTACTTTTAGTACGGTACGTCAGAGCTGTCCATGCTTAGCAGTGTATGTACCAGCACCTCTGTGTCGTTCCTGTGTGTAGAGAGAGAGATGCTGCTCACACTTGCTCTGTCTTGCGTAGCTTGTCTTGCATGCCGCTCCTCTTCTCACCAATGGAAACTCAGCCAACGGCCATGAAAACTTTCAGATCGAGCCAGAAACTCGGTAAATGGTCATCTTGCCCAGCTTGAGCCTTAGTTGTGTGGGAATGGGGTCCTCTGAAGGGTCACATTGAGCCCCTGCCAGGTAGGGCCCGCGTGTCGGAGAACCATGCCCAATTGCTTGTGTTATCTGGCCATTTTTTCCTCTTTGGTTTCACCCTAGGCTATTGATGTTCCCTTCTCCTACTACTAAACATCCCCTTTTGAAAGACTGGCTATAGAACTAGCTTGATGCTAAGTTATTTTTTCCCCTACATAGTGCACACACGACAAGAAAATACAACGAACCATGACACGAGTACAAGCTAGCCCGGATGAGTGGCATAGAGTGTGACTTGGAAGAATCCATGGATGGATTAATTTTGTGTCTCAAGAAGCATTCAGATTAACTGATGGATGGATTGACGGACCGACTTCTCTTGAGGATGGGAGCAACTTCGTGGCTTTCCAAGGGAAAACCTATTCCGTGGTATGGTTTCCTCCCCTTACTTGCAAATTGCAACCTGTTGATTTCAAAAGGACAGCCACCTTGTCCCTACCTTGCCAATGCTATTCGAACTGCTTTGAGATGGAGCTTGCCACTTGTGCTTACAATACGTGGGTTCATGGTGCTCATATGCAGGTTCAAAGAAGAGAGAATTTCTTATTTGACCCTTACTTAAAATCTTGTTTCCTATTTGGCCCTAAAAAAAATTCTTCCCTATTTGACACTTTAACTTCATTTTCTTCCTAACATGGCCCTATAGTTCATTCTAAACACAAATGAGGATGTAAAAAGACTCTTTTGCCCCTGATGAACTGTGTGATAAAAAATTACTCTCTAAATTTTTTTTTCATGGAGTTTCTCTTTGATTATATCTTGATGGAGTTGCGTCTGTTAGGGAATTTGTTTGTCGGTCATCCATCATTTATTAATCTGTTGCGTGATTGAAAGTCATGTCAACTCATCTGGAGATTACAAGAATACTAGGAGAGGAAGCGAAGAAGGAATCGATCCAGCTAGAACTAGTACTGAGAGCTATATACGTAGTAGTACTAGTTGATCTTGCTAGAAACGATTTTTTTTTTAGAACCAGTGCCTACTACGTCCAGCCGGTAGAGATGGATTCTGGCTTGCATGTGGAAGCCAAAAGTTTCACCTGGAGGCAAATCCTTTAAGCAACAAAAGAGCCAGACTTGCTATTTGCATCTACCCGGACGTGGCATTGGGAACAAGCACCGGCCACATATTAAGCTAATGTGCACATGGTCTGAGCATCATTAGTAGCTAGCAATATTTTGTTTGCGCATGAATATGAATGGAATTCATCTGTATTTGGTACAAAATTTTGATATAGGGTAAAAGAGAGTAGTTTTTTATCACACAGTTCATCAGGGGCAAAAGAGTCCTTTTACATTCCCATTTGTGTTTAGAATGCATTATAGGGCCATGCTAGGAAGAAAATGAAGTTAAGGTGTCAAATAGGAAAGAATTTATTTTTTAGGACGAAATAGGGAACAAGATTTTAAGTAAGGGTCAAATAAGGAATTCTCTCTTCAAAGAACCTGCTACATGCATGTGGGGCCATGCATGCAGACCAATTCTGTGGATGGTGCCACCAATGCATGGATAGATAAACATTACACGCTTAAATTCTACATTCAAAGAACCATTTTTTAATTTTTAATATTATCTTTGAGAACAAATACAATAAAGTTATGTGTCAGCAGGCTATAAGAGTTAAAATAATATATTTTAGGTAACATGGAGGAGAGAGAAAGGATGTGAGCTCATGCAAGAGCCCGCTGCAGCAAGTACTTATAGACACCTTGTGATAGTGGCAGGTGGGCCAAATCATCATAAAGTAACACATTTTTTTGGCTAACTATTGTACTTGTTGGCTATATGAGTGACATGACAACTTCTTATAGCCAGTTCTTAGCTATACTATTTTGAACCTGCGCTCTGATGCAAAATGGATATATTATCACTAATGGAAACAGGGCCAAAGGATTTTAACAATAATACATGTTCAGTTACAACCGGTACAGATGCGTGTCTTGTACCGGTTCGAACGAGGAGGACGATGGGCAAGGCTAATACTGGTTTGAACGATACCTTTGGTACTTGGTGTCTAAAACCGGTACCAAAGGGGTGTGGCAACCATTCGCCTGGTGCGAGCATATTTCATACCAGTTTTAGCCACCAACCGGTACCAAAGGGGTGTGGGAAAGGGGGCGTGGCAACTGTTCGCCTGGCGCGAGGACCTTTGGTACCGGTTGGTGGCTAAAACCAGTACCAAAGAGTCGAATCGTTTTGCCTCTCGTGCGTATTAGTTCGTGAACTGCTACAGTACAGCGCCATTCTCTCTGTTTCTCTCTGTTTCCTCCCTCTCCTCCTCTCTATTCTCCCTCCCTTGTTCCCATAATCCATCATGGATCAACCAATCAGTCGCATAGGCCATGTTCGTGCACATGGCACGAACGTGCTTACCGTCGTCTACACCAATGAGAGCGCCAACATGGCAGGTTGTCTTGCCACATTCCAAGAATGGGTTGAAAGCGCGAAGGACCAAGAGAAATTCATCGGGCTTGATCTTGAATACACGCGCAATGGGAAGGAGGTTGTGGTCATCCAACTTTGCTTCAAGAATTATGTCTTGGTCTTTCAATGGGCAAGAATCATACGTTTTGGGGCTTGATCCACTCATAGCTAGGTTTATTATTACGAAAATTGCATAGGATAGCAACATGTCCGATCCCCATCATATATCCGTGACATAGAATCATATATCCGATCCGTATTTGAATCAAGATGAAGAAAAGCTTCAGTATTGCGATACCAGCTGCCTGCCACATTGATATCCACGAGATATTCATGCCTCGGCATGATAGGACTTCAATGGTTCGTATGGTAGTGGATTTGATCGACGACTTCTACGCTGATATGAAGACCAAGATCGATAACCACAATGAGTGGGAGATGACCCCATTTCACCGCAAGAACATTGATTGTGCCGCCATAGATGCTTACGTTGCATACGAGTTGTACCGCATTATTCGAGCCATCAACCTTGGGCAGCATCACCTCGTAGCGGCAGCACGAGCAGTTGATGATGATGATTCAGAAGACTACTAGTGTGTTTACATGGGCGAACACACTTTTTATATATCTCTATGATGTGTAGTAGTGCTTGGGGGTCGATCTCGTGATCAATATCATGTATAGTACTTTTATATATCTCTCTCTATGATGTAGTAGTGCGGGTCTCTTGTGATCTGGAGATCGAGTACTTTTATATGTATCTCTCTATGATGTAATAGTGCGGGTCTCTTGTGATCTGGAGATCGAGTACTTTTATATGTATCTATATTTATATGTTCATGTTTAAGTATGATGTGAGCAAGATTTCATTGTGATCTATGTAATGGACGAGTTAAACTTGTCAAGAGTTGGGTCATACCTTTGTCTTCTGACTCTCTAGGGCCTAGCCTAACACAACCAAAGCAACTAGTTAGACAACCAAAGCAACTAGTTAGACATTTTTCTACCCCATTTTGACACCGGTGCCGGCTTTATTCGTATAGGCCTGGCTTTCTACAACGGGGCTAGGGTTTCATCGGAGAGCGACTCCGGCGTTGGGATCCCACCACAAGCTATATAGGGGTGACATAACATGTGTGTACAAGTGTGCTATGGGTTTTGGATGACATATAATGCACTTCGGGGTGTGTCGACCTACTTCAGCGGCGTCCACTTCTCTCTAGCGAGTTTCATGACTTATAGGCTGAATGTCTTGGATCAGACAAACACGAGGGAAACTTGTCAAGAGTTGGTTCATAACTTTGTCTTCTGACTTTCTAGGGTCTAGCCTAACACAACCAAAGCAACTAGTTAGACACTTCTCTACCCCATTTTGACGTTGGTACCGGCTTTATTCGTATAAGCCTGTTTTTCTACAATGGCGCTATGGTTTCATCGGAGAGGGACTCTGGCTTGAAAGTACTAGATCACACAAACATGAGGGAAATTTATCAAGAGTTGAGTTATGGATGTCCCATATTTGAATTCACTGGTAGAAAAAAGGCCTTCCATACGCCCCCATCAGTCCCCAAACGTTGCGCACCGTGTCTAATGAGTCTTTCGTCCCGGGTCGGGAGGAGACCCGCGACAGAAGGTCATACGTCGCGGGTTGGGAAGCGCGTTGAGGCGCGTGGAGGGCATTAATTCCGGTTGACCTGGCCGCCCGGGACTATTGGTCCTTTAGTCCCGGTTGGCGTGGCCAACCGGGACTAAAGATCAAACTGCTCGCCTCTCGCGCGGCGGTTTTTATTTCGCGAGCGAGGCAGAAGGGCGCCATTCCACAGTGCGCGTCAGAGTCTCTCTGTTTCTTCCTCTCTTCTCTGTGTCTTCCATCTCTTCGATCTTCACCAAGCACACCACCATGGCTGAAGTTTGGGAGACATACCGTGGTCCCACACCATGCGGCAAGCTTCTCGACGTGTGCTACACCAACAGTTGCGATCGGCTGGCCGGTGCTCTTGGTCATTTGACCAATCTCTATTTCTCCTCTCCCGATGAACACCGGTTCTTCGGGCTTGATCTGGAGTATACGGCGGATCAACGGGATGTTGTCGTCATCCAGATTGCGTTCAAGGAGTCCGTTTTGATCTTCCAATGGTCAAGGTAACGCACACGTACAATCTTGCATCTTCGATTTGTTTGTTGCATGTGAAGAATACATGTGTTGCAACATATCTAACACGTATCAAATTTTTGTTGTTGCAGTAGTTCAAAGCATTCTCTGGCCCTTGTTGATTTTCTTGTCAACAAGGGATATGACTTTTGCAGCGTTGACATCACGCAAGACCGTCCGAAGTTGATGCGCTTGGGTATTGTGATACCTGAAGATCACTACATTGATCTTCAGGATCTTATCCAATTGAACTGGCCAAAGACAGGGATGGCTCGCATGGCAACTGCCTTAATCCACGAGAGCTACGAATCCATGAAGTCTGGTTTCCCCCGAAGGAATCACTTGTATTGGGAGAAGACCCCACTGGACTTGACGAACGTCAAGTATGCAGCCATAGATGCGTACGTCTCCTACGAGTTGTTCCGCATCTACTCGACGGAGCCATAGATGTATGCGTTCGATATATATGCATGTAATGGGTATCTTAGTATATATATATGTAATGGATATCTTAGTATTGTGAGACTTATGTTTGTGTTATGTGTGATCGTAAGACTCTATGTTATGAATGTGATATGATTGTGTTCTATTCATGATTGTGATGTCTCTACTCGTATTGTACTTGTGATTTAATTATCACTTGTCTTTTGTTGTTCATAAAACTATTTTTGTTTCCTAGTTTTAAATGACTTGGAAAAATTTGCAAAGTGTTGCAAAGTGTAATGGATATTATTTCTATATTAATGCCTAGCTATACTATTTCTATATTATGTCAAACACACGTTTCAAAACAAGCAAAAACAAAAACACATCAAGAAAACAAACAAAAACACATCAAGAAAACAAAACAGAAAAACTACAGTTTCTATATATCTGTTCACCAAAAATTAATCTAAGCCAGGAAAACATATATCTAGTCAAATACCAAACTCATCCAGTATTAAAATGAATTAGTATTTTTTTCTTAATTTTTTGATATATTATTTGTATTTTTTAAGATTTAAAAATGAATTAGTTTTATTTTTCTTAATGTTTAGATATATTATTTGTATTTTTAAGATTTTAAAATGAATTAGTATTATTGTTCTTAATTTTTTGATATATTATTTGTATTTTTAAGATTTTAAAATGAATTAGTATTATTGTTCTTAATTTTTTGATATATTATTTGTATTTTTAAGATTTTAAAATGAATTAGTATTATTTTTCTTAATTTTTTGATATATTATTTGTATTTTTAAGATTTTAAAATGAATTAGTATTATTGTTCTTAATTTTTTGATATATTATTTGTATTTTTGAAGATTTAAAAATGAATTAGTTTTATTTTCTGAATATTTTGATATATTATTTGTATTTTTTAAGATTTAAAAATGAATTAGTTTTATTTTCTGAATATTTTGATATATTATTTGTATTTTTTTAAGATTTAAAAATGAATTAGTTTTATTTTCTGAATATTTTGATATATTAATAGTATTTTTAGAAATAATACAAATTAAAAAGTTAATGTTTATTTATTTATTCAAAATTATTAATTACATCATTACTTTTGTTTATTAAAAGATTTATTTGAAATTCAAACAATAAAGAAATGTGGCATCGACCAACATGTTAATAAGATTGATATGATACTACTATCACATACGTTCGTGCAAAACACTTGGATGCGGGACGGTATGGAACTCGGAAGTTAAGCGTGCTAGTGCTAGAGTAGTGGGAGGATGGGTGACCGAGCGGGAAGTTTGACCATGAGTAAGCAATTTGACTAGAGATAATTGTAGTTAGACGCTAAGTAAATAATACAAATTCTGAAAAAAAAAGGGAGTGAAAAAAGGGAGTGAAAAAAAGGGAGAGAAAAATTGGTGTGAAAAATAATTAGAAACCCAAATGAATTAAGGAAATAACGAAATAAAGTCTAGTCCCGGTTCAGGTGGCCAACCGGGACTAAAGGTCCTCCGCCCCCCGGCTCCGCCACCCGCCCACGTGGCCGGGCCTTTAGTCCCGGTTCGTAATCGGCGCGACTATAGGGTGGGGGTCTTTAGTCGCGCATAGCTAGGCCCGGTTGCGCGGCCGGGACTTTTGGCCCTGGCGAACCGGGACTATATGCCTATTTTCTACCAGTGATTTCTCTCATTTTTCTAATCGATTTAGACATATTATCTGTCAAATTACAATTTACGGATTTGCATTTAAGAATATTTTAATTCAAAATATTATAAAAATTCATTTCTTTTTATTTAAATAATTATTTTTTATTCATAAAATAAATGTGTGTGACGTCATAGTCCATGGTTTAATAGGATTTATAGAATACTATTGTCAGGTAAGTATCTCTTATTTGTAGGTAGCTCATAGAAGTTAAGCATGCTAGTGCTGGAGTAGTGTGAGGATAGGTGATTTCTGCGGGAAGTGTTAGTAGAAGGGAGTAATTTAGATTGAAATTAAGAAACCTTATTGATAAATGTGAGTTTAAGTGGTTAAACAATTGAAATAAAGAAAATTGAAATAAAATGGATTTTTTTCGAAAAAAATCGAGAAAAGAGAGAAAAAAAAGACAACCCTCTGATACCGGTTCGTAACAGAAACCGGTACCGAAGGAACCCGGCCCCGTGGGTTCTTCCTGGCCCACGTGAAGGTCCTTTTAATGCCGGTCCGTAAGGAACCGGTACTAAAATCTGGTGGCCTTTAGTGCAGATTAATTAGTTTCGGTTGCCCAATCGGCACAAACGGCCTCTCAACCGGTACTAAAAGCCCATTTTGTACTAGTGTATGTAGCTCTAGCTCATCCATTGGTTTGTTGGTTTGGCACGGGCATGCAAGAAGGCGTGCTAGCTGCAGACCCAGCAGATCCTTAGCATCTTTAGTTGATCAACTAGCTAGTTTACATACTGCAATTTGCTTGTTAAAAAATATTATGGCACGTTATCAAATAGGCGGTACACTTGCGAGAAAAATAATTAAGGAGCTACCTAGCTAGCTGGTCGACGTCGCGATGTTTTCCACCATGGAACTTGTCAGGTTTTTAAAACCTGCCAAAGTTGCTCCAAGTTCAACTGACCAGTGAAAATCATCAACCGGCCAACTGGGCTTAGTAGCTTGGTGAAATGGGCATGCATACCGCATTTACATGCATGCCTGGATGAACCCCTTTTTGTGTAGGTTCTTGATAATTAATGTCTCTGTACACAATTGGGCATGTTGGTTTGCTAGCTTGTTGTTTGTTTCTTAAAAAAAGAATCTAGAAAAGAAGCCGGGTCGACGAAAAGACGATCGATCTGGTAATCAAACATGTGCTAAATAGGGACTCACTTGCGTGGATGGTTGTGTCTCCTTTGTAAAAGTAACAGCAGAGAAGCATATGGCTAGAGGTATTTACACGCTGCATTGAACCTAACGCTAGAGCGAGTACTACATTGTCGACCCATTAGCCGCTGACTTTTTCTGACAAGAGATAGGTTGTGGTTTCTTGACCATAACAATATGAAAGCTCATGTACGCCATGGCTGGCCCAGAGCCTTCAGCCCGGTATGTGTCAACAAATGTTGGAATAATCCTCATGACATCGGTATCAACGTCATGTGTATGTCATACATAACTATAGAACTTTCTAACATATAGTGGTATTTACTACCGTTTCTTACTAGTTAAGGAAGTAGCTAGATGTAGTCTCTAGAATACACATGAGTTGTAATTTGGTAGAAGATACTAGAACATAGGAGAAGATATTTTCCTAGCCTAGGTCAGTGTAGGGCAACCAGAACACAATCAATGAAGCTTCAGTTATACTAGTACGTGACCATCTAGCACTGCTGAGAGAGAACACCAGCCCGGGGACAACAATTGGCATCAGAGCCATGGCGCCGGTTCCGCAAGGCGCAGGCGTTGGGGGAGCACGGTGTCGCTCTCCTGTCCGATACTGACGCCGACGAACTACACCGCCTGAGCGATCAAGGTGGAGGTGATCCTCGATGCCCAGGGAGTCTGGGAGGCGGTGTCACCTGAGGAGGGTGCGACGGTGGACGAGAAGAAGAACAAGACGGCAAGGGCGCAGAATTCTCCTCCTCTAACTGTTCAATCCTCGAGTCTCGAGTGGCCAACTCATCCCTAGTAGTCTTCAGCCTGCAACGAAGGATGGCAGTGGCAGTCTGGAGAGCCTCCTTCCTCTTGGACAGACGGGTACGAGCCAGCTTGTGCGTCTTTAGTTGTCCCTGCAAGGCACGGTTCCTCGCGGTCAAGGTATCAAGCTCCACTCGAGCAGTGTCAAGAGAAGTCTAAGTGATGGGACGGAAGTACTCCATATCATCGAGGTTAAAGCCCATGGTGTTCGGACGGTACGGATAAGGAAGTGGCTATCCATCATCATCGCGTCTCTTGTACGCCTCAACCTAGTGCCCATAAACCTGTAGTCGCAAAGGTAGCGCAACTTAGCAATTGATAACCCACAAGTATAGGGTGTCTATCGTAATATTTTCGATAAATAAGACTGCCTAACCCAACAAAGAGCAGAAGGTGTTGACAAGCAGGTTGGATAGATGATTCACTGTAAACACTAGCAAACAGGTTTTTGATTGTTTTGGATATAGCAGATAAATAAAGTGCGAGTAAATAAATAACAGAAAATATAATTGCAGCGAGTGGCCCAATCCTTTTGAGAGAAAAGGACAATCTGGATGATCTGATTGTGGTTACCAAACGTTCTCGAGGACACCTGGGAATTTCGTCAAGTGCTTTCGCTTCATATAGTTGATTAATATTTACTGGTTCGTTAAGTGTTGTGTGGGTGAACCTATGCTAATGCACCGCCCAACTAGGACTAATACATACTTGTGATTATACCCCTCGTAGGCATCCGCAAATACAAGAAAGTAATTAAGATAAATCTAACCACAACCTTAAAACTCCAGAATCCTACACTCCCTCGTGCAGTGGTTTCCTAACGGGGGTTTAGATTTCTGTCACTCCGGCAACCCCACAATTAGTAGCCAAACACACAATGCATCCTCCTAGGCCCATAAAGATGAGGTGTCATGTAGTCGACGTTCACATGACACCACTAGAAGAATATCACCACAACTTAAATACCGAACCATGAGATATTACTTCAACATAACTTCACTACTAACATCATGACTTCTCCCATGTCCTCAAGAACTAAACGAACTACTCACGAGACATCATATGGATCATAATCAGACGTGATATAATGGATAATAACAATCTGATCATAAAGTTCAAACACCGATAAATCTAACAAGCATCAACTACTAACAAGTAATCCACACCGGGAGAGAGATCTAGTGGAAAACAATGATAAAGACCCCTAATTGTTACAGCAGGATGAAGGTGGATGGTGACGGTGATGGTGCTGGTGATGAGGATGATGGTGATGATGATCTCGATGAAGTCCGAAGTGATGAAGGTGATGATGGCGACGATTTCCCATCTCCGGGAAGGAATTTCCCCGGCAGATTTCTCCATGCCGGAGAGCTTTTCTCTCTCTGTTGTTTTCCGCCCCGAGGCGGCGGCGGAATAATTATTCGACGATGTCTTCGGGCTTAGGGATCCCTGGGGGTCAAGTACGCGAAAGGGGGAACCCAGGAGTGGGCCAGGGGGTAGACCACCCCTATGCGCGGCCAGAGGGGGCGCCGCCTGGTGGTGTGGGCCCTAGGTGGCCCCCTTGGGGGCCTTCTGGCTGGCTTCCTCCTCGGAACTTCTAAGGCTCCTCGAGTATTCCCGCTCTTCTTCTGATGTTCTAAAATAGGGTGTCCTGACAGTAATGCAAAATAAGATGAAATAACATAAGTAATGTATCAAAACATGAAATATATCGATGAATAATAGAAAATAACGATATAAAATAGTGACGCAAAATGGACGTATCAACTCCCCCAAGCTTAGACCTCGCTTGTCCACAAGCGAAACTGAACTCAGTAAACATGACCACGGGTTAATGTAGTGAGGTGTCGATAAATAAAATATGAACAAGAAGCATCACAACTATCAATACACTAGTCATTCTAGAAAGTAATTCCCTCTCATATAATTTAAAGGTGCAAAAAGGAAATCAAAATTGGTGAAGGAAAACTTCGTTCTTGGTCAGAGAACAATTAACAATGTACTCATGTTTCATCCAGAATCTTTATATTAGAGATTATATTTGCAAAGTTTAACATGCTCAATCATCACAATTTCTTTGCAATCATTGATAACTTTCAAAGTGGTATTCAAACAGATAAAAGCATTTGTACTAAACAAGGAAGAATAAGGAACATGATTGAGTAAATCAACATATAGATGGATGAGTCACAACAACTCAAATGCTTGCTTAAGACAGAAAGAAGTAGGTTTACTGACTCAACATAAAGGTAAAAGATAGGCCATTCGCAGAGGGAAGCAGGGATTAACTCATGTACTAGAGCTTTTATTTAATAAACAGAGGTATAAAATGTTTGACACTCCCCCAACCTATCTTACACAAACCATGGCTAACCGAATCCTTGGGTGCCTGCCAACCATCACATACCATGGAAGAGTGTCTAATTTTTAGAGAGGTGTGTATGTCTATGTCAACGAATGGCAAACAGAAAATAGAGTACGTCACAAGCCAACTAGACTTCACAAGAGTGGCTCCCATTGAAGGACGCAACTGGTGTAGAAGGCCATCTCTCTTTCTCTTTTGTTTACAAAATTATGCTTGGAATGATAAATCAGCGGCAAAAATAGTGAATTTGTTGTATTAATTTGGGGCTGGGCACCCCGCTACCATCTCTTCTAGCATTTGGATAAGAGGATAAAGCCACTAGTGAGGTAAACATTCTCTATTTGCATCCTCATGAGCTAAAACAGGAACACAAAATAGGAATAATTTTGAAGGTTGTAAAGGTAGCACACAAGAAATTTACTTGGAGTGGAAGTTAAATACCACATATAGGTAGGTATGGTGGACACAAATGGCATGGTTTTGGGGCTCAAGGTTAGGATGCACGACAAGTATTTTGTCTCAGTACATGTTTTTGGCTAGCAAGCATAAGAGTTGAGGGAAAACAAACAACCATATATATGATAAAACCAATCATGCAATCTTCCTTGAAAGTACAAACAATCTTACTTGAGAATACTAAGCTTATAGGCTAACAAGAAAGAAAGATCATGGAACAATATATCTACATGAAACTCCCTCTTTTCTACTTAAGTGTCAAAGTATTGTTGCTCCTGGCCAATGCTAAGTTTGCCAAAACCAAGTAGATTAACTTGATGCTCCAATATAGATACCACTACTAATAATAAGATCAACCAAATAACAGAAATTCCAAGCTAAAATACAGTGTAGAAGATGATGAAAATTCTCATTAATATTCCATAACAGCAACTCAAACCAAGGGATACAACGATAACCAACTAAAGAGTGATACTTCCATACTGCAAACCATACTATATGATATTTCCTCTACTCATGATATGACTCTACTAAAAGGTAAAAATGTGAAATATAAACGTGTGATACCCCGGCACTCCCCCAAGCTTGGAGCAAGCCAAGGGGATGCCAATACCAATGACGAGTTAATTCTTCGGTGGTGGTGGTGAGTCCTTTTCATCATCAGACTTCCAAGGTAAAGGCTCTCCATCAACAAATGATATCTTGGTCTTCAATATCCTGAAACTAGCAGCAAAGCTTATACGTTTAAACATGTTCTCATACTCACAGTTCTGATTCTGCACATCGTAGAGTTGTGCTTGTAATTTGTTGGTGGTCTCGGTGAGTGAGAAGATCTCCTCCCAAAGCTTTAAAGTCTCCTTCTTGTGCTCGGCGATCAGTTCTATCATCGTCCTATGGATGATGTCAACTTCACGCTCCGCCATCTTCTTGTACCTAAATACTTCTTGCTCCAGCTCTTCCATCCTAGCTTCCAGACTTCCTTCTTCTTTAGGGCCCCGAACATCTTCTATCTGAACCTCCCCATCCTTGAGCAGAAACTCTTTGGAATGCATCTTCAACTAGTTCATGTACGGGTTGACGACGTTCGCAAAGAAACTGTCTTTGGGAGGACCGGAAGAGCACATCGTGGCTCTACATCTGAGGATGTAACCTGGCAGAAACAGATCGAAACAGAAACACGACGAGAAAACGATCTACGGACCTCGGGGGGTCTAGGGGTTATATAGCAAAAATATGCGCAACGAAAGGAAAGTCCAGGTCGAAAACGAGTCGGAGAGGGGCTCTGGGGCGCCCATACCATAGGGTGGCGCGGCCAGGGGTGGGCCCGCGCCCCAGGTGGTGTGGTGCCCTCGGGCACCGTCTCCAACTCTTCTTCGGCTCGGTATTTTTCATATTTTCCAAAAATCAATAATTTATAACTTAAAAGGTATTCTTCAAACTTTTCCTTGACCGAATTGTTACCCATTCGAAAACGGACTCTGCAGATTCTGGAATCGTCCCTCTAATAAACTTCTCCGGAGTCATTACTTGAATAACATCAAGATCTTCATCATAAGAATCCCCAGAAATATAATGTTTGAGTCTTTGCCCATTTACCACTTGTGTAATGTTATCTTTGAGGGAAGCAATTTTGATTGCATCTGAACGATACACTTCTTCAATAATATAAGGTCTTTCCCATTTGGAGAGTAATTTTCCTGCAAAAATCTGAGACGAGACCGATACAATAGAACTTTCCAACCAACATGAAACTCTCTTTTAAGGATTCTCCTATCATGTCATTGTTTAACTTTCTCTTTAAAGAGTTTAGCATTTTCATAAGCTTCACATCTCCATTCATCTAAATGATTCAAATCAAGCATTATTTTCTTACCAGAAAGTTTAAAATATTTATTAAGTTCTTTTGCTGCCCAATAAGCTTTGTGTTCTAATTCTAAAGGCAAGTGACAAGATTTTCCATAAACCATTTTAGAAGGATACATACCCATAGGATTATTATAAGCAGTTCTATAAGCCCATAAAGCATCATTCAACTTATCAGACCAATTCTTTCTAGATTTATTAGCAGTCTTTTGCAAGATAGATTTAATTTCTCTATTTGATAATTCTACTTGCGCACTGGTTTGAGGATGATAAGCTGAGGCAATTCTATGGTTAACAACATATTTACCAAGGGTTTTTCTAAAACCACCATGAATAAAGTGAGAACCTCCATCAGTCACAAGATATCAAGGCACACCAAAACTAGGGAAAATAGCATATTTAAGCATTTTTTACGAGGATTCACCATTAGCACTTTTAATAGGTATAGCTTCTACCCATTTAGTAACATAATCAACATCAACAATAATATGTGTATAACCATTTGAAGGAGGAAAAGGACCCATAAAGTCAAATCCCCACCAATCAAAAGGTTCAATAACAAGAGAATAACTCATAGGCATTTCATTACGTCTAGAAATACTACCAACTCTTTGAAATTCATCACAGGATAAAACAAATTTACGTGCATCTTTTAGGCCAATAGAAACCTGATTGTAGAACCTTTTGTGCGGTTCTATCTCCAGCATGATGTCCTCCATAAGCACTACCATGGCACTTTTTCAATATTTCACGCTGTTCATGATCTGGAACACATCTTCTCATAATAGCATCTACTCCTTCTTTATATAAGTGTGGGTCATCTCAAAAATAATGCCTCATATCATAGAAGAATTTTCTTCTTTGTTGAGCTATAAATGTTGGAGGCAAATACTTGGAAACAATAAAGTTAGCATAATCAACATATCATCCTGGGATTTTACTTTTATTGCAGCCAGTTGTTCATTTGGAAAACTATCATTAACAGGAATAGGATCAAAAGCAATGTTTTCCAATCTAGACAAGTTATCAGCAACAGGATTTTCAGCACCCTTCCTATCCACAATATGCAAATCAAACTCTTGTAAAAGCGACACAGATCTAATAAGTCTAGGCTTAGCATCTTTCTTTTCCATGAGGTATCTAATAGCAGCATGATCAGTATGAATAGTAAATTTTGAGTCAACAATATAAGGTCTAAACTTATCACATGCAAAAACTACAGCTAGGAATTCTTTTTCAGTAGTAGCATAATTCTTTTGAGCAGTATCAAGAGTCTTACTAGCATAATGAGTAACATTCAATTTCTTATCTACTCCCTGTCCAAGAACAGCACCTACAGCAAAATCACTAACATCTCACGTAATTTCAAAAGGTAAATTCCAATCAGATGGTTGAACAATAGGAGCAGTAGTTAAAGCCTTCTTTAAAGTTTCAAAAGCTTCCTTGCAATCATCATCAAAAACAAAAGGTACATCTTTTTGAAGAAGATTAGTAAGAGGTTTTGATATTTTAGAGAAATCTTTAATAAACCTCCTATAAAAACCAGCATGACCAAGGACACTACGAATACCTTTAACATCCCTAGGACAGTGCATTTTCTCTATTGCTTCCACTTTAGCTCTATCAACTTCAATACCTCTTTCAGAAATTTTATGTCCAAGAAAAATTCCTTCATTCACCATAAAGTGGCATTTCTCCCAATTAAGGACAAGATTAGTTTCCTCACATCTCTGCAAAACTTTATCAAGGTTGTGCAAACAATTATCAAAAGAGGTTCCATAGACAGAGAAATCGTCCATGAATACTTCCATAATCTCTTCACAAAAACCATGAAAAATAGCAGACATGCATCTTTGAAATGTTGCAGGAGCATTACACAAACCAAAAGGCATACGTCTATAAGCATAAGTACCATAAGGACAAGTAAAGGTTGTTTTCTCTTGATCTTTTGCCCTAACAGCAATTTGAGAAAACCCAGAATAACCATCAAGAAAGCAAAATGATTTTCTTAAACAACCTCTCTAACATTTGATCAATAAAAGGCAAAGGATAATGATCTTTCTTAGTAACCTTATTAACCTTTCTAAAATCAATGCACATTCTGTGACCAACTATTACTCTTTGAGGAATAAGACTATTATTCTCATTAGTCACAACAGTCATTCCTCCCTTCTTAGGGACACAATGCACAGGGCTCACCCATCTACTATCAACAATAGGAAAAATAATACCAGCATCAAGAAGTTTTAATACCTCATTTCTTACCGCTTCCTTCATCTTAGGAATTAAACGGTGTTGATGTTCAACAACTGGCTTTGCATAGGGTTCAATATTAATAACATGCTGACATTAGAGGGAGAAATCCTTTCAAATCATCAAGAGTATATTCAATAGCTCCATAGTGTTTCTTCAATATTCGCAATAATCTTTCCTCTTCTTCACCTGAAAGTTTAGCACTAATAATAACAGGATATATTTTCTTATAATTAACATAAGCATATTTAAGATCATCAGGCAAAGGTTTTAAATCAAGAACATGATCCTCTTTGGGTGGTAATTTGGTACCCAAGTCTTCCACAGGTAAATTATGTTTCAGTATCACTGGTTGACGAACAAGAATATCGTCAATCTCATTTCTCTCTTCCATAAAGACCTCACTTTCATGGTCCTCCATATATTGCTGCAAAGCATTGTTAGGAGCAAGAGAAATAGAAGCAAGTTGTTCAATTTAAAATTCTCATCAGGCAATTTAGATTCATAAGGTGCTCTAGCAAATTTAGAGAAATTGAACTCATAAGATTTTTAATCAAATTTAGTCAATATCTTCTCCCTCTTACAATCTATAATAGCACCACAAGTGTTCAAGAAAGGTCTACCAAAAATAATATGACATGTTTTACTAGCGGCCTTACCAAGTACTGGAAAATCAGTTGGATATTTAGTTTTACCACATCCCTAATAATAACAATTGGAAAGATTGTTTCTCTATTAGCAAGCTGAATGACCACATCAATATCCTCAAGCTTACAAGAACCAATTTCATGCATAATTTCTTTATAAAGCTCATAAGTAATAGCACTAGAACTTGCACCAATGTCACATAAACCATAATAGCAATGATCACCAATCTTAACAGAAAGCACGGGAACACTAGTTTTCTTAGGCCTATGAGGATGGGAGACTATATTAGAAGAATCCTCACAGAAGACAATATGTTCATCCTCTACATTTCCACAGACAAGCTCTTTAACTATTGCTACTGCAGGTTCAACAGTTATCTGTTCATCAGCTTCAATAGATTTCTTAATGCTCTTATTAACCACAATAGTTACAATAGAGTGTTCTTTCACTTTAGCAAGGAAAGGAATTTTTTCAATATAAGGCTCAAGAACAGTAGGATTAAAATCATGCACTTCTATATTACTCGCAGGAACAATATCTTTATAAGGTGCATGATATTTTTGATAATCCTTTTTAGGAATATCAAGATAGGAGGCAAAAGCTTTAAGACAGTTTGCAAAGATTTGAGAATCAAGACCACAGACAACACTAATATTATAGAAACCATTGGTTCCCATAAAAGATTTAATGCATTCATAATCATAATTTATACCTGACTTTCTACCTTTGTCATTCTCCCATCCTTCAGTGTTCTCTTGAATACGTTCAAGAAGATCCCATTTAGCTTCTTCCTTCATATGTCTGAATGATCCAGAACAAGAAGCATCGAATATATCCTTATCATGAAGAGAAAGCCTTGCATAAAAATAATTGATAACAATATCACTCGGGAGCTCATGAACGGGACATTTAAGCATTAAAAACACCATTCTCCCCCAAGCTTGGGCAATACTCTCTCCATCATGAGGCCATAAATTATATATTTTATTCCGGTCTTTATGAATCTCACTTGGAGGATAGAATTTAGAATAAAAGAGAGGAACAATTTCCTCCCATCCAGTAGATTCACCATTCTTCAGTAATTTGAATCATTCAGTGGCTCTTCCTTTCAGCGATAAAGAGAATAATTTCCTTTTAACTTGATCCATAGTAATACCTACACACCTGAATAACTCGCATAATTCATGTATAAAGAGCAAATGATCTCCGGGATGGACAGTTCCATCTCCATAATAGCAGTTATCCATAACACGTCCAACAATTTGCATAGGTACTTTATAAGGATCTAATTCGGCAAATCACGGGTCACCTACTAACCTAGCAGTGATAGTAATAGTACCCCTAAACAGAGAAACAAAAGTATTCTCCATAATGAAATAAAACAGTAGACAGAAATAAAAACATCACTCACAGTAAAAGTTTCTCTTACCAATTCCACTTACCAATAGCACTTCACTCCCCAGCAACGGCGCCACAAAATAGTCTTGATGAACCACAAGTATAGTGGGTGTATCGTGGTACTTTTGATAAATAAGAGTGTCGAACCCAACGAGGAGCTGAAGGTGTTGACAAGCAGGTTGGATAGAGGATTCACTCTAAACACTAGCAAATAGGTTTTTGGTTGTTTTGGATATAGCAGATAAATAAAGTGCGAGTAAATAAATAACAGCAAATATAATTGCAGCGAGTGGACCAATCCTTTTGAGAGAAAAGGACATGCTGGTTGATCTACTTATGGTTACCAAACATTCTCGAGGACACATGGGAATTTCGTCAAGTGCTTTCGCTTCATATAGTTGATAAATATTTATTGGTTTCTTAAGTGTTGTGTGGGTGAACCTATGCTAATGCACCGCCCAACTAGGACTAATACATACTTGTGATTATACCCCTCGTAAGCATCCACAAATACAAGAAAGTAATTAAGATTATTCTAACCACAGTCTTAAAACTCCGGTATCCTACACTCCCTCGTGCATTGGTTTCCTAACGGGGGTTTAGGTTTATGTCACTCCGGCAACCCCACAATTAGTAGCCAAACACACAATGCATCCTCCTAGCCCCATAAAGGTGAAGTGTCATGTAGTCGACGTTCACATGACACCACTAGAATAATAGCACCACAACTTAAATACCAAACCACGAGATATTACTTCAACATAACTTCACTACTAACATCATGACTTCTCCCATGTCCTCAAGAACTAAACGGACTACTCACGAGACATCATATGGATCATAATCAGAGGTGATATAATGGATAATAACAATCTGGTCATAAAGTGCAAACACCGATAAATCTAACAAGCATCAACTACTAACACGTAATCCACACAGGGAGAGATCTAGCGGAAAACAACGATAAAGACCCCTAATCGTTACAGCAGGATGAAGGTGGACGGTGACGGTGATGGTGCTGGTGATGAGGATGATGATGATGATGATATCGATAAAGCCCGGAGTGATGACGGTGATGATGGCGACGATTTCCCCTCTCCGGAGAGGAATTTCCCCGGCAAATTTCTCCCTGCCGGAGAGCTTTTCTCTCTCTGTTGTTTTCCGCCCTGAGGAGGCTGCGGAATAATTCTTCGATGATGTCTTCGGGGTTAAGGTTCCCTGGGGGTCAAGTACGCGAAAGGGGGCACCCATGAGTGGGCCAGGGGGGCCAGACCACCCCCAGGCACGGCCAGAGGTGGGGGGCCGCCTGGTGGTGTGGGCCCAGGTGGCCCCCCTCCAGGTTCCCTTCTTGATGGATTCCTCCTCGGAACTTCTAAGACTCCTCCGGTATTCCCCATCTTCTTTTGATCTTCTGAAATAGGATGTCCTGGCGGTGCTTTTTCCATCAGATTTCTGGTTCCGGTGTTTCTTATCCCATAATTATTAAACATGCAAAATAAGATGAAATAACATAAGTAATGTATCATAACATTAAATATATCGATGAATAACAGAAAATAACGATATAAAATAGTGATGCAAAATGGACGTATGAGCAATCTACAGTTAAATAACACGGACAGCCCCATCATTCCACGAGTTGTCAATCACCTGGAATCAAAGTGTAAGTAGGAGCATACGGTGTCACCAGCAGAGGTCGGATGGTGCACACCACTAGCCAAGATAGCTATCTACTGGCTTCGTCGATCTGCCCTCCACGTAGCTCAGGAAGTGGATGGTCAAGGATCCGAGTCATCTCAACTAGCTCATGCTTGAACCGAAAATTCATATCGACCGGGAGCCCCAACTACATGGACTCAGTGAAGACGAGATAAGAGGTTTAAAACTATTTCTAGCGTAGAAGCGCTAGCCGTTAGATGGTCGCTCTGGCCAAGTAGGAAAGCCAAGAATTTTAATGATATAAATTTATCTCGTTTGCAGGTTCTATTCCGATGCACATAAATTCTCTGTTTGTGGTCCACATTATGACAGACGGAGTATCAAGGCATTTTTAGGCAAGAGAATGGAAAAAGTGGCGACGGATATTTTTTTCCCCACATTCAGTCAAGCAATAGCATCTCTAGTCGCGCCCCACAAAGCCCCCCCCCCCCCAACCCCCTTCCCGTCTGGAAGGCCCCGAACGCGCCCCGTTGGGCCTTCCCGTCCGGATGCTCCCTTGTTCCCATACGGCAACGCAGCCCAATCCAGCCTCCCAGGGGCTCCCGTGGAGGCTCTGGACGAGTCGTTCGGCGCAGTGGGCCCGTCCTGCCGGCGACACATACGCCCACCAAAAACCCTGCAAGCCCCCGAAGCGACCCGCCATTCCCTTCTCGCCGCCGCCTCCCTCTTCTCGCCCCTTCCCGCCTCCCTCGCCGTCGGCACCATGCGTCCGAAAAGGCCGCCGAGACCGCCACCGAAGACCGCGAAGGCCAGCACGCTCGGCGTCAAGCATCGCGTTATGCTGCCGCGCCCCGCGAAGGAGCGCCCGGAGGGCATGACCGATGCCGAGTGGGCAGCCGACCAACACCGGCGGGACATCACTTCTAAGGAGCGTCAGCTGCGACGGGAGAAGACGGAAGCCCAGGCCGTGGCGGCGAGCCTTGACCTGCTGGTCGGCGCCGTTGGAGGAAGCCCGGGAGACGGCTCGAGCTCGTCGCCTTCGGGGTCGTCGTTCCCCTTTGACCGTACGAGCACGCCGCGTTCCCAGTCAAGGCTCTGTCCTAGCCCGTGCCTCTCCCCAAACTTCAACGAGCCCGGCGGCTACGCGTACGGCTACGGCGGCATCTATGGCGGGTTCGACCCAAACGCCATGTTCGGCGGGGCATGCCCGGCGGCGCCGGGACGGGCCTCGACCTCAACAAGACGTACGAGGCGTCGCCGGGAATGCGTCGGGACGGTGCAATGTCCGAGCAGCCCCAGTCCGGCCGCACCCTGTCGTTCGAGGACGGCTCCCGCAACTTGTCCGACGTCGGTCCCCGCACCATTTTCGGCGACCAGGCGCCCTTCGACGGCTTCGATTTAGGCTCTCAGGCACCCTTCGGCAGTGAGGTCGGCCCGACCCGCCGTCTCCATGTCTCCATTGTTTTTGCGCCGACCCACCGTCTCCATGTCTCCGTTGTTTTTGCGCGAACCCACCGCCTCCATTGTTTGTTCTCCGTTGATGTAGACGTAAAATGGTGGCGGGAGTGCAATTGTCGACGAGGAGCAAGACGTGGAGTACACTGATGACGAAGAACAAGATGGTGGCGGTAACGATGTGGAAGAAGGCGGCAAGGATGGAAAGAAGAAGAAGAAGCTTGCAAGCCATGGCATAGCATAGACCGTCAAAGAGGACGAGTGGTTGATTGACTCGTGGAGTGCCATCACTCTAGACGTGATCACGGGAACCAACCAAATAAGCAACTCTATTGAAGAGGATCATGTCGGAGTTCGATGAGCGCAAGTACCAAATGCCATATGTGGAGTTTGTCATGGATCGCAATCAAAGTGCGCTAACCCATAGATGGTCCGCAATCCAAAAGTCGGTGAACAAGTTTCAAGGAACCTTTGAGAACATTACGGCGAGGCCGAAGAGTGGCAAGAGTGCAAAAGACCAAGTTAGTTTGTGTCTCATCTTGTCCTATGCTATGAGAACATTCATGCATTTTGTCTAATCTTGAATTCTCTTGTTTCTAGATTGTTGATACTCTCACCTTGTTTAAGGCGGTCGACGGGGGAAAGGACTGTGTGCTTCTATATTGCTTCAACAAGTTGTAATACAAGGAGAAATGGAAGAAACAAAGACTCCGACTAAACCAAAAGCCCGACGATGCTCAAATTGTGATGAACTCGGAAAGGCCAATGAGTAACAAGAAAGCCAAGGCGGCCATTGCGGCGGTGGCAAATTCGGAGCGAGTGCACGCCGCCATAGGCAAGGTCATGGAGAACATCACCAAGAACTCGGCCGAGAGATGTGCCGCTACCGAGGCTAAGTGGGCGGTGTTCTCCAAAAAGAAGATTGAGATCGAGGCCGGCAAGACGGCGTCCAAGAAGAGGCAAGGGGACTTCATGATACTCACCACAGATACGACCAACCTTGATCCGCGGGCGAGGGCGGCGTGTGAGCGTCTGCGTGCGCAAATCTACGCCGAGATGGGCCTCGGTGCGGATGGACCGGCGCCCATGGCGACCAATGCGACGGCATCCTCGGCGCCCACAGAGCGCCACGCAGCGACCCCGAGCAGGGGCAGCAACGAAACGCTGGGCAACACCCAAGCGCCGAGTTTGCCGGCGACGACTTCCTCGGCTCCACCCCCGACTCTGGATTCCTCGGCTCCAACAACGTCATCAACGTCGATTGACAGTACAGCGTGAACGAATTTGTATCGTTTTGTAATGCCTAAATCTTTAAATTATGGCCTAAAACATAATTATGCAAGATTTTAAATATTTTGTATTTGAACAATTAAAAATTTGGTGCAAAATTACTTTTTCTTAGGGCGCCGAGTGGGGAAGGGACGCTCCGAGGACTTCACGCCGTCGGCAAAACGGGCGCGACTGGAGATGCTCTACACTCTCTCCCCACGGTCCGAATCCAGCAAAGTTGTCCCTTTGTGAGGTGTATAATATGACAATAGGTTCACACGCTAGAGTAGCGGGCAGACAATTCAAGTGGGTGCTGTACTACTAGTGCAGTCGCAGTCACTGCTGTTGCATGGATCTACTCCTACTCTATATATGTGTGTAGGCGTGTGGCGCCTGCTGTGCCTGTGAGCGTACGGTCAAAGCTGCCTCAGACGTACATATTTGTACTCACATCTTGGCGTCTATTATAGACCATCTCCTCTTTTGGAATAGTGCATGCTCAGCGTATATGTACCAGCTTTGTGTTCATGCGTCTAGTGGGCGAGACAGAGATGCTCACACTTGCTCTGTCTTCTTGCGTAGCTTGTCTTTGCATGCAGCTCCTCTCTTTTCGCCAATGAACAGTAAGCCATGGATATTTCTGCTGGAGCCAGCAGAGCCTGGTAGGGCCTCTCACATAGCCAAGGTGACGTTGATCCCCTGCCAGGTAGGGCCGTGAGATGGAGAGCCCATGTGTCAGAGAACCATGACCAGTTGCTTGTGTGTCAGATCAATCCCAATGGCCACGAAATCGAACCAGTTTTGGTCCGCTTTTGTTCCGTTTGGAGTGGTCCACGAACCAAAATCGGATCGGACCACAGGTTTGTGATACTCCCATCATTACGGCCTCTCCCCAAATTTATACGTAAGTCAGAAGCGTCGGGGGTGGCGATAGAAAAATATTGCATGAATTTTCAACAGATTTTGTTTCATGATCTCAATAATGTTTACATAGAATTGGACTAGATATAGAAATGACGTAACTGCTAGATGCTTCATGGCCGTTTTGTCTCATCTAGCTCTACACCTATGTGTCTTTTTCTCTTGCTATTCTTATTTTTCGGAAGGTAACTACTCTAACCATGCTCATGTTGCTCTGTAGTTAATTAATCGTGTATTTTGCAAGAATTTGTAGTATTAAAACAATTTATCAAGAGGTGGGAAAAAAAGGAATTGGCAGAGGCTGCCACGTGTGATGTCTCTAGTCCTAGGTCTTATTACAACCCGAGACTAGAGGTCATCTGCTAGGCCTGCAGCCGACACCCACGTGTAGAGCTCTCTAGTCCCGGGTTTAGACCAACCGGGACTAGAGGGGGGCTCTAGTCCCGAGTTTGTAGTCCCGGTTGCTTAACCGGGACTAGAGGCCCTTACGAACCGGGACTAAAGCCTCGGTTTCCACTGGTGCCAGAAGAGAAGGAAGTGCAAGTTTGGAAGAAGTCGCAGTTGCTCGGCAGACACGCGGTTCTCAACACTCGGCTCCAGCACCGCTAGGGCGGCGACCCTGAGTGACATGCAAGTTCCTTAAGTCCGCCACTACAACCAAGCTACGGTCGCCGGCGACACCTTCGCCGTGCGCCGACGTTAACCTAAATCTATAAATTTGGGTCTAGTTTAAATCTCGTAAAAAACTAGAAAATTTAACCTTCACGATTGAGTGGGACGAAACCATGTATTACCCAACTTTGACACCAAGCTATGTGTGTGTTTGTGGCTATAGCAGTGTTTCTTCACAGGTAGGTCTTACCCACCCGCTTGCTGACATGTGGGGCCCACCTACAAGAACCATGTTCTTTTAATTATTTTGCCCACCCTCTTGCTAACATGTGGGGCCCACCTGCAAGAAGCATATGGATGGTTTCATACCTATTTGTTGTACTGTGTAGTTTCGGGGGCAGGGGGTCTGAAAAATTTTGTGTGTCTGTATGGCCGCCAAATGTCACGTTCTGATTGGTTTTTTACCTATTTGCTTCAACTCTGCAAGTTCTTGTACCAATAAATCTATTTTTGAACTTGTTGTATGAATTTACTTCCACCGTGCAAGTATTTGTATGGACGGTGTTAGTACCTGAGAGGGAATAGGGAATACGTAGATAAACTTTGGTGTGTGGCGTTTGCTGTGGCTGGGAGATTAAGGTCAGAGCTGGCTACTTTTAGTACCCAGACATGCATACTTTACCCATAGGGTTTGGTAGCATGCACCCCTTTTGGGGCTGCAACGGGGCAGGACGGCCATGGCCCGCCAGTCAGAGATGATACATATACACGTTGTGCATATTGTTTGTTAGTCTGCATCAGAAAACGGGCAACTGATGGCACGTTGTTTGGTTGCTACATCTTCTTTTTCTAGGTGTTGATTAGTCTCACTTATTAGCACATGGATGGAGTTATCTCACATGACCACAAAACCACCTCTTCTTCTTCCTCATCCTCTCTCCAATCCCCTCCTCGAAGCTCCTCACATGGCCGAAACCAGTCCACCTATCCTTTTTCCTCATCCTCTCTCCGATCCCCACCTCCAAGCTCCTCCCAAGGCCGAAACCAGTCCACCTCTTCTTCTTTCTCATCCTTTCTCTCCAATCCCCACCCCAACCTCCTCCCATGGTCGAAACCAGTGCACCTCTCATTCCTCATCCTCTCTCCAATCTCCACCTCCAAGCTCCTTCCAAAGCCGAAACCAGTTCACCTCTCCTTCTTCCTGATCCTCTATCCAATCCCCACCTCCAAACTCCTCCCATGGACGAAACCAGTGCACCTCTCCTTATTCCTTATCCTCTCTCCAATCCCCACCTCCAAGCTTCTCCCATGGCCGAAACCAGTCCACCTCTCCTTCTTCCACATTCTCTCTCCAATCCCCACCTCCAAGCTCCTCCCATGGCCGAAACCAGCACGCCTCCACTTCCTCCATCCTCTCCCCAAGCTACTCCCATGGACGAAATTAGCTAATATGGCGTTGATTAAAAGAGACTAGCTAAACAGGAGCTAAACGCGCCCATAGTGTCTCGTTGCACTCTGCTACTTTTAGTACGTTCAGAGCTTCCCATGCTAAGCAGTGCTCTGTGTCGTTCCTGTGTCTAGAGGAGAGACAGTTGTTCTGTCTCGTTGCGTAGCTTGGCTTTGCATGCATGCAACTCCTCTTTTCGCCAACGGTTCGACGACAGCGCCATGGATGTTTCAGGTCGAGTCAGCACAAACTCCGTCACACACTTGCTTCTCAGTGTCCAATGGTCATTTTGCGTAGCTTATGACTTAGTTGTGTGGGAATGGGGTCGTCTGACATAGCCAAGGGTGACGGTGATCCTCTGCCAGGTACGGCCGTGAGATGGAGGGCCCGTGTGTGTCAGTGAACCATGTCCAATTGCTTGTGTTATCTGGCCTTTTTATCCTCTTTGGTTTCACCCTAGGCTATTGATGTTCTCTTCTCCTACTAAACATAATGTCATCCCCTTTTGAAAGACTAGCTATAACTATGTAACAAGATGTAAGCACAAATTTGTAAATTATGCAAAGACAAAAACATCTACGCAAAATCAGGGGGGAAATCGTTAGGGTAAAATTTTCGCTGGCCAACGAAAGCTCCCAATATTTTGTATTTAGAAAATTATTTTGGAAAAATTGATGAAATTTTATTTCAATTTGAAATTTTGAAACTCAAACGAATGGTTGTAACACCGTATACTACCGCCCTGGCAGTCAAGTTCTTGTTTAGCAAACCGGATTTCATCGTTTTCCTAGTCAGCAAGTTTAAATATATCTAAATAACTTGAGCGAAATTTGAATGCTTCACAATATTTTGTGAAATTTTCCAAAATTTTAAACCCTGCACACAAGCACACGTAGTTGATATGTGAGAGGTTCACATTTTGTGCATTTTTATTAAAGATATCAGACATGTATATATTTTTCACATGCTAGTGTACTCATACTATTATTATTCATCAATCACGATTTCTTTTTTAGAAAAGGAAATGTGTAGTGCACATAACTATGATACATATGTTCAAACTCGGCGACCAGATTATATCAGTGGCACAGATGAGTGAAACTTGGAAGAAATTTGTGTCGCGCAAAGTGTGGATCCATGCATGGATTTTGTGTCTCGGGAAGCATTCAAATGAATGGATGATCACCACAAAATCCTCCCGGCCCAGGGACCGACTTCTTTTTAGGATGGGAGCAACTTTGTGGCTTTGCAAGGGAAAACCTGTTCCCTGGTTTGAACCGGCAGCACACAGTTTTGGACCTAAGAAGTTGCCTCGCTTCCAACTTGCAACCTGTTGAGATCAAAAGTAGAGCCACCTTGTGCCAAGGCTATTCGACCAGCTTTGAGCTCGATGTGTATGGTTGAAAGAATGGAGCTTGCCACTTGTTCCTGGTGCTCATATGCAGATCGGTTCAAAGAACCTGCTAACATGTGGGGGCAAGCAGGCCACTTCTGTGGATGGTTTGGTGTCACCGAGATGCATGGCCACATAAACATTATACCTTTTTATTTCAATATTACCTTGATCGATATATCCATATTGGTGGGTTGGTTGGAACGTGCATGCATGCAGGAACGCATGCTCACTGCAGACCCGGTATTGCTTTTGGTCAAGTGCAACGAATCCATTCGGAGACCATATGGGAAGGAAGTAGACTTTGACTGGGATTTAATTGGAGTAGTAATTAAGATGCTTCCACATTAACTGGTTGTTCGTGCGTTCTATGGACATTTCACTGTTTTAGAAACAGTATTGTGCTCTATACACCAGGACGGAGGGTGTAGTAAAAGAGGTGCAGCCGCCTTTTACCTAGCCTTGACAAGTAATTTGTGAAAGAATAACTAGATTGTCGGATGAAAATAGTACCAATTATGTACTATATTTCTCATATAAAATATTTTCATAATATAAATTTGTACATAATCTATACCGACAAAAAATAATGGCTAAATATAGATATACTCCCTCCGACTCAAATTAATTGTCCTGAAATTTGACAAAAGTGGATGTTTCTAGTCAGATACATCCGTTTTTATCGAACTTTGAGACAATTAATTAGAGACGGAGGGAGTAGTAGTTTCCCCGCAAACTAAAAAAGCGTGTACGAACCCGCATTGTGATATTGATGATTAATCCAGGATGGAAACAGAAAAGTCACCAACTATATAACTTATCCACGTAAGTCAGTTCCTAAGGGCATGTACAATGGTTGATAAGACAGCCGTATGTTAGACACGGCCACGTAATAAGATATGACGAAAAAATATGATGTATAATGGGTTATCTTTTAGCTTTATCACCGATCCTAAATATGTGGTGAGACAATTGGTGCTAAGAGATGATCTCTTAGGGCATGTACAATGGTCAAGACGGTCTTATCTTAACTCTGCAACGTGACGTAGATATAACAAAAAAAAAACATGTTGTATAATGGGCTATTTTTTAGTCTTGTCGCTAACAACCAGATATTCTAAATATGTGTTGAGACAATTATGCTAATATATGGTCTCTTAGCTAAGAGAAGGCAAACGTATTTTTTTTCTATTTCTCTCTCCGCCAACTAAGCAATTGTCCTACGTGTCATTGTTAAAAGGGAACCATTGTACATGCCCTTAGCTAAGAGAACGCTAAGGTCTTTTTTCGTTTCTCTCTCCGCCAACTCGGCAATTATCCTATGTGGCATTGTTAAGATAGGACCAAGATAAAACCATTGTACATGCCCTTAGCATCTTTATCTTATCTACTAGCTAGTAGTATAAGAACTGCAATTTGCTTCTGTAATTTGCAAAAGTTGCCAAGTGGGCGGCCGGTACTCGAGAGAAAAATAAGGAGCTAGCTAGCGTGTCCTATTTTCCACCGTGGAAGACTGCCCACTTGTCTGGTTTTAAAACATGCCAAAAGTTGCTGCAAGTTCAACTGACCGGGAAAAAAATCATATATAGCCCCTTTAATTACATGCATGCATGGAACTCCTTTTGGTGTAATTACGTGCTTAATAATAATTCTAAGGACCTACAATCCAGCAGCGGAGAATAAATAGTGGAATTCAGCTAAGTTGGATGAATTGAGGTATCAGTGCTCCCAAAACTTACCATGCTTCTCGGCCGGCCCACTGAAGACCGCAGAGGAGAATGGGCCGACGCACGGGAGGCTCTGCTTCCACGGCCCATGGGCTTATGTCAAAGAAACAGGGGTTATGATGTTTCTAGAGAATGCTGTGTTGGATTCTAAAAGGTGAGAGAAACTGCAGTTCGATAAACTTGATTAGTATTTTTAATTAAATTAGGCAGACATTTCCCACGTTCGTTAAATAAATTGGAGTTACATATATCTCTGCCGTGGTAGATCTAATATGTGACTGAATTTTCTGCCGATAGACCTTCTAGAAATTAAGATTGCGCTTCCTTGACCAGAACAAGGAAATCCACGGCACGCACGGATGAAAAGCCATCGTCAGGAAACACGGCAAAGGTGCATGGTAACCAAATGGTAATGCGTGGAGACGCACAAGCATGCAGCCTGCATCCAGCAGTTTTTTTCTTTTTCTTTTTTAGTTTAGAAAATCTGCGTGCAGCCGTTAAGGGCATCTCCAGCCGTGTCGCCCCCCTAGGGACCAAAACGTCGCTGTTTTGGTGGCGCCGCGGCGCCAAACGGCGCTAATCTGGAACTGGGGGCACGGTTTTCAGTCGCCCCCCAGCCTAAGTCTCGGCCCAAATTAATTCAAAAACAGGGAATTCGTCGAAATAGGCGCAAATTCATGGATTCGGCGATATTTTTACACAAAGACGGCATAATTTAACTAAAAACATTAAAAAAACTACGTCTACGGCAGGCCGAGACTCGCCGCGATCGCCCGGCTGTAGTCCTAGTCGTCGCCCTCCTCCTAGACGCCGTCCTCCTCCTCGTCGTCCTCCTCGCAGTCGTCGTAGACCGCCGTGTTGGAGGGGCCAGCCTCGTGGTCGTTCACGGCGAAGCGCGATGGGTCGCTTGGCGATGGGTTCACCACCGTAGCGAGCCAGCGCCGCTCCGCTTTGCCTTGCATCCGCATCCGGTGCAACTGCGCCTGCTTGGAGGGATGGCGGCTGCGCCTCTCGCTCCGCAGGAAAGCCTTGCGCCGCTCGCTCTCGTACCGCGCGACGAGGGTCTGCTGCTCATCTGACGCCGCGTTCGCGTTGAGCTGCTGGTAGACCTGGCGCTCCGCCTCCTCCCTCTGATGGGTCTCCAAGGATGCCCGAACAACGGCAACCTCGGCCACTGCCGCCGCCTCCTCGAGGCCAGCGCGGACCCGGCGGAACGCCTCCTCGTTGCGCCATGTGGCGAACGAGTTGCACGCCACGACCTGGTCGGGCCAGACTGGAGGCGGCAGTGCCTCCTCCTGCACCGGCCGCTGCTTGGGCTCTGCCTCCTCCTGCACCGGCTGCTGCTCGGGATCAGCCTCCTCCTCGTAGTGGAACTCGTTGTCGCTGTCGTCGTCACTGTGGCCACGCGTCGCGGCCGCGGGTCGGCAGTACAAAGGCAAGTTGCGGCAGACCTGGAGCCGACGCGGCATCGTCTCGGGGTGTCTAGTTGGAGTGCGGCGAGGGCGATGGGAGTGAGTGCGGTGAGGGCGATGGGAGCGGCGAGGGGATGAACGTCGAGAATGGGGGAGAGTGGGCCAGTGGGGGGCGCCTTTTGTAGCTCTGGCGGGGCCATTTACTGCGCCGCGTGCCCGTCCGGCCGCTCGCCACGCCATTACTCCGGCAGCCTTTGACTGGGGTGCATGCACTGGCCGCCCGCCACGCCATTACTCCGGAAGCCTTTGACCGACGCGGGAGCCGAGAAGAAGCTCATGGGCGGGGGTTTCTGTTCCCGCGGTTTTCCCACGCGTCGCTGACAGCGCTGGCCCGCGTGGGTTGTCCCGACTTTCCGCCCCCCCCCCCTCCCCCAAGCCGAACCCAATGGGCTGGGTTTCGCCTAGGTGCGCCGGCGCGAAATAGCGCTGAAACGGCGCTATTTGGGCTTCTGGGGGGCGAGTGGTGGAAAAACGATGTTTTTTTCTTCCGCCGGCGCTAAAAAGGCCCCTTGGGGGGCTCTGGGGGGCGGCTGGAGATGCCCTAAGTTGATAGTCCAAAAGGCCAAGTATCGTGGGAACTGGGAAATTCCTTTTCTTTAGAGGATCATGGCAAATTCCTATTGATCGCTTTAAGCCATTTCTACATTACTTTCCCTACTTCTTTCTAATTCGCGAGGAGACAAAGCAAGGAGAGTCAAGGGTCGCCGAACCTGTTGGAGGCATCTGCCGGGATGATCAAGGCAATTACTACCTAGGAACATCGGCTAGAATTACTGATGGTAACATCGATCTAGGAGCTAGCGGAAGATTTCCACATCCGAAGGTCATGGTCTCTACTTAGTGCCTCGTTTTTTCGGCTACTCATCCTACGCATGGCTCGGCATACGGCCGACGAGGCGGCAGTATCTGAGAGATCATATGGTGGTAGAGTATGCCGAATGCTACTGGTTAGTGGCGGAGACCCCCCCCCCCCCCCCCCCCCCCCAACAATTTTTAGTACGCAATACTACTAGACATATATACTAGCAGAACTAAATTAGCCAATTGTTAATATTTAATCCATTGTAAAAATTAATTGGCCCATTGTACGCAATACTACTAGGTATGCTTAATGCCTTTCATGTTTTCAATTCGGTTTCGAATTCGTGTCTCATTGATATTGCCAAAGATAGTCATGTGGTTTTGGGGGGATCTCAAGAGGAGATAAACCAACTAGTAAATGTTTTTAAAGCCAAAGAATTAGCTGAGGCAATGTTAGCTGTGGCTAGAGACAAGATCAGACGAGAAGAGGCAGGAACTAAGGAACAAAAAGACCGGGTCCTGGATGTGGTCATTCCTAGATCGGATGGTTCTAACTTACAAGGGGGTCTGGTGGTGGAAGATGTTGAACCGGTGTCCCCTATTCGTTCGATGGAACTGAAGGCGGAACACGAACTGGGGACGGGCGAGCAGTCGCCCCTTCTGCGTTCTCGCAGCAAAACTGCCCGTGGTGGGAGCATTTCTAATAGAAAAAGGGGGAAAACGGAAAGGTGGTGGGGGTAGGAGGAAGAGATCCAAAGGACGATGCTATTCTACAATGTTAGGGGTGTTGGAGGTGTAGGCAGGAGACATCAGATTTGGGAAGTGGTGCAACAGAAAAAAGTTTCCATTATAAGTTTACAAGAAACTACCAAGGCGAAGTTATCCTGAAAGGTAATGCGTGATATTGGAGGGTCTTTCACATATGATTGGTCAGTCAAACCAGCGCATGGCCACTCGGGGGGTTTGGCTATGGCAATTAGGAAAGATTTTTTTGAGGTGGAGTCTAAGGAGCAAGGTGACTTCTTCATTAGTTCGGTCGTGAGGGACCTTGCTAACGATTTCAGATGGGAGGTCATGAATATTTACGGGCCAGATGACATGGACAAGAAAGACAGTTTCTTCGCAGAGATTACTGACAATGTCCTTCGGGCTGAGGTCCCAGTTTGCTTAGGAGATGACTTCAACTTGATTAGATTTGCTAACGTGAAGTCTAGTGGCTTACTCCATAAATAGCTCATGTTTAAATTCAATGTGATGATTGATCTGATCCAACTCAAGGAACCTCACCTTGGAGGGTGCATGTATACTTGGACTAACACGCATGTCAAACCCACTATGGAGGCGCTGGATCGTTTCCTTGCGACTCAATCTTGGGAAAATTTGTACCCTGTCTTCACGGTGGACACTCTTGTTAGGTCTGGTTCGGATCATTGCCCGGTTGTGGTAGACTTGGGTCTAACTAGACAGATGGTCATCAGACAGATTCGGGTGGAAGCTGCTTGGTTCTCTCGCCCTTATTTTAAGGGAGTAGTCCTTTCCAAGTGGCCTGTTAGGTTCCAAAATAATGTGTTGGACTACTGGAAGCGTCAACAGGTAGAAGCAAGAGCTAGTGCGTGAATTACAGGCCCTTGATTGTGCAGGAGAGGAAGGATTGTTGTTGGAAGAAGGGTGGAAGAGACGTTACCACGTAGAAGAAAAATTTTCTAGGTTGTATGCAGAAGAGGAAGCTTATTGGCAAAGAAGGGGGTCAACAATGGACTGTGAAAGGGGATAATAACACGGCCTTTTTTCACGCTATTGCCAATGGAAGAAAGAGGAGAACTACGATCCTTTCCCTATAAAAAATCTCTTTGGTAATGAACCTGTCTCTTATGTGACTATTAGTGCAGCTGCTTGGGAATCTTCAGGTAGGATCTCCAGGGAGGAACAGTTGGAGTTGGTCAAACCTTTCTATCTGGATGAAATTGAGAAAGCAATTAAAACGATGAAAACCAACACTACCCCAGGTCCAGATGGTTTCTCGGTTCAATTTTACAAAGAGTTCTGGCCGAGGATGCGAGATAACATCAAAGAAATGTTTGATGACTTTCATGCCGGACAGTTTGACTTGGGGAGGTTGAATTATGGAGTGATAATTCTCCTCCCTAAGATCAAGGATGCAAACATGATTAAATAGTTTCGTCCTATTTGTCTCATAAACGTGATCTTCAAAATCATCACTAAGGTTCTTACGCGGTGTCTCACTGTTGTAGCGTCCAAACTCATTCACCCAGCTTAGACGGCCTTTGTGTCCGGGAGGGATATCCTAGAGGGGGTGAATGTGCTGCACGAGGTGGTGCGTGAGCTTCACAGAACCCATGTGAAAGGCATTATCTTGAAGCTCGATTTTGAAAAAGCATACGATAAGATACAGTGGTCTTTTCTTAGGATGTGCTGAAAAAGAAAGGATTCTGTGATAAGTGGATCTCTTGGGTTGTTATGGCTATACAAACTAGAAAAGTTTGTGTGAACCTCAATGGTGAGATTGGAAGTACTTTAGGACGTACCGGGAGCTCATGCAAGGATATCATTTCTCCCCCTTGCTTTTTAATAATGTGGCGGACGCGCTAGGCGCAATGATTTTGGAGGAGAAGAGGAACGGACATGTTCAGGGTTTGGTCCCACACCTGGTTGAGGGAGGGGTGACACACCTACAGTACGCGGACGACACATTGTTATTTCTTGATCTGAATGAACAGTCGATTACAACTATCAAATTCCTGTTCTTCTGTTATGAAGCCATGTCTGGGTTGAAAATTAAATTTCATAAAAGTGAAGTTTTCGTTTTCGAGGTGGATTTGGGGGAGCAAGAGCGTGTGGCTAACTTGTTCAACTGCTCGTTGGGTTCCTTTCCGATGCAATATTTGGGGATTCCAGTTTCCAAAAGGAAATTATTGTTGTCTGACTTTGAGTTTATCCCTTCTAAAATTCAGAAGAGGTTGGGATGTTGCTAGCCAGTCTCCACTTGGGGGAGGAAAATCCTGATTAACTCGTGTCTTAGTAGCGTCCCTACTTATGTGATGGGGTTCTATCTACTCCCTGAAGGAGTCCACTACAAGATGGATATGCAAAGAGCAAAGTTCTTTTGGGAAGGGAGTGGTGACAAACACAAATACCATATGGTCCGTTGGCAGGATTTGTGTGGTCCTACAAACTTCGGAGGCCTGGGGTATGTGGAAACCAGAACCAGGAACATTACGCTGCTAGCTCGTTGGATCATGAAGTTGGAGAGGGGGACAATGACATGTGTTGCCAGATTCTGAGGAAAAAATATTTTGCGGATGGCAGTTTTTTCCAATCTTCGGCAGCTAGGGGGTCGTAGTTTTGGAAAGGGTTGCATGCTGTCGAAAAGTGGGTGAGGAGAGGGCTGTCTTACAAGGTTGGGGATGGTAGAAAGTCTAGCTTCTGGAGAGATGTTTGGTTGGGCCAGATTCAGCTCTGTTTTCTTTTCCCTCGACTTTTCGAAACTTGTGATCAGTAGGATTGCTCGGTTGCGGATGCCCTGCGTTTTGGGGTTTTGAACTTCTCTTTCGGACGCTCTTTTGGCCAAGTGCAAATCACTGAATGGCAGGCTCTTCAGTCCATGGTTTCGGGGGTGACTCTGAATGAGGATCTTGATAGGGGTTTATGGTCTCTCAGTAAAAATCAGTGTTATTCACCTAGATCATTGTACCATGAGATTTTAAACCCGGGGGTGCTCGATGACAGGGTCATCGAGCTTTGGAAAACTAGCATGCCTTTGAAAATAAAAAAATTCGTTTGGATGTGTTTTCCAGGCCGCATCTAGGTTGGTGCTGATTTGAAATCCAAAGGTTGGTCGGGTGAACCGAGTTGTAAAATGTGTGGTGAATGGGAACATGCCTCTCACCTCATGTTCCAGTGCCCTGTGTCACATTTCCTTTGGTGGGAAATCAAGGAAGCGCTTGGTTGGGACCATCCTCCCAGATCTTTTGACGATCTCTCTTGGGTAACCTCGATCAAGTAACCGACCAGGAAGGTGTGTTTCTTAAGCTGGAATGTGGCTGGGGCGATGTTCTGGGCGATCTGGCTGGCTCGCAATGATCATGTTTTTAACAAAAAAGTTGTTTCTTCTCCTTTGTCTATCATGTAACTAATATTCCATCTAGATATGTCTTGCAGCCCTTGCAGGAAACAGGAGCAAATTTGGAAGCTAATGGTGAAAATTTGAGTGAAAACGGAGAAAATTTGAGTCAAAACGAAGATTTTGACCAGCACTGAAAACGAGGAAGATTTTGGTTCAGAATCGTCCTTGGATCAGGAACCTGCCAATCCGCCTCCTTCGGATCGCGCGCCAGAGACAGCAGCGCAGGCGACGGGCCAGCCTGTCGCGACGCGCCACTTGGCAGATGCCTCTGCGCTGTCTCCCACCCACCAGCCCACGCCAGGATCTTCTGCGCCCGCCGGACGTCATGCGCGTGGCCACACCGAGGGCCACGGAGCTCCGACCGGATCTCCTGTGGAAGATACGCATGCAGGTCCCGCCAATAGGCAGTCCGGATCCTCTGCGGCTGCTGCTCCTGTGCGTGACCGTGCAGCTGCTAATACGGAACGCGCCGTCACTCGTGCGTCTCGCGGAATTTTTACGCCCAAAGAATTCAAGGATGGCACCATACGTTGGTGCCTCTCCGCTTCCACCGAAGAGCCAGTAAATTTAAAGGAAGCGCTCGCTCACAAGGATTAGAAGCAAGCAATGGATGAAGAACATATGGCACTCATGAAAAATAAAACATGGCACTTGGTTCCAGCACGTCATGGCACCAATATAATTGACTGTCGTTGGGTTTACAAGATCAAAAGGAAAGCTGATGGAACAATTGATAGGTATAAAGCACGGTTGGTTGCTAAAGGATTCAAACAGCGCTATGGAATTGATTATGAGGACACATTCAGTCCAGTGGTTAAAATTGCAACTATTCGTCTTGTTCTATCTATTGTTGTTTCCAGAGGTTGGAGTTTACGTCAACTGGATGTCAAGAACGCGTTTCTTCATGGTGTTCTGGAAGAGGAGGTCTTTATGCGACAACCTCCTGGATACGTAGATAAACAAATACCAGATTATATTTGCAAGTTGGACAAGGCATTATATGGGTTGAAACAAGCACCTCGTGCATGGTATTCTCGTCTTAGCTCTCAGCTTACTAGCCTTGGCTTTCTTGCATCCAAATCAGATACCTCTCTTTTTATTTATCGTAAGCCACACGTGACAGTCTACATGCTTATATATGTTGATGATATAATAGTTGCCAGTTCATTAGATGCTGCTACAGATGCATTGCTAAAAGCATTGAGCTCCGAATTTGCTCTCAAAGATCTTGGTGATCTTCACTTCTTTCTCGGTATGGAAGTACAAAAAAACTGATGATGGTCTTGTGTTACATCAAGACAAATATGCACGAGATATCCTTACTCGTGTCAATATGCAACACTCAAAACCTGCTCCAACACCTCTGTCATCTTCGGAGAAGGTAACAGCTCGTGACGGTCATCTGTTAGGACCAGAGGATATTACACACTACAGAAGTATGGTTGGTGCTTTACAATACTTGACCTTGACACGTCCTGATATCTCATATGCTGTCAACAAAGTTTCTCAGTATTTGCATGCTCCTACTACTTTGCACTGGACAGCAGCTAAACGTATTTTGCGATATGTCAAAGGTACACTCAGTGTTGGTTTGACGTTCAACACAAAAAACACTATGTTGGTTAGTGCATTTTCTGATGCCGATTGGGCAGAATGTCTTGATGATCGACGATCTACAGGTGGTTTAGCTGTTTTCCTTGGGTCTAACCTTATATCCTAGAGTGCTAAGAAACAGGCAACAGTTTCCAGGTCTAGTACTGAGGCAGAGTACAAGTCTCTAGCTAATGCTACAGCAGAAGTTATTTGGGTACAATCTCTTCTTGATGAACTTGGTATCAAGCTCCAACAAACACCATGTTTGTGGTGTGATAATTTGGGAGCTACATATCTATTAGCCAATCCAGTGTTTCATGCTCGAGCTAAACACATTGAGATTGATTTCCATTTTGTCAGAGAACGAGTTCTCAAGAAACAGTTAGAAATTCGGTTCATTCCCTCTAAGGATCAAGTTGCTGATGGGTTCACTAAACCACTTCCAGTTCGTAGTTTTGAGGAACTTAAGCGTAATCTCAACTTGAGTAAGTTGTGATTAAGGGAGGGTATTAGAGATATAATTGTAACCAAGTCGGTTACATATAAAACCGACTTGGAACCGTACGTGAGTTCGACTAGGTCCTGTTACGAGAGTTCGACTAGGAGTCGACTTGTACGATTGAGGCCGCATTGCCTCACCTATATTAACGGAACCCTCGGTCCTCGATAGGTACCGAGTAGCGATTCATCGAACCAGCGATTTTACAGGAGTCATCTAATATGGAACGGAGGGAGTATATATGGCATGCCTTGCATTTGTGACGATACATCTCCGTATGCAGGCCTGTAAGTGGGCACACCCACTTATGTCTACTTAAATATAAGTAGTTTAATTTTTGACATCAATTCATCCAAAAATTTACTACCTACACTGAAGTGGACATAAGTGGGCTGAGTGGTCTTGACCACTTACACCCATATCCGTATGTTTGTTCGTCGGGACAAAAACAGACCAAACACCGGAAGAATAACTACAATATTTGGTAATCCTGGGTATGAATACGGAAGGTATGAATACGGAAGCAGTTACGACCTAAGCCAATCCCAGGGAACAGTAAAGCTTCATAGGGTAAATGAAAGCTGAAGCAAATACAGCACAGACATGGATACAAAAAGGATAAGTTCATCGGCACTCAAGAATCCGTTTTTTTTTTGACGTAACTCAGGAATCCGTTGAAGCGTGGAGAATAACACACAGCCAACCTAGTAATAATTCCTCCCATCCATCTTAGTTGTCATAGATTCACTACAAAATTGTACTAAATCTGCGATATTATTCCAAGTAAGTTTTTCAACTTTGCCATCGTGAGGGAGAGATGATGGATTCAATTTGTGGTAAATAGAACTGGGTTGGGCTAGACAAAAGTTTAATAGTTCGTCCGTTGTGGCCATAAGTTTTTTTTTTACATCGTTAGTACTAATATATTCATCACTGTGTTAATTATTGGATATTATTTCTAACGGTTCAAAAAAAAGGATGTTATTTCTACGTGAACAAAGTCTACAATATGTATAATCACATTCTTAATTGATCTGGTATGTGTATACGATCTAAGAACATAGCAACAAAATTGTTCCGTAAGAGAGGGTTACGTATCGACCTAGGAAACTAGGGTGAGGCGACTCCTCCGGCGACTCGGTCACCGGAGGGAGATCGGATCGGAGTTGGACGGGAAGACCGGTTCTCACCGGATTTCGGCTCCGCGGGAGGAGGCTATAACTGCTCTCGAAGGGCCAGGGCTTGGTAGGCGATCGTTTTTGGCTGAGAACTTGGCTGTTGAGATCGGTATCGGTTCTTGGCAAGGATCCTTTCCTGATCGATTGAAGGAGATGGCGGAATCGAGAGGAGGCAGTGGAAGTAGATCGAAAGCTAGCGAAGATGAATTGGAGAAGGCCCTACAGAACCTTGATCTGCGGGAAGGAGAACTGGACGATGTTATAATCGCGGATGATGAACTTCAGGACCTCAAAAAACAGGCCCGTTGGCTTGCAGTAGCTAAAGTTCACACGAGGAAGGCGATCAATTCCTCAGCCTTGTTCGACACGCTTCGTGGAATTTGGGGATTGGCGTATGAACCAGAATTCCGGGAGGTGGATGATAATCTCTTTACGATGAAGTTTTTCTGTTTGGGCGATTGGAACAAGGTGATGAACCAGGGACCCTGGCTGTTCAAAAAACTTGTGGTGATCATGAATGAATATGATGGTCTGATCGATCCTAAAGAAGTGACACTAGAGAGAACCACGGTTTGGGCACAGATACACGCAATACCGGAATTGTACAGGGTGACCAAGGTGGTAGATCAACTTGCACGGAGAATTGGTAAAGTTTCGTGTGTGGAGATGAATCCAACAAGGTACTTTGAAGGAGATTATGTTCGTGTGAGGGCTAGCATTGAAGTGAATAGCCCTCTTATCCGTTTCGTACCCCTCAACATTGGTGGAAAAGATCGATTATTACTAAAGGTAAAATATGAGAAGATAGGTTTTTTCTGTGATGTGTGTGGTATAATGGGTCATGACATGGAGGAGTGTGGAGATGGAGTGCACGATCAAGCATCGGTGCAATATGGAAAATGGCTTCTAGCGACGAGAAGAAACTTAACAGGACAATTCTCAACTAGAGGGGGTATGGCTGGAAGAAGTGGAGGTCGAGGTTGGGGCCGTGGTACTGCCAATACTTTTGGACACAAGAGGGGATCTGAGGACTTAGAAAATGATGATGATATTTCCGATATGGCATCTAGTCCTTTGAAAGCTGCAGGTGTTCATATGGAGGAAGATACAGATGGCCGGGAGAGGGGAACTTTAGTGACTACTTCGAAGAAACTGTTGTTTGACACGGAAAAGGAAGAGATTGCGAGGAGATTATCTGATCAAGATGAGAACGTTTTGAAAGGGAGGGGGGATCTTGTACCCCCTCCTCCTCCGGGGTACTGTACAGCGGGAGAGAAGAAGAGATCAAAGAAGCTAGGAGAAGGTAATAACACAAGCTCGAATGATAGCAGATCGGCGGCTCCGCTCGACGGAGACTGCCGGGATCAATGAATCTTCTAAGTTTGAACTGTCGGGGTTGCGGGCGACCTGAGACAGTTCAAGAAATTAGCAACTTGGTACAGTTGCATCGCCCCTCTTTGGTTTTTCTCTCGGAAACCAAATTGTCGGATACGAGAGCACAAGACTTAAGGTTCAAATTCGGTTTTGCTTAAGGGTCTAAGTGGTGGTTTGGCTATGTTTTGGAATAATGATTCAGTAGTAAGTCTGAATTCTTACAGTAGGTCTCACATTGATGTTATGGTTCAAAATGAAGCACTGGGACAGAAAGAATGGAGATTCACCGGTTTCTATGGTGATCCACTTAGATCAAAGAGAAAACGCAGTTGGGAACTCCTCCAATATTTGCGAACAGAAACTGATAGTCCGTGGCTTTGTGCTGGTGACTTCAACGAGATTACTGATGCTAGTGAACAGTTTGGAGGAAATCGAAGGGAAGAGTGGATGATGGAAAATTTCAGAGATACCACTGATACGTGTCGGTTTTCAGATTTGGGATACAGGGGACTCCCATATACATGGGACAACAGACAGTATGGGATCAAAAACATTAAAGTCCGCTTGGATCGTGCTCTAGGGGACAATAGATTTATGGACTGGTTCGGCAACTCGGAAGTTATACACCTACAGACTACAAAATCCGATCATTGGGCCCTTCTTATTCGGGTATTGGTGGAACAAGATACAGGTGATTTTAAGGCTAATGTGTTTCGCTATGAAAATGCATGGGCTAGGCACGAGAATTATGTCAGTACAGTCCAGGAATCGTGGAGACCGACCACGGGTGATCTCACGGAAGTGGCTGATGCTCTCGGTGGGGTTAGACAACACCTAACGGGTTGGAGCAAAAAAGAATTTGGTAATGTTAAGCATCAGCTGAAGGTGATGAGGGAGAAATTGGAGAGATTGAGAGGGTTATCAATCCGAAGCGGACTGTCACCTGAAGAGAAAATTCTTATGGATAGAATTTCGGAATTATTAGCGAGAGAGGAGGTCTTAGCAAAACAAAGATCACGTGTCCAGTGGCTTAAAGAGGGTGATCGTAACACTTCTTTTTTTCATGCAAGAGCCAAGGAAAGAGCAAAGCGGAATAGAATTAAAAAACTACAGTTGGATGACGGGTCTACTGTTAATACCAGACAGATATTGAGAATGCGGCTATTACTTTTTATAAAAATCTTTTCACAAGTGATGTTACAAATCCAGAGGTGATCACGGACTCAATGGAGAAGAAAGTGAATGACCAGATGAATTTTAATCTATGTTTACCGGTTACTGACATGGAAATTGAGAGGGCCCTCTTCATGATGCATCCAAATAAGTCTCCTGGTGCAGATGGTTTCACTGCGGTTTTTTTCATCAGACATTGGGATCTATTGAGGTCTTCTATTTGCAGCGGTGTCAGGAATTTCTTCATTACAGGTATTATGCCAGCTGAGGTAAATGAAACCGTCTTGGTCCTAATTCCGAAGGTTAAGGATCCATTAAGTTTAACACAATATAGACCCATTTCATTATGCAATGTGTTATATAAAATTGTCTCAAAGGTCCTTGCCCTTCGTTTACGGCCTATTCTGGAGGAGGTTATCTCGGAGGAACAGAGTGCTTTTGTACCGGGAAGATTAATTACGGATAATGTATTAACAGCTTATGAATGTATACATTACTTGCAAAGGAAAAAAGGGAAGACAGGTGCTTGTGCAATAAAACTGGATATGGCAAAAGCATATGATCGCGTGGAGTGGCCCTATCTTCGGAGTGTATTGGAGAAGATGGGTTTTGCGGATTGGTGGACTAAGAGGATAATGGCATGTGTGGAATCTGCCTCCTTTTCAGTCCGGGTTAATGGAGTGTTTTCAGATGTTTTCAAACCATCGAGGGGTATTCGACAAGGTGATCCTTTAAGTCCATATCTATTTCTTCTATGCTCGGAAGGACTAACCTCTCTATTGAAAACTTTTGGCCTAAACTATCTTGCAAGGGGTATTCGGGTGGGCATCCATGCCCCATGGATTTCTCACTTATTGTTCGCAGATGATTGCATCGTTTTTACTCAAGCAACAGTGGATGGAGCAAATAGAATTAATATTATTTTGGACAGATATCGTCTTGGTTCGGGACAGATGGTTAATAAGTCCAAATCTGCGGTTTTCTTTAGTGGCAACTGCACGGCGGGTACTAAACATGATGTTCTCTTGGCCCTTGATATTCAGACGGAGGCCCTGGGGGAGAAATATCTAGGCCTTCCGACAGCTTTGGGGAGGTCGACGGATGATCAGTTCGAACCTATTTTAACAAAAATAAAGAGATTGATCAATGGATGGGTTTCTCGATTCTTAAGTAGTACGGGGCGAGAGGTCCTTATTAAAGCAGTATGCCAGGCAATCCCAACATATTCGATGAGTTGCTTTAGACTGTCAAGAAAATTATGCAAGAAAATTGGCAGTGTTATAGCACGTTTCTGGTGGGGTGGTGATGAAAATAAACGGAAAATTCATTGGCGTAAGTGGAGAGAGATGGATGTGCCGAAAGAAGATGGAGGTATGGGGTTTCGAGATATTGAGCTTTTCAATCAAGCAATGTTGGCTAAACAAGGTTGGGGTCTCATTACTTCCCCTAATTCCTTATGTGCGCGGGTTCTAAAGGGAAAGTATTTCCATAATGTGGAATTTATGAACGCTACCAAGAAGAGGGGGGCATCACACACATGGAGAGCAATCCTATTCGGGAGAGAAGCATTGAAACTAGGTTTGATCAAAAGGGTTGGTGATGGTTCATCGATTAGTGTGTGGGATGACCCCTGGATACCGGACAACCCGAGCATGAAGCCTATGAGAAGAGCAAGTGACAGTACAGTATCTCGAGTGGAAGAATTGCTACACCCGGTCACCGGTGTATGGTTGGAAGATACCGTGAGGGCAAATCTTATGCACTCTGACGCGGAGGCTGTGTTGAGGATTCCGGTGGGCAGTACTATGGAAGATACCTGGGCCTGGCGTCCAGAAAGGCTAGGCTTCTTCTCGGTACGATCCGCTTACAGAACACTAATTCATAGGGCGAGTATCCAACCTGCAGGATCATCGGGTGGCTCTAGCTCGCTGCTGTGGAAGAAACTTTGGAAAATTCATGTACCGCCAAAGGTGAAGATCTTCTGGTGGAGAGTGATCAATGACTTCATTCCAACTAAAGGGATTCTCCATGATCGCCATATTGAGAAGCTGAGTTTCTGTGATGATTGTGGGCAAATTGAAACAATCTATCATGCCTTGTTCAAGTGTACGTGGGCAAAGAATTTTTGGTCTGAGATATATAACTCAAAGGGAGTCAAGATTCCGAAACTGCATCCTATGTCTTGGGCCGCGGATGTTATTGAGGGCTCAAGTGTTACAGGAGAGGCTAAACCTATTATCTTATGTGGTGCTTGGGCGGTCTGGGCTGAGAGGAATGCAAGGAGACATAGCGAATCGTATAGAACCATCAGCAGCTCTGTTAGGTGGACGTTGGATGTGGTGGCGGACCTCACGGTGGCAGGCAAGGAGCTGGTTCCGAAAGTCAGAAATCAAACGAGTAAGTGGAAGGCTCCTCCACAAGGGGAATACAAAATTAATGTTGATGGTTCATTTTTCACTGATACAAATCAAGGTGGTACTGGTGTTGGTATCCGAGACTATGAGGGGAAATTGTATTGTGCCCAATCTTTTTGGTATGATACAGTAGCCAGTCCTTTGGTGATGGAGGCCTACGCATTTAGAGATGGAGTTCGATTGGCTTTGGACAGAGGAATTCGTAAAGTGTTGATTGAATCAGACTCATTGCAAATTGTCCAATTATGGGAGAATAAGAACTTTGAGCGTTCGGAGGTAGCTGCAATATTCTCGGAGATATGTGATGTATCTGCGTTCGGAGGTAGCTGCAATATTCTCGGAGATATGTGATGTATCTGCGAGTCTTACTTCCCTCACTTTGAAACATATTCCTAAAACTACGAATGAGATGGCTCATTTAGTTGCTAAATATTGTAGTTCAGATAGAAGGAGATGTCTTTGGATAAATTTTACCCCTCGCTTTCTTGATGCCTGTATCAAGAGAGATTGTAATCCTGGATGATTTTATCAGCGGCAAGTCTGCACTCTTTTCCTTACCAGGGTACCTACGGGGACTGGAAGGTTTTTAACGAGGCAGACTTGTTTGCTTAATATAGTTGTTAATTCTCAAAAAAAAGCAGCGAAACAAGTATACAAGCTGCACCACAATGACTCCCCACCTTCAGAATAATTATTATTTTCCTTAATACAATTGCGGAAAATTCCAACCATAATTGAAGACGAAATGAGTTGGACAACAGAGGCAAAAAATGATGAGTAGTACAGCCACCTCCGCCGCCGTAAGTTAAAAGCACAATAGAGGCTACAGGTGTGAATCAAACAATATACAGTTTGCGGCGCGGCTGTGCACAAGTCGAGAGAGCGCGCTCTCGAGTGGCGGCAGCGTGTAGTACGTCAGCCCTCCTCACCGAACTCCTTGGTGAACTTCTCGTGCACCTCCAGGTCTTTCTTGCCAACCGTCGGTCTCTGCCTCGCCAGCACCTTCTCGAAATCCGTCTTCGAGATCGGGGGAGGGAGGATCTGCACGCAGCAGGCAGGCGATACACCTTAGCTATTCAAAAGAGGCATCTCTAAAATCTAGCTTGGAGGAAACGGCATCTATCTTAGCTTATCTTACCTGTGCGGCGTTGCCTTGCGTCGCAAGCTCTGTCATCGTGGTCTGCACAGCGCCCGGCTGCCTCGACCCACAGGGCATCCACATGCCAGCGTCCGTCTTGAAGAAGAACATGGCGTCCTGCGTCTTGCGCACAGGCTCAAACAGCACATCCTTCACCTGTCAATCACAAATAGAAAGTATCAGAGACAAATGTCACAATGTACGCATGTGAGGGTTGTGCAAAAAGAGTTGCTTACACAGACAGCAACATCGGAACCGGAAAACCCCTCTGTCCGGCGACCCAAGACCTCGAAATCACTTTCCGATAAGCTGTGCGGTGTATCCCCAAGATGGACCTGAATGGATTCAAACTCCCAGCTTTAAGGCAACTTTCCTGGATAGAACTTCTTTTATGCCGTGTTTACCAAAATGATTTCTTAAATACCTTGAACATATGCTGCCTTGCCTTCGCGTCGGGTAGCGGGATGTAGATACGCTTGTCAAACCGTCGCCGCACAGCCTGAATTAATAAATAAACATATGTAAAGTGCTAAACTGTTCAAGCAACTCTGAAAGAACTTCTCATAAACTCTATAAATGGCAGATCGGTGTATTTGACAAGTTATCGGAAACCTGGTCCAAAGCATATGGCGTATTCGTAGCAGCAAGAACAAGAACTTTATCATCGTTGTGGCCAACACCCTGGACAGTTAAGAGTAAAACAAAGCAAAAGTATTAGACAAACCTGTTTGGGAGAGGAATCTATACTAGTTTTTGGTACGAGATATCCAGTTGTAAGAAATAGCAGGTAAAGAATTAGCCAAAACTGTGTGCTAAGGAATCTACACTACTGTGAGGCCAATGTTAACAAAATCAAATGAAAATGTGCCTTTTTTTAGTTAACATGCAACAGTAGAGGCAAAGAAAATGTCCATAATCTGTACGCAAAATGTGTCTGGCTATCATGTCTCCGTGTCTGAATTACTGGAACCATTGACATCCTAAGTATACATAATTTCCATCTAAGGATGCCGAGTCACCAAGTTGTGCAGTGCCAGCAAACCATGTATACTCCTAAACAGGTCACAACATTATATGTTGCATAAACTCACCTGCATCTGTACAAGAAGTTCGGTCTTGATTCTCCTAGAAGCTTCGCTTTCATTGCCTTCTCCACGTGTACCACATAAAGAATCAATTTCATCAATGAAGATAATGGAAGGAGCGTTTTCACGTGCCATTTGGAAAAGATTGGCAACTAGTTTCTCGCTCTCTCCCATCCATTTGGAAACAAGGTCTGATGAAGATATACTGCAGGTAAATTGAATGCATTAATAATGAAATAACCTGAAGAATATTTCATTATCATAAGTCAAGAGGAATGGAAACTAATAAGAAATGAACATTAGCAACATACGTGGACACACCAAGTCCAGAAATAAAAACTCAGGTGTTTTCAGACATCTTTACATGTTGCAAAATCTCCCATGTTGCAAGGGCATGTGAAGCCCACAAAAATTTGCATACTACAGTAGCCACTCAACATAACGCTATAAATGTTCTCTGGTGTGACTATTATGAAAGTGGTAGGTGATAGGATAATAGCCCTAAGGCTGGTAAGAGATGGCCCGAACAGATGTGGTGCGACGCCCAGCAAAGGAGGCTGCCTCACAACAAGAGCAGGGAAAAACCTTTGGCTTTGAGAGAGATAACTGAGACTATTTTTCTTGCTTGTCTATTGAGTCACATGGTTAGGATTTATATAGCCAGCTTGCAAACTTGGAGGCAAGCCGAACTAACAAACTTTAGGAAGTAATTAACTTGAGAATCAAGATATATCATTAAGAGATTTAACTGCCAAAACTAACCAACAAATAATTAAGGAATCTATATAAAGATAAATTGGGGACTTCCCCTGTCGTGACCCTTCCATGGTACGGCTGCCTTATGCCACATAACAGTGGCTAGATACATATTATTGTTACTTGGTTTTAACCTAGCACTTAAGCCACTTGTTTGGAAGTTATAAGTCAATCTTTGGAAGGATTTGGCAGTTGGAAAATTTTCCAATTCTTTTGGGGGTCTGGCTAAACACAACTCATCTTGTACTCCCTCCGATCCATATAAAGTGTCGGTCATTTTATACTAAGTTAGTACAAACTTTGTACTAATTGAGCGACACCTTTTATGGATCGGAGGGAGTAATGTTTATGAACTTAGATGTCCAAAAAGTTGTTTTAAAATTGGAAGTGATGCAAAAACATATGTTCAATGCATAGATAATTTGACCCATCAACTAATACATGACTATATGCCATATTATGATGAATTTCACTTTTACCCCAAAAAACACATAATAGCATAACAATTCTTTGAACGATAATATGCTAATAGTAAGGCTACTGCATCATTTTTTTTAAATAATTCCATGTAGGCATCGAGAGTTCTAACCATATAATGCTCTATATATGGTCTGAAAATGAAAAGTCACAAGCAACACACAAACCAGGTGTAACTATCATAGAGGTGCTAACTTAGGAAACACTTTGAAATCTAGAACTTTCATATTTTTGCAAAAGATATTTTTTAACAAAAACTGTCTTGGCTGCATCAAATACAATCTTTCATAAAGAGGGCATCTGCCTTAATCTTTTATGGTGTTAATACTAAATGTAATGACAGGACAACAAAGAAAACATAAAAGCTAGTGTGCATAGATAATTGATGTACTGCTAGTTTGTGTCAATTTAGTAATTTAACTAAATATCCAGGCGAGTGCACTAAACAATGCATGTACTCTTGTCAATATTATCAACAACGTGTAACTCAACCACCACGAGATATTTAAAGTGGTACCAAAGTACTAAAAATACTAACTACTGCACATGATAAACTACTACAAATAGGCATTTTATAAACCTTAGCAATACCCCCCAAAATATGAAATCCAGAGCTGCATGTCGTGTTGGCACATAATGCCAGTTTCTATGTTGAGAGATTTGCAAAAATCACAGCAAAGTCAATTATAAACACATGCAAAGATAGTACATAATGACGAGTGAGAAAGAAGAAAGAGAACAAAAAAACCGTGTGTCGTCATCATGAAACAGGGGTCATATTATAGGAAATGTAACAATAAGGGATATTGTGTCGGTACAATAAATGGTATTTACCTGAAGAATGTTGAATCTGCCTCGGTTGCGACAGCTTTAGCCAAATAAGACTTTCCTGTTCCTGGTGGACCATACAGAAGAAAAGCCCTCCATGGCCTCCGCTTGCCTAAACAACAGCACACTCCATTAGTTACATCACAGCAGTTTACCTAAAGAAAAGCAATCACAAGTATACGGTAACTAAGGACATATGATGCTAAAACAGACAGCGGTTATGAACGGAGTCTGGGATTTTGAAATTAATTACTTCTCAGCAGTTACATGGAAAACATTCTTTATTTTGCGAAACACATAAACGCAGGATGAGGACCAAGGGAAACAAATGATTACAAATTCAAGCTAACTATTTGCCTCACTGAACAATCGAAGTCCCATACCCAGCAATCCAATTTTTGATCTACAATCTGCAATATCTTTCACAACCTATCTTTACTGCAAGAAGAATCCAATGCCTCTATGGTTACAAACTACATTTTTTTTTCCTTCCACTCGATTTGCTAATCACCTCTCAATTCATAAGAATTGCAGTCTTATCATCCCTTGCACCTGTACCAGATAACAGTAGGGAGTAGATTCGTTATTAGAAACAAGGACTTTGGCTCTGCTCCAAACTGTTATCCGGTACAAAAGCACGGTAGTTGTAAGTTGAGCAGTATTCTTTGCTGGGATTGAAGAGTCCAAATTTTCCAGAACATAACTCGCTAGACATCCCTACACTGCAGCGATTAATTATTCCGTACAACAGAAATATCGACAATCTGGTATAATCGCTCATGGTGCGTTGAAAACTATGCTCATCTACAGACAAAAGCAGCATGTTTTCGACCTAAATTAAGTCATTCTGACCCTATCAGATCCATAGAGCCTATAGGATCCGCAATCGCCTCATCCTTGGCAGCAGATAATTAAGGTTGAAAAAGGGTCTGACCTGTGAAGAACTGTGGGAACTTGACTGGCAATATGACGGCCTCCTGCAGGGCCTGCTTGGCGCTCTCGAGCCCGGCGACGTCGTTCCACTTGATGTTGGGCTTCTCGGTGATGATGGCGGAGTTGAGGCCGGCCCGGAGCTTGGACTGCTCCGAGTCCTCCCCGCCGCCGCCCTCGTCCTTGCCGTCCTTGCCCTTGGTCTTGGGCCTGGTGGCGACGGCCGCGTCCCCGCCGTTGGGGGCGCCGGGGCCGCCGCCGCCCTCGTCGAGGACGGCGCGGATCTCCTCGGCGCGGCGCAGGTACTCGGTGAACTTGGCGGTGATGGCCTCCTTGATCTTGGGGTTCTTCTCGTACTTGAGGTGGGTCTTGAAGTACTCGAGCGCGTTCATGTAGAGCGGGAACGCCTTGACGTAGTTTCCGGCATTGTCCTCCTGCACCGCCTGCTTGACGTACTCGATCGCCTGCTCCTTGAAGTTGCTGTACATCGGGGCCGAAAGGCGCCGCCTTTGCGGCGGGTTCCGCCGGATCGGCGCGGGGGATCGGCCGGCGGAGGAGGGGCGAGCCTGGGGGCGGCGAATTCGGGTGGGGCGAAGGCGGCGGCGGCGGTTGCTTGGACCTGGGGTTTGACGCGGTGGGGAGGAAGGAGATGAGGAGGGGAAGGGAGACGCGGTGGGGAAAAGGAAACGGAGACCAGCGAGAAGCAAGCGTGTTTCCTTTTCCGATTTTCTTTTCCTTCTCTGATTTGGTTAATTGGGAGGAGAAAAGGATACGGTTTGTACTCTATTTGGATTCAGGCCCTTCTTTGTTGATGATATTGGTGTACTCCGTTGGAAGTGGAAACTGCACCTGGGTTTGTTTCGCAAATATGGCCATAGATTTCGAATCAAATGCGGATATGGATATGGATATATCTGGACATATAGATAAAGTTATTTTATCCCTACGCCGCATTGGTGCAGGTCTAAACGGCATAGCCCCAAACTGCAATAAGGGCAAGCACAACAGATCTCACCTACTATATGCAGGAGGGTCGGGCACCTTCTTTCCCCTCTACTCGGATCGGTGGAACCGACATAGAGAGGAGAGGGGTCGGAAGCACGAGGTAACGCTCAAGGGGAAGGAGGGGAGAGAGAGGAGACGGTCGGAGAGCACGAGGTGACTCTCAAAGGAAAGGAGGAAAGAGATGGACGAGGAAAATGAGAGCATAGTCAAACTTGTCCCGCCTTCTTTATTGGTGATATTGGATGAGAAGTGAAAATTGCATTTGCATTTTTTTTTCACAAATATATGGATATGAGAAATGAGGGTATTTTTTTTACAAATATATGTTTGGAACATTTAGCAATTCTAACCTCATAGCCAGACTACCAAACATATAAGGACCACATAAGGTGTCAAATGATATATTTTATGCTAGGCCTAGATGTTGTATTATCTAGAATTGGTTACTTTGTTGCCCCGCTTTTCTTAGTTGTGCTCATTTTTGCCTCGGTCGCTTAACTTTTCTTATTTTGCCCTAGTTCGCTCTACTGAGGCTCGCGGGCCGCCAAACAAGTCGTTTACGTATGGTCAACATCGTTGACCGCTAGTGTGACCGCCGCTGCGCTAACATGTGGGACCCTAGCCGTGATTTCTCTCCTCGTCGCCTCTAAATTAATGGGGCATACCCCACGACCCATCCCTTCTTTCTTTGTCTCTTCTCCTTCGAAAATGTGATGGAGTCCACCTACCCCGGAGAGCCCGTAGTCGCCGCTGTCCGAAGAGGAGGAGCGGAGGAAGAGAGAAAGGAGTAGGCATGGTTTGTCGAGGAGCATGGGTTCTCCGTCCTACCCGACAAGGCGAAGAAGCGGTTCCGCAAGGAGGCGAAGAAGAAAGATGACACCTGCAACTGTGGAGAGGCGCATGGAGATCTTCCGCCATAGTCATCGATGTACTCGTACGGGGCACCGGAGTACTGGGACAAGCCCTACTCGGACGAGTAGTGTGGGCCTTCTATTGTCGAACAGCCGCCCACGACCAATGTTGTCAACGACAACGTATCTGCCAGCTCTGAGGACTCTGATGCCATGCATTCCGACGATGCCATGGACACCGACGACTACGAGGAATCAAACAACTCCGAGGACTCCGAAGTCACATCATGAAGTCGCCATGAAGTAATAGTTGTACCTCATGGTTTCTAGGGTTTCTATCGAGTTAATAGTATGTTGCAAAATTGTTAATCGTTTGTTGGTAAGAGTAAATTGTTATTTGGATCATTTGTTGTCAGGAGTAAATTTACACGGTGATTGGATGATTGGACGTGACTGCTAGTGGTGATTGGATGTGACGGCTAGGCTAGGCTAGCTAGAAGTGAGGCAGGCGACACGTTCAATGGCCATGTCCATACGTGCACGTGATGCCTGCAAGTGCACATGGTTGTTGTAACTAGTTTCGAAATAAGAGCATCGAACCACAGTGGAGCTATGGAAATGGTACTCTAGGCTTAGCTTTGATCAACTACTGTCGTTGGTGCTTTGCAAACTATATAAAGGCTAAAACAAGCAGTAAAAATGACTGAAATAAAGAAGTGAAAATGGATTGTAAATAAATCAGTAAATAAATCAGTAAATAAACTAAACATCAAAATAAATAAATCGGATTAATGGATGGTTGAACGATTGGAACTGCAATAGGGATAAATGCGTTCTTCGGAAGGGAGATTCTACCACTAGCATACTTTTGAATTGATTAGGTGTGTGAAATGTTTTCATTCAAATAAATTGTGAGGCAGAACTCTGTTTATTAATGTGTCCCGATGCCTCGGTTAACACACTACTCACAACCACCACGTAGCTCTGATAATAAGTGATACGCCTAGTGGCACTAGTGATTAAGGGTCTCTCTGTGGAGGTGGTATTGATACAGTAAGTTCTCCGTTGATCCCATGTTGGAGATTGGCACGAAACGAGTAGCGACTTTCTGTCCTATCATACTCACTTGTCAGTCTTCCTCAAACCAACATAAAACAACCCATCATACCAACATAAAACAACCCATCATGGCTTTATGGCACAATATTGGTGCGGTCGACTTCACACAATATAATGGGGATTTTTACCACAAACCAATCAATAGAAACATTGCATCTTTATTTCAATTCATAATAGTGCTAGGGTTTCCCCATCTCCACAAGAACTGATGGAACTATTCACACATGAAGGCAATAAACATCATAAAGATTGTATTGAAAATTAAGGATGAATGTACGAACGAATACACGTGCAAATCCACAACTAGATGTTGTAGAATTACCGTGAGATGGGATGAAGATGATATCACGTAGATATAGATGGTGGTGATGGCGATGGAGATCGATGTGGAGGCCTTCACGACGATGGAGTTGATGTAGATGGATTCTCTTCTGGGAATTTCCCCTTCAGACACCTTCCGGAGGCTAAGGTTTAGTGGATTTTAATGGTTTGTGTCCGATGTGTCTCTAGCCTACCTCTCTTCTTGAATCTAGGATCACGGGGTTAATTAATATGTTGGTCGAAACAGGCTATCGCACCTTGGTACGACGAGTGGTACGGTCGGTACTCACCATACCAAGGTCGTTATGAGTTACCGCCTTACATGTATGGTCGGTGTTTTCCGTTTCGCCCTCCATGCCGAGTTGACTCCATCTGGTACGGTCACTGGTACGGTAAAGTTGACCGTACCGCGACTCTTTAGGTTGGTACTTCATGGTTTGCTCACAGAACATTGCTAGTACGGTGACTAGTACCGTCGTAATTGACCGTACCATAGCTTGTTAAGTCATTTTCTGATTCTCTTTTGACTTTTGCAAATTTGTGTTTCTTTGGAATGGGCTTAAATATTGTGATCTCATCATATTATGTCCAATTATGCGTATTTATGACTTATATGAAATTTCTCTTTGGAATTTCAACAATATGTATACAGACATAAATGGTGCACTTTGGCACGATAAAATACCAAATTCTCTATCTACTTATTAATTAAAAAGCAAAATAGCACCTAAAATGGCGCATCAGCATGCTACATAGAAGCATGGTTGACTACCATCGGCATCCCACGCATGCATTCAATATGCACGCAGCGTCACGAAGTGGAAGGCTCTCAGATTTTGTCTTGGCTTTCTCATAAATAGAAATATACCTGAGAACGCGACCGACATGCAGCAGAACGCCCTAGTAACGCAGGTACGCCCTTGGAAAGCGACCGACATGCAGGCATGCAGTAGAGCGCTCTGGTATGCAGACGGAAATGCTAAAGTACATTTGATTGATTCTAATATTAGTTCATACTTGACCCAAACAACATATGATAGTAGTTCATACATATTTTCCTGGCTTACATATATAACTCTAAACCCTGATCTAAACCCTAGCGGTCACCAGAGGAGGAGGGGTTGTTGCTGAGAAGCTGGCGCTGGCGGCGCCGGACCTCTTCCAACTCCCTTTCGCGCCATGTGTGCTCCGCATTCTGCTAGAGGCCCCACTCGAGCTGCGCCTCGTTCACCACCTCCAGAAACTTGACCTCCGCACGATGCCTCTTCTTCGCGCGGCACTCCGAGCGCACAGACTTGGCGGGCAGATGCACCTCCAGCTCATCGGGGTCGACAATATTGGTGAGCTCTTTGTTTGCTTAGTTGTCCGCACACCCGTTGGGATACCCCAAGAGGAAGTATGATGTACTGTAGAAGTGAATTTCCCACAGTTAAGGAACTAAGATTATCAATCCAGTAGGACTTCAGAACGATCAATTAGGCTGCTTGTTGTCTAGCATTTCAACAAACATTGACCTACACACAAAACATAAATTCTATTGCGCTCCCAACTTTCAGGCAGGTTGTCAATTTCTCGTCTTGCTGTGAACAAAAAGATTAAACATATCAAATGTATTGAGATTAAAAGTAGAACAGAAAAGTGAGCAAGTGATGGTGAAAAGCAAGTAAACAAGGTTGTAATCAATTTAAAAGATTGGACCGGGGGCCACCGTTTCACTAGTGGTGTCCCTTCATAGAACAATAAACACGTTGATAGCAGCACAGGAGCAGTTTTTTTTCTTTTGCCACTCATGTAGAAAAGTTAATGATAACATATCATGACACTAGTAGAAAACGGGCCTTTAGGCGAATCGGGACTAGAGCCCCCCCCCCCATTGTCCCGGTGGGCCACAAAGTAGAACTAGAGGCCCTCCAGGCGACCGCGTCGGCTAGAGTACCTTTAGTCCCGGGTGGTAATAAGAACCGGGACTTTTTCGGATTTTGTTTTTTATTTAGTCTCTATTATTTATAACTCTAATCATTCTCCTTTAGTGTCAATTATTTTTAACTCTAATCATTCTCATTTCATTCTCTAGTGACACTTCCCAGTCAGTCATCCATCCTCGGACTACTCCACTCTCAGAATGCTTAACTTCTTAGTTCTTTCCCTCTCACCTTTGAAAAAACAAATATTGTTTTACTGACAATAGTATGTTGTCAATCATGTTAACTTTTGAACTAGGATGTCGCACATCTTTATTTTGTGAATAAAAAAAATTTAGTTAAGCAAAAATAAATAAGTAATAATAATCTTGAATTCAAATAATCATGAATTTAAATATATTTTTTTGCCTTTTCCATTTAATATTGAATAATTTGTATCTACAAAATCCGTAAATCGAAAATTGGCAAATAATATGTCTAAATTGATTAGAAAAATGTGAGAAGTTCAAATATGATCGACTTCCAGATCATATTTTCCATCATGTATATATAGGACTATTAATTACTTAATTCATAACTAGTGATTCACCCTTAAAATTCACATGTTTATGTAGTAATAACATGTAAACAAGTTGGGCTCTTGTCTCTATGGTCAAAGGTTGCAACCCAATTGGTATTATAATTGTAAATTATTTATAGAATTTACTATATATATGTTAAATTACTCCAAATGGTATAATTAAGAGATGCTCGGACCTAGCTCGTATTAGTTACCTTGATATGATGAAAACTAAGCTCTTTTTAAATTCACCATGTGTCCTCTCGTTAAAATTTTCAAATCCTGCGCGGAAAAAAATGAATAAATGAGTTATTAGTTAATTGATATCTAAATAAATAAACAAAAGAGACCGATATGTGCGATAATGATTGAAATTTCCTTTAGAGCGCATCTATAATATTTTTGTAGTTCTCTTCAGGTTTCGCCAATGAGTCGTAGATTTCAACTCTTGTACAGTCAACTTCAATAATTAGCAGAATGTAATGGAAACTCCGAAAGTTTAGATATGTCAATAGTACACTTAACATGGAGTACGAAAAAATTAATGTGTATAAGACATTAACACTCTTACTCGAAGTTGTAAGGAAACATTCGATTCTTTTTGTAATATTGCCTCTGTACGAACCTTAGCAAGTTGTCCTTTGTTTCCTGGCGAAGTCCTATAGCAAGTGTTCATTAATTCGTTTTGGGTCAATGAAACCAATGTCAAAGATACTTTTTCGGTCACATTTATCACTCTTCGTTCTGCATAATAGCGTAGTGAGCATTACAATCAATGACTGTGACGCCCCGAGATCGGGCACTATGCAGATCTCAGCATTCCCGGCAAAATCCACATAATATCCGATTCCAGGTTGCCACTTGTGATAACATTACAACAGTTCACGAATAATCCACAACAACAACATAAAAGATATATACAAGATGACTCAAACGAGTCAAGAATACAACTGATACAATACAAAGATCCAAATAACAGCGGAAGAAACAACATAGTGTCCGGCTACGGACAAGATACAAATTGGACTAAGAGTCCTGAAGATAACCGAGTGCGTCCAATCCCTGCCCAGGCCAAGCCGGAGGGATTCCCAAGCTAACGTTGACAGACTTCAAACCTGTTGACTGCAATGTTGAATATGCAGCCACGAAAAAGAATTCGTGGGTCAGTACGGTTAAGTACTGGCAAGTGGATAAACCATACTCACAAGATACCGGCGTAGCCAGTCATCACAAGATACAAAAATTTTGGGATCAACGGAGAGGAAGGGATTATTGCAAATAAGCGGCAGCGGGCTGCACTAACCAACTACAGAAACACACTACAACTTCCGGCTAACAGAAAGAAGGTAAGATAGTGTATCGTAACCAACTACAACTAACCACAAAACAAACCCATCCAATGTTACCCCCTACTAAGGAAGCAACCCAAGGATAACTCACACTGTTGGATTAATGATGTTCAACTTATCGTGTCAATAAGACTATTACTAGTCAAGTTATCATTAGTTAGGTGTAAGTTGTTCTGAGTACTTGTTAGCCAGTACTTTCACCAAGTCAACCATAACCGCGGAAAACACGGCTTCTCGAGAAGATTTACCCTGCAGGGGTGCACCAATTTGGCCGTACACGTAAGAATAACCCGCCAGACGGGGGATCAACCCACCAAGCGAGGTACTCAACACAACCCAACTCTGCTTCGCATCAAGCCCAAAGCACCACGTGTTGTGCGTGCGCGGCTAATCGAGCCCCACGAAGAAAAGGGGACCCTCATAGCACTGGAAGACCACGCCGCCCTAAATGCCGACTACAAAAGTTCCACCCTGGCGCCAAGGGTTCGTACCTGCATATGCGTGCATCAAATGGAAAGCCCAAACTAAGTGTGGCGATTTGGACGAGATGCGAATCGAATCAAGTTGAGGGGGGCGCCCATACTCGCTTCCCACATGCGGTTAGTGCGCTCATCATGGATCAGTAGACAAGACCCTTTTCCTAATTAGGGTCGACACTAGCAGGCTTCAAAACCACGCCGGGCCTCCTGCCGGTGCCTTATCATCAAATTATTATTACCCAAAACATTAACATGTTGTTGATTGAATTGAAACCCAACTATCAAACTAAACAGGTGATACGAAAAGGAACAACAAGACTTGAGCGCAAACAACACTAAGCATGCAACTACGACACGAGGGCCAACAGTAAACAATCAACAGTTAATAGGAAGTGGAAGGTAGGCTATATCATGGCTGCAAGGTAAACACATGATAGGATCGAGACACAAGCATCGAATCAACAGGCTAGAATAAGAACAATGGAAAGAATCGGTAACAAGTGATGAAAGGCAGCCATTTGGCAGCAGGTGAGTATACTTGCCTGAGATCCAGCAAGTAGAGGTACATCCACAGCACTTGTCGTTGCTCACATCATCTCAACGTCCTATCCGGGAAGAAGCAACGAACCTCGAACAAACACCGGATGCAACAATTACTACTACGGCAAAAAGATCCAGCATGATCAAGATATGGATGCATGACAATTTAATGGATGCATAGAAATAAACTAGTTGACATGATAAACATGTTTAAATGGACCCATAGGCAATTTGGATTGCATATGGAAAGCCCATGAGTTATGTTTGAAACAATTGTTTTACAGCTAACCAATATGTGAAAGTGGATTAGCATGATGCATGGATGATGAAAACAGAAAAATAACAACAATAGAACCAATTGGAAATAAGGTTTACCCATTATGAAATTCACTTATTAAGTTTTGGAATTTTTGGTTACTTAAAGGTGTCACACAAGCATTTGTTGTTTTCATCAAGTTAAATTGTTCAAAACAGATAACAAAGTTCATATTTGATTAGAACACGAATTTTAGGTGGATTACATGTTTCAATTATTGGAAAAGGAATTACAATGATTTAATTATGAATTGAACAAGATTAAACAAGTGTTAATTGAATTTAATTCAAGTTTGAATATTATTTGAATTTTATTTTTTCAAAACATAAATTCAAATTCATATTTTGAAAAGGTTATACTTTTCTAGTTTGAAAACATATTTTATATGTTCAAAAATAATTTAATTTGAGCAAGTTATGAATTTAGCAAATTTAAATGATTTAAACAAGGTTTAAATTATTCAAGCAGTTTTAATTATCCAAAACATGAAACAAAATTTATATTTGAAAAGGTGGTTCAAAATGGCATGGAAAACATATTTTATTTGTTGGAAAACAATTTCAATTGATTTAGTTAAGCATATTACCAATTTAATTGCATTAAATAAAAGATGAAACAATTATTCAAATTACTTGTTGCAAACCAGAAAACAAAGTTGATATTCAAGTGTGGCATGTGATTTTGGATGAAATTCATGTTTTGAGTATTTAATTTGGAGCAACCATTTGCAAGTTATTAATTATGCCATTTAATTTGTCATTTTTAAGGATTATTAAATAACCTTAATTTTAAATTGCCCAAAATGCAAAACAAAGTTGATAAACAGAAAGTACAATGAATTTGGACTGAAAAACATATTTTATTTGTGTTATTTTAATTAAGTATGAATTACTTATGGATTTAACCAAATTTGAAATGAATTGTTTGAATTTGAAATTTGAAACAATTTGAAATGTGCAAAACAGAAAACAAATGCTTTGAATAGGTAGAGAATTAAATTGGGGTAAGGAAACATATTTTATTTTTATTATTTGGATTTAGGAAATAAAAGTTATTAACATTTTAAGATTAGGGATCAATCTGTAAAAACAGGGGCCTAAAATAAAGAAAAAGAATCGCAGAGGGGCCCCTGGGGCGTTTTTCACCCAGGGCAACCCAGCCTGGGCCTCTGCGGCGTGGGCCCGTGCCCAAGTGGCGGCCACGTGGGTGTGTGTGCGCTGTGAGGTGGCAACAGGGGCCACTGACCCGTGGGGCCTGCCCCTGCGCGCGTGGGGAAAAAAGATGGGGTTAATTCCCCGTGCTGGGAATCGAACCCGGGATGTGTTGCTCGCGCGCGTGCGCTCACTGCCAATGGGGTGCTCTGAATCGTTGTGATGGGATACAGGCGAGTGGGAATAAGAGGCAGCCCTACGGCTGTTAACTGAAATTCGACATCGAGGTCGCTCTCTGAACCTGACGGAAATAAGAACGGCGATCGCCGGCGGGTAAACATACGGCGCAAGACGGCGGCGCAACCAGAGCACACGGTGAGGAGGGAAAGGGCTGTCGGGAGATGTGGCTCACCTCGAGGTGGCCGATGGCGCGAGGCGAGGCGTGGTGACGAAGCCGTGGCTGTTCGGAGGCGGACACGACTGCGTCACTGTCGTGGACGGCGCGGCAACCCCGGTGGTTCCCAGCCACGGCGATGAAGCGGGGCAGGTACAAGGAATCGTCGCGGTTCCATTCTCCTAACCAGATGAACCTCGAGGTGGCCGTGGTGGTCGGGGCTATGGGGAAGCAGTGTGGTGGTGCACTGGTTTCTGTTCAGAAACAGAAGAACTCGGGGGGAGGGGGAAGAAAGGGGAGATGGTGGCGCTAGGGCGAGAGGGGAGGGGTCTAGGGCTAGGCTAGGCAGAGGGGAAGGCTAGTCTTATGGGGGGGAGCTTGGTACGGCAAGCATCAGAGGAGGGGTGAGGAAAATCTCACGGTGGAGAGGGAGTCGTACAGAAGATGACGTCGAGGTGGAAGACGACAACTCGAAGGGGTATGGGCCAAAAGTGGTGGGCTGGCTAGGGGAAGGTGGGCTAGTGGGAGAAAGGGGATGGGGTGGGCTGCCTCTCTCCTTTTTTTTTCTTTTGGATTTTTCCTTTTCTCTTTTTTTTTGTAAAGGATGAAAGGGAGAGAGAGAGAGAGAGAAAGGAAAAAGGGTTTTGGGGGGGGGGGGTTCTTTTATTTTACAATTAAATTTTATTAGTTGCAAAACAGTGAGTAAAAGCAAGGTTAGTTTTGATTTCAAAATTGGAAATATTAGTTTGATTTTAAATGGTTAGTTGGATTTCAAATATGGTTTGGGGTTTTAAATTTTATAACTGAATTTTATTAATTTGCAAAATAATGAGTAAAAGCAATCGTGCACATTAATTCCAAAAATTTGAATTATTAATTGGAGTTTTAAGTTGGTATTTGAAATTCCATTAGTTTTACATAAAGATTGATATTTAAACAATTTATTCAATAACCCCAACAATTTATGAGACCTTATTGAATTAATTGTTTGCAATAATTTGATTTTCTTAAACCCACAATTTGATCTTGCCCATTAAGAAGGAATTGATTTGAAGTTTAATTTGCCATTAGGGTGTTTGATAACAAGGAATGTTTAGTGAGTAAGCAATTTAAATAACTTCAAACTATTGAAACAATTTGAGATGCTTAGTTGGCAATTTTTGAATTGGAAAATTTGGACATGTGTGAAAGTTTAAAGTGGTTTTGAATTTTGAGTTGTTTTGAAAACAGAATGCCATGCTTATGTGATGTGTGTGATGCAAGCAAAAGAAAACAAACAACTTCCTACTAAGGGTAACACCCCAGGTGTTACAGACGACACCACTAACAAGGGATTGCGCCCTCGCAATCCACCTGCTAACCCGAGAGGGGAAAGAAGTTCGACTATCGATTCTTCAGGCTTCCAGTTGATCTCCTCGACACCACTAACAAGGGATTCTTGCTCGGAGTCACGACGATGTTTTTCCACCAGGAATCTTCCGATGATCGAACCTATTAGGTTAAAGGCTCAGAAACGTCCACCCACGTAGGATCCTAACACTTAGAAAGAATAGACAAGAGGGGAGACTCCAAAACAAATAAGATGGGAGGGGAAAATAGAATAGGGATAAGGAGAAAACAAGAATCCTATTGAGATGTTTTCCAAAATAGTTTAGCAGAAATAGTTTTTGACACTCTAGAAACAACGACCGTTAGCGAGGTTATCCTACAGGCTTTGCGGACCCGTTGCTTCGATAACCATTCGTATCGAAACAATTTCGGGAATCGGAACCAAGGCTCTGATACCATTTGTGACGCCCCGAGATCGGGCACTATGCAGATCTCAGCATTCCCGCCAAAATCCACATAATAACCGATTCCAGGTTGCCACTTCTGATAACATTACAACAGTTCACGAATAATCCACAACAACAACAGAAAACACATATACAAGATGACTCAAACGAGTCAAGAATACAACTGATACAATACAAAGATCCAAATAACAGCGGAAGAAACAACATAGTGTCCGGCTACGGACAAGATACAAATTGGACTAAGAGTCCTGAAGATAACCGAGAGCGTCCAATCCCTGCCCAGGCCAAGCCGGAGGGATTCCCAAGCTAACGTCGTCAGACTTCAAACCTGTTGACTGCAATGTTGAATATGCAGCCACGAAAAAGAATTCGTGGGTCAGTACGGTTAAGTACTGGCAAGTGGATAAACCATACTCACAAGATACCGGCGTAGCCAGTCATCACAAGATACAAATATTTTGGGATCAACGGAGAGGAAGGGATTATTGCAAATAAGCGGCAGCGGGCTGCACTAACCAACTACAGAAAACACACTACAACTTCCGGCTAACAGAAAAAAGGTAAGATAGCGTATCGTAACCAACTACAACTAACCACCAAACAAACCCATCCAATGTTACCCCCTACTAAGGAAGCAACCCAAGGATAACTCACACTGTTGGATTAATGATGTTCAACTTATTGTGTCAATAAGACTATTACTAGTCAAGTTATCATTAGTTAGGTGTAAGTTGTTCTGAGTACTTGTTAGCCAGTACTTTCACCAAGTCAACCATAACCGCGGAAAACACGGCTTCTCGAGAAGATTTACCCTGCAGGGGTGCACCAATTTGGCCGTACACGTAAGAATAACCCGCCAGACGGGGGATCAACCCACCAAGCGAGGTACTCAACACAACCCAACTCTGCTTCGCATCAAGCCCAAAGCACCACGTGTTGTGCGTGCGCGGCTAATCGAGCCCCACGAAGAAAAGGGACCCTCATAGCACTGGAAGACCACGCCGCCCTAAATGCCGACTACAAAAGTTCCACCCTGGCGCCAAGGGTTCGTACCTGCATATGCGTGCATCAAATGGAAAGCCCGAACTAAGTGTGGCGATTTGGACGAGATGCGAATCGAATCAAGTTGAGGGGGGCGCCCATACTCGCTTCCCACATGCGGTTAGTGCGCATCATGGATCAGTAGACAAGACCCTTTTCCTAATTAGGGTCGACACTAGCAGGCTTCAAAACCACGCCGGGCCTCCTGCCGGTGCCTTATCATCAAATTATTATTACCCAAAACATTAACATGTTGTTGATTGAATTGAAACCCAACTATCAAACTAAACAGGTGATACGAAAAGGAACAACAAGACTTGAGCGCAAACAACACTAAGCATGCAACTACGACATGAGGGCCAACAGTAAACAATCAACAGTTAATAGGAAGTGGAAGGTAGGCTATATCATGGCTGCAAGGTAAACACATGATAGGATCGAGACACAAGCATCGAATCAACAGGCTAGAATAAGAACAACAAAAGAATCGGTAACAAGTGATGAAAGGCAGCCATTTGGCAGCAGGTGAGTATACTTGCCTGAGATCCAGCAAGTAGAGGTACATCCACAGCACTTGTCGTTGCTCACATCATCTCAACGTCCTATCCGGGAAGAAGCAACGAACCTCGAACAAACACCGGATGCAACAATTACTACTACGACAAAAAGATCCAGCATGATCAAGATATGGATGCATGACAATTTAATGGATGCATAGAAATAAACTAGTTGACATGATAAACAGGTTTAAATGGACCCATAGGCAATTTGGATTACATATGGAAAGCCCATGAGTTATGGTTGAAACAATTGTTTTACAGCTAACCAATATGTGAAAGTGGATTAGCATGATGCATGGATGATGAAAACAGAAAAATAACAACAATAGAACTAATTGGAAATAAGGTTTACCCATTATGAAATTCACTTATTAAGTTTTGGAATTTTTGGTTACTTAAAGGTGTCACACAAGCATTTGTTGTTTTCATCAAGTTAAATTGTTCAAAACAGATAACAAAGTTCATATTTGATTAGAACACAAATTTTTAGGTGGATTACATGTTTCAATTATTGGAAAAGGAATTACAATGATTTAATTATGAATTGAACAAGATTAAACAAGTGTTAATTGAATTTAATTCAAGTTTGAATATTATTTGAATTTTATTTGTTCAAAACATAAATTCAAATTCATATTTTGAAAAGTTTATACTTTTCTAGTTTGAAAACATATTTTATATGTTCAAAAATAATTTAATTTGAGCAAGTTATGAATTTAGCAAATTTAAATGATTTAAACAAGGTTTAAATTATTCAAGCAGTTTTAATTATCCAAAACATGAAACAAAATTTATATTTGAAAAGGTTCAAAATGGCATGGAAAACATATTTTATTTGTTGGAAAACAATTTCAATTGATTTAGTTAAGCATATTACCAATTTAATTGCATTAAATAAAAGAAAACAATTATTCAAATTACTTGTTGCAAACCAGAAAACAAAGTTGATATTCAAGTGTGGCATGTGATTTTGGATGAAATTCATGTTTTGAGTATTTAATTTGGAGCAACCATTTGCAAGTTATTAATTATGCCATTTAATTTGTCATTTTTAAGGATTATTAAATAACCTTAATTTTTAATTGCCCAAAATGGAAAACAAAGTTGATAAACAGAAAGTACAATAAATTTGGACTGAAAAACATATTTTATTTGTGTTATTTTAATTAAGTATGAATTACTTATGGATTTAACCAAATTTGAAATGAATTGTTTGAATTGAAATTTGAAACAATTTGAAATGTGCAAAACAGAAAACAAATGCTTTGAATAGGTAGAGAATTAAATTTGGGTCAGGAAACATATTTTATTTTTATTATTTGGATTTAGGAAATAAAAGTTATTAACATTTTAAGATTAGGGATCAATCTGTAAAAACAAGGGCCTAAAATAAAAAAAAAAGAATCGCAGAGGGGCCCCTGGGGCGTTTTCCACCCAGGGCAACCCAGCCTGGGCCTCTGCGGCGCGGGCCCGTGCCCAAGTGGCGGCCACGTGGGCGTGTGTGCGCTGTGAGGTGGCAACAGGGGCCACTGACCCGTGGGGCCTGCCCCTGCGCGCGTGGGAAAAAGATGGGGTTAATTCCCCGTGCTGGAATCGAACCTGGGATGTGTTGCTCGCGCGCGTGCGCTCACTGCCAATGGGTGCTCTGAATCGTTGTGATGGGATACATGCGAGTGGGAATAAGAGGCAGCCCTACGGCTGTTAACTGAAATTCGACATCGAGGTCGCTCTCTGAACCTGACGGAAATAAGAACGGCGATCGCCGGCGGGTAAACATACTGCGCACGACGGCGGCGCAACCAGAGCACACGGTGAGGAGGGAAAGGGCTGTCGGGAGATGTGGCTCACCTCGAGGTGGCCGATGGCGCGAGGCGATGCGTGGTGACGAAGCCGTGGCTGTTCGAGGCGGACACGACGGCGTCACTGTCGTGGACGGCGCGGCAACCCCGGTGGTTCCCAGCCACGGCGAGGAAGCGGGGCAGGTACAGGGAATCGCCGCGGTTCCATTCCGCTAACCAGATGAACCTCGAGGTGGCCGTGGTGGTCGGAGCTATGGGGAAGCAGTGTGGTGGTGCACTGGTTTCTGTTCAGAAACAGAAGAACTCAGGGGGGGAAGAAAGGGGAGATGGCGGCGCTAGGGAGAGGGGAGGGGTCTAGGGCTCGGGGCAGAGGGGGAAGGCTAGTCTTATGGGGGGAGCTTGGTACGGCAAGCATCAGAGGAGGGGTGAGGAAAATCTCACAGTGGAGAGGAGTCGTACAGAAGATGACGTCGAGGTGGAAGACGACAACTCGAAGGGGTATGGGGCCAAAAGTGGTGGCTGGCTAGGGGAAGGTGGGCTAGTGGGAGAAAGGGGATGGGGTGGGCTGCCTCTCTCCTTTTTTTTCTTTTGGATTTTTCCTTTTCTCTTTTTTTTTGTAAAGGATGAAAGGGAGAGAGAGAGAGAGAGAGAGAGAGAGAAAGGAAAAGGTTTTGGGGGGGGGGGGGGTTCTTTATTTTACAATTAAATTTTATTAGTTGCAAAACAGTGAGTAAAAGCAAGGTTAGTTTTGATTTCAAAATTGGAAATATTAGTTTGATTTTAAATGGTTAGTTGGATTTCAAATATGGTTTGGGGTTTTAAATTTTATAAACTGAATTATTAATTTGCAAAATAATGAGTAAAAGCAATCGTGCACATTAATTCCAAAAATTTGAATTATTAATTGGAGTTAAGTTGGTATTTGAAATTCCATTAGTTTTACATAAAGATTGATATTTAAACAATTTATTCAATAACCCCAACAATTTATGAGACCTTATTGAATTAATTGTTTGCAATAATTTGATTTTCTTAAACCCACAATTTGATCTTGCCCATTAAGAAGGAATTGATTGAAGTTTAATTTGCCATTAGGGTGTTTGATAACAAGGAATGTTTAGTGAGTAAGCAATTTAAATAACTTCAAACTATTGAAACAATTTGAGATGCTTAGTTGGCAATTTTTGAATTGGAAAATTTGGACATGTGTGAAAGTTAAAGTGGTTTTGAATTTTGAGTTGTTTTGAAAACAGAATGCCATGCTTATGTGATGTGTGTGATGCAAGCAAAAGAAAACAAACAACTTCCTACTAAGGGTAACACCCCAGGTGTACAGACGACACCACTAACAAGGGATTGCGCCCTCGCAATCCACCTGCTAACCCGAAGGGGAAAGAAGTTCGACTATCGATTCTTCAGGCTTCCAGTTGATCTCCTCGACACCACTAACAAGGGATTCTTGCTCGGAGTCACGACGATGTTTTTCCACCAGGAATCTTCCGATGATCGAACCTATTAGGTTAAAGGCTCAGAAACGTCCACCCACGTAGGATCCTAACACTTAGAAAGAATAGACAAGAGGGGAGACTCCAAAACAAATAAGATGGGAGGGGAAAATAGAATAGGGATAAAGGAAAAACAAGAATCCTATTGAGATGTTTTCCAAAATAGTTTAGCAGAAATAGTTTTTGACACTCTAGAAACAACGACCGTTAGCGAGGTTATCCTACAGGCTTTGCGGACCCGTTGCTTCGATAACCATTCGTATCGAAACAATTTCGGGAATCGGAACCAAGGCTCTGATACCATTTGTGACGCCCCGAGATCGGGCACTATGCAGATCTCAGCATTCCCCCAAAATCCACATAATAACCGATTCCAGGTTGCCACTTCTGATAACATTACAACAGTTCACGAATAATCCACAACAACAACAGAAAACACATATACAAGATGACTCAAACGAGTCAAGAATACAACTGATACAATACAAAGATCCAAATAACAGCGGAAGAAACAACATAGTGTCCGGCTACGGACAAGATACAAATTGGACTAAGAGTCCTGAAGATAACCGAGAGCGTCCAATCCCTGCCCAGGCCAAGCCGGAGGGATTCCCAAGCTAACGTCGTCAGACTTCAAACCTGTTGACTGCAATGTTGAATATGCAGCCACGAAAAAGAATTCGTGGTCAGTACGGTTAAGTACTGGCAAGTGGATAAACCATACTCACAAGATACCGGCGTAGCCAGTCATCACAAGATACAAATATTTTGGATCAACGGAGAGGAAGGGATTATTGCAAATAAGCGGCAGCGGGCTGCACTAACCAACTACAGAAAACACACTACAACTTCCGGCTAACAGAAAAAAGGTAAGATAGCGTATCGTAACCAACTACAACTAACCACCAAACAAACCCATCCAATGTTACCCCCTACTAAGGAAGCAACCCAAGGATAACTCACACTGTTGGATTAATGATGTTCAACTTATTGTGTCAATAAGACTATTACTAGTCAAGTTATCATTAGTTAGGTGTAAGTTGTTCTGAGTACTTGTTAGCCAGTACTTTCACCAAGTCAACCATAACCGCGGAAAACACGGCTTCTCGAGAAGATTTACCCTGCAGGGTGCACCAATTTGGCCGTACACGTAAGAATAACCCGCCAGACGGGGATCAACCCACCAAGCGAGGTACTCAACACAACCCAACTCTGCTTCGCATCAAGCCCAAAGCACCACGTGTTGTGCGTGCGCGGCTAATCGAGCCCCACGAAGAAAAGGGGACCCTCATAGCACTGGAAGACCACGCCGCCCTAAATGCCGACTACAAAAGTTCCACCCTGGCGCCAAGGGTTCGTACCTGCATATGCGTGCATCAAATGGAAAGCCCGAACTAAGTGTGGCGATTTGGACGAGATGCGAATCGAATCAAGTTGAGGGGGCGCCCATACTCGCTTCCCACATGCGGTTAGTGCGCTCATCATGGATCAGTAGACAAGACCCTTTCCTAATTAGGGTCGACACTAGCAGGCTTCAAAACCACGCCGGGCCTCCTGCCGGTGCCTTATCATCAAATTATTATTACCCAAAACATTAACATGTTGTTGATTGAATTGAAACCCAACTATCAAACTAAACAGGTGATACGAAAAGGAACAACAAGACTTGAGCGCAAACAACACTAAGCATGCAACTACGACATGAGGGCCAACAGTAAACAATCAACAGTTAATAGGAAGTGGAAGGTAGGCTATATCATGGCTGCAAGGTAAACACATGATAGGATCGAGACACAAGCATCGAATCAACAGGCTAGAATAAGAACAACAGAAAGAATCGGTAACAAGTGATGAAAGGCAGCCATTTGGCAGCAGGTGAGTATACTTGCCTGAGATCCAGCAAGTAGAGGTACATCCACAGCACTTGTCGTTGCTCACATCATCTCAACGTCCTATCCGGGAAGAAGCAACGAACCTCGAACAAACACCGGATGCAACAATTACTACTACGACAAAAAGATCCAGCATGATCAAGATATGGATGCATGACAATTTAATGGATGCATAGAAATAAACTAGTTGACATGATAAACAGGTTTAAATGGACCCATAGGCAATTTGGATTACATATGGAAAGCCCATGAGTTATGGTTGAAACAATTGTTTTACAGCTAACCAATATGTGAAAGTGGATTAGCATGATGCATGGATGATGAAAACAGAAAAATAACAACAATAGAACTAATTGGAAATAAGGTTTACCCATTATGAAATTCACTTATTAAGTTTTGGAATTTTTGGTTACTTAAAGGTGTCACACAAGCATTTGTTGTTTTCATCAAGTTAAATTGTTCAAAACAGATAACAAAGTTCATATTTGATTAGAACACAAATTTTTAGGTGGATTACATGTTTCAATTATTGGAAAAGGAATTACAATGATTTAATGAATTGAACAAGATTAAACAAGTGTTAATTGAATTTAATTCAAGTTTGAATATTATTTGAATTTTTATTTGTTCAAAACAAATTCAAATTCATATTTTGAAAAGTTTATACTTTTCTAGTTTGAAAACATATTTTATATGTTCAAAAATAATTTAATTTGAGCAAGTTATGAATTTAGCAAATTTAAATGATTTAAACAAGGTTTAAATTATTCAAGCAGTTTTAATTATCCAAAACATGAAACAAAATTTATATTTGAAAAGGTGGTTCAAAATGGCATGGAAAACATATTTTATTTGTTGGAAAACAATTTCAATTGATTTAGTTAAGCATATTACCAATTTAATTGCATTAAATAAAAGATGAAACAATTATTCAAATTACTTGTTGCAAACCAGAAAACAAAGTTGATATTCAAGTGTGGCATGTGATTTTGGATGAAATTCATGTTTTGAGTATTTAATTTGGAGCAACCATTTGCAAGTTATTAATTATGCCATTTAATTTGTCATTTTTAAGGATTATTAAATAACCTTAATTTTTAATTGCCCAAAATGGAAAACAAAGTTGATAAACAGAAAGTACAATAAATTTGGACTGAAAAACATATTTTATTTGTGTTATTTTAATTAAGTATGAATTACTTATGGATTTAACCAAATTTGAAATGAATTGTTTGAATTTGAAATTTGAAACAATTTGAAATGTGCAAAACAGAAAACAAATGCTTTGAATAGGTAGAGAATTAAATTTGGGTCAGGAAACATATTTTATTTTTATTATTTGGATTTAGGAAATAAAAGTTATTAACATTTTAAGATTAGGGATCAATCTGTAAAAACAAGGGCCTAAAATAAAGAAAAAGAATCGCAGAGGGGCCCCTGGGGCGTTTTCCACCCAGGGCAACCCAGCCTGGGCCTCTGCGGCGCGGGCCCGTGCCCAAGTGGCGGCCACGTGGGCGTGTGTGCGCTGTGAGGTGGCAACAGGGGCCACTGACCCGTGGGGCCTGCCCCTGCGCGCGTGGGGAAAAAGATGGGGTTAATTCCCCGTGCTGGGAATCGAACCTGGGATGTGTTGCTCGCGCGCGTGCGCTCACTGCCAATGGGGTGCTCTGAATCGTTGTGATGGGATACATGCGAGTGGGAATAAGAGGCAGCCCTACGGCTGTTAACTGAAATTCGACATCGAGGTCGCTCTCTGAACCTGACGGAAATAAGAACGGCGATCGCCGGCGGGTAAACATACTGCGCACGACGGCGGCGCAACCAGAGCACACGGTGAGGAGGGAAAGGGCTGTCGGGAGATGTGGCTCACCTCGAGGTGGCCGATGGCGCGAGGCGATGCGTGGTGACGAAGCCGTGGCTGTTCGGAGGCGGACACGACGGCGTCACTGTCGTGGACGGCGCGGCAACCCCGGTGGTTCCCAGCCACGGCGAGGAAGCGGGGCAGGTACAGGGAATCGCCGCGGTTCCATTCCGCTAACCAGATGAACCTCGAGGTGGCCGTGGTGGTCGGAGCTATGGGGAAGCAGTGTGGTGGTGCACTGGTTTCTGTTCAGAAACAGAAGAACTCAGGGGGGGGAAGAAAGGGGAGATGGCGGCGCTAGGGCGAGAGGGGAGGGGTCTAGGGCTCGGCTAGGCAGAGGGGGAAGGCTAGTCTTATGGGGGGAGCTTGGTACGGCAAGCATCAGAGGAGGGGTGAGGAAAATCTCACAGTGGAGAGGGAGTCGTACAGAAGATGACGTCGAGGTGGAAGACGACAACTCGAAGGGGTATGGGCCAAAAGTGGTGGGCTGGCTAGGGGAAGGTGGGCTAGTGGGAGAAAGGGGATGGGGTGGGCTGCCTCTCTCCTTTTTTTTTCTTTTGGATTTTTCCTTTTCTCTTTTTTTTTGTAAAGGATGAAAGGGAGAGAGAGAGAGAGAGAGAGAGAGAGAAAGGAAAAGGGTTTTGGGGGGGGGGGGGGTTCTTTTATTTTACAATTAAATTTTATTAGTTGCAAAACAGTGAGTAAAAGCAAGGTTAGTTTTGATTTCAAAATTGGAAATATTAGTTTGATTTTAAATGGTTAGTTGGATTTCAAATATGGTTTGGGGTTTTAAATTTTATAACTGAATTTTATTAATTTGCAAAATAATGAGTAAAAGCAATTGTGCACATTAATTCCAAAAATTTGAATTATTAATTGGAGTTTTAAGTTGGTATTTGAAATTCCATTAGTTTTACATAAAGATTGATATTTAAACAATTTATTCAATAACCCCAACAATTTATGAGACCTTATTGAATTAATTGTTTGCAATAATTTGATTTTCTTAAACCCACAATTTGATCTTGCCCATTAAGAAGGAATTGATTTGAAGTTTAATTTGCCATTAGGGTGTTTGATAACAAGGAATGTTTAGTGAGTAAGCAATTTAAATAACTTCAAACTATTGAAACAATTTGAGATGCTTAGTTGGCAATTTTTGAATTGGAAAATTTGGACATGTGTGAAAGTTTAAAGTGGTTTTGAAAACAGAATGCCATGCTTATGTGATGCATGTGATGCAAGCAAAAGAAAACAAACAACTTCCTACTAAGGGTAACACCCCAGGTGTTACAATGACCGAGCTGAGCTAGAGAGTTTATTAGAAATAAATGAATTGAATCACTTACAGATAATAGGTACTGACGAGACTCAAGTCAAAGGCGTCAAGCTAGTATAACATATAGAGTTTTTCAAGATAAATTTGTAGCTCGTCTTCACCCATGTAATTCTCTCCTATAACTTTCACAACGAGAATTTTTCGATTTTCGCTGGTGACTTGTAAGTACCAGTCATGCAGTTTTCACATTTGTTTTGGTAGAAGATTGACCTGATCAGATGGCAACAGAGGATTCCGTATTCCCATTTCCATACTTATGCATCCAACTTGGGGATATCTCCGCCTACCAGTTGAGAAAGAGTAATACCAGCTTCTTCAGCAAATTCCGCTACGGCTTGATTAGTGGGTAACACTTTGACTGGGGAGATGGACTATTTTGCATGTTCTCCGAGCTGGGCAACGTATTTTTTTCCCACTGGCACTACTACTTCTCGTCTTGTGGGAGCTAGCTCTACTCATACAGCCAACATAGTCATCTGGCCTATTTAGCTCAATTTGCGATGTCTGCTCAATGAACTCCTTAGTCCATTTTATGGATTCCGGATCAAATATTTGCTTTGGCTAGGGCCTTTTCTGTGATAGCTGTATTTTTCACGTCGGCCATCATGACCATGTCGGTTTTCTCATCATTCAGGTCGTAAGCTCTCTTGGGAGGAGCCGGCGGTACTCTTCGGAGGGCGTCCTCTCGGAGTCGTCCGCGTCGGTTACCCATCGACGAAGGGATGCACTTTCCCATTTGGCCCTGAGCCTTAGTGGGCGGGGGCGGCAGAGTCGGCTGATGCGATGATAGAGATCGAGACGGACACATGTTGTGGTGGTCGTCCCTCTCGTCATCATGTGGACTTGGAGGTAGTGATCGCGACTCAGAGGAGATTATTGTGGCCTTGGCGCCGAGCCTGGAAACACAATGTATTTCTTGCGCCATAGAATGATACCACCCCCGACGTCTCCCAGTGTCCTCTCATCATCAGCTCCAGGGATGCCAAGCTACAGTGATTCATATCTCATTACAAATTGATCCATGCCGACACGACCATAGCCAAATGGAATCTCATTGCAATGCGAGAGTGTTGTAGATTCACAAGTTACAACATAACCGTCCTCTGCTTCAAGGATAAGTTCCTCACTTCCACATGTAACTCACAACTTGTCTTCTCCCTAATATCATCCATGGTGCAGCGATCCTTTGGTGCCTTATCAGCACCAAAGTTGGGTACAACTTTTTTTTGATCGTCTAACATGCGATCCAACTTTAACTTCTCATTTCCACTTTCAGCTTCTCTATCTGCATCAAAGATGGCCTGAGAAAGATCATCATCTAACATGGGATCATCGTGTTCCTCTTATTCTTCAGCTTCCCCCTTGTAATACTACCGTATTCAGGGAACATAGGATAGTTGTCATCGTTCTCCTCTTCTTCGCTGTCTTCCATCATAAACTCTCTTTCTCCATGCTTGGTCCAACAATTATAGCCGGGCATGAAACCGGATGGAATCAAAGGGATGTGAAAGGTTTTTGAGGAAGAGTACTCCTTCTCATTCCGACATACACGACACGGACAACTCATAAAACCATTCTGTGTGTTTGCCTGAGCCACATTGAGAAATGAATGCACGCCTTGAATGTACTCTTTAGAGCGTCTGTCAGCGTACATCCATGGAAGGCTCATCTACATTATATAAGTATATGAAACTCAGTCACGATGCTAAAATTAGTCCATGACTAAATGAGTTTAATTAATAATAAAAGATGAAAGAGTTTATGTGCTAACCTCTTGAAACACTTCAATAGAAGGAGCGCAGCCAAATCTTGACAAATCGTGGAGAAAATCGGGATAAACTCGAACTCGGTGGTGAAGAACAGAGGAGAAGGAAGCTGACTAGCTTGGTCATTTCATCAAGCTCCTTACGTGCACATGAAGGAACAACAAACTAGTACACACCTCTCAACTTCTAAAATAAAAAAACAGAGGGGAGGAGGAAGAGAGCAGAGGCGATGATATATAGGAACATAGTACCACTAGTAGAAAAAGGCCTTTCTGTGGCGCACCATTTTGGCTTTCTGTGGCGCACCAAGGGGCCAGAGTGGTGCGCCACAGAATCTACGCCACTAAATTTTTTTCTGTGGCGCACCTCAGCCGTGCGCCACAGAAATTTGCAATTCTGTGGCGCACCAAGGGGGGGTGCGCCACAGAATTTTTTTTTGAATTTCAAAAAAAAAAGGCGGCCAGATCTGGCCGCGGTAATTTTTCGAAAATTCGAAATTTCGCCGGATTTCGTCGGATGCTCGCCGGAGTTGGTGGGTGGAGGATGGGGGTCACCGGAGTTGGTGGGGAGGAGAAGGAGAAGCTCGCCGGAGGTGGTGGTGGTGGTGGAGGAGGAGGAGGTGAGGTGGTGGTGATAGAGGAGGAGGAGGAGGAGGAGGAGAGGTGGTGGTGGAGGAGGAGGAGAAAGAGGAGGAGTAGATGTGGTGGTGGAGGAGGAGGAGGAGCTCACCGGAGGTGGTGGTGGTGGTGGTGGAGGAGGAGGAGGAGGAGCTCACCGGAGGTGGTGGTGGTGGTGGTGGTGGTGGAGGAGGAGTGGTGGTGGTGGAGGAGGAGGAGGAGGATGGTGGTGGTGGAGGAGGAGTGGTGGTGGTGGTGGAGGAGGAGGAGAGGTGGTGGTGGTGATGGTGGTGGTGGTGGTAGTGGTGGTGGAGGAGGAGGAGAGGTGGAGGAGAGGAGAGGTAGAAGATGAGAAGTGGAGGAGAAGTGGAGGGGAGAAGGGAAGAAAAGGAGGGGTGTCGGATATATACTGAATAGGGGTATAGAAGATGGTAGACAAAAGAGCCGGACTACCAGGGTGGCCTACATGGTAATGGGCTTAGGTCCATTGGGCGGCCCAGTAGTCCGACGCGCAGAAGCCGGATTCTAGAAGAACCCGGATCACGGCCCGCGTGATCTGGCTTGGAGGAGAAGACGGATTCCTTACTTTCCAAGTTACAAGTAAAACGTAGTCTTCTAGGTTTCTGGTTCTGTAAGCCCTAATCCGGCTATTATATAAAGCCGGACGGGAGATAGATTACATAAGTTCGTTTAGTTCCAAGGTTCTAGGTTCAAGCTCAAGCCTTACGCAACTCGCCGGGAAGTTCATCCTCGACGAGTAGCTGGATCTATTCTCTTACATTGTAACCTTATTATACGGGCTTTAGTCCCACATAGTGAGAAGTGCAGGAGTAGGTACGCCGTACTGTCGCGACGTACCGAACCTGGGTAAATCCCGTGTTCTGTGTTACTACGCTATCCCGTTACCCCACGTCTCTACCGTAGTCTCATGGCACCCCAGTCTATGAAACTACTACGATGTCTCGACAGTTGGCGCCCACCGTGGGCAAACGACGTCAGGCGTGAAGTTCCGATCCGGGATACTAGGCGGAATTGGAAGATCGATCACTGTCGGAAGCTTGGAATTCGACGACGACGTCGGGCGCTTCCTCGACAACGGATCCTACATACCGGCGCAAAACCACCTGGTAAGTGCCTGCGTTTTACCGATTGGATCTGCTAACATCTTTATCGGATTAACCGCGGAAGCAATGGGGTTTTGCGGTGAAAGCAATTATTTCCCACCCGCCCTATACCCAGTCGAAGACGACTATGATGCCGGATTTTGCTCAGATCGCCGACAAAACAGTGGTACGCACTTTATCGGCATGGTGCAATCCGAGATCGCTGAAAACACGGATGACGGAAATCCCGTGCAAGAGGCAGATAACAACATTACACCCGCCACAGAGACGGAAGAACCAATACCCGTCACAGAGACGGAAGATCCGACATCCGTCAACCAGACGATGAACTCGGAAACAGAGTCCGTGCTTGCCGCCATTGAGGCGAGATTGGAGTCGGAAACCGGATCGGATAACTTCGAATCCGAAGACGAAGACGATGAGGCCTTCGTAAGAAAAGTTAAGTCCTTTCAAGAAGGGTTCCATGAAGTGCTAATGGCAAAACCAGCTGATACAACGGGTGCCGATAGCCAGGAAAGCCCTAAAACCCCTCCGCCAGCAGAAGAGAGGGAAGACGGAGAAACTTCTCCGATATTTCCTAACGTCAAGGAGATGACAGAGGATGAACCTGTCAAAAAACCTCCGTCTTCCAAGAAAAAGCACCGTGCTTCTAAAAAACTCCAGTACAAACTCCGGAAGAAAAAGTCAGCCGATCTCGCTGATGAAAACCTGGAAGTTGGAGATATTAGTGGCACAAAGCCTACGGAAAAGAAATCTAAGGAAATCACTGCTCCGCCAATGACAGAACTGGAAGAGCAAGAACTATTACAAACTCCAGTGGGACCCAATGAACCCCCTGAGATGCTGGAAGCCAGGAGACAAGCTTTCCAACGGCAACAGCAACATCTGCTTAGATCTCGGCAACATCTTCAACAAACCCATAATGACATCAAAATCATGAAGGAAGAAATAGAGGAGTACGAGAGAAAGCATAGATCTGCCTTAAAACCTACTAGGTTACCCGGAATTGCAAAACCGGAAGAACTGCCGCCGAAAGAAAGGTTCTATAACCCATCTTGGCAAAAGCAGTTAAACGGCAAAGATGCCAAGGGCGAGCCAATATACAAAACCGCAGCAGAAAACGCGGAAGCAGCGTTCGCCATCCTGAACAATGATCTGTACTCCAACGGGGAAAAACTCCAAGGGGTGTATGCTTTCCTAGGAAAAGCATTACAGCAGCAACAACGAGGACAAGAGCGATCAGGGAGGCTGCATGATAATTCCGCCCTCTGCAAAACTGTTACTTGCGCTGCTGGAGCACCTGGACCGGAAGAACCCGGAGATTCGGATAAAAAAGAGGATCCGAGAAAAAGACAAGAAAAACCCCGACAACCGGGACGCAGCGTCTAGAACCGGACCTCATCTCCCGAAAGATGGATATAAACCACACGATCGGGAAGACAAACACCGGAATGGCGGTAAAATAATGCCACCTCCGAGAAACCCAGCTGAAAAAGCTGGAAGATACGATACACCTCACAGTCGTGAAAGATCTCGGACACCGCCTAAAGATAAGGAAAGGTACAGGAGCAGGACTCCACCTAATCCCAGGGGGCGGGACAACGGAAGAGATAGAGATAACCTCGGAAAAACGCGTCCGCGCAACAATGGAAAAGAAAGGAGCAGATCCCCTTCTGTCCATTCAGCCGGGAGGTATTCTGCACATATTGATAGAGCAGAAAAGGATGATCTATACTTTGGTCCTAAGTGTTTTACTGACAGGATCCGAAGGATAACCCTGCATTCTGGCTTCGCCAAAGTTGGTCCAACCTACCAAAAATATACCGGCAGTACAAACCCGGATACCTGGCTTTCAGATTATTACACAGCCGTCCAGATCAACAACGGGACAGACCTGGAAGCTGTCAAGTTTCTTCCCCTAATGTTGCTAGACGGAGCCAGAGATTGGATTAATGGTTTACCATCAAGAACTGTCGACAGGGGATGATATGGCGAGAGTATTTACCCAGCATTTTAGGGGAACATACAAACGCCCAAATAGCATCAACCAGCTGAACCGTTGCACCCAATTTGAAGACGAACCATACGTGGATTTCATCTCCAGATGGACTGCGATGAAGAATAGTTGCTCTGGAGTAACTGACGTACAAGCAATGCATGCTTTCGTCAATGGCCTAAAACCCGGACTTGTACCGTTCATGGTTGGTTCTAAAAAGCACAAAGACTCGGATCTATGCTTACAACCGCTAATGAGCATGCTGCAGCCGAAGACGATATCAGAGCAAGAGGAGGCAATATTGAGTCACTGATACTGGCCAAGAAACACCTCGTTCTGATAAAAAAGGAACTCCGGAGTCAACAACAAAGCCCAAGGAGGTTAACATAGCCTTTGGAGGAGAAAAAGGGAATAAGTGGAAAGGCCGCAGTCCGGATCCCATCAATTACACTCCCGAAGAATGGGAGAGAAGTCGGAACGCGTCCACCACTCTCAGTTTGGGAAACCAACCCACACAAACGCGCAATGCCGGCTAAACAAGCATATGAAAGGCAATGCAGGATCCGGAAATAAAGGGAAGGGTTCCAAGAGGAAACCTGCCAAACAAAAGCCAGAAGCTGAAAAAGAAGACAGTGAATCGGACACTGATGACAAAATCCAGGAACAGCAGCGAAAAGGCGAACCTAAATTTCCGAGAGTTGACGGAGAAGCAATGTTAACTTTCCTAGCAACCCCGTCAGCAAAGGTGGCCAAAGGACACTTCGAGAAATAAACGCGGTTGTTCCTGCAACCCCAAAATTCTTGAAGTACTCCAACACACCGATAATCTGGGATCAGTCAGATCATCCCGGAAATATCCCTGAACCCGGCACACAAGCTCTTGTTGTAAGCCCTATTGTTCAAAACACTAGGCTAAGAAGAGTGCTGATGGACGGAGGATCCAGCATCAATATAATGTACCTGGATACACTGAAGCACTTGAAGATATCCGAGTCCCAGCTCAATTACAGCAATACGCTTCCATGGCATCGTTCCTGGCAGACAAGCACGATCCCTAGGAGAAATTTCCCTAGATGTCACCTTCGGAGATAAAGATCACTTCCGGCAGGAAAAAGTATCCTTCGAAGTTGTGCCGTTCGAGAGCGTGTATCACGCAATACTCGACGTCCGGCTTTCGCCAAGTTTATGGCAAGATCTTGCTATATCTACAACAAGCTGAAGATGCCAGGACCCAAAGGAGGAGTAATCACCATTGCCGGTGATTTCAAGCTGGCAAACGAGTTGGAGAAGCAAAACGCCCTTTGCGCTCAAAGAGTTATAGCTCAGGAAGAACTGAAGGAGTTAGCCAAGGAGGTATCGCCGAAAGAAATGCCGGCAGGAAAAGAAACTCGGAAGCCAACAGATGGCTTCAAGGCATCCGAGAATACAAGACAGGTAATCCTAGATCCCAAAGATCCGACAAAATTCGTCGTTGTAGGGACTGGGATGACCGACAAAATAGGAAGGCGAGCTCATCAAGTTCCTCCGTGAGAACTGGGATATTTTTGCCTGGTGTCCAGCTGACATGCCAGGCGTACCCAGGGAACTTGCTGAGCACCAACTCAAGGTTATTCCCGGATCAAAATCCGTCAAACAAGGTCTCCGTCGATTAGACGGAAGAAGACGGAAGGCTATTGGCAAGGAAATTATCCGGCTTAGCAGCGGATTTTATCAAGGAAGTAATCCATACTGACTGGTCCGCAAATCCGGTATTAGTACCGAAGAAAGACACAACTGCCCTCAGAATGTGTATAGATTACACAGGATTGAACAAGTTATGTCCGAAAGATAGGTTCGCACTGCCGCGAATCGACCAAATAATAGATGCCACCGCAGGCTCCGAGCTTTTATGCTTTTTGGATGCATACTCCGGGTACCACCAAATACGCATGAAAAAGGAAGATCAAATCAAGACTTCTTTATAAACCCCGTACGGGACATATTACTATGTAACCATGCCTTTGGCCTGAAGAACGCAGGTGCAACCTACCAGCGTTGCATGCAACGTTGTTTGCATAGTCAGATTGGCAGAAACGTCCATGTTTACGTGGACGATATTGCTGTCGTAACCAAGGAAAAAGATACACTCCTTGAGGATTTGCGAGAAACTTTCGAAAACTTGCGCACTTACAAGATGAAGTTGAATCCATCTAAGTGCGTATTCGGGGTTCCCTCAGGAAAACTTCTGGGTTTCATCGTTTCTCATAGAGGAATAGAAGTTAACCCGGAAAAGATTAAGGCAATCTCGAACATCTCAGAATTTACGTGTGAAAAAGATGTCCCAGAATTGCCGGGTTCCGCCACAGCCATAAAAAGATTTCTTAGTTGGCTGGGGGCTAAAACCTTACCATTTCACAAATTGCTGGAGAAGTTCGACAAGGTCAAGTGGATTGCCGAAGCCTGGGAACGTCTAGCAAGTTATGTCCCCTTCTGTACTTAGTTCAAATCTATGTAAACATCTTTTGAGATCATGAAATAAAGTTGTCGGAATACTGTCATCCATATTTCTTATAAGTGCAAAGTGTTTCCGCCTCATCTATTTCCCAATGATCTTACAAATTTCTCAACGTTAACCCGAATTGTGCTTGCGTACTCGGCGTTACATAACTGAATGATTTTTCAGCCTTTTAACGGCTAAAAGGAAACTTGAATTGCCTGCGTGCCCAAGTTTCACTTAAAACTTTCCTTGTTTCTCTAAGTTTTATCTGATTGTGTGTACGCTGGGTTACTGGAACTAGTTAGTAAAAATGCCTTTAGCATGATTCATGTTTCCGAGTTTCAAAACTGATTGGTTCGTCCCCAGTTACTCGGCATAACGATTCATAATGCTATTTGAGCCATTTCAAACACTAAGGACAGTTAAAGCATATACACCAGAGAACTTAGAAGATAAAGGAATGATCTAAACAACTTGCAAAGTAATTTCATAGTTTAAACTGCAAAAGGCGGAATTTTCATTAATACATAAAGAAGCATTACATTTTGGATTACAAATGAAAGAACAGTAATGCTCCTATTGTCTAATTTTTCTATCCAGGTTCCAGGTAACCCTTCAAGAATCCGACTCCTCCTCGCTGCTTTCTTCATCGGGGATTGGAGGAGCTTCCTCTTCTGGATAGTTGACGGCGACATTTACCATGGCGGCAATCTGGGTGGCGTGGCCCTTAACTTCACCAAAAATGGTGGATCGTTGCGCATCCGTGTATCCCTGAGGGACACCGGTGGCCACACGCCAGGATTGGCACTAGGATAGTGCATGCGCATAAGGCCTAAGGCCATGCGCACCACCACCCCGTGCAGCGCGGAGAATAGACTCCTTGGACTCCGCCACCTCCATGATGATACCAGGAAGTTTTTCAACCTCCGAGCATTCCCCAGATTTATCGGGAAGAAACTTGCTTACTAACTGCGTTGCAGCAGCCTTCACCAAATTCCATGTCTCCCCGAAAGCTCGGATGCCTGCAGCCCGAGTGCCATCTGGGGTGTCTCCTGTTTGATCCAATAAAACATACAAAAGGGTAAGCAGACAAACAGAGAAAGCAAAACATGGAAATATGAGGAAAAGGGTAAGAAATTTACCGATGAGCTTGTCGATCTCGGAAACTTCCTCCAGGCGAAGGTTCAGAGCTTCAGTCAAATCCTGAATGGTGGATTTGTCTTTCTCCGCCTGTTCGGAAGCCTTGGAATTAGCCATTCCAAGAGCCAGGTTGCTGGCTTCCAGGTCTTGCTGAGCTTTCACAAGATTCTTGTGAAGCTCAATGTTCTCATTGCGGAGAATTTTGGCGTTGCCAGAATCTTCCGCTGCTTGTTTAGCCTCAGCTAAGGCAGCTGAAAAGCAAGGGAAAATCCGAGTTGATCAATTTCCTCGGGAAAAAACTTAGACAAAGTCTTAAATCGGAAATTTCAAAACGAAAAAGCTTACCTTTCGTTTCTGTCAAAGCGAGCTGAGATGATTCCAGCTCCGCCTCTTTCTCCTCAAGAATAGAAAGAAGACTTCGAACTTCTTTATTCTTGATGGTGAGCTTCCTGAAAACTTCCAGGTTTATGGCCTCGGAGGTTTGCTGAAACACAGCAAGGAAAAGTATGGTTAACAAAAAACATCAAAGCAAAAAGCACGCATTTTGTTTAATGCTTGGGGGCTAGAGTTACATACCTGGCTCATGCGCTGCAAACCTGCTAAGTTTTCTTGGAATTCTTTCGCATATTCCGCGAAGTGATTTCCGGCTGCGTCCAAGCCGTCATTTATAGCCTTAAAATCCTTGTCAAAGGTGGGGATTTCCTCGTCGAAGGTCCGAGAAGATTTCCCCACCTCTGGAGCCGCCCTTTCCCTCGTGTCCGACTCGGACACAACGGGCTGGCTGGGCTCTGGGGGCTTGGTGGTGGTGGCTGCAGTAGGCTCTTCCGCCATTGTCTGCGGCGTGTCCGGGGCGACGGCGGAGATGGTTGGCCGCCTCGGGAAGAAGCTCTGAGTTTCTTCAACTTTCTCGGCTTCAAGTTGGAGGGGGGTAGGCTAAAAACCAAAAACCCGGAAAAGGTTAAAACACCGAAGATGGATGAAAAAGATCCCATAAAAGAAAAAACCCAGAAGAAAATAACCTGGAAGTGGCGACGGGGATTCCGTCAAGGTCGATAATTTCATCCGAAGAAATTATCTTCTTGCGTTTGCGCCCACCCATAGCGGCGGAGCGCAGCGCATCCAGCTCGGCCTCGGAGGCTAACTCCGAGTATGGAAGATCCACAAGCTGTCGGAAAAACCAATCAGAGTCAAAAGGTAGATTATCCAGGAAGTGAAATTATACTCAAATGACGGAAAATTTACCTTAGGAGCTGGGTTGTCGGCCGTGTACATTGGCCGACTCTCCGTGTATTGGTCGCGTGATGCGACCAACTGATTGATGCGCCGCCTAAGTTCCTTTGCGGGCCAATCCTTGTCGGTTGTCCGCATTGGATCCTTGGCTCCCGTGTATTCACACAGGAGACGGCCTCCGTGATTTGCTAATGGCTGAATCCGCCTATCCAGCCAGCAAAAGACCGTGTCCATACCGGTCAAAGGAGGTTTGGAGGAGGTGAGCTTGGCGATGCGCCTCTTGATCCTTAGCAGATCTGGAGGCAGAACTTGGACGGCCTCTGTTACCCAGTTATCCTGGGGAACGGCGGCGGAGTTCACAAAAGGTGGAACCCTGACGGCCTTTTTAGGAAAAGGCACGTCGGGATGATAGAAAAAAGAACCCGTCCAAAATTTGACGGATTCTGAGGTTTTGATTTTGGGGAACCAATCCTCTCGGAATCTCCGAAGAGTAAAGGAAATGGTCCCGCAATTTGGGAGTGCGCCCTCCGAAGAGTTACGCTTCACCCCAAAGCAATACAGCCAAAAATCTAACCTAGGCTCTATTCCTAGGTAACCTTCGAACAAGGCCTGGAAGCCGGCCATGTACAGAATAGAATTGGGAGGAAGGTTATGAGGTTGGATGCTGTAGTGTGACAGAACCTGGAGGAAGAAAGAGGAAGGTGGCAACCCCATACCTCGTAGAAGGTGGGAAGTAAGAAGCACCCTTTCGCCCTCTTGTGGCATGGGTTCAGTCTCCTCTTCCGAGAGCCGCCACTTCTTTTTTAGAACTAAGCCCTCCTTCTCCAAGTTGGGAAGGATAGCCGGGGGAATACTGCAGGCACTCCAGTTGCCTGCAGTTTCCTCTTCCTCGTCTGCTCCGGTGGCGGCGGCGGCGGCCTTCGCGGCGGCAAGTTTCTCGCCAAGGAGCTCAATTTTCTCCTCCGACGTTTCAGGTGCGAACGGCGGAGGGGTTGTCGTGGCGCTTGGGCCCGCTACGTCCGCGGCGGCGGAAGCGTTTCCTTCGCCCGCCGCGGATGCGGTGGTCTTTTCCGGCCCGCCGCCGGCATGCTTGGGCGACCCCAGCTGTGGATCTAGGTCGCCCAAAAGCTCGTCGATGGATGCGCAAGCCGGTGAGGACGACGGAGAGGCCATCTTTTTCGGTGGCGAGTGAGCGCTCCGGCGTGCAAAGGGCTCGTCGGGGCAAGGTCTCGTTCTTGCTCTCGTGCTCGCGTTTGCGTCAATGGCGTGGGCAGTGTGGAGTGAGGAAAGATTTCCGATGACGACGAGGACGGCTATTTATAGCCTGAAAACCTCTAGATACGCGCCAACGGCTCTTTTGACCGTTGGATGTTCGACGCGTGTCGCTCGCCGGAAAATCCGGGAAACGGAACGACAGAGGAATGATGGCTATCTCCTCGTTTCTCGTGAGAATCTGTCAGAGATACGTTGCAGGGTTTCCCGCGTGAAACCAAGCGGCGCTTGCGTCAGCGTGATTGAGGCGCTGATGTCACGAGTTCCTTTTCCGCGAAGGAGCGCGAGAAGAAAAGTCGGATTTTCATAGTTCTGAGTTTTATGTTACCATCTCCTTCAAAAGGAAAGAAGAAAGAATCAAGACTGCTGAATCAAGTTTTCCCGGACAAAATGTATTTGACGAAAGGCGGAGTTTCAGAGTTTTGATCCTTCCTGGGGGCTACTGTCGGATATATACTGAATAGGGGTATAGAAGATGGTAGACAAAAGAGCCGGACTACCAGGGTGGCCTACATGGTAATGGGCTTAGGTCCATTGGGCGGCCCAGTAGTCCGACGCGCAGAAGCCGGATTCTAGAAGAACCCGGATCACGGCCCGCGTCTGGCTTGGAGGAGAAGACGGATTCCTTACTTTCCAAGTTACAAGTAAAACGTAGTCTTCTAGGTTTCTGGTTCTGTAAGCCCTAATCCGGCTATTATATAAAGCCGGACGGGAGATAGATTACATAAGTTCCTTTAGTTCCAAGGTTCTAGGTTCAAGCTCAAGCCTTACGCAACTCGCCGGGAAGTTCATCCTCGACGAGTAGCTGGATCTATTCTCTTACATTGTAACCTTATTATACGGGCTTTAGTCCCACATAGTGAGAAGTGCAGGAGTAGGTACGCCGTACTGTCGCGACGTACCGAACCTGGGTAAATCCCGTGTTCTGTGTTACTACGCTATCCCGTTACCCCACGTCTCTACCGTAGTCTCATGGCACCCCAGTCTATGAAAACTACTACGATGTCTCGACAAGGGGAGGAGGCAGATTTCGAATCCTGCCTCCCAATTCTGTGGCGCACCCCCCTTGGTGCGCCACAGAATTTTTTTTTCTTTTTTTCTTATTTTCTAGTCAAAATCTTAAAACGGCTATAACTTTTGTTCCTTTTGGAATTTGGCGATTCTAAAAAAAGCTCACAGGCCGAAGGCAAGTGAGGTTGGGTTTATTTTTCTCTCTAGTTTTTTTTTAATATCTTGATCATTTTTTTCGACATCGTATGCAAAAGTTATGCCCATTTTACTTTTTTTATAAAACTTTTGCTCAGAAAGTCGAAATACATATTTCAAAATTTGACAAAAAAGTAGACATTAAACTCTCCGTGCATCTATAAGGGATTTATTTTTTGATGCTTTTTAGACTGCCAACTCTTCCGTCAAAAACTAGAAAAGGCGTTCCCGGGGGGGGGGGTGGAGTTGGTGCATGTGGACAGAATTTTTTCGGATGGGAATTCTGTGGCACACGTGGCAGTGGTGCGCCACAGAAATGTCATATTTCTGTGGCGCACTAACCACCATGCGCCACAGAATAGGAGTGTGGCAATCATGGTGTGGGCCCCCAACTTATTTCTGTGGCGCACCCCTATCCGGTGCGCCACAGAATTCCTGTTTTCTGTGGCGCATGCCCACCCGTGCGCCACAGAATTACATTTCTGTGGCGCACCGGATAGGGGTGCGCCACAGAATCTGTTCCATAGAAAGGCACTTCTCTACTAGTGTACATCTAGTCCCGGTTAGTGATACCACCCGGGACTATAGGTTCTTGCACGTTGTCCTTCAGGGCGAGACTCCTTTAGTCCCGGTCCGCATTACAAACCGGCACTAGAGGTCCCGTTAGACCCGAGACTAGTCCGGTGCGGCCTCCTAACCTTTGAACCGAGATTAGTCCTCCCCTCTAGTCCCTGTCCAGAACACATTCGGGACTAGAGCCCAACGGGGCTCTAGACCAAAGGCCTTGTTTCTACTTTTGCAAAACATTTTTCTGTCTAACGATGTTAAACAGAACCGGATATTAAGATAAAAGAGGTATGTTCCCTAAGCATGGGTCCTTCCAAAATCTTATTCCTTGCCCATTCCCAAGGGAGAAAGAAATATTATCAAAGAAGGCTCCTTTAACTCTCATATTCCCTTTCCAAAAAGGGGAATGAGTAGGCTTTGCCTCAATCTGAGATAGAGAAGTACCTGGTGTTACAAAAAGTGGAAAATCGGTACTGAAGTTATGTAGGACCCGAAAGGTATCATGGTGTCTTTGAATGTGTGAGTCGCTCTCGATGTCTTCCAGCATTCTACTCATGGTGTCACTAGCCAGCCGAGCTGGGTTTCCTCCAGCTTTAACCATCTGATATACTCGCCTTATCGCGAGCTTGATGTATGGTAGTCGTACTCGCCTCTGGATGAACTCGGGCTCCTTTGGTGTTCACATGTGGGTGCCAGTCCCAACGTTCTCAACGCTTCACATGACGGACGACGTTGCCTTGAGCCCAGAGGGAAATCTGTCTCTCCCTCTTTTTTTCTTTTTTTGTGAGAACAACTCTTTTTATTTTTATTTTTAGACATTCTCCTTTTTATTTTCTTTCTTTACAATGCTTGAAGAAGAACCATGATCGGTAGGGGCCTAAGCCTACGGAACTACCCTCTACCTACATACCGTAAAAGGTCTCGCCAGCACGAGTGCCCACGGCAGCGGGTGTGCTGCTGGGCCGGCTTTAAGGCCCAATACAAGTACAACTTTGTTCACTCTCTTTTTTGGATAAATATATGAACTACATGATTTTATTTGAATATCCAAAACTATCAAATAAATTCAAACATATTTTTTTTTGAAAATGAATAAATTTTAAAGATGAACACATTTTTAAATTGAGTATTCTGTGAAACTGAACAATTTTTTTAATGACGACTTTTTTTGAAAATGAACAATTTTTTAACTTAAGAATTTTTTTCAAATGGTGAACAATTTTTTAAAAGTGAGTAGTTTTTTAAACTGTTTTTTCTGCAAAGGTGAACACTTTTTGAAAGCAAATAATGTTTTAATAATAGTGAACAATTTTCGAAAATGAACAATTTTTTAAAATTATTCAGATTTAAAAAATGTTCATTTCAGGCTTAGAAAAAAATAAACTAAAAAAAACAAAGATAGAAAAAACGAAAAAGGAAACATACCTGAGAAAGATGGGCCGGCCCATGAACGCGACTCTTGAGGGGGCCTCGCTGGTGAAATAGGTAGTTCCTGCGCGCGGGCACTATAGGTCGCCTATAGCGAGTCCTTGTACGAGTCGTCCGCATACTTTTCTAGGCGGGCCGGCCCAATATGTGTTCGGTTTTAGGAGAAAATGCTACCTAAAATAAGGTATGTCCAGGATTCGAACCTGCAAGGTTGCATCAGGCGAACTGAGGAACAACTGCCGGGCTAGAAAGCTTTTCGTGTACACATTGCTTGTTTAAGATTTTTATTATCTTTGTTTTCTAGTTTTTCTATTTTTTCCATTTTCTTCTATGTTTCTGTTTTTCTTTTCTGTTTTATCCTATATCTTTTCTGTTTATTTTTACTGTTTAATTATCTATTTCTAGTTCTATTTACCTTTATTTTGAAAATACTCGTTTCTGATATTTTAAAAATCTAAATCTTTTTTGTTCAAACTTTAAAAATATTTTTGAAAATATTCGATTTGAGGATTTTTTTCAAACTGAATAAATGTTCAAATTCAAAAATTATTCGGATAAAAATTGTTCAAATAAAAAACATTCAGATTAAAAATTGTTCAACTTTGAGAATTGTTCATGTGTGACATTTTTGTTCATGTTTGAAATCGTTTATTTTTTTGAAAATCGTTCAAACTTAATTTTTTTTCAAAATTAAAAATGGTTCATATTTAGAAAAATGTTGAAATTTTCAAAAATGTTCTACAATCAGAAAATGTTTTAGATTTTTCGAAAATACTATACATAGTGATGGCTACATTAAGCTGGCCTTTTGTTTTATTCATTTGACATGGAGCCAAGCCACGTACATGTAGTTGGAAGAAAAAAGAAGAACAAGCTAGCTAGCTACATATAGGATCCATCCTCTCTGGCGATTGTTGCTTCCAGCAAGAGCAAGTAATTGGGCCGGCCCACATAAAGCTCCCTACAGGTGTTACATAGGGAACCCGTGCCTGCGTACGTGCCAATCTTGGATCGGATTCGATTCAACTCGAGAGTTGATCAATGGAAGGGCTCCGCGACATGGCCGTGAGGCTGATGACCAAACGGGCCTTCGCCGCCGTCGAGCATACGCTGCCTCCGGTACGTGGTTCCTTGCATGGATCTCCCCAATCTTAAATTATCCTCGATTGGGCGCAATTTGTCGATCGAACCGATCTACATCTACTCTTTAGACGATCCCAACTGCCTTCATGCATGCAGGCAACCGGTTGCAACCCTAGCCTCTCCAAAGCCGAGCTGGATGACTTTTGCCGGTATATACTATGCAAGATCGATCTGTCTCCATTGTCGATCTGCTTCTCTCTAGCTAGTTATGCATGCATCTAATTAATGTCCGTTTGTTCCCATGATTTGCTCTTGCTGTTGGAAGCCGGCTCATGGAGAATTACGCGAAGCAGAGACGACTGGCCCGTGCTGCTGGCGTGGGTCTTGCGGCGGCGGGGATAACCTTGGCGGGGTTTGGAATCCATCGACTCAACAGTAGTAATGCTACCGGAAGGGATGACTAGAATACCTATCTATGTCTCTATATCCTGCTCGTTTTGCTGTATTTCCTTGGGGTAGCTTCTCTTATGGGCTATCTGGTTGCGTTTGTCATAGAACTGCTACATACTGATGCATGTCTCATTCCATGATACATTGAACTTAATCTATTGTCGTTTGCTCTTTTATTAGAAGTATGTATTAATTTCTTCCATTGAACAATAATTGACTAACGTTTGTCCAAATATAAATATATCTATACACTAAAATATGTCTGGATCAAAGTTTTAAATAGCTGGCTATAACCTTCCGAGAGGCTTGGGGCTACGGCTAGGGCATTCAGGCAATATGAATAATAGCCGCTAATACCCCGACTAAATGGATATAGCCCCGATCTATCCTTTTAGCCCGGCTATATCCCGTCCAGGGGATCAAAGACTTTGGTCAAAAAATTGTCCCCTCCGTCAATTTCGGAACCCAAGTCAATCACCGTTGAATTGCTGATTTGAGGTAAGAATGCGACCCATGTCGTCCCGGTTTCAGAACTATTGAACTGTTTCATGAACTGCTGTTATTTAAACCCCCGATTATTCCTTCATATTATATGAGTTTATATTTTCACGTTATGCATTTGTGAATCTCTACTACCCAAAAATCAAGTTTCGTTCCTCTTTCTGCCTCCTATGCATTTCGCTTCCCTTCGTCATAATAACCCCTACCGACCCGTGATTAGCGCAAAATTAACCCCCTCCCCCCAGCCCCGCGTGCCTCCACTGCGTCCCTCCCCCCAACAGACCACCGCCGCCCTGTCACCGCAGCCCCCGCCTCATGGCCGTGAGGCTGATGACCAAACGGGCCTTCGCCGCCGTCGAGCATACGCTGCCTCCGGTACGTGGTTCCTTGCATGGATCTCCCCAATCTTAAATTATCCTCGATTGGGCGCAATTTGTCGATCGAACCGATCTACATCTACTCTTTAGACGATCCAACTGCCTTCATGCATGCAGGCAACCGGTTGCAACCCTAGCCTCTCCAAAGCCGAGCTGGATGACTTTTGCCGGTATATATGCAAGATCGATCTGTCTCCATTGTCGATCTGCTTCTCTCTAGCTAGTTATGCATGCATTTTGTTCCCATGATTTGCTCTTGCTGTTGGAAGCCGGCTCATGGAGAATTACGCGAAGCAGAGACGACTGGCCCGTGCTGCTGGAGTGGGTCTTGCGGCGGCGGGGATAACCTTGGCGGGGTTTGGAATCCATCGACTCAACAGTAGTAATGCTACCGGAAGGGATGACTAGAATACCTATCTATGTCTCTATCCTTATGGGCTATGTGGTAGCTTCTCTTATGGGCTATGTGGTTGCGTTTGTCATAGAACTGCTACATACTGATGCATGTCTCACTCTATGATACATTGAACTTAATCTATTGTCTATTGCTCTTTTATTAGTAGTACTGTATATATTTCTTCCGTTCAACAATATTTTGACTTTAGTTTGTCCAAATATAAATATATCTATACACTAAAATATGTCTGGATCAAAGTTTTAAATAGCTGGCTATAACCTTTCGAGAGGCTGGGGGCTACGGCTAGGGCATTCAAGCAATATGAATAATAGCCGCTAATAGCCCGACTAAATGGATCTAGCCCCGATCTATCCTTTTAGCCCGCCTATATCCCGTCCAGGGGATCAAAAACTTTGGTAAAAAATTTGTCCCCTCCGTCAATTTCGGAACCCAAATCAATCACCGTTGAATTGCTGTTTTGAGGTAAGAGTGCGACCCATGTCGTCCTGGTTTCAGAACTATTGAACCGTTTCATGAACTGATGTTATTTAAACCCCCGATTATTCCTTCATCTTATATGAGTATATATTTTCACGTTATGCATTTGTGAATAATGCAATATATTCGATTATATGTCGTCTAAATTTTACTATTTTTACATTATACTAGCAAAACCGTTATATGGTTATAGCCCGGGTATAGCCCTTTGTAGCTTCTGAAATAGTCGGGGCTAAGCGCAATAGCCCGCTATTCTAAACTTTAGTCTAGATATATTCATATTTAGACAACTGGAAGTTTTGTTAAATTCGGCACGCCTCTTCTATAGGCCGCACACAACCGACATAGGCGTCTCCACATGTCACCTCGGTAAAAAAGCCACCGCCAGCAGCAAACCCATTAGGGGCACATGTGTGACACCACGTTACAAATGTTGATACATCAAACACACATTGCTCAACAAAAGCAGGGTCTGTGGCTCTGTGCATCGAATATCTCAATGAAGCCAAACACGTGAAAAAGAAAACGAAACCAGCAAGACACGGTTAAAAAGGAAAGTTTAGCTTAACTGAATCAGTAATCTTATTTCGTAGTTATAGGTGAAAAGTGACCTAAAACCACGAAAATACTTGGAGAAACAAAGGGTAGTGTACGTGAGATTTACTGGCATGCCTAGTTTTACAGGACGCAGCTTGACGACCTCCGGTGTCCCACTCGGACCGGTCTCGACCCGCCGTGTAGTACATCATCGATCAGCTTCACCGGTTGCTCGTCGTCGCCGGCGTCCGCTGCTTCCCCTGCCGGTGGCGGTGTCGAAGTTCCCCTCTGCCCCAATAACACCACCATCTCGTCGTCGATCTCCTTGGCCAGCTCGGCGAACCGCGGGTCCCCAGGCGCAAGGGCGGCGCCGGCAAGGACGGCGGCCTTGGCTGAGCGGTATCTCTCCAGGCCGATGCACGCGCGCGCTCTGCGGAGGAACGCCCTGGGCATGGTGGGGTCGAGCTCAGCGGCCATGGCGGCGTCGGCGGCGGCCGCCGCGAAGTTGCCCGTCCGGATGAACGCCTGCGCCCGCTCCGCGTACAGCGCCGCGGTGCGCGGTCGGTCGTGGATCGCCTGCGTAAATAGCAGCGCCGCCGCCGAGGCGCACTCGTCGCCGCCGTCGTTCATGGATAAATTTCTTCTCTAGCGAGCTATCTTTCTCCTCGATCTTCAGTCGCGTGCCTGGACGCGTATGCATGCCTGATAAACCGGGGATTTCGATTACGAGACGAACAGGATGTCCCGGACGATACCGGACGGCAGTGACTAAGCTGATATAATCAGCGATCAATGTTACAACGACATAATTTTGGTAATTCGGGTGGGATTCGAGGAAGTTTGGAATATGTTCGGAAGAAACTCAAGTAAATTTCAAATTTGTCTGAATTATATTTAAATTTTGAATTAGAAAATCCCGAATGAAATTCAAAATTCGGTAATATTCTTGGGCCCCAAAATTTGTCTCTTCACAAATCCCCCCCCCCCATATACTAACATTATACGAGGTTTTGGGTATCGTTATTATTTTTTTAGGATCATAATTTCCGAAAAATCGTTCGGGATTTCAGACGAACGGACAAACCGAACAATATGAAATTCAAACATAATTTCTAAGAAAATATAAAGAAAAAAGTCGCTACATTCGAGAGTCAGAAAACCTAATAAATGGGGATGTTGATGATAATGTGTACTCCATCTATGCTAAATTAGGCATGGTTTTAGTTTGGCTCAAAGAAAAACTTTCTAAGGATTCACTAATATATAAGAAAAATATTGATGAATAATCGGCAAGAAGTGTTTTTTTTATAACCTGCTTGTTTTATTATACCTGATTGTTTCTTGGACATCAACATCTATAATAACAAATGTATACAATACGAAAGTATATATCATTATCGTTATAATAATATTGATTTGATATGTAGATGCCTATATATTTTTACATACATTTGGCCGATCTTTGCTAAGTTTGACTTTGAAAAAACTAAAACACATAATAATTTTAATTAAAGAAGTATAATTTAGAATTTCACATGCTTTTATATAGTTCTTATAATTTAATTACCTTACTTTTTTTGGTCTAGGCGGACTTAAATGGCTTCTTTTCAGAACATACCGATATATACGAAATTCGCCAAATGAAGTAGTGGAGTGGACCTTACCGGTCATGCATGATCAAATCTTCTCGTTTTTGTTCTAGGAATTTTCTTCATGTTTTATGTGTTGGTGCATGGGTCTTGGTGGTGGTGATTGAGAGAGAACACCATTGAGAAAGTTGGATTTCATGTAAAATATGATCAGAGGGCCAAGGGCTTGGAAGGTGTGCTAGTAGATTTATTTTCTACACATATCTGGCGCAGACCCTACAACAACTCGACGATGGATCTCAACCAGTTTCATACTTCCTATTGCTTTCGGTTCTTTAGCCACTGGGATTTTCTTTTCACCCAAATTATGCAATAACAAATTGCTATAGGTTAACTTGGTTCAAAAGGACTGGAGACCAACATAGAGAGCCCAACAAAATAATATCAACATATTTGGGTTGAGCAATATTGTACACATTGCATATAAAAATATGATGTGACTAACGCAATCATATATTGTTTTAATTCGTATGTTTTCGAATTCAGTTTATAGTATTTGGTTGTCAAGTAACATGAAAGACATAGACAATGAAAACCCAATAAACAAGCGATGCAAAAAGATTTAAGGACAAGTCCTTACAGGTAGCTTGTACGCTCTAGAATTTCTATCTGCTTGTATACAAGATAATAAATAGGCTATACTCGAGAAATTTTCCGCAAATTATCATTATAAGTTGGCTTTCGAGCTCCGTGTAAGATATTTGATATTGAACGGTCTAAAACCCATACATGTGCACCATTATTCATCTTTGAGCGGCAAATTAATCCGCGGAGGAATTTTCTTTATCTAGGGATTTTAAAAATGAATTGCACAGACAATGGAGTTAAAAAAAACTGCAGAGTATTTAGTTTGAGGTTGTGAGTTGGTGAGAAGAGAAAAAAAAAGTTACATGTTAATAAAAAAAAGTTCCATGTGCGGGGCAGTGGAAGCAACCAGGCCGAGTCATCGGGCCCACTTTGCTAGACAGGCCCTCAAGAAGTAGAATCAACGACCGTATACTGCTTTTGAGTCGTTTTAGTCAAACCAGGCCGAGTCATCGGGCCCACTGTGTATTACCTGCTATTATGTTGAACCTGCGAACCCTAAAGTGACAGCTAGGAAAAACAAGGGGGATATGTTCTAGTTTGAGGATTATGTGTGTTCATGGAGTGTTAATGCGTTGGTCCGGGCTATTCGAAAGGGTAGACCTTAATTACCTGTAGTTCCAAATTGGCCCCGGTGAAATGGGCAGGTAGGACAATAGGCTTTGTGCAAATTCTCTTGGTTAGTACGCACAATAATTTACGGAACACACACCTACATAAAACTGAGATAGAGAAAGGCCCCGCTGCTAGCAAAACATTATTACATGATCAATCTTATCCGTGCAACACCCCGCTGTCACCTCATGCCTGTGTTTTAGTCTCTCGTTTACTTTCACTCTTTTCCGGTGAAAACTGGGAAAACACTTGTTCTCCATTTACTTTCTGTTTGTTTACTTTCACTGCATTATTACACTCACCACTCTCGCTGCAAGTTTGTTGATACACAGGTGTGGTTGGGAGTGACGTCCCAATTGCTAAAGTCTCACCGGTATTCTTGTGTTCCCACTGAGTCGAACTAAAAATTTGGGTAATACTTCCCATCGAAGACTACCATTGATCTCCTGCACTTGGGAGCCATCACTCGCTAAACTAGCACTAACTGAACTGATAGCGGTTATCTTCTCGTTTGAATCTCGAATTGTCTCAATTCATCCATCGAACGGGCCCACCATTCGTTATGTTAGTCCCAGCGCATACGTAGAATCTTCCGAGTGGGCCATGGCCACCCGGGGGCTTGGACCTACCTTGTTTTGTATTCCCTTGATATTGGCATATATGTTACCAACTATTTTAATCTCACGATGTGTAGTCGAAGAATGCTAGGATAGGAGGAGGTGATGAGATGCTCGAAGGCACTGGTCAACATAATTTAAAAACCTCGTGTGTCAGCTAAAAACAATGTGTGAGTACGTGACAGGAGAAGGGGGGGCAGTAAAATTATTATCGTCTCGTTAACATTGATGGATGCTGTAGATCTTATTTTTTTGCATAAGTACCGGAGATGCATTTGAATTATAACGCAATGATACATATTTATGACAAATGAAATTTTGTTATTAGTACAACTACTGGTCATACTTAGATCTACATATGCATAGGTGTGGAAGAACATGGAGGGTGTACAATAGAACATAGACATTGAAATAAGCATGAGCAACACATAACATTGGTAAAAAAATTAAAACTTAAAATCATTTCTCAGTTATTTTCAATGGTTTCTTTATTTAACATTATAGATAATACAATATCGAAATGTTGGGTTGCATCTGGATTTCAACTATCACAATGACCAGGTCCCCCATAGAAGAACCCACCCGATTCTATATTAGTAACACGATAACATCTAGAAGAAGGCTGGTAAATAGGTATAGCTTCATCGATATCATGGACAGAGCCTTCTGCATCAAAAAACTTTAGATTGCTAAAGGTGGCGGCATTTCTCCCAGGAAAGAACCCACTTCCCATTGGTGGACTTGCTACTGTAGTTGCATAACTTACAAAGCCCCCAAATGAAATTATCAATTTTTTCTTTTCCATGTCCCGGAATAACGATTTTGGAAAGTAACCTATTAATTGTGCAGGACCATTGAACCCGTAGTGGATTTGCCAATCACCAGATGTCTTATCCTACAAGAAAAATAATTGATGAGTTAATTTAGAAACAAAAAATCTATAATTTAGTGTGCTAACATAACAACATGAAAATTTGTTTAAATCTAATTGATTTAGTCACACACATGGTCAAACTATTTCGGGATATTGTTAGTTTTGATCAAATGGAAAGTATGGGGATGGTAGAAAATAATGTATATAAATTATATTAGAAATAATGTATTGCATTCTATATCGATATATTTGGCTATAGAATAATTAATCACCTGCTGATATGTAAAAAATGACAAATGAACTAATGTATATACCTGTCATACACCAACATATCACATTAGAGAAATTTTCACCAGCTACTACATTTTTTATCAATATTCTGGTAATACATTATGGGAAGGAAGTGTTTTTATGTTAAACATGATATAGTGAAAGTATGTTAGCAGATATTTGAAATATTTAGTTTACATGGTGCATGTATTGGCCATGAACATTACTGTGAACATTTATATATTTAAGCAATGTAGCTACTAATCTTTATTTTTCTCAACTGCCCTATACTATTTACTTCCACTTTATTTGAAATGATGTGGATAAGGATATCTAACCTGGTCAATTTAGATTACATGTGGAAAGAATTATAAATTTTAACTCGACCAACCAAAGTACTAAATTTATCGACAATTTTACATGGTCGATCATAATTTATCGTCTCTTGTAGAGCGCAAGAGTAGTAAATATAGTCCAACATGAACGCCCCTAAGTCTGACTTGGTTTTAAACTATTCTTAAATTATACGTATCTTAAGTTGGACTTGGGTACATGGATCTAATCATTAATCTTCAAATTTTGTTGATATTATAATTTTACTAACAAATATATAAAATGACCTTCATAGAGTTAATTCGTACCATTTGGATATAATGCCATATAATTTCTTATTATTTTTATTGAGTCAATCTCCTACATGTCACCTTGAACCCCATTTTATATGTACCGAGACTAAATACTAATTATCAATATGGAACTATTAAGTTATTCTAGTTTTAACAATTATTTTTTCGTAACAATATGTGACATGTGCTAAAGCAAGTGTGTAAAGTCAATTTCTCATGTTTAATCGGCCACACTACCTAAAAATATTTTATTCCATATATTGGTAAGAAAAAGTTGGCCTTGTTTAATGCCAATTTATAAGAACAAAAAATTTATTGAGATAATATCTATTATACAACAAACAATGATGTATTAATGGGGTAAAACGTCCTTGTACATGTGAAAAACAACTGACTTCATATGTTTGAAACGTAATTCGGGTTCTCTGAGTGAAGAGCTAAATGACCATATATAATGTATATACTTATAAACCGGATGTACATAATATCCTATTAATCAAGGGTATCGAGGTAACTAAATTTTAATGGGTGGTATGTAGGGAATTTTAAATTCCAATTTACTATATACTAATACGTGAGGTATCAAGAGTTTGTAGTGGAACATGATTGCAAGTTGAGCCATAAATTAATAATATTCTAGAAGAGTTTCTTAGTACTCAAGAATGTGCTTACTTTGAGCGCCCGTATTGTTACGTATTGCTTTTCATTCAGGCTAGACACCGGAGTAATCACATCCCCTGGAGCTATACTTGAATTTATACTTATGTAACCTGGACACTGCATGTTGTAGCAACCTTCACGAGGTGATCCATTACCCTGATAGATATAACAATTCAAGTCAAAGAGTATGACTGGAATCACATATTAATTCATGTAAATATGGATCAGGTCTAGTGAAGAACAATGTTAGCCAACCATCATAGATGGTCATACAAAAAAAGTTAGTTGTAAGATCGTCTAGTTTTCTCTATTCTTGAGTTTAGGTTCTATATTGGTGTTTATGCTATAGTTTCTAGAATCTTATTATATATACATTCATTTAATTGATATAATTAATTGTAAGTAAATTGGATAATAAAATTAATTGTATAATATGGACGGTATCACTACTCTAATGAGACAAAACCATTGATAGTCATTCTACAATGAAATAGCCAAAACAAAAGATATGTTGTTGTAAGATCTTCTAATATAGAATCACTTGGGGTGATCAAGAGTAATCTTACAGTCCATATTGTGACAAAATGTGTTTCTGAATTGTTGTAGAGTTCCGGATAAACCTATATAGAAACCACATCAAATTATGTTATCAATACTGTCATGAAAAGAACCCGTTGATAGTAAGTATCATACGAAATATTCAAAAGAAAATTATAAGGATATGTTACTATCAAAAACATCTAATGCTCTATAAGGAATAACCTTTCGTTTTGAAGTCCACTACAACTAGACACTCTTATAATATTTCAAAGATTACTCCTTTCTGCCAGGTTCATGGATTTTTGGGAAGACATGTTGGGAAAATATTTGACTATTATTTCCAAAAGAACCAACATTAAGAAAACACTAAAATTTTCTTACGATGTATAAAGTAATTCTTTAAGAACACAATTTGGTTAAGTACTAGTGCAAGATTCAAGCAATTTCCGTTAGGAAATGGCTTTCAAACAAAACAATTTTTTGTTAAGGGCTCCTTGGAAAACCTGTCCAACTAGAAATTTTTGGAAATATACCCCTGATTAAGAGGTTTAACCAACAAATTGGGCGTCATCGCCATATTAATTTTTTATTGCACTCAGTATGTAGATGAGAGATGGTACTAACATCTAATTGCATATACTCGAAACACGCATAATAAAAATAATGATCACTTTTTTGGATATCTCTACAAAATTTCAGTTGCTCGTGTGGTTTATTATAAATCTTCCTTTGCAATGTAAGAAAGCTCGTTTTATTTTCACACCCCTAGTAATATTCTCAATAAATTTGTAACCTAATGAAAATATGTGGTGCTTTATCTGCACGGAAGATTTCTGTCAAGAAAAAAATGGCAGAGAATAAGAAAAGGGTGAATTATATGTTATTTTAAAATAAGGATGTCAACCCAACAAATTATAGTCCAAGTTGACTTTAACATCAAATACATATACATATATTAAGTTACTTACATGCCATCCAACTGAAAATCCAGTGATTGATGATTTTCCTCCTCCACCAATCATATAGATCCAAATTGTAGACAAGCTTTGTTGTGAAGGTTCTAACTTATATCCATAAACATCCATTGTAGCTTCAAACCCACGGTAGTTTTTGCCATCTAGACTTGGATTCCATGAATGCACTGCAAACTGTCAAAATATTATTTGATTAGTTTTGTGGTAGATATTTCCATATTACAATATAATTAATGAAATAGAATATAGTACTAGATTAGATACATTCATAAGACTCACACGGCGTATGTATTTTACAGAATCACGAACAAGGGCTTGTTCTCCATGGGTAGAATGAGTTTGTACCGGCCATGTGATTGTCAAGTTTTGTCCCTTCGGTTTGTTCATAAGAACATAATGTGTGAACAAAGAAAAATTACAATTATGTACAAAAAAATCCAAACAATCCAAATATATGGACATGGATCTCATATATGTCATTAGGTTAGGAAAACTTGTACCTGTTGATCATTAGAAATACATCCTCCGAATGTTGCACTGCCAACAATGAACACACAACAAAATGCAATATGATGAAGTGATTTTTCCATTTTTGATTTCGACCAAAGTTTAAATATGATGTCCTGTAGTGTGTCTCTTAAATAGTGTGAAGAGAATAGGGGGGCTTAGGTGGGTGCTAGATCTTGATATAACTTTAATAAAGTATAATCTTCAACATAAATGCTATAGTTGAAAGATATAATACGGGGCATTTAATTATATATAATACATGCATTGGTAGTGGGGTTGGGTGGGGGTTGGTAGTCAAGAATGGCCAAATCGGAAAATATATTTTTGCATAAATACATAAGTTAAAGAACAAATAATACTGGTAACATAATAAATATTAATAAAATAAGATCTTCAACATAAACACAAGATTTGAAACTAATAATGAGGGTCACATAAATCTTGGAACAACTTGATAGAATAGCGTCAAGTAAATGAGTGTGGCTACATGCACGTATAGGTAGAGAAGGAGTAAAGTCAAGGGTAGAAGATATTGGCCACAAATAATGCAATTAAATAAACAAATATTAAGATGTGATTTTGTGATGAGTGCGGAGGTGTGGATCCACGTGAAGTATTGTGGAATTGTTAGGTGGGGGTTGGTAGTCGAGCAATAATATCTTACAGAGGTATTTTCGACATGAATACAAAAGTTAAATAACCAAATAATAATGGCATTAAACAAATGTAAATACAATATGATCGTCAACATTAATACTTGACTTGAAAGGAATATGAGAATCATCTATAGAATTTTTAAGAACTAGATATAATAGTGTCAATATTTGAATTGGGGTCACATGCAGGTTGCGGTTGAGAAGAAATATATTCGACCAAAAATTATACTCACAATAAATGCAACAATTAAATAAACAAATAAGGGGCATCTTCATGGAATGGGAAACTAGTTTGAATTGTGTGAAGTATGGAGGAATGGGTTAGAAAGGGGTTGGTGGTTGAGAGGATTGATTGGAAAAACATATTTTCTACATATACAAAATTTAAATGATCACGTAATAAGGTTCAATTATTAAAGTTTGAATGGCGGTTGAGAAGAAATATATTCGACCATAAGTTATACTCACAATAAATGCAAAAATTAAATAAACAAATAAGGGGCATCTTCATGGAATTGGAAACTAGTTTGAATTGTGTGAAGTATCGTAGAATGGGTTACAAAGGAGTTGGTGGTTGAGAGGAATGATTTGAAAACCACATTTTCTCCATATACAAAATTTAAATTATCACGTAATAAGGTTTAGTTATTAAAGTTTGAATGGCTTGATAAATATTGATTGCTCAGTCATACAAACTAATATATCACTAATTTAAACCGGAAAGATGTAAGAATATTTCAACATTCCTTATATCATATAGCCCTATACACTAAAATGTGTGGATTTGCTTTTTTTATTTTATTTTATTGAGCCTTCGGCGATTTTTTGTTGCCCTGGGATGCGACGCGCTTCTCGGCGGCAAGGATCTAGGCATCTTCTCCGGGATGGCGAATATATATATATATATATATATATATATATATATATATATATATATATAGGACTACTTCTATATACTTTTTTTTTTGACACCATTACTGTGGGGGAAACCCCCACAGCCCCCCATTTATTAAATAAATAAAAAAAGTTATTTACAAATGTACAATATGTACAAGAAAATTATGGGAGTGAATTAATCCATGATGTCAAAAAAACAGAGTCAACACTCTTCACCCTGTACTTAAGCAGAGTGACTTCCTGTGTAAACAGGGCCTTCCAACCTCTGAAAGTTGGCTTGATGTTCTTGAAGATCCAACCATTCCTTTGCTTCCAGATGCACCAGCAAGCCAGGATCACAATCTCCACAAAACAAGAACCAGCAAAATGTTTTCTGGCATACATGATAGCATAAGATGGTGTGCCAGGTATCCAAGGAATCTGCAAGTAATTCCAAATCCTTGTACTGAAAGTACAATTGAAAAATAAGTGTCTCCAATCCTCAAGAACATGGTCAGGGCACAGGACACAATCAGATGATGAATTAATGGTCCAATGTCGTCGAATTAACATGTCCCTGGTATTAATTCTATCATGCAGGATAAGCCAAGCAAAAAATCTATGCTTAGATTGACACTTGCTCCTCCAAATTGCAAAAGAAATTGGATCATCAGGGACATCAGAAAAATGGTGTTTATAAAATGAGCTAGGACGTAATCTGCCACTAGAATGTGGGCTCTTCCATTGATCTGTAATATCAAGTTGCAATGTAAAATGACCAATCATGCCTTTCAATAACCTAAGCTCTTCATTTGCTTGAACTGACAGGGGTAAAGCAAAGTTCTGGAGACAATCTGTGCCAAGCAGGAAATCATTTACAGACTGAAATTTGTCTTTGGCAAAAGAAAAAAGCCTTGGGAAGGTTATCTTAAGAGGTTGAGGCTGCCATTTGTCTTCCCAAAACAGTATTGTGAAACCATTGCCCACACAGCATGTAGTGTAGTTCCTGTAACTACTTCTATATACTCCTGGGTGTACATACTCCCATACTCAATATACCACACATACGAGGATATTATACCTCATTATTATTTTTTATATACCTTATTAATTATTCTAAGATACCTCAATACAATTTGTACGGAAGAAATATCTCCGCAGTCGTCGGTTTTTCAATATACCATTTGTACGTACATAAAAGCAGTATATGCACAAATAATATAACTTATGTAGAATCAAGTGATTTTTTTCAGAAAATTTGTTTTGGGGTATCTAGTATTAAATAGTGGAGTATATTCAAAATAATAAAGAGGTATAAACGGTTCATTTATGTGGTATATTTGCACGTGAGGGTACGTACACCCAGGAGTACTGAACCATTTTCCTATATATATATATATATATATATATATATATAGGAAAATAGTCTATACCCCTAGGAGTACGTACTCCTCTCACAATCTGCACCATCTCCCTAATGGGTTGATCAACCGAAACCCATTTAGACTAGTACTAGTACTAGTTTTTTTTCCTGCTTGAGGTTATCCCGTACGATTTAGTAACAGACTCCTTTTTATTAGGATCGAAGATGGCTTTATACAGTATTTCCTACCAGCTTTCAGCTCTTGATCGCATCTAATAAAGCCACCACCGGGGACTGGTCGCCGTTTCGATCTACCCAGTGTGGCCGCTCCCGGCGGCACCGTCGGGTTCCTCTACCCCTCCACCAGCTAGCATGGGTGATAAGACCTGTCGGGTTTTTATCCACCGGGCGGCCGGCAGTCGTCCATGAACTCCCCTCGGCCTATCTAAGATTGGCGATGGACGATGGCATCCGGCTACTCCCGTTACCGTGGTATGTTCCACCCATGTTGTATGATGCTAGTTTCTTTTCGTTTTCTTTGCCATGGATTGGTATGAAGCTCAACTATTAATTTGTATCCAGGCCGCCGGCAGTATCTGGGCACTCCCGTCGGGGAGAAGGAGATGGGACAGCAAAAACCACCGCCGGCTCCCGCTAGTCCGCTACCCAAGGTATATGCTGTTCTCATGTGGTATGAAGCTAGTTTATGTTTTTTTTCCGATGATGCATACCTAATCTCACGTGGTATGAATCGATGGCAAGAGAATGTAGCTAGCCTTTTCTCATGGACGTGTGATATGAATCTCACGTGGTACAAATCTATGGCAAAGGGTATATGAATGTGTTAGCTTATTTTTCGAGGGATGGGCATGAAAGCTAGCTAATTGTGTATCCTACAAAATCAAGTATGTATATATCATCGGTGATGTTCTGCTACTCTCTATTTCCAGGCCACAGTACTGAAGTTGGCAACCAGTTGGCGACGGATACAGCATGCATGCAGCGAACGCCGGAGACAAGATGCATGTGGCCGACGGCGGCTCGACGCGGTGATGAGATACATGTCATCTCGACACAGAGACGAGACGTGCGAGGTGGACGATCGACGGCAAGTCGGCAACGGACAGTTGTAGGCGTTCCACAATCGAGCTTGCCCTTTGCCCGATCTAGTAGCACACACGTTCACGCCGACGGCAGGGTGAACAACATGTAGATTAGATTATTAATATATCCATCCAATACGTACATACCTCTTCTTGGAGATCATATACTTCATTTTTTCTACATTCATACCTCTTTTTTTTGTGTGGCTGATGTACGTCTTTTTGGGATCTGTCTAATATTCGTCATCTAAAAAAGAATTATATAGTTCACATAAATTAAGTATGTATGTATTTCTTTGAGTATTAAACATACTTCCTTTTAAGAGAAAAAAAAGAGAGTATATACTTCTTTGAGTGGTCTGCATACTTCTTGAAGAGAAAAAAAATGTTGATACTTCTTCATATGACTATTCATGTAGTGAAAGAAGTATACATATACTTCTTCAGGTGTTAATCAGTCTATGTTCCGTGAGTGCTAATCATACTCTCAAACAAGCATAAAAGGTATATGCGCCCTTAATCGCCAAGCAATCGATACCACTTTTTGATAATCTAATCGGTATATATTTTGCCAACAAAGTCAGCCTTAATTTTGCAAGCAGTATAAAAGAAAAGTATATATCCTTCTCCACAAAAACCAGTATGTAGACTCGGCTAAAAAACAGTATATACTCTGAACCTGGTGACCAATATATATTCCTAATGACGTGTACTATATACTACATAGAAAAAAAAAATCAAGAACGAATGCATGCATGAGCTTGCTGTTTGACTTAAGGATCACGTTCATAGCTTCTATGGTAGTTGCGGCTTACAAGTAGAGTTTTGTTAGGTTTTCAAAATAAGTGGCACGGCCGGTTGTTAGTAAAGGTTGTTGCATGCATGCAACAGTTTGGATTTCTATCAATAATAGGACCCGTTATGGGATGAGAGTATGTACCCTTGGGAGTACAAAAGAGGAGTCATATATATATATATATATATATATATATATATATATATATATATAGGAAAATGAGTCTATACTCTTAGGAGTACCCAGGGGTACATACTCCCATCCCATAACCGGGTACAGTGTACCCGTTACCACGCATGCGTGTGAAAAAGAAAAGAAAAATGTCCACCGGCCAGTAGCTGCATGTGCGTAGAATGAGGGAGGAAAAGGATAGAGTATGTCAGTTTGCATGCACCTGCATGCTAGGAGTGTACAGGTTGCGACGTCCACTAAACCAGGAGCGGCACTAGTCAATGATAGATTAGCTCCCTTGGATCGGCTACCTCGCCTGGCGATCGGGACGGCGGCATGGATGATACCTCGCCCGGCCAAGGCCACGGCGGCATGCATGATACCTCGTCCGGCGACGTCGACCTGGAAGATACCTGGCCCGGCGACGGTTGTCGCGGCGGCAGGAAGAATGCCTGGCACGGAGACATGGAAGATACCTTTCCCGGCGGCATGGAACATACGTCAGCTGGAGGTATGGAAGATACCACGGCAGCGATCGTTCCTGTCCATGGAGTGCATGCACCCAGCGATGGTCATGACGAGAGGTATGTACAAGTTGGTAATTTATTCGACCGGTGCCGCCGGCCGCGCGGCCGGCCGCGCCGTCGTATGCTCATAAATTTTAGTCCGCCACTATCTGTTTACCGAGCTAGTCCTCCGTACGATAATTAGTTGAATTTATTTGTGGTTTATTGTTACAGGGAACTCATATTTCCTCCGGATCGCACTGAATGTATTATACCCGAGCTGGATGCGCACACCCAGATTCCTCTAGAGAGGTATGTTCTTTTGGTGTTTGATGAGTAGACATGCCATTGGTATTCTTTGAGGTGTATAGGATACTGCGTATTTGTACATAGCTGAATGAGAAGAAGTATATTATGGCACATGTACTGAGTATATGAATCGGGAGTAGTACAGCTGATAGTGCACCACCAGCAGGAGTAAAAGACATGTAACATACGCATTGCCATGTGCATCTACCGATCATAGATTATAGGATGTCAGAACATAGGTATATTGATTTGTGAGCATACTGACACGGTCGAGTATGCATATTTGTGGTTATGAAATGTTTTTTTTTTAAGTAGGTATGTTCATGCATGCGGGAAAACTGATGTATATTTTTCTGTTCTTTAGAGTTGTGGTAGAAGAAGTTGATGGCAGTAATGAACTTCCACCAGAATATGCCGATCCGGAGATTATGACCCCAAAGCTAGGACAATATTTTGTGACGGAGAGGGATGCATTCAACTTGTACAATCTGTACGCTGTACAGAAGGGTTTCGGAATACGTTACTCGAAGAAGCGGCATAACGCAGCTAATAAATTGAGTATGAGGGAATTTTGTTGTTCACATCAGGTAAATTCTATAATTTACTCCCAGACGAGTTGTTTATGAATTAATAAATGAGTATAATCAAGTTGGTGTCATATGTTGTAGGGAAAAAATACTAAGACGAAGAAACCTTCTGTCCGGGTAGGATGTGGCGCCATGTTAAGGATTGGAAGGCCTAGTGGTGAGGGTGCATGGGTAGTCACTAAGATGGTAGAGGAACATAATCATGAACTGGCGAGTAGAGTTGGTGTGACTAAGAATTACCATTCGCACAATCAGATAGACGAGGGTACAAGGCAAGTCGTCACAGACATGGTGGATAGTGGTATGAGGTCAACCAACATGTATGGTTTGCTGTCTGGCTTTCATGGGGGGGCTTCAATGGTTCCCTTCACACGGAGGGCGATGGATCGGCTAGCTTATGCTATTAAAAGAGATGAAAGTAGCGATGATGTTCAGCGGACAATGGATTTCTTTGAAGAGTTGCAAAGTACTTCAAGCAATTTTTTTTACAGTGTGCAGGTTGATAAGGCATGTTGTGTGAAGAATATTTTCTGGTCTCATGCAGTATCAAGGCTCAATTTCGAGTTCTTTGGGGATGTGTTGGTATTTGATACTACATATAAGACTAACAAGTATGGTATGCCATTTGCACCATTTTTCGGAGTGAACAATCATCACCAAAGCATATTGTTTGGATGTGCGCTACTTAGGGAGGAAACAATTGATGCCTTCAAGTGGTTATTCTCTACGTTTAAAAAGTGTATGAAAGGGAAGGAACCAAAGTGTATACTTACAGGTTAGTTTACTTGTTCATTCTGTCATTTGAGTTTTCTGAAATTCATACGTCTAACTTTTGCGAGCTTTGATGCAGATAATTGCCACCAGATGGCAGAGGCTATTAAAGCCATATTTCCTAATGCTTCTCATCGTGTTTGCAAGTGGCATGTTTTGAAGAAAGTTAAGGAATATATGGGGAATGTTTACACCAGCCGACCCAAATTTAAAGAAGATTTTCACAGGGTGTTGACACAGTCGCTCACAGTAGATGAGTTTGAGGGTGCATGGGCCGAGTTAATTTCTGAATATAATTTAGAAGATTGTGTTTACCTCAAACAGATGTGGGATATCCGGGAGAAGTGGGCGTTCCCATACTTTGCGCACTTGTTCTATGCTGGAATGACTACTACACAGAGAAGTGAGTCAGTAAACTTTGTTTTGAAGCGCTTTGTTTTGCCGGCAGGGTCGATGAATGGTTTTGTGAAAAAGTATGAGAGGTTCTTCATTGATAGATTGCAAAATGAAGACTTGGAACAATTTCATGAAGGGCATGTAAGTGCATTGTTTTTTTCATTTTACCTTTTTGTAATACCATAATATTTTTCTAATACTTTGTTTACTATGCAGGACAAAGTTGAAAAAAGGACAAGATCACCACTGGAAAATCATGCTTCTAAAGTATATACTAGGGGGGTTTTCAGCTTATTTGTTGAGCAACTCTCAGAGAGTTTGTCTTTTAAAGTTGAGACAACTCTAGAGTCGGATGTTTTGAAAGTAGTACGCATTGGAGGATTTACACGTAACATCTGGCGTCGGCATGAGTACTTGGTGAAGGCTGACGTGGAAAGATCAGTATTTTCATGCATCTGTAAGATGTTTGAGCACAGGGGTATATTGTGCTGTCACGTGCTAAGTGTATGTTTTATTTACCTCTTGACCTTGAGCTTCAGTTACATTTAATATTATTAGGATTGAATAAGGTATAATTCTGAATTCTGCTTCTTGTAGATCATGATTCGTGAGGGGTATGCAGAAATTCCAGAGAGGTATGTATTGAAGCGTTGGACAAAAGGCGCTAGAGGCTACATACCGTCATACCTCAATGGTTACATGAATGATGAGGATGCTCTTGCATCTAGGACATATAGGCATCTCATGATTCATAAGGCATCCGAGGAGATGACTTGTCTTGGGAACACGAATCAAGAGGCGTACAAGTATGCTATGGAAGCAATTTTCAACGCAGTGCAAGGTCTAAGAAAAATTGTCTATCCGGAGGAAGGTCCGAGCAGTATGGCAGGTGAAACAATGCGGACGAAGAAGCAAAGTCAATCAAATGTTGTGGAAGAGGATGCAATTCTGAGTGGAGAAGATGCTGAATTGCATGATGAGGAAACAGGTTACATGTCCGATGACTTTGTATGCACGGACAAGATACTGCCACCTCCGATGAAGCGTCCAAGAGGGCGACCAAAAGCAACTAGAATGAAATCTGCCGCCGAGGAAGCCAGTTTGAAGAAAGTCTCGAAAACCAAGACAGGTTGCCAGAATGGTTCGAAGACCAAATCAGCTGGCCAGAATGGGTCCGAGAAGAAAAGTTCTGAAATTGTCAAGTATTGTGGTATCTGCGGCGAAGCAGGACATTTCAAGACAACTTGCGGGAAACCATCTTCGTATAAGAGGAAGTATATTTACAAAGATTAGATAAATATTCTTTATTTTAAGATGTACGAGCCAGCCAATCTAGTTAGTTGTGTTTGCGGACCATTTATTTTTTGTAAGTTTGATGTATGCACAAGATTCAGTATTTGTATTATTAAGCAGTTGTTGACTACTGAAGTATGCAATCTAAGGCTATAATGGTTGAGCTGGTATGTATGTTCTGAATCAAGAAGGGGAGGTATGATTCCCACTTAAAGAAGTATTGATTTGGGGAGGTATGATTCCCACTTAAAGAAGTATTGATTGCATGGTATGGTTGTCCTAGAGCTATTCTGTAAACAAGTATTATGTACGGTAACATATTTAGGTACAAGGGTATGATAGGCTATGAAATTTGTGTATGTCCAATACCATTACAGATGATGGGAACAAAGGTATGTGAATAAGGGGTATATTTTGCTGGGTGGGTCAGGTATATGTATGTACACCATAGTGGAAGGTGGTCACAAGAATGGGTATATGTTGATGTATTACATAGAATAAAATATTTCCTTAATAAGGGTATATATGGTTATAGAGGTGAAGCGATTACATATTATGTGTGACCAAAAAATAATAGTGACTGCTCTTCAGAGCAGATAAAATACAAAGTATGGTTACATAAAAAAGAAGTCGATTCTCTAAGATAATTTTGTTTTACAACGAGGGGTATGTCGCGCGTCCTAGCTTAAATTAAATGGAATAAATATATCATGGACATTTACATATACTACTCTAATTCCTGTTGGTGCTGAGATATTTCTGAACCATGGCTGGAAGGGCCGCTTCATTTGGCTTCAGTAACAGAAGGTGCATCAGAAAAATGCACCTAAGCTCATGCGAGTCCTGCATGAGGTTTGAAAAGTTGTAAGTTATAGTAGATTGAGAATACGTGGGAATACGTGGGAATGAGTAAGTGGATAGGTACCTCTGGTATACGGTTCACAATACGTCGCCCGTCCCAGTTGCGCATGAATTCCAGTACGAGGAAACCACAGTCATACCTAGTTGTAAATAAATCTATTGGGTGTGATTTATAAGGGAGATGCCAACGTGAAGTACAAAAGGGGTCATGGGTTCTTACGTGTTTATTTGTTGTGGTATATCACCGATGACTTGAAAACCCCATTTGGTTATGTCTTCATCCCATCCAGGGAACCGCATGCACTCTGTTAGAGCATTGGCAATAGTTAAACATGTCTTGTTATGTCTGGTCGAACGGGTTTCTTTGCAAGGGCCCAATGCATTGAGTGTCGAGGATAGATATATGTTTCCGCTCCATGTCAAACACGTATAGGACGTAATGATTGACTAGATGTGTTGGTACGAATATCTGAAAATATTGAATTGAAACATGAGGTCGGTGGCAGGAATATATTATAATGTGTTGACTCGTTTGGTGTGATGTGAAGCAGGTATGATTATACCTGATTGCTTTCCGAAACATCGTAAGGAACATCCGAGCCTATAAAGTGTGCTAGTTGGTCATTTGGGTTCCAAAAATCCGCTCCGGCCAAGGCAAACCTCTGCATTCATAGTAAAAAAAAATGTTCATTACCATAAAAGGGTATGTATGAGCTAATTCATTTTACTAGGCTGAACTTACTGCGAAGTCGGGGTTGATATAGTGTCTCCAACCCAAGTAATTTGTTCCCTCAAACGGTTTAATTCATCCATGTACATTTTACGAACAGCGAGATTGAAGCAATCAGTATCCATCCATCCACGCGGCTGAATGGTATCCTTAATAGTCCGAAGAGTTAAGGATATATTGAAGGGGTGTGAACTTTTGAGCCATATCTGACTACAAAAGAAAAGACAAAGAAAAAAGGTTATTGGTAATTAGTCCACAAATAATATGCAAGTAAGTATCAAAGCACTTGCGATTTACTACTCACTCTAACAAGGTATCATCAGTCACTGAGCTAATATAATGGTAAATTGCATAGGACACCCGTGTGTCATTTCTTATTATTGGGACCTGCTTCGTTAGGAAGGGAGACATAAATTTTTTACTCGGCCTAATTTTTCTGTTGTTTCTATCTCTCAACAACTGTGAAGGTGGTATATCTACAATATATCGCCGCCTTTTTGCATCCCCTTCGTGTTCCTCTGCACTTAGTGCTATTGTCCACTCTTGGGTCAACGAGCACAAGATGCCGGGGAAATTGATGATGTATTTTTTGCTTGGGGAATCTGTTGTATAAAATCAAGAAATAAGAGTAAGCATATCTATGTACATATGAGATATGTGGATGTATGGGAAAGTAAATTACCCATGGAACACGACTGGAAGGTGTGTTGAAGACTCCGGCTTATTAATGTTGTTGCTTGAGATGCTCGTTGAACTGTTCGTTCCTCCCAAAACTGATTCTGAAAGCTTGCGCTTGGGCGTGCTAGTTTGCTCGAGTGGTCCTTCATCAAACCTAGGTGGGTTGATTTCAAACCCATCAGAACGTGGGCTGGAGGCTTGTTCACTAGCTTCATGCATGTCTGGATCGGTACCTGAGAGCGATGTCGTAGTAATTCAGTATTAGGTATGTTAACAAAGAGGTATGAGGTATATAAAAAAAAAAAATGCATGAACATGAGGTATCTTGTATGTGAATAACGTACATATAAAGTATTTCACCACCGAAAGATATATGTCCCTAAGAGGTATCAGGTAGTTTATAAAAAAACAGGGTATGTCAAGAATTCAGGTATATGGTCATGAGGTATGTAGTATGCCCGTAAGAAGTATTATGTTTGCTAATAAAAGATGTATCACATGTGAAGAAATCAGGTATATGATCATGATTCAAGTAATACATGTACCAAGACTTTCTTCATTTTCAGGTATGTCTTAATGTGAGGTATCTGGTATGTCCCAAAGAGGTATCAGGTAGTTTACAAAAAACAGGAATCAGGTATGTTAAGAATTCAGGCATATGATCATGAGGTATGTAGTATGTCCCTAATAAGTAATAGGTATGCTTATAAAGATGTATCACATGTGTGAAGAAATCAGGCATATGATAATGATTTATCTGAGGTATCTGGTATCAAGCCGTATTTCTTTATCTGAGGCATCTGGTATGTTCCTAACATTGATATGAAATATTTCAACGTATGAGATTTGTGGAAATTTGGTATCTTCTATATCTTAAGTATGTTGGCATGAGGTATGTCTGTAAAATGGAAATAAATTTAGTGTCTTAAAGATACCTGGTCCGGAAGTAACTTTAGGTGAAGTATGGACCGGCAAAAACAATGGGATCATTTTGGTCAGCGATTAATACATTCGTAAGAGTGGCCTTCACTGCTACCTTTAGTGAATATAAAACAGTTCTTTCCAAAATGGTATTAAACTTCTTTTTTGCTTTGATGGTTACTGGATTTTCAGAATTGTTCTCAAAATCGGACATATCTTCCAGAAGATAAATAAACTCCTCTTGAGCATTATTGATCATATTAAGAATTAAGGTAGTACCCTGCAAAAAGATGAAATAGAGGTATTATGCACGATGCACCATTTAATGAATAATGTGTACACAGCTGTGTGATCTATTACCTGTTCGCCAACAATCTAATATTTTTTTTTGATTTGAAACGGAACATACAATATTCCAGAACGCTAGAGAAGCTAGGAGCCGCTGGTTGTTGTCCCTGAAAGCACTCTTCGCGTGCATTCGAGTTAATATTTGGCGAATCTTGTTGTTCCTGAAAGAGCTCTTCTGCTGCATTCGAGTAAATGCTTGGTGGATCCCTCAGCTGAAATAAAATAAGAAAAATTAGAAATAAAGTGGCATGTAATTAAATGAATGCAAGTGGTGTTATTAGTATGCGTACATGCAACTTTCCAAACTGCGGGAAAGGGAACCCAATGTTATTTTTGCACTTCATGTCGTTAGTGATAATCCGGTTGACGAGTTCATCATCGTAAGCCGCTATGCGAGGGGTTATTTCATAGTCAATATTCTCCTTCATAGGCACAATATGGTCTAGGTATACTGTCTGAAATGGAAATAAGATGTGGATTAATGGAGGTAATTTATTATTAACTATTAACAATACACAAAATGATATAAGAAGAACAAACCTGAGGTAATAATGGGCACCCATTTAATTGACACTGAGAAGGGTTGTGAAATCGCTTGGGTAACAAACTCGCAGATTGCATGATGTCGTCCACAATAAATTGAGCCCAATTGTATTGTGAACTATTATCTATATCAGCTACAGCTGTAATATACCTCGTGGAAATATAATTGGCCAAAGATTTTGGAGCCAAGAATTTAGTCATCACATAAAAAACAGAAGCCGCCTTGAAAGATCGCTGATCATTTAAAGAGAGAGGGTACGAATATTGTTTTTGTAGAATTTCCTCCAATAATTTGACAGTCACCTTGGAAAAATGTGAAACATGGAATATCTCACAAAGAATCTGTTTGTTCCTTTCTATCTCATCTTGGTTGCAAGAATCTATAGGTTTACACTGCACGGTAAACCAATGAGCAAATTAACCACCCTCGAAGATAATTTGATTTTCTTGTGCACATCAAGTACAATGGAAGAAGTATTATGATCAATTTTGCTTAGAAGCCAAGCTCCGAACTGTCTGTTAACTTTAGTTAACTTCATCGACATTATGCCGCCAAGCCCTGTTTCATGAACCAGGCTGCTCTTCGTCTCGTCAAACTTTTCAAAAATGCTAACAACACACTTGGGTTGGCATCTCGAATTAATCCGGGTGCTCTTGTTGTCTTTCACAGATCCCATTATTGACCTCTTTCTTCGGTATTTTTCTACCACGCGGGATGCACTGTGTGACAACATACCCTTCCTGCATGAGTATAGCTGAGAATGCATCACCTACAAAAGAAAAAAAAAATCAAACATCAGCATTCAACACACAGCTAGCTAGCTCCACACATATTCTTAAAAGCTACCATGTGAGCTACGTACATACACACTTGCCAATGATTCATACCATGTGAGCGCTCATACCAGTCGTCAAAAAAAAAAACATAGCTACATAACCTTGCCAAGCTAGCTAGCTACGTGCCCTTACCATGCATAGATCGTATACACGATTGGCAAAAGAAAATAGATTCACGTGACTGCAGCGTACCTGACTAACGGGAGTACGCGGTGGAGATTGCTGGCCCATCGTCTCGCCGACGGGAGTATGTGGATGACCTCCGGCTGCCTGCGGACACGATCGTTCGAAATCCATCTGGTCTCCGGGAATTGATGGACCGGCAGGAGGCTGCTGGGGCTGGAAATTCTGCTGATCTTAACAGCGTGAAGGTGGAGGAAGATGGCCGGCGGCGTCGCCCGGCCGGATGTGTAGTGCGATCGCTCGGCGGCGGCTCGCGTGTACCTGTAGATGCGATCGATCCGTGGTGGCACCTGGCCGTACGTGGACTCCCGTGGAAAAGGACTCGGTTAGTCAACCCTAGTACTAATGTAACGGGTTTGGGCTAATCAACCCGGTAGGGGGAGAACCTCCGTTGTGGATTGTGAGGGAGTATGTACACCTAGGGGTATAGACTCATTTTCCTATATATACATACATATATATATATATATATATATATATATATATATATATATATATATATATAGTCAAAAGCTTTCCTATCAAACAATCTACTAGACATAGCAATCATGGCCATCCATCTCGTGTTGAGATTCCATATGCGTCTGGTCCAAACTTTCCCTGGTTAGAGCATGTCTAACAGACCCCCTAAATGGCCCAAACCCGTATAATAACCGCCGATATACGGGTTTGGGCTCTACCCGGCCATCTAGCACGCCCCGTAAATGGACCACCCCGGACGATTTTTTACAAGTTTGGGTAGGGGACGGCCCGTCGACCCCTACATGTGCGGGCCGGGAGGAGATATAGAGGTCCAACCCCTCACCTTTTCCCCCATCGCGCGCGAACCTCCCAACCGCCGCCGCCGCCGCCGGAAATCCGCCTCCTCGCCATCCCCGGCCACCGCGTGGCCAGATCTCGCCGCCATGGACTCCTCGCAAGCCCCTCCCACCGCCGACGGCGCGGCACCCATGTCCGAGGTGGTGAATACTGCCACCGTCGACGCCGCGGCCTCCGCCGATGTCGCCGCCATCATCTCGGCCACCATGCCGATGAAGAGGAAGAGGATCCCGAAGCTCTTGTTCGACACACCGCCGGGGCCTGCGGTTGCGACGGCGGCGGGGCGGCGGCGGCCACTGTTGCTACGCCAGAGAGGGTGAAGTCATTCGCGACGAGGGGGCGGCCGCCAAAGGTGAAGAAGGCCGCGACGCCTGCAGCGGACGATCCGCCCACGCAGGTGGTCGCCGAGGTTCCGTCACCGGTCGTTCTGCCTGCTCCCACGCCGCCCACGCCGCGGTTGCCCACGCCGCCGCCCGCTGGTGCCCGCCAGGTGCTCGACGAAGTGCCTGCGGCTGCTGCCGCGACATCCTACATGGATATGCTCAACGCTTCTGCGGTGGACTTGGATTCGGGCATTGGTGGCTTCGACGACGAGTACGGTGACTATGGCGAGGATGAAGAGGCGGACGAAGAGGTGGACGACGACGTGGTTGAGGTGGACGAGGCTACTGCGCGGCGGAGCAAATCGGGGAAGCAGCCCAACTACACCGAGATTGAAGATGTCACATTGGTCCGTGCGTGGGGCAAAGTGTCTATGGATGCTGCCACCGGCACCGATCAAACCGGCAAGCGCTATTGGCAACGAATTGAGGATCTTTACCACAAGCTCAAGCCTCGCACGAAGACTTTGGCGGATCGATCCTACCGCTCCCTTGAAGGCAGGTGGAACGCGATCAAGCCAGCTTGTTCTCGTTGGAGCGCTGCCATGGACCAAGTGGCGGATAATCCACCAAGTGGATGTGTGGCAACGGACTACGTAAGTTTTGTGACAGATTTCTTGTGCAAACTATGTGTTCTTGCGTAAACATCACACTACATTGTTGTTGTGCAGCCCAAGTATGCTCAATTGCGGTACAAAGATATGGCCGGGTCAAAGAACAAGGAATTTCAGTTTGAGCATTGCTTCAAATTGCTCCAACACCTTCCCAAGTGGAAGTTGAGGGACGAAGAGCCAAAGTGCAAGAAGGAGGCAATGCTCAACATGGATGATGAAGAGGAAGACATGGGTGGTCGCAACGTAGGCAAGCCCGAGGGCACCAAGAAGGCGAAGGAGAGGCAGAGGCTAGAAGCCGAGGCAGCTAGCTTCAAGGACAAGATGGATCAGCACATTAGGGCAAAGGAGGAAATAGCATTCAAGACATTGGAGACCAAGGTCCTCATCACCGAGAAGAAAAAGGAGGTGAAGCTTGCCAAGGTGGCTGCAAAAAGAGAGGAGGCTATGCCGAGGATCATGATGATGAACACCAAGGACATGGACGAGGATCAACTGCTGTGGTGGAAGGAGAGCAAGGCCGAGATCATGGCGAGGAAGTTGCAGGCGCGTCAAGCTCGCGAGGCATCCAACCTTGGTGCTTCAACTTCGGTGAGTGGTGGTGCCGACGGTGGGCTGCAAGATTGATGTGGATCGCGTTGGTGGTGGCAGTACTTTTGGGAAACTCTATACCTAGAACATGACCTATGAACTTGTTGATCTATTTGTGATGTAAAACTATGGATTATGCATCGCATATCTTGAATCTGCCATATTTTGATATGCTTGTGTAGTTGTGCTAAACCCTGCAAAACCCTGTTTTGTGAGGGGCCAAAAGCTCGTGCGAGCTAGCAGACCCCCTACCCCCACCCCGTAAAACAGAATATTCTGTTTTACGGGGTGGGAGTAGGGGGTCTGCTAGCTCGCCCGAGTTTTTGGCCGGCGAAATGCGTATACAGGGCCCTCTACACGCGTTTTAGGGGGCGAAAACATAAGGGGTCTGTTAGACATGCTCTTACAATTTCTCTCTTTAGCAATGTGTGTCACATAATACCTCTTTGGACTGGTGTGGGGCCCATTCACTGCAATTGCCCACGCCATAGGCCTGCTGCGCTGCCCATTGCCCAGGCCATAGGCCTGCCACCAAGTTCACTAGCGACCACCAAGTTGGGTTCCAATGGTTGAAAAGTTCCACCCCATCCGGTTTATAGCCAAACCTCGCCACAGCTCTTTCTACCGATCCCGTTTTCCAGCGCATGAGTTCCTCTGCGACTGTTCCTCTGTCCTGCCCATCCCACTCTCGACCTCACCGTCTCCGTCGCGCCCCGGTGCACCACCGCGCCGATTCGATGCTCCTGCGCGTCGCCGGATGACCTATTGCCCCCAACCTCTCCGTCATGTGGCCCCTGTTCTTCTGCTTGCCGCCGGCCGCGACACTTCTGCCTCAGTTGTGAGCCCAAACTCCCATGCTCCTTCTCGCCACGGGGCTCGACCCTGCCGCTGCCACCGTGTAGTCGCTGCACCTTGCTCCCATGTTCCTGCCCCGGTCCTCCAGTGTCGTCCAAGTTCGATTGGCCAAATTTTATCGCCCACCTCAGAGATTCGTGAATTTCGAGAAAAAAACGAAATTTCGAAGGAAAAATTCAAATATTTCGGACAAATACGAATGCGTCCACTTAAATCTTTCGGGCGAAATTTTCGAAACATATCTCGAAATTCGAGGTACCGATCTGAAAAATACATATCACTTGTTTAAAAAGCTGATCAACCCCGAAGCACCTAGAGGTACCGAGCTGAACATAACTAGTTGCTACACTTCTTTAGTAGACAATCAGGTACATCCGTACATGACCATCCAATACCAAGCGGCAAGCCTGGTTAGCTTCTGTCTACAATAGATGATCGATCGTGAACTGCACGCCAGTACAGGACCATGCAAAAATAAAAGACAATCACGTACAGGAGCGAGAGCTGGCGAAAAAGTAGAGCGGTCAGTCTAATTGAGAACGTTGTTACGGCAGACCTGAAGCATTGTTGAGCAGCGCGGCGTCAACGCCGTCTCTCGGACTGCTGCCTTCATTGGGTTGCTCATTGCTGCCTTCGGTTTGCTTTCCCTTCTCCCTTCCTCCGCCTGCCATGATCACAGCAGTCACGCCGCCGGTTCAATCTAGCGACCAGGAGACGGAAAACCTAGTTCCTACGTTGACTTGCGGCTACCTGTGTATATTACGTACGCACATCTAACAAGGAACGGGCCAGGACTCCTAGCTGGGCCGAAACATTTAAAAAAGGCCAAAATTTTCGGACGATATGGGCCTTCTCTCGCCCCATGACGAGATCCGTTAATTTCGAGAAATTCGGACGAAATTTCGAAGAAATTTTGAACACTGCCTCCGATGCCCCTGCTCCTACACTCATACGCAGCCTGAATCTTCCCTGCACTGTTCTCATCTTTCAGCCTGCCCAGAACCCCACCACGAAGAGACGCGCGAGATCCTCCCGTTTACGTTATCAAGCGCTGGATTGGGGTCGGGTCCGCTGCCGCCTCGAACTGCCCCTGGAGCAAGAACGTGCAGACACGAGTTTGAGGCAGCTTGGAAACGGTGATGAGAAGGAGCAGGCGCTGCTCTCGCTGTCCCAAATCCCAATGCCACATGAGGCATACACGAGCCACATCCTGATGTGCTCGAAACCAAGGAATCCAATGTAAGCATCACGTCACCCTCTGCTGATTCCACATATGATTCCCTGTGCTATCTGTGTAACGAACTAACGATTGAGAATTTGAGGTTATATTATCTGCCCACAACCTGTTTTTGTCCTAATGTCTGATAGTTTTAGAATAGAAGCATCGTTCATAAGTTGTCTTGCTTTTAGAAGTCAGTGGACACACCAGTTTCAATTTTCAGAAATTGCAAGTGCAGGTACCCTGTTTAAGAAGTGCAGGTAATTTATCAATGAAGGAGCCGCTAGTTATTAGGTAATGCGTCTCTAAAAAACATTGCCAAGCTCCTTCGTTGCTGGATATGGACCATAGAATTATTCTACACTCTCAGTATGAACTAATCAGTATCACCGTTGTATCATCATTAAGATGAGGCTCAACAACTTTTTGCACTGACAGTTTATTAGCTTCTGAGTAAGGAACATAACATTCCTTACATTAAATTTTTGCTTCTTTTAATCACTGTAGAGGAGACAAAGAACAAGCGGCCATGGATTATGGTGGTTTTAATTATGATTGTAGACCTGAGTTGCTGCTACGTATATACTCCCAAAGTTCACGATGCCTGCACCAGAATGGCATTGTTGTTTCATCGACCGCGTAACGGTGTACCAGTGTACACAGAGGCGGCGAACCGGATCGTCGCCAATAAAATCCCGTCTTCATAGTACAGCACCCCTCTCCTTCCTCTACAGACATTCTACAGCCAGGGTTCATAGCTGACAGCAAAGTCTGAATACAAATTCTCCTACACCGCATTGTACACAGTTCTAAGTGAAGAGCAGAATGCTGTAAAACAGAATCCAGAATAGAACATGTGGGATTGTGGGCTGTTTGTGCTTTATATCTGACTGTGCTCACGGGGTGTAATGGGGCATTGTGGGTTGTCCAAGTCTGTGAAGGCGAGGCATTTTTGGCCGCTCCTTGGATGGTCTAGGACTCGGGGGACTACAAGCTTGATGTCGAGGGCAGATCTGGCGCCATGCATGCAGGGGCGGACCCTGAAAAAACAGCTATGACTGTATCAAGCAAATATTTGCTCTTTTTTGTACCTTTTATAACATGCATTGTATGAAGAAACAGGAAAAACGATAAGTTTTTAAATGACAATCAAGCATGTGTGTGCAAATCTAGTGGATTGATTCTTCATTTACAAGATCTATCCATTTTGTTTATTTTTTGGTCTCAACTGTTTTTTTTTTGGGCAATACAAACTAGAATTCCAATAATTATTATTTAAAGTGTTATAAAGATGAGGAGGAAAGTTGTCCCATACTCCCTCCCTCCTTGAATAAGTGTACCTCTAGAATTGGTCTTGGTCAAACTTTTTAAAATTTGACAAACTTTATACAAAATAATATCAATATGTACGATATAAAATCCACGTATTATAAAAGGTATATTTCAGAATGAATCTAACGATACCAATTTAGTATCATAAATGTTGTTACATTTTCCAATAAAATTGGTCAAACTTTAAAACAATTGACTTCCATAAAATTCCATGAAAGGAAAACGTACATGAGGGAGTAATGATGAAAAGTGCAGACTCTCTCCGTCCGATATTAAGTGTACTTTTTTCTTTTCCGTTGGTCAAACTTATTAAACTTTGACTAACTTTATAGGAAAAAGTACTAGCATTTATGACGCCAAATTAGTATCAATAGATTTGTTTTGACATGAAGTTTCGAAATATACCATTTGATGTCATATATGTTGCTAAAATTTTCAATAAATTTGGTTAAATTTTAAAAAGTTTGACTAAGTGTAAAATTAGATGTACACTTATTCGTGGACAGAGGGAGTATGCCTCAAATGTTTCCTATGAATACCTTTTAAAGTTTTTGATCTTTTACATGGTATAATTATTGTTCTCAAAGGTTTAATCCGTTAAAATGGGCAGTCTTGTGAAGGAAGTACCAAAATTGTAGTACTTTTAGGGTCATTTAGATGCATCTTGCCTTTTTCACCCGTCTTCAAATGAATTTTCGTGTCAATAACAAAACTATTCAAAATAAAACTAGAACCTTTATTATTCTCATGTAGAACCATTGCGCCACTGGCATGCACACCTTTCGTTCGCACGAGTGGCTCCCTTTTAAAGTTTTTGATTTTTTTACACTGTGAAATTATTGTTCTCAAATGTTTAATCCGAGAAAATGGGGAGTCTTGTTCAGGAAGTACCAAAATTGTAGTACTTGTAGGGTCATTTAGATGCATCATGCGTTTTTCACCCGTCTTCAAATGAATTTCCATGTCAACAACAAAACTATTCAAAATAAATCTAGAAACCTTTTTATTCTCATGTAGAACCATCGCGCTACTAGCACGCAAACCTTTCGTTCGCAAGAGCGGCTCCATTTTAAAGTTTTTAATATTTTACATCGTGAAATTATTGTTCTCAAAGGTTTAATCCAATAAAATGGGGAGCCTTGTGAAGGAAGTACCAAAATTGTAGTACTTTTAGGGTCATTTAGATGCATCTTGCGTTTTTAACCCGTCTTCAGATAAATTTTTGTGCCAATAACAAAACTATTCAAAATAAAACTAGAACCCTTTTTATTCTTATGTAGAACCATTACGCTACTAGCAGGCACACCTTTCGTTCCCGCGAGTGGCTCCTTTTAAAGTTTTTGACTTTCTACATGGTGAAATTATTGTTCTCAAAGGTTTAATCCGTTAAAATTGGCAGTCTTGTGAATGAAGTACCAAAATTGTAGTACTTTTAGGGTCATTTAGATGCATCTTGCCTTTTTCACCCGTCTTCAAATGAATTTTCGTGTCAATAACAAAATTATTCAAAATAAAACTAGAACCCTTATTATTCTCATGTAGAACCGTTGTGCTACTAGCACACACACCTTTTGTTCGCACGAGTGGCTCCCTTTTGAATTTTTTGAACTTTTACGTGGTTAATTTTTTTTCAAAGGTTTAATCCGATACAACGGGGAGTCTTGTGAAGGAAGTACCAAAATCGTAATAGTTTTAGGGTCATTTAGATGCATCTAGTGTTTTTACCCATCTTCAAATGAATTTTCGTGTCAATAAAAAAACTATTCAAAATAAAACTAGAACCCCTTTTATTCTCACGTAGAACCATTGCGCCACTAGCATGCACACCTTTCGTTCGCACGAGTGGCTCCCTTTTAAAGTTTTTGATTTTTTACATTGTGAAATTATTGTTCTCAAATGTTTAATCCGAGAAAATGGGGAGTCTCGTGAAGGAAGAACCAAAATTGTATTACTTTTAGGGTCATTTAGATGCATCTTGAGTTTTTCACCCGTCTTCGGATGAATTTCCGTGATAATAACAAAAATATTCAAAATAAAACTATAACTCTTTTTATTCTCGCGTAAAAACGTTACTCTACTAGCACACACACCTTTCGTCCGCACAAGTGACTCTCTTTTAAAGTTTTTGATCTTTTACGCGGTGAAATTATTGTTCTAAAATGTTTAATCCGATAAAATGGAGAGTCTTATGAAAGTAGTACCAAAATTGTAGTACTTTTAGGTTCATTTAGATGCATATTGCGTTTTTCACCCGTCTTCAAATGAATTTCCGTGTCAATAACAAAATATTCAAAATAAAACTAGAACCTCTATTATTCTCATGTAGAACCGTTGCGCTACTAGCACGCGCACCTTTTGTTCGGACGAGCGACTCCCTTTTAAGTTTTTGAAGTTTTACATGGTAAAATTATTTTTCTCAAAGGTTTAAATCCGATAAAAATGGGGAGTCTTGTAAATGAAGTACCAAAATTGTAGTGCTTTTAGGGTCATTTAGATGCATCTTGCGTATTTGACCCGTCTTCAGATGAATTTCCGTGTCAATAACAAAACTATTCAAAATAAAACTAGTACCCTTTTTATTCTCATGTAGAACCATCACGCTACTAGCACACACACCTTTTGTTCGCACGAGTGGATCCCTTTTAAAGTATTTGATCTTTTACATGGTGAAATTATTGTTCTCAAAGTTTAATCCGATAAAATGGGGAGTCTTGTGAAGGAAGTACCAAAATTGTAGTACTTTTAGGGTCATTTAGATGCATCTTGCGTTTTTAACCCGTCTTTAGATAAATTTTTTGTGCCAATAACAAAACTATTCAAAAATAAAACTAGAACCCTTTTTATTCTTATGTAGAACCATTACGCTACTAGCAGGCACACCTTTCGTTCCCGAGTGGCTCCTTTTAAAGTTTTTGACTTTCTACATGGTGAAATTATTGTTCTCAAAGGTTTAATCCGTTAAAATTGGCAGTCTTGTGAATGAAGTACCAAAATTGTAGTACTTTTAGGGTCATTTAGATGCATCTTGCCTTTTTCACCCGTCTTCAAATGAATTTTCGTGTCAATAACAAAATTATTCAAAATAAAACTAGAACCCTTATTATTCTCATGTAGAACCGTTGTGCTACTAGCACACACACCTTTTGTTCGCACGAGTGGCTCCCTTTGAATTTTTTGAACTTTTACGTGGTTAATTTTTTTTCAAAGGTTTAATCCGATACAACGGGGAGTCTTGTGAAGGAAGTACCAAAATCGTAATAGTTTTAGGGTCATTTAGATGCATCTAGTGTTTTTACCCATCTTCAAATGAATTTTCGTGTCAATAAAAAAACTATTCAAAATAAAACTAGAACCCCTTTTATTCTCACGTAGAACCATTGCGCCACTAGCATGCACACCTTTCGTTCGCACGAGTGGCTCCCTTTTAAAGTTTTTGATTTTTTACATTGTGAAATTATTGTTCTCAAATGTTTAATCCGAGAAATGGGGAGTCTCGTGAAGGAAGAACCAAAATTGTATTACTTTAGGTCATTTAGATGCATCTTGAGTTTTTTCACCCGTCTTCGGATGAATTTCCGTGATAATAACAAAAATATCAAAATAAACTATAACACTTTTTATTCTCGCGTAAAAACGTTACTCTACTAGCACAACACACCTTCGTCCGCACAATGACTCTCTTTTAAAGTTTTTGATCTTTTACGCGGTAAATTATTGTACTAAAATGTTTAATCCATGGAGAGTCTTGAAAGTAGTACCAAAATTGTAGTACTTTTAGTTCATTAAGATGCATATTGCGTTTTTCACCCGTCTCAAATGAATTTCCGTGTCAATTAACAAAATATCAAAATAAAACTAGAACCTCTATTATTCTCATGTAGAACCGTTGCGCTACACGCACCTTTGTTCGACGAGCGACTCCCTTTTAAGTTTTTTTGAAGTTTTTTACATGTAAAATTATATTTTCTCAAAGGTTTAAATCCGATAAAATGGGGAGTCTTGTAAATGAAGTACCAAAATGTAGTGCTTTAGGGTCATTAGATGCATCTTGCGTATTTGACCCGTCTTCATAGAATTTCCGTGTCAATAACAAAACTATTCAAAATAAAACTAGTACCCTTTTATTCTCATGTAACCATCACGCTACTAGCACACACACCTTTGTTCGCACATGATCCCTTTTAAAGATTTGATCTTTACATGGTGAAATTATTGTTCTCAAAGATTAATCCGATAAAATGGGGAGTCTTGTGAAGGAAGTACCAAAATTGTAGTACTTTTAGGTCATTTAGATGCATCTTGCGTTTTTAACCCGTCTTTAGATAAATTTTGTGCCAATAACAAAACTATTCAAAAAAACTAGAACCCTTTTTATCTTATGTAGAACCATTACGCTACTACAGGCACACCTTTCGTTCCCGCGAGTGGCTCCTTTAAAGTTTTGACTTTCTACATGTGAAATTATTGTTCTCAAAGTTTAATCCGTTTTATAATGGCATTCTTGTGAATGAAGTACCAAAATTGTAGTACTTTTAGGGTCATTTAGATGCATCTTGCCTTTTCACCCGTCTTCAAATGATTTTTCGTGTCAATAAACAAAAATTATTCAAAATAAAACTAGAACCCTTATTATTCTCATGTAAAACCATTGTGCTACTAGCACACCCACACCTTTTGTTCGCACGAGTGGCTCCCTTTGAATTTTTTGAACTTTTACGTGGTTAATTTTTTTTCAAGGTTTAAATCCGATAAAACGGGAGTCTTGGTGAAGGAAGTACCAAAATCGTAATAGTTTTAGGGTCATTTAGATGCATCTAGTGTTTTTACCCATCTTCAAATGAATTTTCGTGTCAATAAAAAAACTATTCAAAATAAAAAACTAACCCCTTTTATTCTCACGTAGAACCATTGCGCACTAGCATGCACACCTTTCGTTCGCACTAGTGCTCCCTTTTAAAGTTTTTGATTTTTTACATTGTGAAATTATTGTTCTCAAAAGTTTAATCCAAGAAAATGGGGAGTCTCGTGAAGAAGAACCAAAATTGTATTACTTTTAGGTCATTTAGATGCATCTTGTGTTTTTCACCCGTCTTCGGATGAATTTCCGTGACAATAACAAAATATTAAAAATAAAACTATAACTCTTTTATTCTCGCGTAAAAACGTTACTCTACTAGCACACACACCTTTCGTCCGCAATGGCTCTCTTTTAAAGTTTTTGATCTTTTACGCGGTGAAATTATTGTTCTAAAATGTTTAATCCGATAAATGGAGAGTCTTATGAAAGTAGTACCAAAATTGTAGTACTTTAGGTTCATTTAGATGCATATTGCGTTTTTCACCCGTCTTCAAATGAATTTCCGTGTCAATAACAAAATATTCAAAATAAAACTAGAACCTCTATTATTCTCTGTAGAACCGTTGCGCTACTAGCACGCGCACCTTTTGTTCGGACGAGCGACTCCCTTTTAAGTTTTTTGAAGTTTACATGGTAAAATTATTTTTCTCAAAGGTTTAAATCCGATAAAATGGGGAGTCTTGTAAATGAAGTACCAAAATTGTAGTGCTTTTAGGGTCATTTAGATGCATCTTGCGTATTTGACCCGTCTTCAGATGAATTTCCGTGTCAATAACAAAACTATTCAAAATAAAACTAGTACCCTTTTTATTCTCATGTAGAACCATCACGCTACTAGCACACACCTTTCGTTCGCACGAGTGGCTCCCTTTAAAGTATTTGATCTTTTACATGGTGAAATTTTGTTCCTCAAAGTTTAATCCGATAAAATGGGGAGCCTTGTGAAGGAAGTACCAAAATTGTAGTACTTTTAGGGTCATTTTAGATGCATCTTGCGTTTTTAACCCGTCTTCAGATAAATTTTTGTGCCAATAACAAAACTATTCAAATAAAACTAGAACCCTTTTTATTCTTATGTAGAACCATTACGCTACTAGCAGGCACACCTTTCGTTCCCGCGAGTGGCTCCCTTTTAAAGTTTTTGACTTTCTACATGGTGAAATTATTGTTCTCAAAGGTTTAATCCGTTAAAATTGGCAATCTTGTGAATGAAGTAGCAAAATGTAGTACTTTTAGGGTCATTTAGATGCATCTTGCCTTTTTCACCGTCTTCAAATGAATTTTCGTGTCAATACAAAATTATTCAAAATAAAACTAGAACCCTTATTTTCAGTAGAACCGTTGCTACTAGCACACACACCTTTGTTCGCACGAGTGGCTCCCTTTTGAATTTTTGAACTTTACGTGGTTAATTTTTTTTTTCAAAGGTTTAATCCGAAAAAACGGGGAGTCTTGTGAAGGAAGTACCAAAATCGTAATATTTTAGGGTCTTTAGATGCATCTAGTGTTTTTACCCATCTTCAAATGAATTTTCGTGTCAATAAAAAAACTATTCAAAATAAAACTAGAACCCCTTTTATTCTCACGTAGAACCATTGCGCCACACATGCACACCTTTCGTTCGCACGAGTGGCTCCCTTTTAAAGTTTTTGATTTTTTACATTGTGAAATTATTGTTCTCAAATGTTTAATCCGAGAAAATGGGGAGTCTCGGAAGTAAGAACCAAAATTGTATTACTTTTAGGGTCATTTAGATGCATCTGTGTTTTTCACCCGTCTTCGGATGAATTTCCGTGACAATAACAAAATATTCAAAATAAAACTATAACTCTTTTTATTCTCGCATAAACGTTACTCTACTAGCACACACACCTTTCGTCCGCACAAGTGGCTCTCTTTTAAAGTTTTTGATCTTTTACCGGTGAAATTATTGTTCTAAAATGTTTAATCCGATAAAATGGAGAGTCTTATGAAGTAGTACCAAAATTGTAGTACTTTTAGTTCATTTAGATGCATATTTCGTTTTTCACCCGTCTTCAAATGAATTTCCGTGTCAATAACAAAATATTCAAAATAAAACTAGAACCTCTATTATTCTCATGTAGAACCGTTGCGCTACTAGCACGCGCACCTTTTGTTCGGACGAGCGACTCCCTTTTAAGTTTTTGAAGTTTTACATGGTAAAATTATTTTTCTCAAAGGTTTAAATCCGATAAAATGGGGAGTCTTGTAAATGAAGTACCAAAATTGTAGTGCTTTTAGGGTCTTTAGATGCATCTTGCGTATTTGACCCGTCTTCAGATGATTTCCGTGTCAATAACAAAACTATTCAAAATAAATCTAGAAACCTTTTATTCTCATGTAGAACCATCACGCTACTAGCACACACACCTTTCGTTCGCACGAGTGGCCCATTTTAAAGTATTTGATCTTTTACATGGTGAAATTATTGTTCTCAAAGTTTAATCCGATAAATGGGGAGTCTTGTGAAGAAGTACCAAAATTGTAGTACTTTTAGGGTCATTTAGATGCATCTTGCGTTTTAAACCGTCTTAGATAAATTTTTGTGCCAATAACAAAACTATTCAAAATAAAACTAGAACCCTTTTTATTCTTATGTAGAACCATTACGCTACTAGCAGGCACACCTTTCGTTCCCGCGAGTGGCTCCCTTTAAAGTTTTTGACTTTCTACATGGTGAATTATTGTTCTCAAAGGTTTAATCCGTTAAAATTGGCAGTCTTGTGAATGAAGTACCAAAATTGTAGTACTTTTAGGGTCATTTTGATGCATCTTGCCTTTTTCACCCGTCTTCAAATGATTTTCGTGTCAATAACAAAATTATTCAAAATAAAACTAGAACCCTTATTATTCTCATGTGAACCGTTGTGCTACTAGCACACACCTTTTGTTCGCACGAGTGGCTCCCTTTTGAATTTTTTGAACTTTTACGTGGTTAATTTTTTTTTCAAAGGTTTAATCCGTAAAACGGGGAGTCTTGTGAAGGAAGTACCAAAATCGTAATAGTTTTAGGGTCATTTAGATGCATCTAGTGTTTTTACCCATCTTCAAATGAATTTTCGTGTCAAAAAAAAATATTCAAATAAAACTAACCCCTTTTATTCTCACGTAGAACCATTGCGCCACTAGCATGCACACCTTCGTTCGCACGAGTGGCTCCCTTTTAAAGTTTTTGATTTTTTACATTGTGAAATTATTGTTCTCAAATGTTTAATCCGAGAAAATGGGGAAGTCGTGAAGGAAGAACCAAAATTGTATTACTTTTAGGGTCATTTAGATGCATCTTGTTTTTCACCCGTCTTCGGATGAATTTCCGTGATAATAACAAAAATATTCAAAATAAAACTATAACTCTTTTTATTCTCACGTAAAAACGTTACTCTACTAGCACACACACCTTTCGTCCGCACAAGTGACTCTCTTTTAAAGTTTTTGATCTTTACGCGGTGAAATTATTGTTCTAAAATGTTTAATCCGATAAAATGGAGAGTCTTATGAAAGTAGTACCAAAATTGTAGTACTTTAGGTTCATTTAGATGCATATTGCGTTTTTCACCCGTCTTCAAATGAATTTCCGTGTCAATAACAAAATATTCAAAATAAAACTAGAACCTCTATTATTCTCATGTAGAACCGTTGCGCTACTAGCACGCGCACCTTTTGTTCGGACGAGCGACTCCTTTTAAGTTTTTTGAAGTTTACATGGTAAAATTATTTTTCTCAAAGGTTTAAATCCGATAAAATGGGGAGTCTTGTAAATGAAGTACCAAAATTGTAGTGCTTTTAGGGTCATTTAGATGCATCTTGCGTATTTGACCCGTCTTCAGATGAATTTCCGTGTCAATAACAAAACTATTCAAAATAAAAACTAGTACCCTTTTATTCTCATGTAGAACCATCACGCTACTAGCACACACACCTTTTGTTCGCACGAGTGGCTCCCTTTTAAAGTATTTGATCTTTTACATGGTGAAATTATTGTTCTCAAAGTTTAATCCGATAAAATGGGGAGTCTTGTGAAGGAAGTACCAAAATAGTACTTTTAGGGTCATTTAGATGCATCTTGCGTTTTTAACCCGTCTTTAGATAAACTTTTGTGCCAATAACAAAACTATTCAAAATAAAACTAGAACCCTTTTTATTCTTATGTAGAACCATTACGCTACTAGCAGGCACACCTTTCGTTCCCGCGAGTGGCTCCTTTTAAAGTTTTTGACTTTCTACATGGTGAAATTATTGTTCTCAAGGTTTAATCCGTTAAAATTGGCAGTCTTGTGAATGAAGTACCAAAATTGTAGTACTTTTAGGGTCATTAGACGCATCTTGCCTTTTTCACCCGTCTTCAAATGAATTTTCGTGTCAATAACAAAATTATTCAAAATAAAACTAGAACCCTTATTATCTCATGTAGAACCATTGTGCTACTAGCACACACACCTTTTGTTCGCAACGAGTGGCTCCCTTTTGAATTTTTTGAACTTTTACGTGTTAATTTTTTTTTTCAAAGGTTTAATCCGATAAAACGGGGAGTCTTGTGAAGGAAGTACCAAAATCGTAATAGTTTTAGGGTCATTTAGATGCATCTAGTGTTTTTTACCCATCTTCAAATGAATTTTCGTGTCAATAAAAAAACTATTCAAAATAAAACTAGAACCCCTTTTATTCTCACGTAGAACATTGCGCCACTAGCATGCACACCTTTCGTTCGCACGAGTGGCTCCCTTTTAAAGTTTTTGATTTTTTACATTGTGAAATTATTGTTCTCAAATGTTTAATCCGAGAAAATGGGAGTCTCGTGAAGGAAGAACCAAAATTGTATTACTTTTAGGGTCATTTAGATGCATCTTGTGTTTTTCACCGTCTTCGGATGAATTTCCGTGACAATAACAAAAATATTCAAATAAAACTATAACTCTTTTTATTCTCGCGTAAAAACGTTACTCTACTAGCACACACACCTTTCGTCCGCACAAGTGGCTCTCTTTTAAAGTTTTTGATCTTTTTACGCGGTGAAATTATTGTTCTAAAATGTTTAATCCGTTAAAATGGAGAGTCTATGAAAGTAGTACCAAAATTGTAGTACTTTTAGGTTCATTTAGATGCATATTGCATTTTTCACCCGTCTTCAAATGAATTTCCGTGTCAATAACAAAATATTCAAATAAAACTAGAACCTCTATTATTCTCATGTAAAACCGTTGCGCTACTAGCACGCGCACCTTTTGTTCGGACGAGCGACTCCCTTTTAAGTTTTTTGAAGTTTACATGGTAAAATTATTTTTCTCAAAGGTTTAAATCCGATAAAATGGGAGTCTTGTAAATGAAGTACCAAATTGTAGTGCTTTTAGGGTCATTTAGATGCAATCTTGCGTATTTGACCCGTCTTCAGATGAATTTCCGTGTCAATAACAAAACTATTCAAAATAAAACTAGTACCCTTTTTATTCTCATGTAGAACCATCACGCTACTAGCACACACACCTTTTGTTCGCACGAGTGGCTCCCTTTTAAAGTATTTGATCTTTTACATGGTGAAATTATTGTTCTCAAAGTTTAATCCGATAAAATGGGGAGTCTTGTGAAGGAAGTACCAAAATTGTAGTACTTTTAGGGTCATTTAGATGCATCTTGCGTTTTTAACCCGTCTTAGATAAATTTTTTGTGCCAAACAAAACTATTCAAAATAAAACTAGAACCCTTTTTATCTTATGTAAACCATTACGCTACTAGCAGGCACACCTTTCGTTCCCGCGAGTGGCTCCTTTTAAAGTTTTTGACTTTCTACATGGTGAAATTATTGTTCTCAAAGGTTTAATCCGTTAAAATTGGCAGTCTTGTGAATGAAGTACCAAAATTGTAGTACTTTTAGGTCATTTAGATGCATCTTGCCTTTTTCACCCGTCTTCAAATGAATTTTCGTGTCAATAACAAAATTATTCAAAATAAAACTAGAACCCTTATTATTCTCATGTAGAACCATTGTGCTACTAGCACACACACACCTTTTGTTCGCACGAGTGGCTCCCTTTTGAATTTTTTGAACTTTTACGTGGTTAATTTTTTTTTCAAAGGTTTAATCCGATAAAACGGGGAGTCTTGTGAAGGAAGTAACCAAAATCGTAATAGTTTTAGGGTCATTTAGATGCATCTAGTGTTTTTACCCATCTTCAAATGAATTTTCGTGTCAATAAAAAAACTATTCAAAATAAAACTAGAACCCCTTTTATTCTCACGTAGAACCATTGCGCCACTAGCATGCACACCTTTCGTTCGCACGAGTGGCTCCCTTTTAAAGTTTTTGATTTTTACATTGTGAAATTATTGTTCTCAAATGTTTAATCCGAGAAAATGGGGAGTCTCGTGAAGGAAGAACCAAAATTGTATTACTTTTAGGGTCATTTAGATGCATCTTGTGTTTTTCACCCGTCTTCGGATGAATTTCCGTGACAATAACAAAAATATTCAAAATAAAACTATAACTCTTTTATTCTCGCGTAAAAACGTTACTCTACTAGCACACACACCTTTCGTCCGCACAAGTGGCTCTCTTTTAAAGTTTTTGATCTTTTACGCGTGAAATTATTGTTCTAAAATGTTTAATCCGATAAATGGAGAGTCTTATGGAAGTAGTACCAAAATTGTAGTACTTTTAGGTTCATTTAGATGCATATTGCGTTTTTCACCCGTCTTCAAATGAATTTCCGTGTCAATAACAAAATATTCAAAATAAAACTAGAACCTCTATTATTCTCATGTAGAACCGTTGCGCTACTAGCACGCGCACCTTTTGTTCGGACGAGCGACTCCCTTTTAAGTTTTTGAAGTTTACATGGTAAAATTATTTTTCTCAAAGGTTTAAATCCGATAAAATGGGGAGTCTTGTAAATGAAGTACCAAAATTGTAGTGCTTTAGGTCATTTAGATGCATCTTGCGTATTTGACCCGTCTTCAGATGAATTTCCGTGTCAATAACAAAACTATTCAAAATAAAACTAGTACCCTTTTATTCTCATGTAGAACCATCACGCTACTAGCACACACACCTTTCGTTCGCACGAGTGGCTCCCTTTTAAAGTATTTGATCTTTTACATGGTGAAATTATTGTTCTCAAAGTTTAATCCGATAAAATGGGGAGTCTTGTGAAGGAAGTACCAAAATTGTAGTACTTTTAGGGTCATTTAGATGCATCTTGCGTTTTTAACCCGTCTTCAGATAAATTTTTGTGCCATAACAAACTATTCAAAAAAAACTAGAACCCTTTTTATTCTTATGTAGAACCATTACGCTACTAGCAGGCACACCTTTCGTTCCCGCGAGTGGCTCCCTTTTAAAGTTTTTGACTTTCTACATGGTGAAATTATTGTTCTCAAAGGTTTAATCCATTAAAATTGGCAATCTTGTGAATGAAGTACCAAAATTGTTGTACTTTTAGGGTCATTTAGATGCATCTTGCCTTTTTCACCCGTCTTCAAATGAATTTTCGTGTCAATAACAAAATTATTCAAAATAAAACTAAAACCCTTATTATTCTCATGTAGAACCGTTGTGCTACTAGCACACACACCTTTTGTTCGCACGAGTGGCTCCCTTTTGAATTTTTTGAACTTTTACGTGGTTAATTTTTTTTTCAAAGGTTTAATCCGATAAAACGGGGAGTCTTGTGAAGGAAGTACCAAAATCGTAATAGTTTTAGGGTCATTTAGATGCATCTAGTGTTTTTACCCATCTTCAAATGAATTTTCGTGTCAATAAAAAAACTATTCAAAATAAAACTAGAACCCCTTTTATTCTCACGTAGAACCATTGCGCCACTAGCATGCACACCTTTCGTTCGCACGAGTGGCTCCCTTTTAAAGTTTTTGATTTTGTACATTGTGAAATTATTGTTCTCAAATGTTTAATCCGAGAAAATGGGGAGTCTCGTGAAGGAAGAACCAAAATTGTATTACTTTTAGGGTCATTTAGATGCATCTTGTGTTTTTCACCCGTCTTCGGATGAATTCCGTGACAATAACAAAAATATTCAAAATAAAACTATAACTCTTTTTATTCTCGCGTAAAAACGTTACTCTACTAGCACACACACCTTTCGTCCGCACAAGTGGCTCTCTTTTAAAGTTTTTGATCTTTTACGCGGTGAAATTATTGTTCTAAAATGTTTAATCCGATAAAATGGAGAGTCTTATGAAAGTAGTACCAAAATTGTAGTACTTTTAGGTTCATTTAGATGCATATTTCGTTTTTCACCCGTCTTCAAATGAATTTCCGTGTCAATAACAAAATATTCAAAATAAAACTAGAACCTCTATTATTCTCATGTAGAACCGTTGCGCTACTAGCACGCGCACCTTTGTTCGGACGAGCGACTCCCTTTTAAGTTTTTTGAAGTTTTACTGGTAAAATTATTTTTCTCAAAGGTTTAAATCCGATAAAATGGGAGCCTTGTAAATGAAGTACCAAAATTGTAGTGCTTTTAGGGTCATTTAGATGCATCTTGCGTATTTGACCCGTCTTCAGATGAATTTCCGTGTCAATAACAAAACTATTCAAAATAAAACTAGTACCCTTTTTATTCTCATGTAGAACCATCACGCTACTAGCACACAACTTTTGTTCGCACGAGTGGCTCCCTTTTAAAGTATTGATCTTTTACATGGTGAAAATTATTGTTCTCAAAGTTTAATCCGATAAAATGGGGAGTCTTGTGAAGGAAGTACCAAAATTGTAGTACTTTTAGGGTCATTTAGATGCATCTTGCGTTTTTAACCCGTCTTTAGATAAATTTTTTGGGCCAATAACAAAACTATTCAAAATAAAACTAGAACCCTTTTTATTCTTATGTAGAACCATTACGCTACTAGCAGGCACACCTTTCGTTCCCGCGAGTGGCTCCTTTTAAAGTTTTTGACTTTCTACATGGTGAAATTATTGTTCTCAAAGGTCTAATCCGTTAAAATTGGCAGTCTTGTGAATGAAGTACCAAAATTGTAGTACTTTAGGTCTTTAGATGCATCTTGCCTTTTTCACCCGTCTTCAATGAATTTTTCGTGTCAATAACAAAATTATTCAAAATAAAACTAGAACCCTTATTATTCTCATGTAGAACCATTGTGCTACTAGCACACACACACCTTTTGTTCGCACGAGTGGCTCCCTTTTGAATTTTTTGAACTTTTACGTGGTTAATTTTTTTTTCAAAGGTTTAATCCGATAAAACGGGAGTCTTGTGAAGGAAGTACCAAAATCGTAATAGTTTTAGGGTCATTTAGTGCATCTAGTTTTTACCCATCTTCAAATGAATTTTTGTGTCAATAAAAAAACTATTCAAAATAAAACTAGAACCCCTTTTATTCTCACGTAGAACCATTGCGCCACTAGCATGCACACCTTTCGTTCGCACGAGTGGCTCCCTTTAAAGTTTTTGATTTTTTACATTGTGAAATTATTGTTCTCAAATGTTTAATCCGAGAAAATGGGGAGTCTCGTGAAGAAGAACCAAAATTGTATTACTTTTAGGGTCATTTAGATGCATCTTGTGTTTTTCACCCGTCTTCGGATGAATTTCCGTGACAATAACAAAATATTCAAAATAAAACTATAACTCTTTTTATTCTCGCGTAAAAACGTTACTCTACTAGCACACACACCTTTCGTCCGCACAAGTGGCTCTCTTTTAAAGTTTTTGATCTTTTACGCGGTGAAATTATTGTTCTAAAATGTTTAATCCGATAAAATGGAGAGTCTTATGAAAGTAGTACCAAAATTGTAGTACTTTTAGGTTCATTTAGATGCATATTGCGTTTTTCACCCGTCTTCAAATGAATTTCCGTGTCAATAACAAAATATTCAAAATAAAACTAGAACCTCTATTATTCTCATGTAGAACCGTTGCGCTACTAGCACGCGCACCTTTTGTTCGGACGAGCGACTCCCTTGTAAGTTTTTTGAAGTTTTACATGGTAAAATTATTTTCTCAAAGTTTAAATCCGATAAAATGGGGAGTCTTGTAAATGAAGTACCAAAATTGTAGTGCTTTTAGGGTCATTTAGATGCATCTTGCGTATTTAACCCGTCTTCAGATGAATTTCCGTGTCAATAACAAAACTATTCAAAATAAAACTAGTACCCTTTTTATTCTCATGTAGAACCATCACGCTACTAGCACACACACCTTTCGTTCGCACGAGTGGCTCCCTTTTAAAGTATTTGATCTTTTACATGTGAAATTATTGTTCTCAAAGTTTAATCCGATAAAATGGGGAGTCTTGTGAAGGAAGTACCAAAATTGTAGTACTTTTAGGGTCATTTAGATGCATCTTGCGTTTTTAACCCGTCTTCAGATAAATTTTTGTGCCAATAACAAAACTATTCAAAATAAAACTAGAACCCTTTTTATTCTTATGTAGAACCATTACGCTACTAGCAGGCACACCTTTCGTTCCCGCGAGTGGCTCCCTTTTAAAGTTTTTGACTTTCTACATGGTGAAATTATTGTTCTCAAAGGTTTAATCCGTTAAAATTGGCAATCTTGTGAATGAAGTACCAAAATTGTAGTACTTTTAGGGTCATTTAGATGCATCTTGCCTTTTTCACCCGTCTTCAAATGAATTTTCGTGTCAATAACAAAATTATTCAAAATAAAACTAGAACCCTTATTATTCTCATGTAGAACCGTTGTGCTACTAGCACACACACCTTTTGTTCGCACGAGTGGCTCCCTTTTGAATTTTTTGAACTTTTACGTGGTTAATTTTTTTTTCAAAGGTTTAATCCGATAAAACGGGGAGTCTTGTGAAGGAAGTACCAAAATCGTAATAGTTTTAGGGTCATTTAGATGCATCTAGTGTTTTTACCCATCTTCAAATGAATTTTCGTGTCAATAAAAAAACTATTCAAAATAAAACTAGAACCCCTTTTATTCTCACGTAGAACCATTGCGCCACTAGCATGCACACCTTTCGTTCGCACGAGTGGCTCCCTTTTAAAGTTTTTGATTTTTACATTGTGAAATTATTGTTCTCAAATGTTTAATCCGAGAAAATGGGGAGTCTCGTGAAGGAAGAACCAAAATTGTATTACTTTTAGGGTCATTTAGATGCATCTTGTGTTTTTCACCCGTCTTCGGATGAATTTCCGTGACAATAACAAAAATATTCAAAATAAAACTATAACTCTTTTTATTCTCGCGTAAAAACGTTACTCTACTAGCACACACACCTTTCGTCCGCACAAGTGGCTCTCTTTTAAAGTTTTTGATCTTTTACGCGGTGAAATTATTGTTCTAAAATGTTTAATCCGATAAAATGGAGAGTCTTATGAAAGTAGTACCAAAATTGTAGTACTTTTAGGTTCATTTAGATGCATATTTCGTTTTGCACCCGTCTTCAAATGAATTTCCGTGTCTAACAAAATATTCAAAATAAAACTAGAACCTCTATTATTCTCATGTAGAACCGTTGCGCTACTAGCACGCGCACCTTTTGTTCGGACGAGCGACTCCCTTTTAAGTTTTTTGAAGTTTTACATGGTAAAATTATTTTTCTCAAAGGTTTAAATCCGATAAAATGGGGAGTCTTGTAAATGAAGTACCAAAATTGTAGTGCTTTTAGGGTCATTTAGATGCATCTTGCGTATTTGACCCGTCTTCAGATGAATTTCCGTGTCAATAACAAAACTATTCAAAATAAAACTAGTACCCTTTTTATTCTCATGTAGAACCATCACGCTACTAGCACACACACCTTTCGTTCGCACGAGTGGCTCCCTTTTAAAGTATTTGATCTTTTACATGGTGAAATTATTGTTCTCAAAGTTTAATCCGATAAAATGGGGAGTCTTGTGAAGGAAGTACCAAAATTGTAGTACTTTTAGGGTCATTTAGATGCATCTTGCGTTTTTAACCCGTCTTTAGATAAATTTTTGTGCCAATAACAAAACTATTCAAAATAAAACTAGAACCCTTTTTATTCTTATGTAGAACCATTACGCTACTAGCAGGCACACCTTTCGTTCCCGCGAGTGGCTCCCTTTTAAAGTTTTTGACTTTCTACATGGTGAAATTATTGTTCTCAAAGGTTTAATCCGTTAAAATTGGCAGTCTTGTGAATGAAGTACCAAAATTGTAGTACTTGTAGGGTCATTTAGATGCATCTTGCCTTTTTCACCCGTCTTCAAATGAATTTTCGTGTCAATAACAAAATTATTCAAAATAAAACTAGAACCCTTATTATTCTCATGTAGAACCGTTGTGCTACTAGCACACACACCTTTTGTTCGCACGAGTGGCTCCCTTTTGAATTTTTTGAACTTTTACGTGGTTAATTTTTTTTCAAAGGTTTAATCCGATAAAACGGGGAGTCTTGTGAAGGAAGTACCAAAATCGTAATAGTTTTAGGGTCATTTAGATGCATCTAGTGTTTTACCCATCTTCAAATGAATTTTCGTGTCAATAAAAAAACTATTCAAAATAAAACTAGAACCCCTTTTATTCTCACGTAGAACCATTGCGCCACTAGCATGCACACCTTTCGTTCGCACGAGTGGCTCCCTTTTAAAGTTTTGATTTTTTACATTGTGAAATTATTGTTCTCAAATGTTTAATCGAGAAAATGGGGAGTCTCGTGAAGGAAGAACCAAAATTGTATTACTTTTAGGGTCATTTAGATGCATCTTGTGTTTTTCACCCGTCTTCGGATGAATTTCCGTGATAATAACAAAAATATTCAAAATAAAACTAACTCTTTTTATTCTCGCGTAAAAACGTTACTCTACTAGCACACACCTTTCGTCCGCACAAGTGACTCTCTTTTAAAGTTTTTGATCTTTTACGCGGTGAAATTATTGTTCTAAAATGTTTAATCCGATAAAATGGAGAGTCTTATGAAAGTAGTACCAAAATTGTAGTACTTTTAGGTTCATTTAGATGCATATTGCGTTTTTCACCCGTCTTCAAATGAATTTCCGTGTCAATAACAAAATATTCAAAATAAAACTAGAACCTCTATTTTCTCATGTAGAACCGTTGCGCTACTAGCACGCGCACCTTTTGTTCGGACGAGCGACTCCCTTTAAGTTTTTGAAGTTTTACATGGTAAAATTATTTTTCTCAAAGGTTTAAATCCGATAAAATGGGGAGTCTTGTAAATGAAGTACCAAAATTGTAGTGCTTTTAGGGTCATTTAGATGCATCTTGCGTATTTGACCCGTCTTCAGATGAATTTCCGTGTCAATAACAAAACTATTCAAAATAAAACTAGTACCCTTTTTATTCTCATGTAGAACCATCACGCTACTAGCACACACACCTTTTGTTCGCACGAGTGGCTCCCTTTTAAAGTATTTGATCTTTTACATGGTGAAATTATTGTTCTCAAAGTTTAATCCGATAAAATGGGGAGTCTTGTGAAGGAAGTACCAAAATTGTAGTACTTTTAGGGTCATTTAGATGCATCTTGCGTTTTTAACCCGTCTTTAGATAAATTTTTGTGCCAATAACAAAACTATTCAAAATAAAACTAGAACCCTTTTTATTCTTATGTAGAACCATTACGCTACTAGCAGGCACACCTTTCGTTCCCGCGAGTGGCTCCTTTTAAAGTTTTTGACTTTCTACATGGTGAAATTATTGTTCTCAAAGGTTTAATCCGTTAAAATTGGCAGTCTTGTGAATGAAGTACCAAAATTGTAGTACTTTTAGGGTCATTTAGATGCATCTTGCCTTTTTCACCCGTCTTCAAATGAATTTTCGTGTCAATAACAAAATTATTCAAAATAAAACTAGAACCCTTATTATTCTCATGTAGAACCATTGTGCTACTAGCACACACACACCTTTTGTTCGCACGAGTGGCTCCCTTTTGAATTTTTTGAACTTTTACGTGGTTAATTTTTTTTTCAAAGGTTTAATCCGATAAAACGGGGAGTCTTGTGAAGGAAGTACCAAAATCGTAATAGTTTTAGGGTCATTTAGATGCATCTAGTGTTTTTACCCATCTTCAAATGAATTTTCGTGTCAATAAAAAAACTATTCAAATAAAACTAGAACCCCTTTTATTCTCACGTAGAACCATTGCGCCACTAGCATGCACACCTTTCGTTCGCACGAGTGGCTCCCTTTTAAAGTTTTTGATTTTTTACATTGTGAAATTATTGTTCTCAAATGTTTAATCCGAGAAAATGGGGAGTCTCGTGAAGGAAGAACCAAAATTGTATTACTTTTAGGGTCATTTAGATGCATCTTGTGTTTTTCACCCGTCTTCGGATGAATTTCCGTGACAATAACAAAAATATTCAAAATAAAACTAACTCTTTTTATTCTCGCGTAAAAACGTTACTCTACTAGCACACACACCTTTCGTCCGCACAAGTGGCTCTCTTTAAAGTTTTGATCTTTTACGCGGTGAAATTATTGTTCTAAAATGTTTAATCTGATAAAATGGAGAGTCTTATGAAAGTAGTACCAAAATTGTAGTACTTTTAGGTTCATTTAGATGCATATTGCGTTTTTCACCCGTCTTCAAATGAATTTCCGTGTCAATAACAAAATATTCAAAATAAAACTAGAACCTCTATTATTCTCATGTAGAACCGTTGCGCTACTAGCACGCGCACCTTTTGTTCGGACGAGCGACTCCCTTTTAAGTTTTTTGAAGTTTTACATGGTAAAATTATTTTTCTCAAAGGTTTAAATCCGATAAAATGGGGAGTCTTGTAAATGAAGTACCAAAATTGTAGTGCTTTTAGGGTCATTTAGATGCATCTTGCGTATTTGACCCGTCTTCAGATGAATTTCCGTGTCAATAACAAAACTATTCAAAATAAAACTAGTACCCTTTTTATTCTCATGTAGAACCATCACGCTACTAGCACACACACCTTTCGTTCGCACGAGTGGCTCCCTTTTAAAGTATTTGATCTTTTACATGGTGAAATTATTGTTCTCAAAGTTTAATCCGATAAAATGGGGAGTCTTGTGAAGGAAGTACCAAATTGTAGTACTTTTAGGGTCATTTAGATGCATCTTGCGTTTTTAACCCGTCTTCAGATAAATTTTTGTGCCAATAACAAAACTATTCAAATAAAACTAGAACCCTTTTTATTCTTATGTAGAACCATTACGCTACTAGCAGGCACACCTTTCGTTCCCGCGAGTGGCTCCCTTTTAAGTTTTGACTTTCTACATGGTGAAATTATTGTTCTCAAAGGTTTAATCCGTTAAAATTGGCAGTCTTGTGAATGAAGTAATTGTAGTACTTGTAGGGTCATTTAGATGCATCTTGCCTTTTTCCGTCTTCCTCCAAATGAATTTTTTGTCAACAAAATTATTCAAATAAAACTAGAACCCTTATTATTCTCATGTAGAACCATTGTGCTACTAGCACACACACCTTTTGTTCGCCGAGTGGCTCCCTTTTGAATTTTTTGAACTTTTACGTGGTTAATTTTTTTTCAAAGGTTTAATCCGATAAAACGGGGAGTCTTGTGAAGGAAGTACCAAATCGTAATAGTTTTAGGGTCATTTAGATGCATCTAGTGTTTTTACCCATCTTCAATGAATTTCGTGTCAATAAAAAACTATTCAAATAAAACTAGAACCCTTTTATTCTCGTAGAACCATTGCGCCACTAGCATGCACACTTTCGTTCGCACGAGTGGCTCCCTTTTAAAGTTTTTGATTTTTTACATTGTGAAATTATTGTTCTCAATGTTTAATCGAGAAAATGGGGAGTCTCGAAGAGGAAGAACCAAAATTGTATTACTTTTAGGGTCATTTAGATGCATCTTGTGTTTTCACCCGTCTTCGGATGAATTTCCGTGACAATAACAAAAATATTCAAAATAAAACTATAACTCTTTTTATTCTCGCGTAAAAACGTTACTCTACTAGCACACACACCTTTCGTCCGCACAAGTGGCTCTCTTTTAAAGTTTTTGATCTTTTACGCGGTGAAATTATTGTTCTAAAATGTTTAATCGATAAAATGGAGAGTCTTATGAAAGTAGTACCAAAATTGTAGTACTTTTAGGTTCATTTAGATGCATATTGCGTTTTTCACCCGTCTTCAAATGAATTTCCGTGTCAATAACAAAATATTCAAAATAAAACTAGAACCTCTATTATTCTCATGTAGAACCGTTGCGCTACTAGCACGCGCACCTTTTGTTCGGACGAGCGACTCCCTTTTAAGTTTTTTGAAGTTTTACATGGTAAAATTATTTTTCTCAAAGGTTTAAATCCGATAAAATGGGGAGTCTTGTAAATGAAGTACCAAAATTGTAGTGCTTTTAGGGTCATTTAGATGCATCTTGCGTATTTGACCGTCTTCAGATGAATTTCCGTGTCAATAACAAAACTATTCAAAATAAAACTAGTACCCTTTTTATTCTCATGTAGAACCATCACGCTACTAGCACACACACCTTTCGTTCGCACGAGTGGCTCCCTTTTAAGTATTTGATCTTTTACATGGTGAAATTATTGTTCTCAAAGTTTAATCCGATAAAATGGGGAGTCTTGTGAAGGAAGTACCAAATTGTAGTACTTTTAGGGTCATTTAGATGCATCTTGCGTTTTTAACCGTCTTCAGATAAATTTTTGTGTCAATAACAAAACTATTCAAATAAAACTAGAACCCTTTTTATTCTTATGTAGAACCATTACGCTACTAGCAGGCACACCTTTCGTTCCCGCGAGTGGCTCCCTTTTAAAGTTTTTGACTTTCTACATGGTGAAATTATTGTTCTCAAAGGTTTAATCCGTTAAAATTGGCAGTCTTGTGAATGAAGTACCAAAATTGTAGTACTTTTAGGGTCATTTAGATGCATCTTGCCTTTTTCACCGTCTTCAAATGAATTTTCGTGTCAATAACAAAATTATTCAAATAAAACTAGAACCCTTATTATTCTCATGTAGAACCGTTGTGCTACTAGCACACACCTTTTGTTCGCACGAGTGGCTCCCTTTTGAATTTTTTGAACTTTTACGTGGTTAATTTTTTTTTCAAATGTTTAATCCGATAAAACGGGGAGTCTTGTGAAGGAAGTACCAAAATCGTAATAGTTTTAGGGTCATTTAGATGCATCTAGTGTTTTTACCCATCTTCAAATGAATTTTCGTGTCAATAAAAAAACTATTCAAAATAAAACTAGAACCCCTTTTATTCTCACGTAGAACCATTGCGCCACTAGCATGCACACCTTTCGTTCGCACGAGTGGCTCCTTTTAAAGTTTTTGATTTTTTACATTGTGAAATTATTGTTCTCAAATGTTTAATCCGAAAAATGGGGAGTCTCGTGAAGGAAGAACCAAAATTGTATTACTTTTAGGGTCATTTAGATGCATCTTGTGTTTTTCACCGTCTTCGGATGAATTTCCGTGACAATAACAAAAATATTCAAAATAAAACTATAACTCTTTTTATTCTCGCGTAAAAACGTTACTCTACTAGCACACACACTTTTCGTCCGCACAAGTGGCTCTCTTTTAAAGTTTTTGATCTTTTACGCGGTGAAATTATTGTTCTAAAATGTTTAATCCGATAAAATGGAGAGTCTTATGAAAGTAGTACCAAAATTGTAGTACTTTTAGGTTCATTTAGATGCATATTGCGTTTTTCACCCGTCTTCAAATGAATTTCCGTGTCAATAACAAAATATTCAAATAAAACTAGAACCTCTATTATTCTCATGTAGAACCGTTGCGCTACTAGCACGCGCACCTTTTGTTCGGACGAGCGACTCCCTTTTAAGTTTTTTGAAGTTTTACATGGTAAAATTATTTTTCTCAAAGGTTTAAATCCGATAAAATGGGGAGTCTTGTAAATGAAGTACCAAAATTGTAGTGCTTTTAGGGTCATTTAGATGCATCTTGCGTATTTGACCCGTCTTCAGATGAATTTCCGTGTCAATAACAAAACTATTCAAATAAAACTAGTACCCTTTTTTATTCTCATGTAGAACCATCACGCTACTAGCACACACACCTTTCGTTCGCACGAGTGGCTCCCTTTTAAAGTATTTGATCTTTTACATGGTGAAATTATTGTTCTCAAAGTTTAATCCGATAAAATGGGGAGTCTTGTGAAGGAAGTACCAAAATTGTAGTACTTTTAGGGTCATTTAGATGCATCTTGCGTTTTTAACCCGTCTTCAGATAAATTTTCGTGCCAATAACAAAACTATTCAAAATAAAACTAGAACCCTTTTTATTCTTATGTAGAACCATTACGCTACTAGCAGGCACACCTTTCGTTCCAGCGAGTGGCTCCCTTTTAAAATTTTTGACTTTCTACATGGTGAAATTATTGTTCTCAAAGGTTTAATCCGTTAAAATTGGCAGTCTTGTGAAGGAAGTACCAAAATTGTAGTACTTTTAGGGTCATTTAGATGCATCTTGCCTTTTTCACCCGTCTTCAAATGAATTTTTGCGTCAATAACAAAACTATTCAAAATAAAACTAGAACCTTTATTATTCTCATGTAGAACCGTTGTGGTACTAGCACACACACCTTTCGTTCGCACGAGTGGCTCCCTTTTAAGTTTTTTGAACTTTACGTGGTTAAATTATTATTTTCAAAGGTTTAATCCGATAAAATGGGGAGTCTTGTGAAGGAAGTACCAAAATTGTAATAGTTTTAGGGTCATTTAGATGCATCTAGCGTTTTTAGCCATCTTCGAATGAATTTTCGTGTCAATAACAAAACTATTCAAAATAAAACTAGAACCCCTTTTATTCTCACGTAGAACCATTGCGCCACTAGCATGCACACCTTTCGTTTGCACGAGTGGTTCCCTTCTAAAATTTTTGATTTTTTACAATGTGAAATTATTGTTGTCAAATGCTTAATCCGAGAAAATGGAGAGTCTCGTGAAGGAAGAACCAAAATTGTAGTACTTTTAGGGTCATTTAGATGCATCTTGTGTTTTTCACCCGTCTTCGGATGAATTTCCGTGATAATAACAAAACTATTCAAAATAAAAATATAACTCTTTTTATTCTCGCGTAAAACGGTTACTCTACTTGCACGCACACCTTTAGTCCGCAAGGGTGGCTCTCTTTTAAAGTTTTTGATCTTTTACGCGGTGAAATTATTGTTCTAAAAGGTTTAATCCGATAAAATGGGGAGTCTTATGAAAGTAGTACCAAAATTGTAGTACTTTTAGGTTCATTTAGATGCATATTGCGTTTTTCACCCGTCTTCAATGAATTTCCGTGTCAATAACAAAATATTCAAAATAAAACTAGAACCTTTATATTCTCATGTAGAACCGTTGCGCTACTAGCACGCGCACCTTTTGTTCGGACGAGCGACTCCCTTTTAAGTTTTACATGGTAAAATTATTTATCTTAAAGGTTTAAATCCGACAAAATGGGGAGTCTTGTAAATGAAGTACCAAAATTGTAGTGCTTTTAGGGTCATTTAGATGCATCTTGCGTTTTTTACCCGTCTTCAGATGAATTTCCGTGTCAATAACAAAACTATTCAAAATAAAACTAGTACCCTTTTTATTCTCATGTAGAACCATCGCGCTACTAGCACACACACCTTTCGTTCGCACGAGTGGCTCCCTTTTAAAGTATTTGATCTTTTACATGGTGAAATTATTGTTCTCAAAGGTTTAATCCGATAAAATGGGGAGTCTTGTGAAGGAAGTACCAAAATTGTAGTACTTTTAGGGTCATTTAGATGCATTTTGCGTTTTTAACCCGTCTTCTGGTAACTTTTCGTGCCAATAACAAAACTATTCAAAATAAAACTAGAACCCTTTTTATTCTTATGTAGAACCATTACGCTACTAGCGGGCACACCTTTCGTTCCAGCGAGTGGCTCCCTTTTAAAGTTTTTGACTTTCTACATGGTGAAATTATTGTTCTCAAAGGTTTCATCCGTTAAAATTGGCACCCTTGTGAAGGAAATACCAAAATTGTAGTACTTTTTGGGTCATTTAGATGCATCTTGCCTTTTTCACCCGTCTTCAAATGAATTTTTTGTGTCAATAACAAAACTATTCAAAATAAAACTAGAACCTTTATTATTCTCATGTAGAACCGTTGTGCTACTAGCACACACACCTTTTGTTCGCACGAGTGGTTCCCTTTTAAAGTTTTTGACCTTTTACGTGGTTAATTATTTTTTTCAAAGGTTTAATATGATAAAATGGGGAGTCTTGTGAAGGAAGTACCAAAATCGTTATAGTTTTAGGGTCATTTTGATGCATCTAGCGTTTTTAGCCATCTTCAAATGAATTTGCGTGTCAATAACAAAACTATTCAAAATACAACCTAGAACCTTTATTATTCTCATGTAGAACCATTGCGCTACTAACACGCACACCTTTTGTTCGTACGAGCGACTCCCTTTTAAAGTTTTTGATTTTCTTACGTGGTGAAATTATTGTTCTCAAAGGTTTAATCCTATTAAATTGGGAGTCTTGTGAAGAAAGTACCAAAATCGTTATACTTTTACGGTCATTTAGATGCATCTTGCCTTTTTCACCCCTCCTCTGATGAAATTTCCGTGTCAATAACAAAACTATTCAAAATAAAACTAGAACCTTTATTATTCTCATGTAGAACCGTTGCGCTACTAACACACGCACCTTTCGTTCGCACGAGCCACTCCCTTTTAAGTTTTTTGGTTTTTTAACGTGGCGAAATTCTTATTCTATGAGGTTAGGGGCGTGAAATAAACAGTTTTTTTTATATTATCTCCTTATCCTTTAGTGCAAATAAGCTAAAAATTCTCCGGTTTATTACTAGACACATTTGGTATTGAATATTTTTTGGGAGAAATTGGATATGTTTAGCAAAATAGACATTATCTCCTAATTTTAACAACTAATTTTTGTCAAGCATGTGATCAAATGACATAAAATTACTCCAGAAAAGTCGTAGTAACATGTTCACAATACGAAAATGTTTCGGCTAAAAAACATACTAGTTGGGAAAAGGTCAAAAGTATACAATTCACACACACCAATACATCAAGCACTCGAGAAGCAACGAATAAAAAGACGAAACTAATGATATTGACTTTGCTCACTGAACACTGATGCTATTGTAGAACGCCTCCAAAGTTTAAACCGATATATTTTGATGCCTCATATGTGTGTGGAAACTGTGTAGAAATTAGATGGGCTAGGGAGTTGAGCTAAAGGGCTGGAGTAGATTAGTAGCATTAAAATATACTTTTCATATTTTGGAGGCAGGGTTCAGCGTGTTGAGCCTGTCTAGTGGACTCGCCAGTGTGATCATTTTTTTAAACGACACTTTTCGGTTTCTGCTAGTGACACGTATTATTTTTCTCCTTGCAGAAATCTTTCTAAAGACTTGCCACAAGGATTTACTGAAGAATTGCACCAAGAATTGTGTCAAACTATTTATTACACGTGGGCATCGTTGGTTTTATATGGGAACTCTTTTCCAAAATGGATTTTTATTGAAGATTTTCACCGGATTTCTTCTAATTTACTTTAAAATTTAAAAAATATTGAGAACTAGTACTTGTTGAAAATATTATTCTTTATAAAGAAGAATATTTTTTTACAGGAAAAAAGCCCTTGCGTATTTGCTCTTACAACCAGACTCATGACCAATATTTTAAGTTCAAGCTACCTTGCATAAAAGTCAGCTCCCGCGTTGACATACAACACACCAGATGAGTTTAAATTTGCGGTAAGAAAACCATAAATGTGAAAGCCCTCACTTAGATTGTCGGTTAATGAATAACTCAACCTCCACTTTATACGAAAAATTTGGATCCATGCATTATTCCATATCCTATATAACTAAATAGAGGCAACCCACTAACCTATTTCTCTAAGCATGCAGCCACCCACCTCACCACATGTGCCACGTCAGCTCTCCCATTTCGTTGTTTACTGTTGTCCCGTATCAGTTTGGCGTTGTCCGTTGTTGGTCCTCACCAAATCACAAAAAAAATTGCAACAGAACACCAACTGAAGCATCCCATCCAATTGTTCCATCCCACATCGAGCCCACTCCTCGAGCCCAGCACTGTTTGTCTTCATGTACCAGACACTGAACCAACACTACCACCGTCTACAACCATTGACGCATGCTCTCCTTCACCATCAATGATGTGATGCCTCTCTCTCTTCCTCTCCCCACTATGTCGCCAGAAACAAAAACTGATGAGGCATTGACGAGTTCGCTCTGATTTCTCCCCATCCGCAATATACATGGAGGCTTGCATCCGCCATCTTCCCCAATCCCCATCCCTGCCTGGCTGCCTCCATATTTCTCCACAAACTTTCTTCAACCTTCACTCTACCACGCGTGTTCGCCAGATTGCGAATCACAGTCGCACGCGCCCAATGATCCGATCTGATTCTCCGTCGGTGAGCGGTCGCCTTCCTATTATTTAGCAGATTTTTGCTCGACGGAACGGATTTTCTAGCTTTTGTCATCCACGCTAATCGCTGGGTTCTACGCGCATGGTGGCTGGATATAATTTTGAGCCATTGCTGCTGTAGGTGGCTCGCCAAATCAGGTCAGTTCGGAAGTTCCCCCAACCTATCATCATGTACTGAGTTTCCCTATTGATTTGTTATGGCATGACTTCGTAAGCCACAATTCGGTCTCTGAATTCAGATGTATACACGCTGTTAATATATTCTTGGGTTTAATAGCACAATTCATTTATGCTACATGCAGAATTAAGAAGTAGATAGCACTACCAGAAACTGCCGCGGACTAGCAAGTCTACATGACCTCCTATCACGTCTCTTCTCTATACAAATGCCTCATGTCTTCCCTGCCCATCTCAAAGGTACCACCGGATCTGAATTTTTTGCTCTCTCCAATGGCTGATCATTCACAGATTCAGAAGCCTATCTGTCTTAAAGGTCTCTGGCCGGCCATCAACATTCTCCTAGAGTCATAATTCTCATGGTTAAAGTCTATTTCTGAAACAATCTGGTGCTATTTCATATTGGTTTCTACCACTTACGTGTACTGATAACTATTATGAGGAATTCACATGCATGGTTGTCGTATCTATTTCAGCATCCCTGGACAAATTTTGCAGGCACTCATTCAATTGCTATATATCCATAGAAGAAGGGGAAGTATCCTGTTCAGATATCAACATGTAATTTTCTTATTTCTGCATGGTTATTTCTCTGAATTTTTGAATGCCCTGCAGTCACTGATTCCATCCGTTAATCTTATTATTATCAGTCTATTAACCTCCTTGGTAAAAATCATTTGATATGATTTTCTTTTTTATTTCAAGTGGGTTATCAATCATTTTCTAATTACAATGCGGGAAGTCTTTCTGCTATGGGTCCAGCTATTATGTTGAAATAGTTACAACAATCCAACTCGCAGGTCAAGACCAAATTGCCATTGAAGCTACTGACTTAAAAGAAAGATTTAAAAGAAAAATGAATGGCTTTGCCATCATTATTTCTACAATGGTTATAAACATGAATTGGCTATAACCGTTTGTTTCAAGTTTCCTCTAATATGCGAGTGGGAATTACATTGTAGTGGATTAACATGCCCATAATTCAGTCGAGGTACATCTACATATATACCATCCATGTCATATTAAGAGTTTGTAAATCCATGCTTCTATGAATAAAAGCATTTCAGTTCCATACCTTTGTCCGTCCATGATTCTTATGAGTATAAACAATTTAGTTCTATATTTTTGTTCCCAGAGTGTCCCGCTGCAACGCGCGGGGTATCATCTAGTTAAAGAAAGCTCATGCACCCATCAACTAGTACAAGAAGAGAAAAAAGAGGCAAAGATCTTCCCAAACGGGGAGAGATAAGATGCGTGCACAACCATGTGGTGTAGTATGCTGGGCGCTGGCATGCCCACGTTATTAATTACACAACCGAAAACTGATCCACTCGGGACGCATGTTACTGGTACAAAGCTACAGCACGAGACACGAGGGGTAAAAGCAGTCGAGCATGCCCAGCTTTTGCAGAAAAGGTACATGAGGTGCATCCTCTCTCCTCCTTAAATCTCTCATTTCCTCTTCCTCCATTCCGACAAGTCTAGCAAGCCATGCAAACAATAAAATATACTCCTAGAATCTGTGGGAACAATAAAAACTATTCCTAGAAGATGGGATGGATAAAAAAGTCTCTCAATAACTTGTGGGACCCAGCTGCTAGATTCTTCTTCCACCTCTCAACCCAACACGCAACAAATGGAGCATGGTGGCCACTGTGATTATCCCTCTCTAGTCTCTACTGCTTCCTCTTCCTCCATTTTTGCATAAAATTAATTCTGTTCACAACCTATTTCCCTGAGATTCCGCCCCTCTCCAAATCTATGTTCGACGCAGTCACGTAGCTTCCACGATGAGCCAAGCGGGTGACATCGAGGAGCGTTCCACATGGGCCATCCCTATTATCTACTCTCTTGGCCGGGCATTCAATAAATTGAGGACACTGCCTGGTCTTCACATGTTGTTTTTCTCACTACCGAGGACTATGACAAGAGCGGAAGAAAAGAGCCAACATAGCTCCGTTCTTTAACTGGTTTCCCGTTACGGTAGCAGAGAGTGAAGAAAAGAGCCATGACAGATGGAACCGTCCGCTTTTTGCCTTCAACAGCTGGATGGGCAAGAAAAGGAGGCCAGCGTTACAGGCTTTGGACGAAAAGCTGTCAGGCGTGTGTTACTTTCAGGCAGAGTAGGTTTCCTATTTCGGCATGGTCACAGAAGAAATGTACAATGCCCCTTTGCCTCTTTGGTACCTAGAATTAGTAAAACTATAGGAACTAGCTCCTTTTCTGGACAGAGTGCGAATCTTGATGTGTGAGGAAGGGTTCTGATTACAACCATGCTAGTTTACGTGTATATCAAATCCACACTATATATATATATATATATATATATATATATATATATATATATATAGTGAAAAGCTTTCCTACTCCCTCCGTTCAACAATAGATGACTTGCATTTGTCTATATCTAGATGTATCTAGACACTAAAACATGTCTAGATACATCCATATATAGAGAGAAGTGAAAGTCATCTATTGTTGAACGGAGGGAGTATAAAACAATCTCCTAGTCATAGCAATCATGGCCATTCATCCCGTGTTGAGATTCCGCATGCGGCTGGTCCAAACTTTCCCTTGTTAGAATTTCTCTCTTTATGATCGTGTGTCACATAATACCTCTTTGAGCTCGTATGGGGCCCGTTTGCTGCCACTGCCCACGCCATAGGCCTGCGCCGCTGCCCCATGCCCAGTCATACGCCTGCCACCAAGTTTACCATGAGCAGCAAGTCTCGAGTCCCGTTCCTTTGAGTGCCTCCTCTGCTGGCTGGTGATGGATCTCATTTATCCCGTTCCTAAGGGCATCTCCAGCCGTTGCGCCCCCCCAGGGCCCAAAACGCCGCCGTTTTGGGGCCGCCGCGGCGCTAAACGGCGCTATTCTGGAACCTGGGGGGGCGCGTTTCCCAGTCGCGTCCCGAGCCCAAGAACCGGCCCAAACAAACGCAAAATGAAAACAGGCGAGATTTTATTGAAATTCGGAAACTGCGTACATATTCGGCGCGAATTTAGCTAGTACGAAAAATTTAAACTACATCTAAACTAGTTAAGCCCGAGGCTGGCGGCGATCGCCTGGCTGTAGTCGTCGCCGTCGTCGTCGTCGTCGCTAGGGGCGTCGCCGGGGCGCTTGCTTCCCCCCTGTCCCTCGTCGCCGCCGCCGCAATCCCACCTGCTCACCTCGAGCGCCTGCTGGATCACGCCGTCGTCGTCGGAGTCCTCGTCGAGAACGATGTAGACGTTCTTTTTCTGCGGCGGTGGGGGAGGGACGCGGAGGAGGGCCGCCGCGGCGGCGGCCTCGCGCTCGCGCGCCGCCTTGCGCTGCTCGGCTTCAGCAAGCAGGCGGCGCTGAAGGGCGAGCTCAGCCTCGGTGGTGTCGCGCAGACTCCACCGGGCGGCGGCGTCGACGTCGAGCGGCTGCAGCGTGTCCAGAGACAGCTGCTCCGCGACCTTTTGGTCGGGCCACTCGCCCTCGTCTTCGTCGCCGGTGTCCTCCGTCTTCGGCCGAACCACGCGTTCGAAGCGTGGCTCGCCGATGCGGAGCGCGCCGCCGCTGCGCCTGCGTGCGGCCGTTCCGGCGTTTAGAAATGGGGGGGAGGTGGAGACGGAGTGGCCGGCGGAGGAGCTCGACGTCGCAGACGAGGAGGACGCGCCGGCCCGCCGTGCCACCCACGGCTGGGTGGCCTCCGGCGGCGGCATCGCGAGGCGCGGCTGGTTGCCGGCGTGGATGTGCTGGAGGACCTCGTCGAGGGTCCTGCCAGGGGCACTCCACCAGCGGCGCCGCCCGTGCGAGTTGAAACGGCCCTCGACAGGGCCTTTGTCGTTCAGGGACTCCAGCTCCCGGGTGCGGCGCGCCGTCAGCCGCTCCCACCAGAACTGGTCCACGCCGGTCAGCCGGTAGTTCTCGGGGTTTTGCATTCCGGCGCGCATCTCGTGGATGGCGCGGCGGAACTCTGGGTCGGAGGTGGGAAGTGGAGGAACGGGGACACCGCCGGCGCTGAGTGCCCAGCGGCTCGCCCCCGCGGCGGAGCTAGGGAGGCGCATGTCCGGCGGGCAAGGATAGCCCGCGCGGTACAGCGCCATCGCCTGGCCCCGGCGCAGGTTATGGCGTGGGAACCCGTTCGCCGCCGCTCCGTCAGACATTTTCGTGGAGAAGAAGGGAGGAGGAGAGCGTCGAGGAGAAGAAGGGGACAAGAGAGCTCGCCGGTGTGAAGAATGGCGGGGCGAGGCGCGCGACGGGAGGTTTTATAGCGCGGCGAGCGGCCGGGCATTTACTGCGCGCGCGTCCCTCGGTGCCGCCCGCCACGCCATTACGCCGGCAGCCTTTGGGCGGGCGCATGCACTGGGCGGCCGCCACGCCATAAACGCCGGCAGCCTTTGACCGCGCGAAAGCCGAGAAGACGATCACGGGCGGTTCTGTTCCCGCGCTTTCTCGCCGCGTCGCTGACCGAGCTGGCCCACGCGCGCAGCCGCGCAGTTTCGCCCCCCCAGGCCGAACCAAGCGGGCTGGCTTTGGCCTGGGTGCCGCGGCGCTATTTAGCGCCGAAACGTCGCTATTTGGGCCGCTGGGGGGGCCGAGTGGTGAAGAAGCGGCGCTATTCGTCGCTTCCGCCGCGAAAAAAGCCCCCTAGGGGGCTCTGGGGGGACGGCTGGAGATGCCCTAACTGCACTTCTCTCTGTCGACCTATCTTCTTCCCCACTGCAAACAAATCCCCTCCTTCTCTCTTCATCATTTCTTTACCAATCCGAAATTCCAAATCTTGTACACGCAGCCAGCCCCGAGCAACAAAAGCAATTCTTTCTCGCGACCCATCTTCCCCATCCTAAAAAATTCAATGTCCTAGACAGCCAAACAAAGGCCACCCTCCACCTAGTCAAGTGCGGATCTCCAGCGCCGGTGAGCCCCCTTCGACCTCGGCCTCCTCTTTCCTATCTCTGGCGCGCTCCCCTCCACATCGACACGGCCTCCGTGGACAGACGCGTGGGCGCGCCGCCGCCACCGAGTGCTTGACCGCCACCCACGAGCTCCTCCGGAAGTTCGTCGACCCGGCGACGACCCCAAGCAGTGGAAGCAGGCGCGCTCGTCCCGGCCGCTGGAGTCCCGTGCATCTCGCCTTGTGCGCGTGCCAGCACGTACTGCAGGCCGGCGCCTGCATCTGCTGCAGCGCGACGCCAGCACGGCCTACGGTCGGGAGTGGCGGAGCACAGTAGTACATTCTCACCTGGCCTAGGGAGCCTTCGCGCCTCCCGTCTCCTCCTCCCGCACGAGGCCGGCCACGGGTCGACCAGCTTTCCCGCGCCCCCGCCTCCTATCGCTACGCTCAAGCTCCGGTGGTTGCTCACCTCGGCAGCCAAGCACGCGAACGTCCGGGGCGCCATCCACGTGAAGGGCACTGGCAGCATATCGTTCTTCCTCGCCGCGCTGGAGAACACAGAACGAGCTGCTTGTGTGTACTAGTACGCCTGCATCGAGTTCGTCCCGTTAATTTTTGTAAGTACTAGATGACCCGTTGCGCCACTGGCGCAAATAACGGATTTATGCTGAAATTGTGTTCCATAAGAGAAGCATGATTAGTTATTCTAAAGATCAATGTCTTACAAAATTGGAAGGCTATATTATTGTAGCCGTAATTCTTAAGAGCTTTGGATCAACTCCTATCACTTGGTGGCATAGGCATCAAGGGCATCCGGTCAGTAGGATCGTAATGATCTTGTAGAATCTTCACAGCAAGCATAGAGGTACGTCGGACATCACAAAAAAACAAATAGTACGACATGCATACATAAGCTCTGCAATCTGTGCTGAGTTAACATTTTATCTTGCGCAAATGAAGAGAATGGAAAGAAATGGTATAGCAACTCGGTTTAATGCACTCTATCAACTCGATTCAGACAGAAAAGAACAGTTTCATATAGTGCATTAGTAAAGAATCATTAGAGCAGGGGTGATTTGAACACTTTACATTAAAAAGCAGTCAAGATACCATATCACATATGTAGTACATGGGATCTGAGATCAGCTAAGAGTATCTAGACAAATCATAAATATGTTATGAATTTTCCATCTAGTTTTAGAGACCCTAGCACGATGGCCCATTCAGAACAGGTCCAGGCAAAACCATGCATTTAAAGGTATACAGAACATGAGCAAGTACATGTAGTGCTAAGGATATATGAACCTAGACGATAACGGTAGACCATATGCCACGATAGTCAGAACCAAAAGTACAGCCACCACATCATAGGTCTTCTGTCTCTGGAGGAAAACATCAAAGCTTCCAAAAACCCATCAAGAGACAAAACGCTACTGTACTATTCCTGTAGAAGCACCCTATCAGTCACTTGAACAGCATAATAATTCATTGCAATGCCATTGGTAGTGAGAAAAGAGAACTTTTTTTTACCTGATAAATGGCCCTTAAGAGAGAACTATCGTTTTAGGTCTTTTTCTTTTTCCATGGTGTAGTAACAACATCTCTACCTGCCAGAGGTGGATCCCTATGGTGTCATGTATGGACGAACTGACAGTCCGCGAGACAATCAATTTCTCTGCAAAAAGTCAAGTAATCTGTCACCGCTTTGGTAAGAACAGGAAAAATGAAGACTCAAAAACTCATCACGGTATCAATATTGCATTATATAACTTGATTTTTCTACAAGATCAAACCTGCTCACGGAGCTATCAAGGAGAGAAAAGGAAGAAAATATCAAACAAGATCCAGAAATAGATATCTACTTGAAGGTACAGTATTGTTACATACTTACATTTCATACTGTAGTTCACTTAATTCGGTGTTTCAGTAGACGTTTCGGTAAGAAGTTTAACGCACATTAATCTCCCATTTTTCTTGTGTAGGCCGCTGCAACAGGAGAGCAGAAAGCCGAGGTGATCACAAATCACATACTAAAGGTACATGCGAATCTGCCATTTATTTATAGATCAATCACACAGTTATACCAAGAATGGCACGGAGTTTCTTTCATAAGTTTTCCAAGAGTGAAGATTAAAAAGTGATTACGTAACTAATTTTAAATTTTCATTTGAATTGTTAAAGATCTTGGGGCTGGATATCTATGCCGACACAATCGTAGACAATAATAGGTTGCGAGGCATATCCGGAGGGCAAAAAAAGAGAGTTACCACAGGTAAATATAGTTTGAGAGTAAAAAACATACCAGACGCTATGTCTTACTGAATAAAATTTCATCGCTTTCCTGTACAATCCAACTCATCCATTCCCCTGACATGGTTTTGCAGCTGAGATGCATGTAACACCGGGATGGGCCCTTTTCATGGACAAGATATCAACTGGACTTGACAGCTCGACAACCTTCCAGATTTGAACTCCATCCGGCAAACAATTCACATCATTGGTGGAACAGCAGTCATCGCCTTGCTTCAACCTGCACCACAGACATATGAATTGTTTGATCACATAATTCTCCTCAAGACGGTCAGGTTGTCTACAATGCCCCTCGAGAACTTGTGCTCGAGTTCTTTGGATCAATGGGATTCAAATGTCCAGCGCGAAAAGGTGTTGCTGACTTCTGGCAAGAAGTGAAGTTTAACAACTCGTTGTCTGAAGATTTCTCTAATTATAGAATATTTTAAAATGCATTATTTCGAAAATCCTTCAAAATACAAAATGTGAAATCTAGGAAATTTTCACAATGCAAAGTTTTTCACAAGTGGAACGTATGGAGCAACCTATTTTAACATTTCATGCAGTTTTGCATCTTGAGCAAAATATGGCAAGCTGCAAAATTGATAACTGTAGAAAACTGAGTCATACTAAGTTGGTTTTTTAATAGCAGGATCATAATTTACTACAGTATTGAAGTGTGACTGACTATAGTTGAAATTTGATAGGTTACATCAAGGACGATCAGGGACAGTACTAAATAAACAGTGAAGAGGCATACCGATATGTTCCTGTTAAGGAGTTTGCAGAGGCATTGCAATCTTTTCCACATTGGTTAGGTTATAAAAGTGAGCTAGCGGTCCCATTTGATAAGAGCAGGCGTCATGCTGCAGCCCTGAAAACATCAAAATATGGTACCAGCATGAAGGAACTACTCAAAGCTAACTCGTAATATCAAGAAAAAAATCACCAACAATATTCCAGGCAACATATATCTAACATGCACTTGTATGTATGAGGGTGTAGAACTAACACCGCATCAACTTCCGTAGACAAAGCCTGAACATCATCAGCCTAGTAAAAATAGAGCCAAATTAATTAGAAACCGGTGGACCATTGGACTCAACATACAACCAAAATGCAATAGGCAGTCACTTTGGTAGTACCAGGTTCTTTGGCACTGGGTTGGTCTGTATTTGGTGATTTGCGTCGAGTCCAAATTGCAATGCAGACCACTTATCTGAAGCTGGGCATTCTGAGAAAGCACACAGCTAACTGAACCATAGTCAGGTTGTCCACTATATTTCCCCTCTATTAATCCACAATTCGAATGACACAAATAGTATCTTATATAGGGACATGAATATAACAGAAAAGTCGTGCCATTATAAACTTCACTCAACACGAAATGCACATTTTCTTCAATAAATTCACGGATGTATATATCTTCTGACTCTTTTCTTGTCCCTGCCCAAAGGAGTGTCATTCAACAGGTTGTGCATTGCAGCAGTCTTAGAAGCAAGTAATTCCAATTACATGTGCACATTCCATTGTGAAAATATAGAGAACGGAACTTCTTGAGTGATTCCAGTTTAGGCATTCACATTCTATGATATAAAGTATAGAAAAAATGAACTGCTAAAGTGAAAGCATTTGTTTCTACAATTCGGGCTGCTATGTTCAGAAACAACTACCAGAAAACTGAACGATTCATCTGGTGGTAGCAAGCCACGAGTCCATGTCTGAATCAGTTTAGATGTTATTAATAGGAAGGAATAGGTTTGAGTATCTCTAGCAGTGCCATAAGGCGTGTCTCCTCGCACCTCGCATCTGCCTATTCATTGATATTATATTGTTTTCACTAACTTAGAGCAAGGGGAGATTTTATATCAAACAACACAAGGTGAAAATAGTTTCGCATCTAGAAGCAGTATAAAGCAATTATCCGAATAGATAAAAGACAACTAACAACCTAGTTTTGTACATCCAGATCTAACAGCTAGCTCATCTAAGTTTTATACACTTGCATGTCTCTATTAGAGAAGCTAGTCCAGTTTTGTTTACCTTTTCTTGGTCTCTTCACTACTACAAAGTACAAACGCCGGGTATGTAGGAGCTCCTTCCAAAAAAAGCAACCAGGAATATCTATCCATGGAGGAACAATACGCAAGCCCATCAGATAACCTGAAAAAAAATATTGAGAGGTGTATATTAGGTTAACATTTAAATTTAAAATAAAAAAACAATCACATTGGTATAACCATTTTCTCTTTCTCAAAACTCTAGAAGGTAAAATGGAAAAAAAAACCTTGATAAAAATAGGGACATATTTACAAATGATCAAAAATCTTGATAACAAAAGAAACATATTTACAAATGCCTGGTTTGTTTCGGAACATGTAAAGATGAAACTTGAATGAAGAAACAAAAAGTATGAGTGGAAAATGCAGAGGAGGAGTAACACAAGATCACAACGGCGGCGGCAGTGCGGGGCAAGGTGGGGGCATCTTGGCAGAATCAGAGTTTGTCGGTGCAGATGTCCAAGAATTGTTTGATATTGTATTGAAGAAATCTAATAGTTGCAATGTAGCATATAAGATTACATTACACCTATAAGCCAGTAATCAGTACTGTTAAAAAATGTGCAATACTCAAATACCTTTTATGGACCATCCTTGGCAGATTTGATAAAAGATTCCTGGAAAACCCCACGTAGCTCCATGGTATACCATAGATTCATGATTATAAAATGTGCTCATGGAGCACTTCCAAAGCACAGAAACTTAATTTGCCTATTTGGGGACTTCTTCAATGATTCTATACAAGAGAATGGCAACATAATATGAGACCAAGGACGCACACTAAAGGAAGCTAAAGTAATTAGCAGAGAAAGTGAGTAGCGCAGGAAAAAAATACTACATATTCTACTAACGTGCAAAGCATACATGGCTACCTTCGTCCAAAATAGTCTACCAAAATGTGTTGTAGTTTGAGACAGAACTAATAGTATTTAAGAGATTGATTTCATATGCATGATTAAGATAATTACACAGTACGATGACATATTATTTTGGCATACATAATGGTAATAACACAATTCAGAAGCGAAAAGTAATAGTAAAGTCTGTCTGATATCAAATAAACAAAAATTAAATACACTATAAACTCTAATGATTACGCCATCTGGATCAGTGACCACTACATACTGATGCAAGATCATTCTGAAACAGCAATTTAATCTTTACCCATTCGACTGTCTTACATGAAATGGGCAAAATGGCAATGATAAATCAGTCCCCTTAGTAATTTAAGTATGATTGCAAGAACGTCGATGAAAGGAAATGATTCTTACTTTGGCATGCTTGTCTGCTGGGATTAGACGAACAAAGCATCACGGTCCAAATCTAACATTCGTTGCACAAACACATTAAGAGGACAGAGGAGAGGCACGAGAGAGATGCTCCTTGCGAATCCTTAGATAGAAGCACCCGCCGCCTCCTGGCCGTCCTCCTCCTATGCCATGTTATGTCGTTGAAGACCAGGATGATAGAGGGAGATAAAAATAAGCATACACAACAAGAAAAAAATCCAAGAGAGATATTGATAGGAGAGGGATACCAGTAGCAGCACTGCAGTAGCAGCATGCACGCGTTGGGGCGCATGGGTTGGAAATCAACAGCTCCAGCCTCGACCATCAACAGGACAACCCACAGATCTGTTGCCGCCACTTCCCTGCTCGCACATATTTCTTCTTCCCCTACCGCCGCAGAAACTCCCCGTCCCGGTGCCGACACAGCCGTGGTCGGTCCCATCCCCACTGCCACCGAAGAAGGAAACCTCGAGTCCCAGGCAGCGGTGGACGACCTTCTGGCGCGGCGCCGCACTCCTCTCGGGGGCCCTAATGCAGCACCTAGTATCGTCCGCCACCGTCCGTGTTGACGCCTCCTACAGCACCTCTGCACAACAAAACGCAGGAATGAGATAGTAAACCAGAAAAACCGGAAGTAAATAGGAAACCCTACCTCATCTGCGCACACGATACATCGAGAACAACATCGGCGGCGCGGATCCAGGAAACCCACGCTCCGGTACACTTAATGCGTCCTGCGGACACATCTGCATCCACCACCTGAAGGCGAGGAGCCGGAGACCGAGCGTGCTCGGGTGCTCATCCGGGAGAAGGATGGTTGGCTCTTCCAGATGCGCCGCACATCGGGGAGGGTGATCTACTACTGCCGCTGCCGAGCGCCGTCGGGCCTCGGGGTGAGGAGCCAGAGGAGGAGGAGTAACACAAGATCACGGCGGCGGCGGCAGTGCGGGGCGAGGTGGGGGAGTACGCGGGGCAAGGTGGCGGCAAGGAGAGACGGGGGCGGGGATTGCGGAGGAGAGGAGAGACGAGGACGGGAATGAGGAGTGACCGAGTGAGACGCGAGACGAGGGTGGGGACTGGCTAGGGTTTACCCACCCCACGGTCAAATCGAGCTCCTCCATGGCGGGAGGACTGGTGGCGGAGAAGTGGAGGCGGGGAGAGGAGAGCGAGAAGGGGAAAGGCGCGCCGCGCGAGCGGGGGTGGGAGGAGCTCATCTAGGGTTTCTACCGCGGGACGATTTTTCTCTCACGCGGTGAAGAAAATGGACGGTTTGGATCGCTTGGTCGGTTCCATTCCGGAGCCAACAGGAAGCAGACATGTGGGAGCTCGGGAGAGCCAAGGGCGGACGAAGGAGGAGCCTCCTGGCTCATCCATCCTTTATAGGAGTAACTAGATGACCCGTTGCGCCCGCTTGGCGCAAATATCGGAATAATGGCATGATTTGTTTCCATAAGAAGAGAATTGTAAGCTATATACATATATGAATCTATATGTGTGTTTGTGCAGTCAGCTACTGAATCAAGAAGTCAAAATCATCTAAACGGACGATAGCACATCATCTTTAAAGCCGTACTTCAGATAGGAGTTCTAAGAAGCATTTTAGATACATATCGAAGTTTAAGTCAAATATCTTCATGCTCAAATAAAATTAGTACTTGGCATGATTCTTAACAACCTAAAACTATGAACACGTGACATAAAAAGACACAACGTTGCATGAAAAGGCAATATTTCTTATAGCAATGTGAGCAACCAAGTTTATCAGATTATTTTTAGCACATAAGCTTTATCAATTAAGAGCGTCTTACAAAGGAGAGGCAAACAGAGCCTACAACATCAGCAAAAAGGCACATTAGACACTGCACAGAATCCTTGCTGTCATCACCGGGCATTGTAGGTGCCACAAGTGCGCTGTTATCAGTGAGCAGATGCGGTTCATGTATCTATAGAAGTTGGGCTGTCCTGCCAGCCAACAAGGCAGATGCTACATCCTAGGGTACTGAAATGACCGGAGCAAAGGAAGCCGAGACAAACAACTGAGAGCAATGAGTGTTCCTGAGACCTGTATGAAGACTCCAAGACTTGCAGAAGATGATTGGTGGTCCTAGTTCTTCTCCGGAGCCGCACATACAAAAACAGTCATGGAGCGAAGCTTCTGGCTTGATAGTCTCCTAGCTAACATCTGGTTTTTGTGGCTGCTCAAATGGTCAAATCTGTACATGTACGCGGCAAGTCCTTCTTAAGCATGTGATGTAGCTCAAAAACGGCGTTAGGAGTCTCCAAGCAAAGATCCGTGTAAAATATCATGTGTGGCAGCATAGACACAACATAAAGGTTAAAATATTATGCACCACGTAAAGGTAAGAATATTAGTTGTGAAGCAGCATGAACAAAAAACAGAATGAAAGAATGGCCTAAATAATCAAGGGGATGGAGTGCTTAACCGAGATGTATACTTCCGCTGCATACAACATAAATTTTGGCACCTTCTCTGAAGACAAGGAGCGTACTCATCTTCTCTAATTCGTTAAACTTGTAAGCCCCAAATCAAATCTATTATGGCAACAATAAATCAGTTTTATTTTATATTAATCATAAAATAGTTTTTATTTACTGAACACTACACCACCTAATATTGGACCAGAATATCTGTTCAGTAGTGTAAACACAGATTACGTCAAGCCATATAATCTAGAGGAAGATTGCTAGGAGCAGCAAGAAATCCAAAACACACCAAGTACAAAAGCATAAGAAATGTCACAGAATTTTCGTGAGATAATGCTAACTAAAGAGTAACCTTCAGCTGATACATGGCCATTATGTAGGTGCTCCAAGTACTATAATCATGTCTATAGCTAATATATATATATACGCTAGTTTGCTAGGGAAAAATATATGATTCGGTCAGCCAATCCCACGCTGTTCACAGAAGCCATTCCAGCAGAATGACCTCAGACCCAAACGTCTCGATCTACCAAATCCTATATTTTCTAACCCCTGCATCATATCTCGGCTTGATCAGCCAATCCCGAGCAACTCCTCCCGCAGACATAGACATGCAATCAGTTTTATAAATAAATTGAGGTAGTTATAAACACCTAGCCACAGATAGCAAATAGAAACAACTACTTGTTTAATTTCATTCAGGAATACCAGAGCTTGTATCGGTCCAGATACAAGCAGGTCAGTGACTTACATTTCAGAACTCAGACCAAGTCCTCTTTTTATCTGGATGCCATTGGAATACCAGCCTCTTGTACGCGTGCTTGATGTCCGCAGCTGATGCCGTCTTCGAAATGCAAAGGATCTTGTACCAGTCTTTACTTTTGCTCAACTTAAGCTACTTTCAGCTTTCACATATGCTTCTCGTATTCCCATGTCCTGAGATCAGTGTCACCAAAAACCCACTGTTATGCTACAAATTACGTATACAGTCCAGACGACACCAAGCTTGCAGAGAGAATATTAGTAAACACCTCACTTGAAATGCAAGATCCTTATATCTAATTTTTTTGCGGAAAAAGAACAGGGAATGAGAACAAGATATAGTGGCAGAGCCAATCGATAATGCAAGATCTATTGTTAAATCCACATGATTCGTCCACCAGGAACTAATATGTACATGCACAGGGTACGTACAGATAAGTTTGACTGAATACCATTAAAATACACTCAAGGATTCATATCAAAGCCATAAACAGGGGGAATTCAGTACTGGCTTCAAACAAATACACATAACCCAGATGTTTCACAAAGAAGACAAAGCACCACCTAAGGTAAAAATAGATGCGTTTAATCCCCCATCCAAAACCAGATAGATACCCAAAATCGCTTGTGTTCGTTAGAAGACACAAGATGGCCACTCAGGCCTAAACAGAAAATAGGGCCGCTCTCTGATCTGCCCCACAAAACTGCACTTTACATTCTGTCCATAATATGCATAGTTTATTTTTTGCGCGGAACAAAGAGAAACAGAGAAGGCCGGTGGCGCGGATCTTACCTTCGGCGGTGCGGCGGGGTCACATGGGAAGAAAAACTCCTAATAATCAATACACTATTATGTTGCACAACTCTCTAATTTATGTCGTCATGTTTATGCCGGTCCCAACTTCATCTTGAAGCTACACATGCCTGAGCTGAAGGGTATAAATCCATAATATGCTCACTGTTACTCCCATGTATGATAGGCTGAATCAAAGCTCGTATTCAATGACCAGCCACGAGTATAAACCATTTTTTAAAATGGTATTTGGTTTTTTCTCGGAACATAGAAAATCACACATTGTTTACACAGATTTACAATCTGTAATATATAATTGTACTTATAGACCAAGAATTATTACCTTCTGTAACAACATATTATGGCAAAAAATATTTAATATCTTTGCATAATATTACAATAAACCAGAACATATTTTTTTGTGACAGAAAAATGCAAGGCGCCATCTTATTATAGCAAAAAAAGGTTTAATATCTTTGCACAATATTTCAAGAAACCAGAACATATTTTTTCTGTGACGGAAAAATGCAAGGCACCATCCATCCATGATAATAAATTAGAAGGACTACGAAAATACACAACAAAATAATGTCATTAATAAGGTTCATTCATGAAGCACAGGTCAAGTTTTAACTATCTAGCCAAACTGATAAATGTGCGACATCTGTTAGCCATGAATGGTAATAGGACAGTACCAAAATGATCAGTTATCCAATTCCAGTCTTTGGAGAGCAAAATCACATTGCTCCTATTTCCATAAAATAATAAACAACTACACCACTAAACAACCGATCATCGAAACCAGGGCGCTCACCTAGGACCGAAACAAGATCCACGGGCATCCTCGCAACGTCTCAAGCCTCTAAATCTGCAGAAAACCAAGACATCTTGTATGCCACATTTGACACTTGAATATTGATTTGCAGTATCGGTTCATGTATAACATGAACAACAGAACAAAAAGGCGTCTCGCTGCTTACCGAGCTATCATGGAATCGAGCAGGGATGGAGGGACATGGTAGAAAACGGGATGCAACAGGGAGTGGTGGCTAGGGAGAGGGCGACCGGTCCAGCTCCTCCAATTCAACCATCCATGTCACTCGCTGCCCCATCGCGCCAACTCCCCGCGTAGTTGTGCGAGGAGGGCCCAATATTTGTGACGATTCCTTTAAAAGGGCAGGGTGGGGTCAATCAGGTCTCGCTTTAATGTTCCTACCACAAAACCTGTATAACTAAGCACATTTCAATGAGATATAGCATCTAAACAACTTCATAGAAATTAATGAAGCAAGTAATATTGGAAGTACTCTCACCTGCTTGATAATTCCTTTTAGAGAGATGGGTGGGGTCAATCATGTCTCTCTTTAATGATCCTACCACAAAACCTGTGTAACTAAGAACATTGCCATGAGATATAGTCTCTAAAAAACTTCACATGAATTAAGGAAGCAAATCATATTGGAACTACTCTCACCTGCATTGCCTGGAGAAGATCCAGTCTCTAATTCCTAGAAAATTTGTTAATGTATTCCCCGATCTTGGCTGATAACCAACTTCCTATTTCACATACACCTGCTTGATAATTCCGTTTAGAGAGAGGGTGGGGTTAATCATGTGTCTGAGTGTCTCTTTAATGACCCTACCACAAAACATGTGTAACTAAGAACATTGCAATGAGATAGTCTCTATAAACCTTCACAGGAATTAAGGAAGCAAATAATATTGGAACTACTCTCATCTGCTTTGCCTCGAGAAGATTCAGTCTCTAATTCTTCGGAAAAAAAATAATGTATTCCAGAGTTTGGCTGATAACCAACTTCCTATTTAACATGATGCACACATGCATTTAATCAACTCAATAGAAGAGATAGGTAAAAAGAAGAAAGTGGATGCTCGGGGACAAACCTCAGACACTTCATGGACGACAGAAACTAAGGAGAAACTAAAACAACGAACTTTCAGTTGCTGCAACCAACATAAATATTGATAGTGCCAGTTCCAATAGTGGTGGCCATGATGCTTGCTGAGGTTCATCTCCGGCAAAAACCCTCCTGCCCAAGGCTAGCGGAAGATCGATAACATTAACCAAAAATAAATAGATGATGTTATTATAGAATCAAGGAATAATCGCCTAACTCGCTTCCCATTCTTACATATTGTGTGCTCCCTGGCAAGTGGAATATAATTCTTTACTGGCAGAAGCAGTCACATCTGAAAAACCAGCGACCATCTTAAAAAAACTATGATAAAATCTTTACTGCATCATTATTCTAATATAAATATCTAATACCTTATTGACCGAGAAGCCAATATCATATCTAATCCGTGGCAAATTAAATCAGTAGTTCATTATTCATCTAGAGTCAAGTATGTACTACGCACGGAAGCGAATGTTTGGTTACCACGTAATTTGCAAACCTGCAGTCATTTATGTGTGCAGATCAGTTTCTATGATCAAAAGAAAGGTACCTGCATTGAAAAACACCAGCTCATTTGTGTGCAGATTTCAGTCCTCCATTTTTCTTCCCTCCGGTTGGTCTCTGCTTTGGATGGTCTTCCCTCCCATTGGGTATATGAACACCGGAGCTACGACACCGAAAAAGGAGAGGCACGTCTATGAGCACAAGGAGCAAAATAAATACAGATCAGCATAGATTCTATCATCGATAGTGCAACGCATCCTGGAAGTAGTATGATTGGTAAATGGGAAAATAAAAAACAAGTACTTGATAGAGACATCATTCACACACTCAAAGTTTTGGGAAGGAAGACATTGGCAGAGAATCGCACATTTACATTTAGTAAGTTCACTCCAAACCATTCTAGGCATCTCTGTTCATCACACAAATTGGAGACGGTACAACAATAGACCCAACAATTTAATCACAAAAGGTAGAATACATCTAAAGATTCTGGCTAAAGAATTCCATCATAGGAGGAGAAAATGAAGGGGTGACAAGATGTTGCAGGATGGGGAAAGTCGAGCGCAACGAGAGACTTACCATTGTCGTTGCCGACGTAGAAAAGGCAGGGAGGTGCTCCTTCTAGCGAGCTTGGGTCAGATCTGGAGGGTAGGAGCCCAGCGATGGACAAAATTCTCAAAGCGGCACGCCGCGCTGGAGAGTCGGTTGGATCGCTGCCGCCCTCCCCATCACATCCCTGCAACACCTCCTCCCATTCGCTGTCTCCCTCCTCCGGGACGCGTCCTACAACACCTCCTCCAGCTCCCGTCTGGCTCTGTCTGCTCGCCGCCGCGACACGCCGCCATGCGTCCTCTCCAACGCGAGAGGCGGCTGAGTAGTCACCCAGGAAGGAGAGGAAACGAGACGAGAGGACGCCGGGCAGTGGCCACGAAAGTCCACGCGACGGGAAAGGCATGGCAGTGGCCCCTGTGGCTCACGCACGCCTCTGCAGCAGGGGGACCCGCATGCTCTCTCCACTGTGCAAGGCGAAAGGCTAAAGAAGCAACGACCCAGCGACGAGCCCGGTCGTTTCTGCTTCCACTGTGCGGGCCATCGAACGGCTGGGAGCAAATGAACGAAACGACGAAAAAACCGGTGTGGCAGCTCGGAGGGCTCTCGGCTGGACGCGTGAGAACGCTCACAATCTCTGAGCCTTTACACCTCCTCCCATTCGCTGTCTCCCTCCTCCGGGACGCGTCCTACAACACCTCCTCCAGCTCCCGTCTGGCTCTGTCTGCTCGCCGCCGCGACACGCCGCCATGCGTCCTCTCCAACGCGAGAGGCGGCTGAGCAGTCACCCAGGAAGGAGAGGAAACGAGACGAGAGGACGCCGGGCAGTGGCCACGAAAGTCCACGCGACGGGAAAGGCATGGCAGTGGCCCCTGTGGCTCACGCACGCCTCTGCAGCAGGGGGGCCCGCATGCTCTCTCCACTGTGCAAGGCGAAAGGCTAAAGAAGCAACGACCCAGCGACTAGCCCGGTCGTTTCTGCTTCCACTGTGCGGGCCATCGAACGGCTGGGAGCAAATGAATGGACGAACGAAAACCGGCCATGTGGCAGCTCGGAGGGCTCTCGGCTGGACGCGTGAGAACGCTCACAATCTCTGAGCCTTTATAGAAGTAATTCTATATCTACATGTGGCACCTCTATAGACAGTTTTTAGAACTGGTATGCCAGTATAACCTGCGCTTTTCCTCAACATGTGTGGCACTCTTTTTGAAATGTTGTGTTTTCCCCATATAAGTTAATTATTTTTCTAAAAAAATCCCCAGGTCAAAAGTTAATCTTGCCAAATGGTGAATATAAAGTTTCTAAGCTAGTTCGGCTGCTAAGAGCATGTCTAACAGGCCCCCTATAGCGCGGGCACCCCGTAAAATTCCGGCGGCATACGGGGTGCGGGCCAAAACGGCCGTCTAGCAGCCCCCGTATGCGGCCCGGCCCTTACGCAAAATTTAGGGGTCCTGCGAAATAGCCCCCGCCGCCCCCTACAAGTAGTGGGTGAGGGTCGGGGTGGGGGTCCAACCCCCCACCCGCAACCCTAGCTCCGCCGCGCGCCGCCGCAGCTCCGGTGAGCAATTCCGCGTCCCCCGCCGCCCCATTTCTCCTTCCACCGCCCCTAACGCCTCCGCCCCTAACACCTCCGCCTCCCGGCGATGAACTCCCCCAACGGATCGAGCTCCTCCACCGGCCGCTCCAAGCGCCGCCACGAGCCGGAGACGCTCGAGGAGGCGTGGCGGCTCCACTGCAAGCATTCGATCGCAGGGAGCCGCCACGCCGCCTGGAAGTACGCGGCGTTCCCGGCGAGCATGCCGCCGTCGCTGGTCGACTTCGCGGAGGGCGGCCGCTACTACTCGGCCGACCCGCCGCCGAGGCCGATGCGCGGCCCCCAATTCGAGAATGGGCGCCGAATGGAGATGAGCAGCAGTGCAAGCGGGGCCGCGGCGGCGCAAGCGGAAGCGGAGGAGGAGGCGCGGCGGTGCAAGCGGTGCCGGCGACAGCGGAGGAGGAGGAGGCCGCGTTCTTGGCAGCGCTCGAGCTGTCCAAGAAGGACGCCGAGGCGGCGGCGCGCGCGGAAGCGGAGGAGGAGGCGCGGGCCCTCGCCGACGTCGAGGCCTTCAAGGCGATGGAGGCCGCCGGCGATGTCGTCTTCATAGATTAGGCTAGTTAGGCTAGTAGATGGACGAGCTCGAGCTCGAGCAGTGTACCAGCAATGGTGATCAAATAAAATCGAGTTCATCGGATTCTCCCGCGAAGTTTTAATTCAAACATACAGGCCGGCGATAGGGGGTCTGCTAGATGAACGCGTTCATCTGAGCAAAAAAATTCATCGATTTCGTGTGCAGGGCCCTCTACACGCGATTTAGGAGGCGAAAATGTAAGGGGTCTGTTAGACATGCTCTAAGCAACGATTGAGTTTGACCTGGGGATTACTTTTATTATACGCCACTAGTACTTGTACTCCTTCACCTCAAATTAATCGACTTAATTTTGTCTAAATATTGATATATGCATACACTAAAATACGTATACAAACATTCATATTTAGACAAATGTAAGTCAATTTTTTTGAGATTGAGGGAGTATATCCATCTCACTGCATTGGTCTCTACTTGTGATTTTAGAAGATTAGTCTACTTATTGTCATGCATTCTATGAAGTTGGACTACTTATTGGAAGTAATTCAAATTTAATTAGAACCTTTTATGTCACTATGTAGAACCGTTGTGCCATTTACTCATGCACCTTTGTCTGACACACGCGTCCATGCTAGTGCTAGGCCCGGTCAGCACTCAAACCCAGGCGAGCAGCAACTGGCAGTGCATTACTGTTTACTGATCCCAGACATGGACACACGAGATGGCACACTGCCATTTCAGGAGCTAGTGGTGCGTCCGTGAGTGTCAGATCACGGGAAACATAATTCTGCGCGGCTTTCCGAGTTTTAGGGGAAAAAGGACAATGCCATAAATAAGGCTGCAGACAAAAACATGTCAGAATAGGTTTCCATTCTGGATATGTGTAAGAGTAAAGGCAAAGAACCATTTACCTGTTATAGACTGCGAATTATAGAAACTTTCGAATCTGGCTCCATTTCTAGGTTAGAGTGCGGATCTCAATGCAATGCAACGGTTCTGATTGCAGCCATCCTAGTTTACTATGATACTAAATCCACATCCACACACACACACACACACACACACACACACACACACACACACACACACACACACACATATATATATATATATATATATATATATATATATGTATATATATATATATATCTACTACTTAAAAGAACCAATTCGTTCCGTCTTCTCCCCACCCTAGCGATACGTCGTTACTTCGTCCAATTACTGGCGTTTCGTCGCACCTCCTCCCCCTCCCGTGATTAGCGCAAACTTCTCTGGGCCAACCTCCATAGTATGCCGCTCACGAGTCCCAACCCATCATCGTCCTGCATCCCGTCACGCCATCTCAGATCTCGGCGCCGCCACCCACCTCTTCATATCCCCCTGCCCGCAGTTCTGCTCTTCCCATCCCGGCACTGCCGCCCTCTCCCACCTTTCACCCTGAAGCGCATGGGGAGGAAGTAGGAAGATTGGAGGGAGACGCTCCTCCAAGGCGACAACGACCAGTGGCGAGAGGGAGGCGCAGCACGCCGTCCTCCTACGGAATCGCCAATACGCTCAATATCCACATGGCCGTGGGCAGTGATGGCGGCGCAAACGCTGTACACCGGCACCGCTGCAGCGGCCCTCGCAACTTCGGACGACCCCGTCGAGACCCTCAAGATCTGCGCGCTCCTGCCCCCCGCGCCTCCTCCGCAACTCTGGCGCCGCCGCTACCATCACCTTCAACTACCGGTACTCCGTGTTGGGCCTTGAGTCGGCCCCTCGTGCGTTGCTCAAAGCCAAGGAGACCCACCTCCACTCCGCTCCGCCAAGCGCCTCCATGAGCTCTGCGTCCGCAACGGCAGTACCTACGTCAAGCTCGGCCAGCACATCACGCAGCTGGTACAAAATTCGAACTCTCACGTCTGGATTAATTTGGGTGTTGGCCGGTTCCTTTTGTTTATTAGATTCCGTAATTTTTGTCTCCGAGGATCAGCCACTATTTTTAGGAATACCTGGTGCGAGAAGAGTAGATGGAGACGATGAGGGTTTGGATGCTAAAAAATGGGTGTTCAAAAAGGATATGGAAGAGTTGCAGGAAATCAAATGTTCGATATCATCGTTCACCGTATCAGGAACGCAACTGCTACCGAAACTGCATGACCGTGTGCTTAGTGCAACTATTGCCCAACAGATTATTAACCCTGAATCATATGATTGAGTTATGCTCAGCTTGTTGATACTTCAGAACAACTCTGAGATTAAGTTTCTCTTTCGACATACCTTGGTGGTGTATGTTTTGCGGAGTCTGACCATGTCTCACTTGCAAGTGCTTCTTTCGACCAAGTGCACGGTCCACAATCTCTCCAGCGCCTCCAACTCATTGCATATCCTCTCGACTCTCAATACGAAATGGTGTTGATTTTTCCATCTAAAATGTAGTAAGCTGCGGTGCCACTATTGCTCTGCCAAGGTGGATGGAATATTCTAAACACTTGACGATGATGTGTATGTCAAGGTACTATTCAACTCTTCATATCTTGTTCTCTGAATATTCTTATTGCTTGTATTTTTTGAGTAAAACATTTATGCTTGCTAAAAAAATAAATATAACATTTATTTTTTCTCATAAGCTTGCATGCTCTTTTTTCCGTTTGTATACTGAATACTCCAAATGTTGCTTAACTTGGCACCTAACTTGCACAGAGTAGTGTTTGTTTAATTACACCCTCGTATGAGTTGCAAGCTTATCTAAAGTTACTTAATGAGCTGTTGAAGTGCATTTTAGATAACATAAATGTCTTGCTGTCGTAAAGGCTTGGCTCACCGACTGCAAGTAGAGAAGAGAATAGGTCACCTGGAACTAGAGAAGTTTCAGCTGAAATTATTATCACAACTCTGTTATAGTATACCTGCTCAGCGAATGATCCAGCTCTTTCCAGTCCATGACCTAACACCTTCTCTGCTATCACAGTTGCGTATGTTTCCAGAACAATCCTGCGCAACCATTTATGCTTGCTAAAAAAATAAATATAACATTTATTTTTTCTCATAAGCTTGCATGCTCTTTTTTCCGTTTGTATACTGAATACTCCAAATGTTGCTTAACTTGGCACCTAACTTGCACAGAGTAGTGTTTGTTTAATTACACCCTCGTATGAGTTGCAAGCTTATCTAAAGTTACTTAATGAGCTGTTGAAGTGCATTTTAGATAACATAAATGTCTTGCTGTCGTAAAGGCTTGGCTCACCGACTGCAAGTAGAGAAGAGAATAGGTCACCTGGAACTAGAGAAGTTTCAGCTGAAATTATTATCACAACTCTGTTATAGTATACCTGCTCAGCGAATGATCCAACTCTTTCCAGTCCATGACCTAACACCTTCTCTGCTATCACAGTTGCGTCTGTTTCCAGAACAATCCTGCGCAACCATTTGTGAGAGAAATCAAGTAATTAGTGATAGCCTGATAGGTCTATAACTCATCACAGAAATAACAGACCTCATGACCACAAACAATCTGTATTCGCACGGTGCAAATGCAAACGTTAACTTGCGGTTATGTTGGTGGTGTCCTCAACAGCTCAAGAAATGCATCATAGTTTGAACTGGCAACGTCCCTGACAGTGAACTATTCTTTCCTTACCTGATTGCTTGCTCTAGCATAATGAGTACACAACTTTTTAGGTAAAGTTAGCAAACAGTGTTGAACGGGGTGTAGAATTGATGCGATAGTTTTTTGACAACAGCAGATAATCACTAACCCTTATATTAAGCACCACAAACCCCAGCTCTCCTCTAGGTCATGGTTATTTCTATGCCTCTATGCATGGAATTGATCAGAAAGTGTGCAGTTCTTATATGATTTTTAAACTTGTTATTTTGTTGCCAAGTTGACGTACTGATCTGTTTCATTTATTTAACAGGAAGTCCCACAACTTATATTGTACTCAGGCTTCAGTCTTCCACTATGGATCAATATGTATGATTGTTGAGTCTTGCCGGTCAGCACATTTGCATGCCATGGAGATTGCCAAAAAAATCTGGTGTGCTGCTCTCATGTGATCCAAACCCGAGGGAGGCATTGTGGCCACTCCGTGAGGGGGGCGCACCATGATCTTGAATATCTGGGACCTCCTAGACATTAATGGTCATCGAGGCCGAGCTTGAGTTTTTATAGGTATCGACGCAATAGAGGACAATGTTTTCACGAAGCTCTACATTTAAGCCCCTTCTGGTCACTTTTGGTGGATCAAGGATGCAAGCACTATGCTAAGTGTGCCATCGAGTCTTGAAGACACTTATGATGCGACAATACTTAAAGTTCCGATTTCTGTTCAGCTGTCCGGCCCATCCTACAAGTACAAGAAGTTGACACAACTTGTGTTGGTGGTTCACTAACTTGATACTGCTGAGTGCTGCAGAATCAGAATAAAGCTCGAGGAGGTGAGTAGATATTCTTGTGTTTTATGCATCACGTCAATGTATGGTTGGCTAAATCACGTCCATTAGAAAGAAATATTAGTACATCTTATTTAGTTTTAAGAAGTAAAATCATTACAATGCGGGTAAACTGTTTTTGGAGCATTATGACATGGTTATGAGTTCAGTTTTCTGATGGAACTTTTTGTAATACTGTTGTTTGAATAGATAGAGTGTATATGCATTCAGAAGGTCAACAAGGCCAGTATTACTCTGAAATAGCATGGGAGATTCTATGTTTGCGTAGACCAAGTGTGTGCACATTCATATGTTAACATGGCCATATTACTCTGAAACAATAAGGGGAATTGAAAAAGATGGTCAACTAAACCTCTTGGTGGTTTTTTTGTCATTTTTCCTTCTTGATTTCGGTCTCACCATTTTAAGTATGATCAGCTCTTTCGAAGGCCAATATATCCAACTAGGAAGTTAGAAATTCTATTCGGTTTAACAGGAGATACTACAAGAAGTGATTCTTGGGGCAAAATTACATGTAAAATTTAAGAAACACACATCATATCTGCCTACGTACCTGAAGACGCCTTATAATTGTGTTCTTTTTTGGCTATGTTGGAACTTGACCTTTGAAAGGACATGAGCTGCCTAGCCCAGCAATCTGGGCCAGTTCTTGTTGCCATACAAAGGGTCAAATGTTTTTATTTTATTTTCTTGGCCTTGAAATGTTATTTATAGTCTTTCTTGAAACCAAACAAGAGGCATGATGCTGTAGAATGGCTGAATTTATTCCTCGGTTTGAAATCAAGTATATGATATTGTGATTTGTAAGAAAGATCGAACAAACCATAGTTGAAGCAATGGATGATTCATCAATTCAATAGTGTTTTGTAGATTTTTGTATTTTCACCAAACGCTTGACTGACTCTAAAAATGACAAATTGTGACATTTAGGAGGACACAAAACAGCTTAATTTTTGCTTTTGGTGGCCTGGTTATAAGCAAGCCAATTCTGAAAGATTACGATATAATTTCTCTCCATCGCCTATGGGAAAAATAGGAGATGGAAAAATCATATAAATGATTTTAAGCATATCGTAGCAACTTAACGGTATTTACCTATAAACGTAGTATTTTAGATGAATATAGTGTAACCTTATAGTGTTATAAATCTTGGCTTCAAGCCTGGAACTAATCTTCACGATGGAACAACCAATCCTCCACCACGCTGACATGGAAAAAGTGTGTTCGGATGGGAAAAGTTCTTGTATCACTTAGGTGGCTGGAGTCATATCTTAAACATTAGAACAAGGAGTGGTTCAGTTAATTAGAGCTAAATAATGACGGTATCTTATGTCTATGTATAGATCGTCAAATTATGGCTTTTATTAGAAAATATTTTTGTAATAAAGATGAAATTATGGTTTTTTAAAAACATGAATTTACATGTTCCTTATTATATTTACATGCGTGTCGAGTAAAAAAATCGAGTTCCTGTGGCAACGCACGGGCAGTCAACTAGTATATATATATATATAGGGAAAATGGTTTCTACTCCTGGGTGTAGCTACACCCACGTCTCATATACTGCCGTACGGAGGTATGTGTCATACTTTTTCGGTCTGAGTACGTTCATATACTATATCTAAGATACTCCAAAACAAGTTTCGTGAAAATTATAGAATTGAGCATGTATTTTGCACTATATATTTAAAATACATGTATATATGTACGTATAAAAGGAGTATGTAGAAAAATTACACATATTACATAAAAAGTAGTATATATACTCCCGAAATAGTAATATATACTTCATACTACATGTACATACTCCTCGGTATGATAGATACTACATACATCATACTAAACACATATGGGTGTAGCTACACCCGGGAGTAGTCTATGTGTGTGTGTGTACGCACGTGCGTGCGTGTGTGTGTGTTAACATAACATCAAACATTCCAATGGACAACGAGCATACAACCTAAGAGCCTCCAGCAGCCACGCCATCCCGGGTGCCTGCGCGAAAAACCGCCGTTTTCCAGCGCGCAGGCTAGAGCCGAGCGCTTCAACGGAGACGCGAAAAAACGACGCGTGAAAAAATCATCTCAGCGCGTGCGGAAAATCTCGACCGCACGCTCTTCCTTTTGGGCATCCCATCGAAAGCGCGCCACAAAGACGACAACACTAACCACCAAGACAGTTTAGTGCGCGTCACGGAGGAAGCCATTTCTCCACCACCGCGGCCCGTCTCCGCCACGCCACCCATTTCTCCCCCACTGCAGCTGGTCTGTACTCGGCGCCGCGTCGCGCTCCACTGCCCCTGCCGACTGCCAAGCGCCGCCGCTGACTGTCGAGCACCGTCGGTCCGACCCTGCGCTTCCCTTCTCCACGCCCGCCGGCCTCCTCAGCTCCGCTCCGACGCCGCGCTACCCAGCCGCCGATCTGAGCCCGGGCGGCAGAGCAGCTACCACCGCGCGCAACTTGTTCGACGAATTTCCTGAAAGGTAAACCCGGCGCTGAACCACTTTGTATCCACTTCGCCACATTCCAGTTTACTCGAAGAATAAAATTCTAATCCGTACATGACTTTGGTGTACGATTCATCATCATATGATAAGGATAAGGAATTTGATATGGAGGAAGGGAAAGAGATGTCACTGTTGTTAATTTGGCGAGAGATCAAGAGAAGGATCCATGGAGGTTCTCATGTCGGCCGAGAGAGATTGTCAAGGGAACAGATTGATGGCCACAACAAGTTGATTCAGAACTATTTTGATGAGCCTCCCGTCTATCCGGAGAAATATTTCTGGCGCCGTTTTTGGATGAGCACCGAGCTGTTCAAGAAGATCGCGGAGGACTTCATGAAGTATGACCGTTCTTTCGGCAACAGAGGAATGCAGCCGGAGAACTTGGTCATAGCACTTACCAGAAGGTGACCGCCGCATTGCTTATGTTGGCATACGGTATTTCGGCGGATCTAGTGGACGATCACTTGGCAATGGGTGAGAGCCAAGCTATCATGTGCGTCAACCGCTTCGTGGTAGCCATTGTGGAAATATTCGGTCCGGAGTACTTGAGATCTCCCAATGCTCAAGACGTAGCGAGATTCTTGGAGTTCAACAAAGCTCGGGGGTTTGCAGGTATGATTGACTCTATTGATTGCATGCATTGGGGTTGGAAGAATTGCCCAGCGGCATGGCATGGACAGTTCATGGAGATGAAGAAGGATTGCACTATCATCTTTGAGGCAGTGGTAGATTATGAGACTTGGATTTGCTATGCCTTCTTTGGAATGCCTGGATCTTGCAACCACATTAATGTGCTTCACCGGTCACCTTTGATGAATAGAATTGCTAACAGTGAATTGCCAACTGTCAAGTTTGAAGCAAATGGGCATAGTCACAACTATCCCTACTTCCTTGCGGATGGCATCTATCCGAGGTGGCAAACTTTTGTCAAGACGGTGCGCATTCCGAGAGGTAAAAAAAACAATCCTCTTTTCATGCTGCACAAGCTGCTTCTAGGAAGGATGTGGAGAGAGCATTCGGGACTTTGCAATCCCAATTTACTATTATGCGAGGCCCAGCTAGATTTTGGGATCAAGAGATCCTTTGGTACATCATGACCGCTTGTGTGATCATGCATAACATGATCATCGAGAACGAGCGTGGACAAGATGTGGACAACTCTGTCTATTATTTGGTGAGACCACTAGTGGAAACAGGGGCATTAGTCCCGGTTGGTAAGGCCCATTTGTCCCGGTTGTGCAACCGGGATGGGCCGGCCGGGACAAATGGCCCTCCCCCATTGGTCCCGGTTGTGCAGGACCCGGGATGGTAGGGATGGCCCACGTGGCGAACATGGCCAGGGAGCTCGTCCCGGTTCGTTTTAGGAACCGGGATGGATACATTTTCTGAAAAAACAAATATCCCGTCCCACGTTGCCTGCCGTGGCAGTTTTTTTTTCGTTTTTCTTACTTTTACTTTTTTTTGGCTCTTGTCTCGCAATCCCCAACCGGCCTCCCCTTCCCCAACCGCGTCCACTGGCCCACGTCTTTAATTAAGCCCACTGGCCACATTTTGGTCAAAGGGCCGACTGGCCCGCGTCTTTTATTATAAACCCACTGGCTACATTCGGTCAAAGGGCCACCGGCCACGCGGGGTCAAAGGGGCCACTGGCCAGCGCCCTAGTGGCTGGCTCACCCCCGTCCCTTAAATTAAGACCACAGGGTCGCGCGGTCAAAGGGCCCATGCCGCCACGTCTTCCCGCGCGCGCGTGGCCACGAACGACACGCCTCGACTCCCCCCTCCGGCATTCATGGCCGCCTGCAACCGCCGCCACGTTTCGACCGCCGGTTGGCATGCCAGCCCCCCAGATCCTTTTTAAAAGGCCCCACCGCCCGTACATCCCATTCACCCCGGCCGCGTCCCAGCAACCGCAACCCTAGCCGCCATGCCCCGCTGGTTCAAGTGCCCCAGGAACGAACACGAGGCCGGGTCCTCGAGCGGCGCCGGCCAGAGAGGCTCCGACGTCCCCCCGCCGCCGGCGGAGGCCTTCGGCTTCGGCCCGGGAGGTGTCCGCATTGGTGGGCAGCCGCGCGTCCCCGTCCCACCTCCGGCATCACGCGCGCCGCCCCGCGCCGTGCCCAAGGGCAAGCGCTTCCGCCGGTACGTGCGGAAGGAGGAGGCCGAGTGGCACTGGAGCCACTCCACGCCGGTGTTCTGGCCAGACGTCAACCTCCCGGACGGCTGGCACCTGAACCCCCAGCGGATCCCCGTGCCGCCGGCCCCGACTAACGAGGCCGCGCGCGAGGAGATCGACCGCCGGCGCCGTCTCCTGCCGGCCCACCTCCTCAGGGAGCGCGCGTACGCGCGCAGCTCCCCCTACTAGGCCACCTGGTTCCAGCAGGAGCACGACCAGCGTCGTCGCTCCTACATCCCCACGCCCCAGGAGGTGAGCACCGCCGACTATCCCGCGCCACCGCCGGGCAGGGAGCCGGAGCTTTGGCTCCTGGAGGACATCGCCGACAACATCCCCGAGGACGAGGACCCCGAGCTCCAGGCCGGCTTGGAGGAGGCCTACGAGGCCTGCCGCCGCTCCCTCGTCGAGGACGAGGTCAGGCGGTGGGATCAGGTCCTGGCCGCCGCCGCTGCCGACACCGAGCTTGGTGGCAGACATTGAATGCCGACCTGGAGGCGTCCGAGGACCAGCCGCCGCTGCAGCCGCTGCCCCCCGGCCTGGAGTACGGGATGACCTGGGCCTGGACCAGAAGCGTATGATCGCCGGAGGAGCTGCCCCCGCCGCCGCCGCAGCAGCGGGAGGAGCTGCCCCGCCGCCGCACGCGCCCCCGATGCCTCCGCAGCCACCGGCGGGCCCGCCCCAGCTGCCTGCCCACCTGTGGCAGGCACCCGCCTACCACTGTATCTCCTCCGACAAGGAGGACTAGGCCGGCGCCGGCGCGCCCCTCCTAATATACTAGGATACCCACCCCCCCAAGAAACGGCCGGCCACCTGTGGCCGCGCCGCCGCCCCCTAAATGTAAGCACGGCCGGCCGCCTGTGGCCGCGCCGCCCCCCTATGTAAGCACGGCCCCCGGGCCTTTTTAATATATATTTGTGTCGACAAAAACGCGTCCCTAGTTCAACCCCGCCGGCGGAACCAGCGCCGGCGGGATCTTCCTACCCGTTCCCGCAGCCGGCAGGGCTTCGCCAAGGCATGTCCGTTGTCCCTGGGTGGTCGCTCGGCCTGGAGAGAGGGCCGAGATATTTATACAACTGGGCCTCCAGTCCTGGTCCGTGCCACCAACCGGGACTAGAGGCACCTCCTTTGATCCCGGTTGGTACCACGGGCCGGGACCAAAACTTTTTTCGAAATTTGGTGGCACCCTGCGCGTCAAAAAAATTTAGCGCCAAAATTTGAAAATTGTTTAAGTTTGCACATTAACAACTTCTATATACTTTCGAATTTGACAAAATTTCAACATGAAAAATGCTAGAATTTGCATAACTAATTCAAATCCATTTTTCGTTTAACCAAACAATTATTTTAACTATTGAAACTATTAATTATTTTACCATTTGCATATAATTTGAATATAAATATCGACAAATCGAGTTGTACCTTTTTAACACGGAGAATTTGGGATCTTCCTCAAGCAACACAATGAATAATTAAAATACTTACTCAACTCAAGGTGACATCTCCTTTTAGGGCTAAGGTTGATTGGGTAACTTAAATATTTATGTAAATTAGAAGTTTATTCGAGTGTTTGACAGCTATGACAGCCTGGCTTCATTATTATCTCCACCGGCGCACCCACCAAACTGTTTCTCTCTCCTCAGTCTCCCCCATTGAGATGTGGGGTGCGCACAGGGCTCCTGTAACCGGCCCTGTGTGCAGCCGCGCATCCACACGTATTTTCCCTTTATCCCGACCCCCGCTTGAAAACATAGTGTCCCTGCAAGGATATCTGTCAGGATGGTATCCCTGCTATCACTTCAAAGTGTGCCTGCAATATCTGCGCAGAATATATGACACCATAAGGCAAAGCCCATCTTTCTCTATCCTCATACAATCTACTTAGCCACTCGTTATCCTCCAGATTTTACTTCGCCAAGACCTACTAAAATCATGAGCGAAAGTTTCTGAACAGTGGAATCTACTTAGCCACTCGTTATCCTTCAGAATGTCCCTGGCCAAGCAAAAGCAACTGCATCCCCTATCGATGTAAAATAGTCAGTCAAAAATGTTTTGGGCTGTTTATGGTGGTTAACTCCAATGAATAACAATAGAGGCCTGCCATAATCACTTGTTCTATACCGTGTGTCAACACATACTACATCTCCAAAGTAGTTATAATCCTGCAATATCTGTTAGGATGGTATCCGTACTATCACTTCGAAGTGTTCCTGCAATATCTGCCTACAGTTATCTCATACTCGGATATGTGTCATAGTTGTGAGCTTTTTACCGGTCAATACAAAATACTGATCAAATAAAACTATATGATCATGTATTCCACGCTTATTATTACACATCACCAATAGACGGAGGAGAGAGAAACAACAAAGTGGGTGGTGGGGTCAGCTTTCACTGTAGCATCACCAACATCCCTATCTACTCTTCTGAATTCTCCCTTGCTTATGATCGCTTCGGCCGTAACCACAGAGTATCTTCATTATTTAACGGGATGGTGGGGTCAGCTTTCACTGTGAAGGGTGGAATTTCAACAAACTTATTATAATCTTCTGACATGTCTGTCGTGTCCTCGATTCCCACGATGTTTCTTTTCCCTGAGAGAACTATGTGATGCTTCGGCTCATCATATGATGAATTTGTTTGCTTATTTTTTCTTTTTTTCGGTCTCGAGGACATGTCCTTCACATAGAAGACCTGAGCCACATCATTGGCTAGGACGAATGGTTCATCATTGTAACCAATATTATTGAGATCCACTGTTGTCATTCCATAAAGCGGGTCTACCTTTACCCCTTCTCCATTCAGGTTGGCCCATTTGCACTTGAACAAAGGGACCTTAAAAGAAGGTCCATAGTCAAGTTCCCATATCTCCTCTATGTAACCATAGTATGTGTCATTTTTTCCATTCTCGTTTGTTGTATCAAAGCGGACACCACTGTTTTGGTTGGTGCTCTTCTTATCTTGGGAGCTCGTGTAAAATGTATTCCCATTTATCTTGTACCCTTGAAAACTCCCAATAGTAGAAGATGGTGACCCTGCCAACATGTACAGCTGATCTTCAACAATGGTGTCATTCATAAGATGTGTTTGCAACCAACTCCCGAAAGTCGCCATGTGTTTGCGTTTAATCCATGAGTCATCCTTCCCCGGGTTTGCGGAGCGTACAATATTCTTGTGTTCCTCGAGATTCGTAGCCATGAACATAGAATTTTGTAGAACTGTGTAGTGTGCTTTGGTGAACGAATGCCCGTCCCTAGGAATCATTGTTTTCTTTCCCAGCGTTCCTTTTCTCCTCAGTTTCCCCTCATGCCGCGATTCAGGAACACCAATCGTCTTAAGGTCAGGAATAAAGTCAACACAGAACCCAATGACCTCCTATGTTCCATAGCCCTTCGAGATGCTTTCTTCTGGCCTAGCACGGTTATGAACATATTTCTTCAAGACTCCCATGAACCTCTCAAAGGGGAACATATTGTGTAGAAATACCGGACCGAGAATATGAATCTCTTCACATAGGTGAACCAGGAGATGAGTCATAATGTTGAAGAAGGATGGTGGGAACACCAACTCAAAACTAACAAGACACTGGACCACATCCCTCTGTAATCTTGTCAGAATTACTGGATCGATTACCTTCTGAGATATTGCGTTCATGAATGCACATAGCTTCACAATGGGTACTCGAACATTTTCCGGTAGAAGCCCCCTCAATGCAATCGGAAGCAACTGCGTCATAATCACGTGGCAGTCATGAGACTTCAGGTTTTGGAATTTTTTCTCTGCCATGTTTATTATCCCCTTTATATTCGACGAGAAGCCAGACGGAACCTTGATACTGTAAAGGACTTCAAAGAATATTTCCTTCTCTGCTTTAGTAAGAGCGTAGCTGCTTAAGGAATGACGCCATGTATCTGTGTGCTTGTTGCTTGGTTCTTTCCTACGTTGCTGGTCCTCTCGTGCTTCTGGAGTATCTTTTGACTTCCCATACACACCCAGGAAGCATAGCAGATTGACACAGAGATTCTTTGTCACGTGCATCACGTCGATCAAAGGCCGGACCTCTAAAACTTTCCAATAGGGTAGCTCCCAAAATATAGATTTCTTCTTCCACATGGGTGCGCGCTTATCAGGGCCGTACGGAACTGGTTGGCTGCCAGCAGCCTTACCAAAGATTACTCCTAGGTCCTTGACCATATCGAATATATCATTACCACTACGGAGCTCAGGCTTCTTTCGGTTATCTGCCTCACCTCTGAAATGCATCCCTCCTTTCTTTCTTACGGGATGCTTGATCGGAAGAAATATACGATGCCCCGGGTATACAACCTTTTTACATTTATCCAAAAAAACACTGTCAGTTTTATCTAAACAGTGTGTGCATGGATTGTATCCCTTGTTTGTATGTCCAGAAATGTTACTAAGAGCAGGCCAATCATTGATGGTTACGAAAAGCAACGCCCGTAGGTCAAATGGATTTTGTTCGTTCTCATCCCACACGCGTACACCTGGTTTGCCCCACAATTGTAAGAGTTCTTCAACTAATGGCCTTAGATACACATCAATGTCGTTGCCAGGTTGCCTCGGGCCTTGGATGAGAACCGGCATCATAATGAACTTGCGATTCATGCACAACCAAGGAGGAAGGTTGTACATACATAGAGTTACAGGCCAAGTGCTATGACTGGAGCTCTGCTCCCCAAATGGATTAAATCCATCTGTACTTAGACCAAACCATAAGTTTCTCGCCTCTCCTGCAAAGTCTGGAAAGTCTCTCTCGATCTTTCTCCACTGCGATCCATCGGCGGGGCGCCTCAACTTTCCGTCTTTCTTACGGTCTTCTTTGTGCCATCGCAACAACCTAGCATGCTCTTTGTTTCTAAACAAACGTTTCAGCCGTGGTATTATAGGAGCATACCACATCACCTTGGCAGGAACCCTCTTACGGGGGGGGGGGGGGGGCTCGCCGTCAACATCACGAGGATCATCTGCTCTGATCTTATACCGCAGTGCAGTGCATATCGGACATTCATCCAAATTCTCGTACTTCTCACCGCGGAAGAGAATGAAGTCATTAATGCATGCATGTATCTTCTGCACATCTAATCCTAGAGGGCAGAGAGCTTTCTTTGCTTCGTACGTACTCTCAGGCAATTCGTTATCCTTTGGAAGTTTTGGCTTCATTAGTTGAAGTGAACTCTCAAATGCCTTGTCATTCACACCGTTCTGTGCCTTCCATTTCAGCAACTCCAGTGTTGTACCGAACTTTGTGCTACCATCTTCGCAATTTGGGTACAACAATTTTTTGTGATCCTGTAACATGTTGTTCAGCTTCAACCTCTCCAATTTATTTTCACAGTCTTCCCTTGCATCAGCAATAACTCGGCCAAGATCATCATCGGTCTCTTCTGATGCCTGTTCTTGATCACCTCCTTCTTCTGCATTCTCTTCCATTGCAGTATCATCGTATTGAGGGAACAAAGGATATTCTTCTTCTTCTTCTTCATGGGTCTTCCATCACAACCCCTCTTTCTCCATGCTTGGTCCAGCAATTATAGCTGAGCATGAAACCTCTCCGAAGTAGATAGACGTGAAGGATTCTTTCGGAAGAGTGCTCTCTGACGTTCCGATAATCAACACATGGGCAACACATGAAGCCATTATCTTTGTTCGCTTGAGCTACAGCAAGAAATGCATTCAGGCCTGCCATATACTCGGAAGTGCGTCGGTCACCGTACATCCATCGCTGCCGTGCATCCATCTGCATCATATAATTAAGTTTATCAAAATACATTAAAATAACATATTAATACAGAGATGACCACAGTACATCGACAAATACTACTTTTTTATGTATCAGTTACAGATGAAAAATATAAGTTTGTTAACCTCGGTCAAAGATACCATTTTCAGTGAGCTTATGTGCGGCTCGGAAATTTCGTCGAACACCTCGTGTGCATAGTAAAATAAAACACACTAACACCACACTCTCTCACACCTCCAAGCAAAAAAAATGGAAGGGGGGGCTGGGGCAGTATATATAGGGGAAGGGGGGCATTGGTCCCGGTTCGTGGACTGAACCGGGACAAATGTTCATGCACGTGCCACGTGGCCTGTGGCTAGGCATTGGTCCCGGTCCGTGGCACGAGCCGGGACCGATATGTCCCCCACGAACCGGGACCAATGCCCCCAGGAGATTCCTGTTTCCCCGGGCACACAAACCGGGACCAATGCTCACTAGTGGAAACAACCCCTCTCGTCCAGGGGGCCAGGGGGGCAGCTGTCCCGGTTGCAACCAAATCCGGGACAAATGCCATGCATTGGTCCCGGTTCGTGCGCCCGGGGCAACAGGAATCGCCTGGGGGCATTGGTCTCGGTTCGTGGGGGGCATATCGGTCCCGGCTCTCGCCACGGACCGGGACCAATGCCTAGCCACAGGCCACGTGGCACACGCATGACCTATTGTCCCGGTTCAGTCCATGAACCGGGACCAAATGCCCCTTCCCCTATATATACTGCCCCAGCCCCCCCTCCTTCCATCTTTTTTTTTGCTTGGAGGTGTGAGAGAGTGTGGTGTTAGTGTGTTTTATTTTACTATGCACACGAGGTGTTCGACGAAATTCTCGAGCCGTACATAAGCTCACTGAAAATGGTATCTTCGACCGAGGTTAACAAATTATCTTTTTCATCTGTAACTGATACATAAAAAAGTAGTATTTGTCGATGTACTGTGGTCATCTCTGTATTAATATGTTATTGTAATGTATTTTGATAAACTTAATTATATGATGCAGATGGATGCACGGAAGCGATGGATGTACGGTGACCGACGCACTTCCGAGTATATGGCAGGCCTGAATGCATTTCTTGCTGTAGCTCAGGCGAACAAAGATAATGGCTTCATGTGTTGCCCATGTGTTGATTGTCGGAACGTCAGAGAACATTCTTCCAAAAGAATCCTTCATGGCCATCTACTTCGAAGAGGTTTCATGCCCAGCTATAATTGCTGGACCAAGCATGGAGAAAGAGGGGTTGTGATGGAAGACGATGATGAAGAAGAAGATCCTTTGTTCCCTGAATACGACGATACTGCAATGGAAGAGAATGCAGAAGAAGGAGGTGATCAAGAACATGCATCAGAAGAGCCCGATGATGATCTTGGCCGAGTTATTGCTGATGCAAGGGAAGACTGTGAAATAAATTGGAGAGGTTGAAGCTGGACAACATGTTACAGGATCACAAAAAATTGTTGTACCCAAATTGCGAAGATGGTAGCACAAAGCTCGGTACCACACTGGAGTTGCTGAAATGGAAGGCACAGAACGGTGTGACTGACAAGGCATTTGAGAGTTTACTTCAACTAATGAAGCCAAAACTTCCAAAGGATAACGAATTGCCTGAGAGTACGTACGAAGCAAAGAAAGCTCTCTGCCCTCTAGGATTAGATGTGCAGAAGATACATGCATGCATTAATGACTGCATTCTCTTCCGCGGTGAGAAGTACGAGAATTTGGATGAATGTCCGATATGCACTGCACTGCGGTATAAGATCAGAGCAGATGATCCTGGTGATGTTGACGGCGAGCCCCCCCCCCCCCCCCCCCCCGTAAGAGGGTTCCCCGCCGATGGATCGCAGTGGAGAAAGATCGAGAGAGACTTTCCAGACTTTGCAGGAGAGGCAAGAAACTTATGGTTTGGTCTAAGTACAGATGGCTTTAATCCTTTTGGAGAGCAGAGCTCCAGTCATAGCACTTGGCCTGTAACTCTATGTATGTACAACCTTCCTCCTTGGTTGTGCATGAAGCGCAAGTTCATTATGATGCCAGTTCTCATCCAAGGCCCGAGGCAACCTGGCAACGACATTGATGTGTATCTAAGGCCATTAGTGGAAGAACTCTTACAACTGTGGGGCAACCCAGGTGTACGTGTGTGGGATGAGAACGAACAAAAGCCATTTGACCTACGGGCGTTGCTTTTCGTAACCATCAATGATTGGCCTGCTCTTAGTAACATTTCCGGACATACAAACAAGGGATACAATGCATGCACACACTGTTTAGATAAGACTGACAGTGTTTTTTTGGATAAATGTAAAAAGGTTGTATACCTAGGGCATCGTATATTTCTTCCGATCAAGCATCCCTTAAGGAAAAAAGGAGGGAAGCATTTCAGAGGTGAGGCAGATAACCGAAAGAAGCCTGAGCTCCGTAGTGGTAATGATATATTCGATATGGTCAAGGACCTAGAAGTAATCTTTGGTAAGGCTGATGGCAGCCAACCAGTTCCGTACGGCCCTGATAAGCGCGCACTCATGTGGAAGAAGAAATCTATATTTTGGGAGCTACCCTATTGGAAAGTTTTAGAGGTCCGGTCTTCGATCGACATGATGCACGTGACAAAGAATCTCTATGTCAATCTGCTATGCTTCCTGGCCGTGTATGGGAAGTCAAAAGATACGCCAGAAGCACGGGAGGACCAGCAACGTATGGAATGACAACAGTGGATCTCAACAATATTGGTTACAATGACGAACCATTCGTCCTAGCCAATGATGTGGCTCAGGTCTTCTATGTGAAGGACATGTCTTCCAGACCGAAGAAAAGAAAAAATAAGGAAACAAATTCATCATACGATGAGCCGAAGCGTCACATAGTTCTCTCAGGGAAAAGAAACATCGTGGGAATCGAGGACACGACAGACATGTCAGAAGATTATAATAAGTTTGTTGAAATTCCACCATTCACAGTGAAAGCTGACCCCACCATCCCGTTAAATAATGAAGATGCTCCATGGTTACGGCCGAAGCGATCATAAGCAAGGGACAAGGGTTCATGGACCATCTCTACACACAGAAATTTCAGAAGACTAACAGGCATGTTGTTGGAGAAGTGTAATAGTAAACGTGGAATACATGATCATAGTTCTGTTGAAAAAGTGTTCACAAATATTCTGTAATAATAAACGAGATTTTGTTAGCCAAAATGATATTTATACCTATTCTGTGATTATGAACGGAGTAGGTGCAAGTTTGACCAATAATTTGTATTGACCGGTCAAAAGCTGGCAACTATGACCAGCCTGACTTCATTATCATCTCAACCAGCGGCCACCCACGCACTTTTCTGTTTCTCTCTCCTCCGTATCGTCCATTGAGATGTGCTTTGCACACAGGGCCGCTGTAACCAGCCCTGTGTGCAGCCATATGGGCTTTGCATTATGGGCGTCATATATTTTGCGCAGATATTGCAGGCACACTTCGAAGTGATAGTACCGATACCATCCTGGAGCAAGTTGAGCTTATTTTGCGAGCAAAGCTGCATGATAAACCTTCCTTGAGCACTTTCTGGTTCCGAACGATGTTACCAACAGTGAACCTCGCAGAGGAAGTAGTAAGAATAATAGAAATGCAGAAATTCTATGTGAAGGACATGTCCTCCAGACTTCGAAGCTAACTACCTTGGAGTTCAAATGACGTAAAGGGTTGCACCTGTGCGGTTACTTTGGCAAACTGCTAATGCATACACTCCTGCACTGTTTGAGATTTTCAGATTAGAATTTGAAATGATATTGGATTGCGTGGTCTATAACTGTGGCGAAATTGGACCCATATCCGAGTATGCGATAGCTGTCAAAAACAGGCGTCGGGGTCATTTTGTTAGATTCGACTCATCATAATACATTTGTAGCTGCAAAAATTTTGAAAATGTAGGTCTGCCGTGTTGCCAGGTACTGAAGGTTCTTGAGATCAGAAATATTAAAGAAATTCCATCACACTATGTTTTGAAAAGATGGCGAAATGATGCTCAGATTGAACCTTCGAAGGAGAACTATGGTTACACACAGGGCCGGTTACAGCAGCCCTGTGCGCAGCCCACATCTCAATGGGGGAGACCGAGGAGAGAGAAACAGTTTTGTGGGTGCGCCGGTGGAGATAATAATGAAGCCAGGCTGTCATAGCTGTCAAACACTCGAATAAACTTCTAATTTACATAAATATTTAATTTACCAATCAACGTTAGCCCTAAAAGAAGATGTCACCTTGAGTTGAGTAAGTATTTTAATTATTCATTGTGTTGCTTGAGGAAGATACCAAATTCTCCGTGTTAAAAAGGTACAATTCGATTTGTCGATATTTATATTAAAATTATATGCAAATGGTATAATAATTAATAGTTTCAATAGTTAAATAATTATTTAGTTAAACGAAAAATGAATTTGAATTAGTTATGCAAATTCTAGCATTTTTCATGTTGAAATTTTTGTCAAATTCGAAAGTATGTAGAAGTTGTTAAAGTGCAAACTTTAACAATTTTCAAATTTTGGCGCTAAATTTTTTTGGCGCGCAGGGTGCCACCAAGTTTTGAAAAAAAGTTTTAGTCCCGGCCCGTGGTACCAACCGGGACCAAAGGGGGTGCCTCTAGTCCCGGTTGGTGGCACGGGCCGGGACTGAAGGCCCAGGTGTATAAATATCCCGGCCCTCTCTCCAGGCCGAGCAACCACTCAGGGACAGCGGGCTTGCCTTGGCGAAGCCCTGCCAGCGAGGGGGTAGGAAGATCCCGCCGGCGCTGGTTCCGCCGGCGGGGCTAGGGTTGAACTAGGGACGCGTTACTAGACACAACCAATATATATTAAAAGGCCCGAGGGCCGTGCTTACATAGGGGGAGGGGGGCGGCGCGGCCACAGGAGGCCGGCCGTGCTTACATATAGGGGCGGCGGCGCGGCCACAGGCGGCAGGCCGTTTCTTGGGGGGGGTGCGTAGTATATTAGGGGGGGGGGGACGTCGCCGGACTAGTCCTCCTCGTCAGAGGAGATGCAGTGGTAGTCCGGTGCCTGCCACAGGTGGGCAGGCAGCTGGGGCGGGCCCGCCGGCGGCTGCGGAGGCATCGAGGGCGCGTTCTGCGGCGGCGGGGGCAGCTCCTCCTCAGGCTGCGGCGGCGGAGGCGGCGGGGGCAGCTCCTCCGGCGACCAGGCGCCGCCGGTCCAGGCCCAGGACATGCCGTACTCCAGGCCGGGGGGGAGCAGCTGCGGCGGCGGCTGGTCCTCGGACGCCTCCCACTCGGCGTACATCGCCTGATACCAGGGGGCAGGCGCGGTAGGGGGCGGGGGCGGCGGCATGGCGTTGGCGTCGGCGGCGGCGGCGGCCACGACCTGCTCCCACCGCTTGATCTCGTCTTCCATGAGGGAGCGGCGGGAGGCCTCGCAGGCCTCCTCCAAGATGGCCCGGAGCTCGGGGTCCTCCTCCTCGGAGAAGTCCTCGATATCCTCGAGGAGCCACAGCTCCTTCTCCCGGCCGGGCGGTGGCGCGGGGTAGTCCTCCACGTTCACCTCCTCATGGGGGACGGGGATGAAGGAGCACCAGCGGTGCTCGTGCTCCTGCTGGAACCAGGTGGCCCAGTAGGGGAGCTGCGCGCGTACGCGCGGTCCTTGAGGAGGGGGGCCGGCAGGAGGCGGCGCCGGCGGTCGATCTCCTCGAGCGCGGCCTCGTTGGTCGGGGCCGGCTGCACGGGGATGCGTTGAGGTTTGAGATGCCACCCGTCCGGGAGGTGGACGTCCGGCCGAAAGACCGGCGTGGCATGGTCCCAATGCCACTCGGCCTCCTCCTTACGGATGTAGCGGCGGAAGCGCTTGCCCTTGGGCGCGACGCGGGGCGGCGGGCGTGCCGCCGGAGGTGGGGCGGGGACGCGCGACGTCCCGCCGATGCGGACACCTCCAGGGCCGAAGCCGAAGGCCTCCGCCGGCGGGGGTGGGACGCCGGAGCCCCTCTGGCCGGTGCCGCTCGAGGAGCCGGATTCGTGGTCGTTCCCGTGGGGACGCTTGCTGAACCAGCGGGACGACATTGCGGCTAGGGTTCCTTTGGCTGGGACGCGGCCGGGGTGGATGGGTTGTACGGGCGGCGGGGGCCCTTTAAAAAGGACCCGGGGGGGCTGGGATGCCAACCGGCGGCCGGAACGTGGCGCCGGTTGCAGGCGGCCATGAATGCGGGGCGGGAGCCGAGGCGTGCGGCGGTTGCAGCTGGCCACGCGCGCATGGGGAAGTGGAGGGGCGGGAAGACGAGGCGGCAGTGGGCCCTTTGACCGTCCCTGTGGTCTTAATTTAAGGGACCAGGCAGGCCAGCCACTAGGCCGCTGGCCAGTGGCCCCGCGAGTCGTTGACCGAATATAATAAAAGACGCGGGCCAGAGGGCCCTTTTGACCAAAAATGTGGCAGTGGGCTTAATTAAAGACGTGGGCCTGGACGCGGTTGGGGAAGGGGAGGCCGGTTGGGGATTGCGAGGCAGGAGCCAAAAAAAACGAACCAAAAAAAACCTGCCGCGGCAGGGAAAATGGGCGGAATATATTTTTTTTTAAGAAGGCATCCATCCCGGTCCCTAAAACGAACCGGGACGAACTCCCTCGCCGTCCCTGGCCCAGAGTCACCACGTGGGCCAGCCTGACCATCCCGGGTCCTGGCACAACCGGGACCAATGGGGGAGGGCCATTTGTCCGGCTAGCCCATCCCGGTTGCACAACCGGGACAATTGGCCCTTACGACCCGGGACAAATGGCCCTGTTTCCACTAGTGGCTATGCATTGGTCCCGGATTTGGTTGCAACCGGGACAGGTGCCCCCTGCCCCCCTGGACGAGAGGGGTTGTTTCCACTAGTGGACAGACGGTGAGAGTGAGAAGGAGAGAAGAGAGAGATGCCCGCTTCATTGCATTGTACCGTTCCATTCGAAATGACGATGTGCATCATAATCTTCAAGAAGACGTCATGGAGGAGTGGTGAAATTGGTATGGACAACAAAATGACTAGTTTTGTTCTTCTATGTTGTGTTCTTGATGAACTATTTGATGAACACTTTGTTGTAATATGTGAACTATTATTTGTATTTGTATGAAATACTTGCTTGTGTTGTAATAATAATTATTGAAACTATTTATTTTGATTTTTTATGTGTGGTTGATCTGGTTTGTGCAATAGATGAAATGGGTTTTGGTTTGCCCAGCGCGCGCGCTCCATTTTGGCGCGTCTGATTTCTATTGTATCCCCCCGCACGCTCCATTTTGCAGCGGCTGAAATAGCTGCGCACATGCGCGAAAAAATTTGTACGCGCCAAACGGCGCTCGATATACCGTTTCCAGTGTGCCGCAACGAGGCAACTGCTGGAGATGCTCTAATAGACATGACACTATTAATATATTACTATCCACTATGGAGGTATTAACATAGTCTATAACAGTATGTATGTTACTACTAGCATACGTTACTCTTTTCCCCACCCACTGCCGCTCTTGAGAGTCGCCGAGGTTCCCGGTGTCCGGCCTCTCCCGCCGCCGGCGTTCGCGCTGGTTGGTGTCGAGATGGGCTGTGGTGGCTCCCCCTGATGTATAGAGTAGAGTTGCGTAGCAGTAGATGTAGTTCTAGGGTTCCATTTGTGGTGTTCGGCGCTATGCCGGGGAGGGCTAGTCGGCCGACGCATCCGAGCTGCGCCTGCTTGCTGCTCGTGGTTGCGTCTCTCTTCGCGGTGCTTCGGTGGTCGGAGCCGGATGCGATGCGGGAGGAAGCTGCGACCTCCTGTGCAAATAAGCTCGAAGGTTGGTCTCCTTGTTTGGAGGTCAATGTTGGCCTGGAAGCGGATGGAGGCTGTGGATCTTTCTTTCTTCTCTGCTGGCAAGGTGCAAGCGGAAGGAGGAAGACGGTTGCTGTCTCTGCTCTTGCTTGCAGGTGGCCGTGTCGAAGACTGATGCTGCATCCAGAAGTTCATCACACGGTGGCCATGGCGCTCCTTCATCCTCAAGATGGGAGGTCTTGCAGGGGACTCGAGCCGGCGCCCCACATCTCGTCTTCCCCAAGTGGTATCGTCCCCGGTGGCTTGCGAGTTGGCCGGAGTTCGTCTCCAGATCACGGTGGTGGAGACCAAGGACTCGATCGCGTTTTCGAGACACTTTCGAGGGTGCTCCTTGTTATTTTTGACGACTGCTTTGTAATTTCCAGTTTTTTCTTTGTCCTCTTCACTTTGTACCCCCACCGACGACATTTATGCAGCTAGGCCCTTCAAGCCACCCTTTGTTCAAAAAGAAAAAGCACAATCGTACAAGGAATGGTAAATCTGGAACAGAACTGACGAAGAGAACATGCGGAGCACATGCACACGGTTGACACTCCCTGCCTAGTGGATGCTGGAACCGTACGATCGGGTGTATTAATTCAACCGTACGTCTATGTGCCCACCTATCTTGAATGCATTGACTACGTGTGGTAATAATTAATGCCACTGCGCTAGGGAAAATATACCACTTTTTTTTAAACAGAAGATCAAAAGATAATCTTCTCTAGTCCTCCTTTCATTCTTAGTGGAATCATATGGGTTTTATTGAACGCACAATCTAAGGCAGCTCATCGAGTGCCTTAAATTTTTTTTTCTTTTGATGTTTTCAGAATTTTCAAACTTTCTTGCTGCTTTCCATCGATTAATGAATTCCGGTCGAAATTTCATTACAACTATGTAATAGCTCGGTTAGTAAAAACACTAAACTAATTTTAAGTATTAAAAAGATGAATGTATGGAGGATACGAAAGGGGCTTCCAAAAAATCAATTTATTTTTGCAATTTATGATATTACAAACTCAAAACATCCAAACACGATTTAGCTCAAAAAAACGGTGTGCATATACCATTTTGTGAGCCGAGTTGGAAAACGAATCACACATTTCTAGCCGTTTGATACGTCCCAAACATATCAATATTTTTTATGCTCCATGTTTCTTTTTTACCAATTATCTTATGTTTTCACTAAGTTTTTATATTATTTAGTGGATTAACCCATTAATAGTTGCCAAGTGCACGGTTCTGGGTGGGATTAGAGAAAGGCTTCCCTCTTCTAACCTTCTAGGAGGGAAAGGAGAGCCACTGCGCCAAGTGTCACAACCATAAAATTTTGGTGGATTTTTCCTTTCCCACCGGATAGAGGACTAAACGGGTGGTACGCATTTATTTTTAGATCCGTTTTTTTTTAAAATGAATTATCTCCTGAACCACAATTCGGAATTATGAACCGTTTTCATATTTGAGCTTCTTGTTATAGAAAAGTAGATCTTATGTTGATAGGTTTCGAGAATTTTTTTTCGGATTTTGTACACCATGTTGTTTATGCTTTATACTTTCGGTAGCACGCGCGTGTGTATACACCATGTAGCAGCGAATCTCGGCTGCATCAATATTTTTTATGGCTCGGCTCCGCCTCGATAACCATTTATAAACATCTTGAAGGAGGTACATAGGTCGTTGTGCGCATTGATCGAATCGTGCATTGGTCGTAGTGCGTGCTACGGCTCGGTGTTGTCTCGTACTATACGTCGGCCCTTCATTAGGTGTACACCCATATGGGTGTACGTCGGCCCTTCACTGAGTGTACAGGCGCCTGGATGTTCATCCGCTTGGAGGTATATCCGTCTGGGTGCACATCCACATGCATTTGGGTGTATAACCGTCTAAACGTACACGCGTGTTGGACGTGGGTGTACGTCAGCACTGCACTTGGGATGTACTTCGTTCACCGCACCTGGACGTACATCTGTGTGTAACTAGGCGTACATCCATTTTGATTCTGAGTGTACAAATGAAAAGTTTCTCGAAACCTATCAACATGGGATCTAGTTTTGAAGATCTCGACGCGAGGATCTCAAATATGAAAATGATTCTTAATTTAAATACGGTTCAAGAGATAATTCATTTAAAAAAAGAATCATAAAATAAATGCGTTCACACCCCACGTCCCGTTTGTGAGTGGCAAAGGGAAAATCCGCCCAAAACTCTATGGTGGTGATACTTGTCACGCATGCGGGCACCCTGTTGAGGCTAGGAGGAAGGAGAGCGTGACACTTGTCGCGCGCACAGCGCTCGCGGGTTACCTTCCGAGAGGGAAGCCTTTTTTAGTGATTTCGGTTCTTGTTTTATAATTTGATGTGTAAGAATTAATTGGATCACTAGTAGAAAACAGGGCATTGAGCCAACCACTTTGGAACCGGATTTGATATAAACCGGTTCCAAAGGTTCTGTCCGCTGGGCCCCCTCCCTGCAGCAAATGGCCGCAAGGCCTTTAGGACCGGTTTGTAACACAAATCGGTCCTAAAGGTTTTTGGACCGTTTGCTGCAGGGAGGGGGGCCTAGTGGCCAGACCCTTTAGAACCGGTTTGTATCACAAACCAGTTCTAAAGGTTTTCTCATTTTTTGCTGCAATCACGGGGCCCGCTGTCAGACCCTTTAGCACCGGTTTGCGACACAAACCGGTCCTAAAGCCCTCCCCTATATTCCACCCCGAGCTAGCTCAGCTCCATTTTTTCGAGCTCGAGCTCAACTCCATTTTTGCTCTCTCCTTCCTCTTGTGAGCTCTAATCCATCCCCATTTTTCTCCACCATTTGTCAACATTGTTGGTACCCATCGGTTCTACGGTTAGCATCAACATTCCCTCTTCCGGCATTGCAAGTTTTGCTCGTTTTCTTGCTCATTTCATTTTTGTTGTGCTAGCTAGGTGTTTGATGAAATGCCTAAGCTAAAATTTGTTATTCATTTGTTATGTATACCATTTGATGCAATTTGAGCTCAAATTTAATTATGATTTGTGGTTTTTTTTAGTGTCGTGCCCCTTCTCCCCTTCCTCACCGCTGTCGATCGCCCCGTCACCGACACAACCTTGGTGAGCCTATTGTTTTTATTTACCAAAACAAATTTTGATTTGTATGATTTACATATTTACTTGTATATAGTTTTCTTATTGTGTAAGATTGTTTTTATATATATAGCGCCATGGTTTTGATATCCGTCCCCGTTGGCCCTCGTCCAGTCTATGATTCGGATGTGGTATATTATCTTTTATAACTACATATTTTCATTTCCTGATTATATGACAATTAATTACGCCGACCAACTTGACATAGATATTTTTATCTAGGAGGTAGTGGAACTGGAAATGCCAATCGACCCTATTGTTGAGAAGTTACACTTAGTTGAACAAGAAAATGTTGGCTTGAAAGAAAGATTGAAAAAAACTGAAGAAAGATTGGAAAAAACTGAAAGAGAGAAGATGACCTTGGAAAAGGTTCTTGCCGGTGTCGTCGATGGTCCCAAGAGCGAGATGGACGCAATGCGCCTGAAGATTAGAAAGATTAGAAAATATGCAATTAGTAAAGAGGCTTGGTATCATTATGCCGTCGGGTCAATTGTTACCTTTGTTGCGATTTTGATCGCATTTGTTGTTGTTTTTAAATGCATTAATTAGAGAGAGTTTTTATGGATGGTTTCAGTGTGTATTTTTATGAGAACTATATATGGTCACTACGCTACTTTAGTTTTAACGTGTGATGAACTTTTTGTATTAATTAATTAATTTAGTCATGATGATTTAGCATAATGGTTGTTGATAAATTTATATAATGCAGATGAACCGGAAATGGATGTACAGTGATAGACGTCGTCCCGAATTCCTTAATGGCATGCATAGTTTTCTCAATGTGGCTGAAAAAAACAGGCAGAATGGATTTATTTTTTGTCCATGTAAAAAATGCCAGAATAAGAGGAATTTCCCTAACTCAAGAACCATACACACCCACCTATTGCAAGAAGGCTTCATGCCCAGTTATTTTTGTTGGACCAAGCACGGAGAAAGAGGCGTTGTAATAGAAGACAATGAAGAAGAAGAGGATAATGATAATTATCCTATGTTCGGTGAACACGGTGATACTGAAATGGGGGAAGACGAGCCTGAACTTGAGGACATTGTTGATGAGTCTGATGATGATCTTCGTCAGGTCATTCGTGAAGAACAGATAAACTGCGCAAGTGAAAACGAGAGGTTGAAGTTGTAGCGCATGTTAGAAGACCACAAAAAATTGTTGTACCCAAATTGCGAGATGGCCAGAAAAAGCTGGGCACCACCCTGGAATTGCTGCAATGGAAGGCAGAGAATGGAGTATCTGACAAGGGATTTGAAAAGCTGCTGAAAATAATGAAGAAGATGCTTCCAAGAGACAATGTGCTTCCCTGCAGTACATACGAAGCAAAGAAGGTTGTCTTCCCTCTAGGATTGGAAGTGCATAAGATACATGCATGCATCAATGACTGCATCCTCTACCGCGGTCAGCACGAGAATTTAAATGCCTGCCCGGTATGCGGTGCATTTCGGTATAAGATCAGGAGAGATGACCCTGGTGATGTTGAGGGCAACGATCGCCCCAGGAAGAGGGTTCCTGCCAAGGTGATGTGGCATGCTCCTATAATACCACGGTTGAAACGTTTGTTCCGAAACAAAGAGCATGCCAAGTTGCTGCGATGGCACAAAGAAGACCGTAAGGAAGACGATATGCTGAGACACCCCGCTGATGGGTCGCAGTGGAGAAACATCGACGATAAGTACGAGGACTTTGCACGTGACGCAAGAAACTTAAGGTTTGGTCTAAGTACAGATGGCCTGAATCCGTTAGGGGAGCAGAGTATCAGTCATAGCACCTAGCCCGTGACTCTATGTATCTATAACCTTCCTCCTTGGTTATGCATGAAGCGTAAGTTCATTATGATGCCAGTGTTTATCCCAGGCCCGTCGCAACCTAGCAACAACATTGACGTGTACCTGAGGCCACTGGTTGATGAACTTTTAGAGTTGTGGGCTGACGAAAGTGTGTGTGTGGGACGAGTACAAACAAGAGGAATTTGACCTACGAGGGTTGCTGTTTGTAACCATCAATGATTGGCCCGCTCTTAGTAACATCTCAGGACAGTTAAACAAGGGATACAACGCGTGCACACACTGTTTAGGTGAGACTGAAAGTATACATATAGGCAAGAATGTGTACCCGGGGCATCGTCGATTTTTTCCAGACAGGCATCCCGTAAGAAAGAAAGGAAAGCATGTCAAAGGCGAGGCAGATACACGAAGGAAGCCAACCCTCCCTAAAGGTACTGATATATATGACATGGTCAAAGATATAAAAGTAATCTTTGGTAAGGGTCCTGGCGCACAATCTGTTCCGAATGACGCCGACAACCACGTAGCCATGTGGAAGAAGAAATCTATATTCTGGGAACTACCCTATTGGAAATTCCTAGAGGTTCGCTCTGCGATCGACGTGATGCACGTGACGAAAAATATTTGCGTGAACCTGCTAAACTTATTGGGCGTGCATGGGAAGAAGTCGAGAGATACACCAAAAGCACGGCTGCACCACTAACGTATGCACGAACGAGACGACCTGGTGAATCCAGATAATTTCAAAGGTTCTGCCAGCTATGCTCTTACCAAGGAAGAGAAGGAGATCTTTTTCCTAGTCCCAAGGAAGACAAGTTAGGGAAGTGCATTAGCATAGGTTCACCCACACAACACCTATAAAAACAATAAAGATTAATCACCTGTATGAAGTGAAAGCACTTGACAAAATTCCCGTGTGTCCTCAAGAACCTTTGGTCATCATAAGTAAACCAACCGTCTTGTCCTTTTCTCTAGAAAGGATTGGACCACTTGCTGCAATTATTACTACCATCTTTTATTTAATTGTAATTTATTTATATGCTTTATCAAAAAACCCTAAAAACATGTCTGCTAGTATTTACAGTGAATCCTTTATCCAAACTGCTTGTCAGCATCTTCTGCTCCTTGTTGGGATCGACATTCTTATTTATCGAAAGTACTAAGATACACCTCCTATTCATGTGGGCCATACTAATTTCTGGCACCGTTGCCAGGGAGTGAAGCGCTATTGGTAAGTGGAATTGGTAAAGGAAGCGTTTACTGTGAGTGTTGTTTTTGTTTCTGTCTGCTGTTTTATTTCATTATGGAGAGACCTCCATTTGATCGCATTTTGATCGCATTTGTTGTTGTTTTTAAATGCATTAATTAGAGAGAGTTTTTATGGATGGTTTCAGTGTGTATTTTTATGAGAACTATATATGTATGGTCACTACGCTACTTTAGTTTTAACGTGTGATGAACTTTTTGTATTAATTAATTAATTTAGTCATGATGATTTAGCATAATGGTTGTTGATAAATTTATATAATGCAGATGAACCGGAAATGGATGTACAGTGATAGACGTCGTCCCGAATTCCTTAATGGCATGCATAGTTTTCTCAATGTGGCTGAAAAAAACAGGCAGAATGGATTTATTTTTTGTCCATGTAAAAAATGCCAGAATAAGAGGAATTTCCCTAACTCAAGAACCATACACACCCACCTATTGCAAGAAGGCTTCATGCCCAGTTATTTTTGTTGGACCAAGCACGGAGAAAGAGGGGTTGTAATAGAAGACAATGAAGAAGAAGAGGATAATGATAATTATCCTATGTTCGGTGAACACGGTGATACTGAAATGGGGGAAGACGAGCCTGAACTTGAGGACATTGTTGATGAGTCTGATGATGATCTTCGTCAGGTCATTCGTGAAGAACAGATAAACTGCGCAAGTGAAAACGAGAGGTTGAAGTTGTAGCGCATGTTAGAAGACCACAAAAAATTGTTGTACCCAAATTGCGAGATGGCCAGAAAAAGCTGGGCACCACCCTGGAATTGCTGCAATGGAAGGCAGAGAATGGAGTATCTGACAAGGGATTTGAAAAGCTGCTGAAAATAATGAAGAAGATGCTTCCAAGAGACAATGTGCTTCCCTGCAGTACATACGAAGCAAAGAAGGTTGTCTGCCCTCTAGGATTGGAAGTGCATAAGATACATGCATGCATCAATGACTGCATCCTCTACCGCGGTCAGCACGAGAATTTAAATGCCTGCCCGGTATGTGGTGCATTTCGGTATAAGATCAGGAGAGATGACCCTGGTGATGTTGAGGGCAACGATCGCCCCAGGAAGAGGGTTCCTGCCAAGGTGATGTGGCATGCTCCTATAATACCACGGTTGAAACGTTTGTTCCGAAACAAAGAGCATGCCAAGTTGCTGCGATGGCACAAAGAAGACCGTAAGGAAGACGATATGCTGAGACACCCCGCTGATGGGTCGCAGTGGAGAAACATCGAAGATAAGTACGAGGACTTTGCACGTGACGCAAGAAACTTAAGGTTTGGTCTAAGTACAGATGGCCTGAATCCGTTAGGGGAGCAGAGTATCAGTCATAGCACCTAGCCCGTGACTCTATGTATCTATAACCTTCCTCCTTGGTTATGCATGAAGCGTAAGTTCATTATGATGCCAGTGTTTATCCCAGGCCCGTCGCAACCTAGCAACAACATTCACGTGTACCTGAGGCCACTGGTTGATGAACTTTTAGAGTTGTGGGCTGACGAAGGTGTACGTGTGTGGGACGAGTACAAACAAGAGGAATTTGACCTACGAGGGTTGCTGTTTGTAACCATCAATGATTGGCCCGCTCTTAGTAACATCTCAGGACAGTTAAACAAGGGATACAACGCGTGCACACACTGTTTAGGTGAGACTGAAAGTATACATATAGGCAAGAATGTGTACCCGGGGCATCGTCGATTTTTTCCAGACAGGCATCCCGTAAGAAAGAAAGGAAAGCATTTCAAAGGCGAGGCAGATACACGAAGGAAGCCAACCCTCCCTAAAGGTACTGATATATATGACATGGTCAAAGATATAAAAGTAATCTTTGGTAAGGGTCCTGGCGCACAATCTGTTCCGAATGACGCCGACAACCACGTAGCCATGTGGAAGAAGAAATCTATATTCTAGGAACTACCCTATTGGAAATTCCTAGAGGTTCGCTCTGCGATCGACGTGATGCACGTGACGAAAAATATTTGCGTGAACCTGCTAAACTTATTGGGCGTGCATGGGAAGAAGTCGAGAGATACACCAAAAGCACGGTTGCACCACTAACGTATGCACGAACGAGACGACCTGGTGAATCCAGATAATTTCAAAGGTTCTGCCAGCTATGCTCTTACCAAGGAAGAGAAGGAGATCTTTTTCCTAGTCCTAAGCAGTATCAAGGTCCCGTCTGGCTACTCGTCGAACTTTAAAGGAATACTAAACCTGGAAGAGAAAAAGTTCCAAAACCTAAAGTCTCATGACTGCCACATGATCATGACCCAGCTACTTCCGATTGCATTGAGGGGGCTTCTGCCAGAAAACGTGCGAGTACCCATTGTGAAGCTATGTGCATTCCTCAACGCAATTTCTCATAAGGCAATCGATCCAGCAACTCTACCAAGTTTACAGAAGGACGTGGTCCAATGTCTGGTCAGCTTCGAGTTGGTGTTCCCACCAACCTTCTTCAATATTATGACGCACCTCATAGTTCACCTCGTCCAAGAGGTTTCCGTTCTCGGTCCTGTATTCTTACACAATATGTTCCCCTTTGAGAGGTTCATGAGAGTCTTGAAGAATTATGTTAAAAACCGTGCTATGCCAGAAGGAAGCATGGTCAAGGGCTATGGAACAGAGGAGGTCATTGAGTTTTGTGTTGACTTTATTTCTGACCTGAACCCGATCGGTGTTCCTCAGTCGCGCCATGAGGGGAGACTGCGTGGAAAAGGCACGCTAGGAAAGAAATCAACAACATGTATGGACGAGCAATCTTTCACTCAAGCACACTACACAGTTCTAGTTAATTCCAGCTTGGCGGCTCCATATATCCAGGAAGACAAGGATATTTTACGCTCGGAATATCCGGAGCAACCTGAAGATTTCATTGCTAAAGAACACGCGGAGACTTTCGGCGGTTGGTTGAAAAGACGTCTCATTAATGACAACATTGTTGAAGATGAGCTATACTTGTTGGCCAAGCAACCATCTTCGACTGTATTGACCTTTAAAGGGTACGAGATAAATGGTAACATATTTTACACGGCAAACCAAGATAAAAAGAGCACCAACCAAAACAGTGGCGTCCGGTTTAATGCAAAAGACGACAACGGGCAAAGGGTCACATACTATGGTTACATAGAGCAGATATGGGAACTTGACTACGGACCTTCCTTTAAGGTCCATTTGTTCTGGTGCAAATGGTTCAACCTGTCAGGCGTGAAGGTAGACCCGAAGTACGCAATGACAACAGTGGAGCAGAAGAATCTTGAGTACGGCAATGATCAATTCATCCTAACCAATGATGTGGCTCAGGTTTTCTATGTGAAGGACATGTCTAGCAGACCGAGAAAAAGAAAAGATAAGGAAGCGAATACATCAGACGATGAGCCAAGGCGCCACATAGTTCTTTCAGCGAAAAGAAACATTGTGGGAGTCGAGGACAAGACAGACATGTCAGAAGATTACAATAAATTTGATGAAATTCCTCCCTTCAAAGTGTGCAATAATTTCGCTAAGTGTCCGATGAAATAATTTCGCTAAGTGTCCGATGAAATAATTTCGCTAAGTGTCCGATGAAATAATTTCGCTAAGTGTCCGATGAAATAATTTTGCTAAGTGTCCGATGAAATAATTTTGCTAAGTGTCCGATGAAATAATTTTGCTAAGTGTTCTTCATTTTATAAATTTTACTAGCAGGTGTTGAGCTATGGATCCCCAAGAACCTGCACATGATCCGCACGCCGATCAGCTTGCGGGAATGGGTGAGGCGGAGAAGGAAAGATACATGTGCCAGATGATTTTTGAAGATGCAACGACCATATATCATGATCACGACGGTGGACAGGCGTTTAGCAATTAATTTTTGAACGACTCCGGTGACGGAGCTGAGAATATAGAAGATGTAGTAGATGATGACGACGACAACGTCGAGGATGCAGAAGTGTCCTCCAGAACAAACTCTACGAATGTATATCTCAAGTCACTGTTGACGCAACAATTAATTTGTATTGCACTTACTAACGAATCATTATTTTTCCGTTTAGGCGCCCTCCGGAACAGCTAGCGCAAGTACCGAGACAAAGTCGAAACGAGGCCCGGCCGTAAGGTTGAAAGATACCGCAAGGTTCTCGATCGATACAGTTGCTGCTGATGGCAAACCACTGGAGCCCCCAGAAACTTATCGCAAATTCGTAAATCAGTGCGGAGTTGTTGTAAGAGACCTGGTCCCGATCAACTTAATAGAATGGAATAAGCCGAAGACCGGTGCCAACGTTGGAGCTACTTATGTCGATGACAGATTCAAAAAAGTGCTTTGCGACACGATATGGCTAAATTTCAGCGTAGCGGAAGATAAGAAGAAGAAAGTCGAGGAGTGGGCTTTGAAGAAGATGGCCACACAATTCCAGAGGTGGAAAAAAGACCCGTGGAATAAATATAAGGACGAAGATCCAGTTTTCACTGGGCACCTAGTGAAGATAAGAGACGCTTGGCCTGATTTTAAGGCGTACAAGAAATCGGGTGTCTTTACATCCCGATCAGCCACAAATAAGTGAATGCGAATAAGAAGAAATATCACCATATTTTGGGGTCAGGTGGCTACATGACTGCCCTGCCTAGGTGGCGACGCTATGAAAATGCGCTTCTGAAAAGAGGTATCATTCCACAGACACATGACTGGCCCGATAGGTCCAAGTTCTGGTTGTTCGCGCATGGGGCAATGTTGGACGCTGAGACTGGGATGATTGTTGCGGAGGGACCATGGTCGGAAAAAATAACAAAAGTCGTATCAGAACTAGAGAAGGCAATAGAAGTTGTTCGAAAAAGAACTTTTGTTCCTGATAGAGAGAACGATGAGCTGACGAAGGCACTCGGGAACCCCGAAAAGTGGGGACGAACACGAGGCTTTGGAGCCACTACCCCGTGGAGCCAAGGGTTTCCAGCGGACCTTGGCACTTACAGAAGGCGTGGTAGAAGCAAGAAGAAGGCGCTGGAACAGATATCGACATTAGAAGAAAAGGTGGCGTTTCTCTTGAAGAAAGGAGGACACCCTATACCTGACACTGAAGAGGAGGTAGAACATCGTGCACCAGATCAGCTGCAAATAGAAGACGATCCAGTAGCAGATGCCGTCCCATCTCAGCATAGAAGCAGCGTGGGTTCCACGCAGCTGCAGCTAGAAGACGTTCGTGCAGTCGAACCGTCGGCGCCTCACTACCCCGTGGATGATATCACGGAGAAGACAAACTGTGAGATACATATGCCAATGGGGAACATATCCTTCATGGTGGCGTCAGGATATAATTTACCGAATCAACCTGGAGCAACCTACCATGGTGGTCAGATTCCAGCATCCCATGCTTGTGTCGGGTTGTCAAAAATTGAGCTCCATATTCCTGGAGGTGAAGGCGAGAAGACACTGGGACAAATGGAGCTTGGTATCATCTTGTGGAATAAGAAACACATTGTGTTTCCTAACGCGGCGCCAAGGCCACCGACTCCTCCAGGTATAAATGCACCACCTCCATCAATTACTGAATGTTGCACCACATGTAAGCCTATTTTTAATAGTTTTTTCACTTTCGTACAGAGAATGCACGAATTCCAAGTCCACCCCCCAATGCACCTCCAAGTCCACCCCACAACGAAGATTGGGAGCCCGAGGCCGAAGCTCCATCGCCTGTGCACTCCCGTGAGACGACGGATGCGCCCACTACGGGTACGGCAAAGCGGAAGCTGCAGTTCAGAAGAAACAGGACTCCTCCCAAGAAGAGAGAAAGAAAACCCAAGAAAGTCGAGACTCCTCCGACGTTACCAGGCCTGATGACTCCGGAGGAACTAGCCGAGGCCGTGAAAGCCAAAAACAAAGCATGGTTCGCACGGTTTCCCCTGAAGCCCCCTCCAGACGTCTGGAAGGAAACTCTGAAGAACATCCCAAAGTGGAAAATTGAGCGCACCATCGACAACTTATATTATCCGGCACCGCCGCCACCGCCACCCCTTTCAGACTATGAACGGTACATTGAAAAGATGCACACCGCACAGATGAAGAAGGCGAAGCAGATGAAGCAGACGGACCAGACGAAATGCGGGAAACAAGTTCCCCAGCTCGGACAACAAGAATCACGGTCAATTGCCCCGCTCAAGGTGTTATCTGATCAGGCTTCAATGTCCGGTCCACGCATGGGCGACGTAGGTTACGCTATTGCTGATGTGGTATATAAATACAAGCCCGAGCACCCTCTGGTCGAAAATCCTACTGCTCTAACAACCCAACTATGGAATTTACATGTTTGGTACTTGGAGGCCGCAAGGCAAAAGAGAGACTGTATCATGGCGGCAGTTCAGGATCAACACTACTTCAGAGAGTACGGCGTGGAGCTTGGGTTCGATGAATTTTTCCATATGTACAATCAACATGCCCTCGACAAGTCTATCCTCAGCTGCTACTGTTTGTAAGTGATTTATTTGGCTAATTTAATTATTTAGTTAACCTCGCGTTCATTGCCCGTATAATTATCACTCACGACATTCTTTTTGTACGCTACTATGCAGAATGAAGATTCGTGAATGCAGGCTGGCAGGAATTTGGGACTTTGGGTTTATTGACCCGTATTCGTTTCATCAACACACAATAGAAAAGTTCAACAAGGATACACCGGATGATTTGCTAAGGTTTTTGAAGCGACAAAGTACCAAAAAAGAAATACTTTGGCCCTACGGATTCAAGTGAGTGTTACTGTCTTGTAGACATTCCATTTTGCTTACCTGATGTTAAGTGTAATTGATGAGTATGCATGATTGCGTGTGTATACGTGCGCAGGTCCCACTTTATATTGTTCATCATTAGAATCGATCAAGGACAAGTTGAAGCCTGGGACTCGTTAACCTGGGACGCTGACACATGGAAGAACGCGCGTATGATGCTTCAAAGGTATATATATATCGGCCTCTTTCGTTTCATCGGCCTTTTTTCGTTCATTTCCTGATATCAAGTAAGTAATAATTAACTCTTGTATTCATTTTTCTTTTGTCGGCCAGGGTTTGGCAAATGTTCATCAAGGAAGAACCCGGTACATGGGCAGACAAGCTCCACTTTCAGATTAACAAAGTAAGTAGTACTACGTACCCTGGTTTCAATACCATTACCATTCTCTTGATTATTATTAATTTGACTGAATTATGTTCTCGTATATAGAGCGTCCCGCAACAACCACAGGGAACTGATTATTGTGTATACTACGTTTGCGAGTTCATTCACAGGATTATCAATGAGAAATCCCGTACTTCCAGAAATCTAGAGGTACGTAACCGGATCTTCACAACTTTATTTATGTTGCCATCAATTATGTTTAGTTTTGTTCATAACTTAATTGTTTTCATCTACTTCTTTTAAAGATGCAACGAAAGCGGGCGATGCTCAAACCAATCCAACGTTGCAAGGCAGTTGCAGAGGAATTGGCAGGATTTCTCCTCACGCAAGTCATAGATGAAGGCGGAGAATTTTTCCATCCTATGAACCAATAGCCAGCTCCCTTCTCTATGCAAGTATACAGCTATTGGAAATGAACGTCAGATTATGTAATGCTCGGTCGAGTACTTCGTGTTACATGTATATATATATATGTACTTTTATTTGATGCATCAACATTTAACCGGAAACACGGAATCGGAAACACTTAACCGCAAACATGAAATCGGTGTTTCCGGATACGTATTTCCGATTACGTGTTTCCCATTCCGTGTTCGTAAAAAACAAAACACGGACACACGGAATCGGAAAGACGTAAACAGAAACACGTAAACGGAAACACGTAAACGGAAACCCTGAAAATACGGAACACGCCCTAAACCCTAAACCCTAAATACGGAATCGGAAACCCTGAAAAGAAAAAGGAAAAAAAAGAAAAAAAAAGCATTAGGACCGGTTGGTGTTACCAACCGGTTCTAAAGGTCCTCCGCCTGCGCGCACTCTTCGGTGCCCACGTGGAGGCCTTTAGCACCGGTTTGTGACAGACCGGTTCTAAAGGGGGGGCCTTTAGTCACGGATACGTAGCACCGGATGTGTATCCGGGTCCAAAGGCCCTTACAAACCGGAGCTAATGCCCTGTTCTCCACCAGTGGATAATGACAAGAAAACAACAAAGGAGCCTTATTGGAGAAGAACTCTAACTTTCCTGAAATTGTCAGTTTCACCCCCAAACTCTACGTCAACTGAAAATCAAATTTCCTATAAAGTTGTTGAAAATTTACATAGCTTTCGTTTAAGCCCAAGAACTGTCCAATCGGAGCTTGTAGGTGACATGTGGACCCGTTTCACTGGAGGCTAAATATCTGATTACGGGATTACAAGAATTGGTGACACGATTGAGTCCAACTCTTACCATATTTGAGGGATTCGGCCAAGCCACAACTTTGGCGCCTCATGGGGGCAGAGAGGGAACCTAGGAAGGTTCTAATGGTACCCAAGATCCATTGGATCAAGGGGTCATCCATCAGAGGGCCGAAGAGCATTATCTCATATCGTTGGTGTGGCTGCCCTGGCCCACCACTGGCAGTTTTTGCGTACTTCACCCCCCCCCCCAAAACCCTAAGACATAAAAAAACCGTCGAGGAAATATTCCGCCGCCTGCACGGGAAGGAAAACAACAGAGAGAGAAAAGCTCCCTGGCTGGGAGAAATCTGTCGGGGAAATTCCTTCCCGGAGAGGGGAAACCATCATCGTCATCACCGTCATCGCATCGGGCATCATCAAGATCATTATAGTCATCACTACCAGCACCATCATCCTCATCATTAATCTCCGTCCCGCTGTAACAATTAGGGTTCCATATCATTGTTCTTCACTAGATCTCTCTCAGCGTGGATTACTTGTTTGTAGTTGATGCTTACGAGATTTATCGTTGTTTGCACTTTATGACGAGATTGTTATTCATCATTATATCACGTCTAATCAATGATCCATATGATGTCTTGTGAGTAGTTCACTTAGACATGAGAGAAGTCAAGATGTTAGTAGTGGAATTACGTTGAAGTAATGTTTACTAATTTCATATTTAAGTTGTGGTGCTATTTTTCTAGTGATGTCATGTGAACGTCGACTACATGACACTTCACGTTTATGAGCCTAGAGGAATGCATTATGTATTTAGCTACTAATTGTGGGGTTGCCTGAGTGACATAAACCTAAACCCCTGTTAGGAAAATGATACACGAGGGAGTGTAGGATTCTAGAGTTTAAGGTTGTGGTTAGATTTATCTTACTTACTTTTTGTAGTTGCGGATGCTTGCAAGGGGTATAATCACAAGTATGTATTAGTCCAAGTAGGACAGTGCATTCGCATAGGCTCACCCCCACAACACCTGTCAAAACAATAAATAGTAATCAATCGTATGAAGCAAAAACACTTGACGAAATTTCCGTGTGTCCTCGAGAACATTTAGTCATCATAAGTAAACCAACTGGCTTGTCCTTTTCTCTAAAAAGGATTGGCCACTTGCTTCAATTATTATTACTGTCTTTTATTTTATCATACTTTATTTATCTGCTATATCAAAAACCCCTAAAAAGTTGCATGCTAGTGTTTACAATGAATCCTTTATCCAAACTACTTATCAACAGAACTACTTTACACTCCCTATTTTTGTGGGTCATCAAGACTATTTTGGAAGCTTACTGGAAGCTCTTCGCCATTTTTTAGGACACAAGTCCATAGTCATACGGGTCTTGTACCCATGTAGCAAGTAGCAGCACATGAGAATTCACCATTACCAAGTAAACATGCTCAGGGATTAAAAGACAGACCAGTCACGGCAGCAACGGCTACTTTATAAACACCAAATGCCTGACTCACAAAGCAAACCAAAGCCATGTCCTGATCAAGATTGACCCAAGCTTGCAAGCACATCTTCTCTAGAAAAACAACGACACCATCAGGGATCTGCCAGCTACTGGCGCCCACCCAATTCTTTGTTGGAAAACCTCATTTTGCATCGGCAACATCAACCGTGAGCCAGACATTGTTTGGTTTGTAGGCCTTGTTTCTCCAAGCCAGCCAACACAAGTAACCAATGTGAAAATTGGAAAATCATATGTAGTAGGATCAGTGGGAAAGATAGTATAAGGGCAGGAGCATTTCTACAGTCCAAATTAAAGCAACATCTCCATTAGCCACCAGGTTTATTTCATGTCTAGTAAACTTCAGACCAACTTTGCAGACCATTTAAAAAAACAGGAACATCCTGAATATTTAGTGTGTAGTGTGCACTAACCACACCCCGCGGATAGTTAGCAGGCGGGCATAAATAGAATCAAAACTTCCCCGTTTGCATTCGGTACTCGGCTATAAGAACAGTACACGCAACGGCTTCAAAATCTCTATATATTTATTTACCTCAAGAGCATTACTTCACCCAACCCTTTACTAGCTGACACTTGGAATATGTAAATTACCTGGAACATCCTCCGGGTTATTGCGCTTCACCCTATCCATTAGGCTGCCTTCACCAACAGATCTATCCCGCTTTCTTCTATTTTCACTCACCACCAAAAGCACAAGATTATGATCGGCCTGAGTGACAACTTCCATCTCATGTTCAAAACTTTCCTTGTTCATCAAAGGATCCAGACAAGTTTTGCTAGCGAAATCATGTAGGGTGTCAATGTTATACCTATCTTCTTTCGCATCATCATCATCATGTTGCAGGCCATCAGCATCAACTTGTACTACGCAATACAAAATTTCATATGAACATGGAGTAAGACATAAATCAACACCAACGATTAACCAAAGTGCCAATAGTTGAGCACAACAATTGATTACCAAAATTCCCAGTAGATATGGCATTGTGCGATGTTGTCACTGATAACTTTGTATCAGTAGTTTGTGCCACAGGGCTCACTGAATTCTCTGCAGCTTCACTTCCCATATCAACGTCTTTGACCATGTCAACAAACGAGAGTGGGACGTCTTGGGTGATTTCTTGCTGCTTCTTTCCACTCGTGTTTTGTTTCATCGCTCACTCCGTCATGGAGTGCGACCTCCTTAATACGTCGTAGGGAATGTATTGTTGTGCCGCAAATGCCATTTAGATCCTTACAAAGTAGTCGGAGTGACTCGGGGAGCGGCAGAGCTCCGTCTTGGATTTCTAGCTCAGTCATGACTTCCACCACCATTAATGTATTAGTCCAAGTTAGGGAAGTGCATTAGCATAGGTTCACCCACACAACACCTATAAAAACAATAAAGATTAATCACCTGTATGAAGTGAAAGCACTTGACAAAATTCCCGTGTGTCCTCAAGAACCTTTGGTCATCATAAGTAAACCAACCGTCTTGTCCTTTTCTCTAGAAAGGATTGGACCACTTGCTGCAATTATTACTACCATCTTTTATTTAATTGTAATTTATTTATATGCTTTATCAAAAAACCCTAAAAACATGTCTGCTAGTATTTACAGTGAATCCTTTATCCAAACTGCTTGTCAGCATCTTCTGCTCCTTGTTGGGATCGACATTCTTATTTATCGAAAGTACTAAGATACACCTCCTATTCATGTGGGCCATACTAATTTCTGGCACCGTTGCCAGGGAGTGAAGCGCTATTGGTAAGTGGAATTGGTAAAGGAAGCGTTTACTGTGAGTGTTGTTTTTGTTTCTGTCTGCTGTTTTATTTCATTATGGAGAGACCTCCATTTGATTCCCTATTTGGCAGTATTGCTGCCACTGCTAAAGTAGTAGATGACTCGCCGTCTGCTCAATTGGATCCTTTTAAAATACTTATGAAAATTGTTGAACGTGTTATGGATAACCGCTATTTTGGAGATGGAAGTGTCCATTCTGGTGACCATTTGCTCTTTATACATGAATTATGCAAGTTGTTCAAGTGTGCAGGTATTTCAATGGACCAATTTAAGAGGAAGCTATTCTCTTTATCAGTGAAGTGCAGAGTGGCGGAATGGTATAAGATACTGAAGAATCGCCGATCTATTGGATGTGAGGAAATGGTACCTCTCGTTTATTCTAAATTAAAGCAATCTTCATAAAGATCGGAATCAAATATATAACTTCTGGCATCATGATGAAGAGAGTATTTCCCAAGCGAGGGGGATATTAAAGTTACTAATGCTCAAATGTCCCATTCATGAGCACCCCAGTAATATTGTTATTAATAATTTCTATGCAAGGATTTCTCTCCATGATAAAGATTTATTGGATGCTTCTTTTTCTGGATCATTTACACGTATGGAAGGAGAACCTAAATGGGATCTCCTTGACTATATTCATGAAAATACTGAAGGATGGGAGAATGACAAAGGTAGAAAGTCAGGTGTAAATTATGATTATCAATGCATTAAATCTTTTATGGGAACCACTGATTTTCATAATGTTAGTGCTTTTTATGGTCTTGACTCTCAAATTTTTGCAAACATTTTAAGGATTTTGCCTCTTATCTTGATATTTCCAAAAAGGAGTGGAACAAGTACCATGCACCTTATAAAGATACTGTTCATTGTGTTCCTGCTAGAAATATAGAAGTTCATACTATTAGCCCTGTTGTGCCTGAACCTTATATTGATAAAATACCTTTCCCTACTAAGGTAAAGGAACATTCCATTATAGCTAGCGTGGTTAACAAACGTACAAAGAAATCTATATAACCCGATGAAAAAAAAACTGTTGAACCTACGGTAGCAATAGTAAAGGACCTTGTCACTGAAAGTGTAGAAGATGGATACATTATCTTCTGTAAAGATGCTTCTAATATTGTTTCCCATCCTAGTAGATCTAGGAAAACTAGTGTTCCTATGCTTTCTGTCAGGATAGGTGATAATTGCTATTATGATTTATGTGATATTGGTGCAAGTTCAAGAATTATTCCTTATGAGCTTTATTGATAAATCATGCATTAAATTGGTTCTTGTGATCGTGAAGAAATTGATGTGGTTATTCAGCTTGCTAATAGTGAAACTATCTCTCCAATTGGTATTGTTAGAGATGTGGAAGTTCTATGTGGTAAAACGAAATATCCTGCTGATTTTCTAGTATTTGGTGCACCTGCTAGTAAAGCTTGTCCTAAAATTTTTGATAGACCTTTCTTAAACACTTTTGGTGCTGTTATAGATTGTAAGAAGGGGAAACTATTAACTAAATTTGTTGGATAATCTTATGAGTTTAATTTTGTAAATTTGCTAAAGCTCCTTATGAAACTGAATTTCCTAATGAAGATTTTAAATTTGAACAGCTTGCCTCTATTGCTCTTACTCCTAACAATGCTTTACAACAATACATGGAGGACCACGAAAGTGAGGTCTTTATGGAAGAAATAAATGATATTGATGAGATTCTTCTTCGTCAACAAGAGATGTTGAAACACAATTTACCGGTGGAAGACTTCGGTACCACACCACCACCCAAGGAAGATCCTGACGAAGGGATGGACCTTGGACCTGTCGAGTAAGGATACCCGGTCCTAGGCCCAGGACTGGAGCCCAAGAGGAGATGCCTTATACTGTTCTAGAAGGCCCAGTTGAAGCCCACCCGCCAAGCCTTGCGGGTCAAGTTAGGAAACTTGTAACCGACTTAGGATTAGAGTACGAGACCTCCCCGGGTGTGGTTTGAGACCTGGCCACCTATATAAAGCCAGGAGAACCACCGGGAGAGGCGACAAGCAATACCGCACCACCAAGCCTTGAGATCGAGATCATACTCTCGACTTGAGCAACCCCCTATTGTAACCGATCTACTCGTGAATACAGATCAATAGAGGCAGGATTAAGGGTTTTACCTCTATGAGGGCCCCGAACCTGGGAAAATCGTCCTCCCTGTCTAGCCGATGATAGTCACCAGCGCCCAAAGGTTCTCCTAATAGAAACACTATGGCTTCACCCGAGGGACTTGTTGAGATGCATATTCGACAATTGGCGCCGTCTTTGGGAACGACGCGCGTTGGATCTCCGGCATCTTCGGCTTCATCGACAACCAACTCACGTTGGAACCCTGCGAATTCGACTCCGACCAATCCGATCCGAATTGGGTCAGTCGTAGTCACCCCTCACTCGCCGGAATCACGGCCGATATTCAGCGATCTGGAGAAAAGCATCACCCTGACATTCGGGAGCTTCAAGTTCTACACCAACAAGGATGGGATCCTTCACTTCCCCGAAGGATCGGGATCTGAATCGATATCCAGCCCAGAAGTTGTCAACTCGCGATCCTACCACGCAAATCGCGACTTGGCAAAAAGTGGCGAATCCATCCGCCTCCACACCAGTAAATTCCATACCCTCTCCACGGAGGAACCTTCTCGGATCAGGAAAACCTTCCAAGTTACGCCTAGGACCTGCGAGCCATATCTGGCTCAGGTCTGCATGGCAGGATCAGGAGATCCACCCGAGGAAACTGAACACAATGCAAGGGAACGCGCTGAGATCGGCGTCTCGCGAGACGCTTGGGTCCGAGCAAAGAAGGCTATCCGCACGAGAAAACCACCTGCAGTCGGAGCTCCTCACGATGACGTGACCGCCTACCACTGTCATCTAGTGAGAGCGGCTACTGCAATCAAGGCAGCTCGCATAGATCTAGCCAATCGGAAGATATTGGCGGACGAGTCGAGCCAACACCGGGCCGCGCTGTCCTTAACACCTTCTGTCGGGACTCGTCCCGCAAGGAAAGGATACGCCTCAAGAACCGCAACCATGGATGACGAGTCCCTTACCGGAATCAGCAAGTCACTCGGACCTTCCCTTATGCGGGTCGACGAGGACGAAGACATTTATCCGCAAACTCCCGCCGCCGTAGTCCTAGCCGCAACAACCTACATGCAGATATATCAACCAGAGGAAAACGACCCCCGAGCGGAGCAATACAAGCAAGTTCAGAAAGGATTGGGCATGGCAGCCTCAAAGCTTGACTCCTACGATCGCAGGAAATCAGCTGCATAGAAGGAAAAGGAAGCATCCTGCAGGAGTAGGAGTACTTCGCCCAGGAGGGAAAAATCGCCTCGCCGTGGCTGAGGAAAGGAATCCCAGCGACGTGACGATAGCAAGAGTAACAGTGAAGGTAGCCCGAGGAACCGAGACCGCGGCTCGCGACATCATAGCAGCCGCTCGTGAAATCACAGCAAGGAGCCAAGGAAAGAAACTGATCGCGACCAGCCAGGATACAACGCACGATCGGATATCGCGCAAAATAAAGTGGACAAGGAAAGAGCAGCAAGGAACCACGCGCATTCCTCATCCGGATCTTCTGATGATGAAACCTGCAGCGCACTATGCTTCACTCGCAGCATCCGCGAGGCGCCTCTACCCAAAAGATTCAAACTCAGCATGGAAGTAACAAAGTTCGATGGTTCACTCGAACCTTCGTCATGGTTATCGGATTATCTCACGGCAGTAAAATGCCAACGTGGGAACAAGAACACGGCTATGCAGTACCTCAACCTACACCTATTAGGAGCGGCACACCGTTGTCTTGAAGCGAGACCGAAGTCCTGCTACGGGTCATGGAACGATCTACACTTTGATTTCTGCAAAAACTTCCAAGCAACATACAAAAGACCGGCGACCATCGTGGAACTGCGAGCCTGCAAGCAGAAAAGTGGCGAGTCCACACTTAGGAACACAACAGGAAACATATCATAGGAAGTAGCAGTCGAAGCTTTTGCGAAGGGCGCTCGACGAACTGCTTTCAGAGAAGAACTGGGACGAGTTGCGCCCAAAACTATTGGAGAACTAATGGTCATAGCCGATAGGTGGGCAACAGAGAAGACTCGGTGCGCAACGAGAGGGAATCCTCGCTCGCACCTGAAGACGATCGCCACGGTCGAAAGAAAAGAAGGAAGTATTACGATCACGATGACCGAGAAGAACTAATGGCGGCAGAATCTATACGAAATCGTGATAATGGACTCCGCGGAAATCACGAATGGAAACCAAAGGCAGAGGATAAGACCCCCGAGGAGGACCTCGATGGATACTGCACGCTACATCTATTTACAGATAAGCGCACAAGCAAAACTAAGGCAACACACCTTCTCAAGGATTGCCGAAAGTTCCTCGACATTCACGAGGCCTTTTCGAAGAAAAACAGAACAATAGTTTGTAAAGGATACCCGCAGCTTCCAGGAGGGGGACACCAAGGATTCCAACCGCCACAACCCCTGCGTCCACTAGGAAACCATAACGCGGTGCTAGCCGCACTACCTGCGCCACCCGTCGCCAACGCGGGAGGTAACGCATACCAAAACCCCGCAGGACTTTTGGGGATGATACAAAAGGTCTGCCCGTCCCGCGGGGCCAAGAAGAAAAACGCACAACAGTTATGAATGGCTATGCAAACCGCAACGGCAAGGCCCGAGTACCTGAAGATGGCGGATCAACCAATCACCTTTTCCAAGATAGACCACCCCCCACGAGTCTACCGACCTGGACATGCTGCCCTAGTAATGCAAGCACAAATTGGCAATTACGAACTGGCTCGCGTATTCATGGACGGGGGAAGCGGCATCAACATCATCTACGCGGACACACTCCGTATGATGAACAAGAACCTAGAGGGACTCGCAGAATCTGAGACATCCTTCCACGGGTTCGTTCCAGGAAAGGCGATCCGCCCACTCGGAACAATAAATTTGGAGGTGGTATTAGGAAACCGACGTAATTACAGGAGAGAATTTCTCGAGTTCGAAATAGTCGACTGGCCCTCACAGTACCACGCCATTCTTGGCCAGACAGCGTTCCTCAAGATTCATGGCAGTACCACACTATGCATTTCTGAAGCTCAAGTTACCCGGAGAATATGGCACAATCACCATCGACGACGATTTCCAAAAATCCAACAAGTGCGACATCGAGTTCAACGAGATTGCCAAATCTTTCGGGACGCAGGAGAAACTAGAGGAAATAGCAAAAACCACGGACCACTCCGTGATGCCCCTCACGAAGAAGAACGCCCCAGAGCTAGAATTCAACGCCAACAACGACACTCGCAAACACCAAGTGCACCCGACAGATTCTGCAAAAACGGTCACTACCCTCTCGCCATCATAGGAAAGCGCACTCGTCGAACTCCTCCGTGAGTACTGGGAAATTTTCGCCTGGCAGCCCTCAGATATGCCAGGAATACCCAGGGAGTTCGCCGAGGTGTACAAAGACGCCAAACCCATCAAGTAGACCGCCCGATGGTTCTTAGAGCCCAAGCAGAAAACGCTCGGAGAAGAAGTAAACAGACTGCTCATAGCAAAATTCATCAGGGAGATAAAAATATCCACTTGGTTAGCAAACCCAGTGCTGGTTCCAAAGAAGAACACCAACATCCTTCGCGTATGCATCGACTACACGTCGCTGAACAAACACTGCCCCAAGGATAACTTTCCCCTTCCACGGATCGACCAGATCATGGATTCTACTGCAGGCTGCCATGGCCTCTCCTTCCTAGATGCCTACTCGGGATACAACCAGATCAGGATGAAGCAAGAACACGAGAAAAAGACAGCATTCATTACACCTCATGGTGTATACTACTACACGACAATGCCTTTCGGGCTCAAAAACGCAGGCGCAACATATCAGCGCTGCATGCAAAAATGCCTCGCCAAGCACATTGACAAGAACGTACAAGTGTACGTTAACGACATCGTCATCAATACTCGACTAGAGGACACGCTCCTCGAGGATATCAGAGAAACATTCGATGCTCTAAACGCATACAGGATCAAGCTCAACCCGACAAAATGCGTCTTCGGCGTCCCTGCAGGACAATTTCTCGGGTACCTGGTGTCCGCTAGAGGAATTGAAGCCAACCTAGAGAAGATACAAGCAATCTTGACAATGAAGGAGCCCACCCATCTTCACGGGGTGCAACAGCTCGCAGGGGGACTAGCCGCCTTGAGCAGGTTCATCGCACGATTAGGCAAGCAAGCACTACCCTTCTACAAGCTGTTGAAAAAGAAAGATAAATTCGAGTGGACACCCGAAGAAAAACAGGCATTCGCAGATCTAAAGCGAACGCTACAAAGCAGGTGCGTTCTGGCAACACCACAAGAAAGGGAGACACTGTATCTATACCTAGCCGCAACAAATCAGGTTATCAGCATGGCCATTGTGGTCGAACGGTCGGAGGACGGCAAGGCATATAGAGTTCAAAGGCCAATCTACTACATCAGCGAGGTGCTTTCGCCGTGCAAACAGCGATACCCTCATTACCAGAAGCTCACATACGGGGTCGTCCTCACAGCTCGCAAGCTCAAACATTACTTCTAGGAACATACCGTAATGGTGCTAAAAGACGCATCACTCGGTACTATCATGAACAATCCCATGGCATCCGGAAGAATAGCAAAATGGAGCATCGAGATAGGCGCCAGGGACATCATCTACGCGGGACGCAATTCCGTGAAGTCACTGGTACTCGTAGAATTAAACAACTGGACCGCCTGAATAAACGAGTAACTGGATCATGTACTTCGCCGGGTACAAAAAGAACGAAGGAGCTGGAGCTGGGATCGTCCTCATATCACCCAGAGGAGATAAGTTGCAGTATGTCCTGAGATTGGATTCCCACCCGATGATCCAGCATCCAATAATGACGCAGAATACGAGGCCTTGCTACATGGCATGAAGATGGCAATCGCATGTGGAGCCACCGGATGGATGATCTATGGCGACTCCAACCTCATCGTACAACAGACAATGATGGAATGCGACTCTATCGCGGAAAACATGGTCGTCTATAGGGACATGTATAATCTACTCGAAGGAAGTTTCAAAGGGTGTGAGCTGAAACACATCGCAAGATCCAGCAACGAAGAAGCACATAGGCTGGCGAACATGGGGTCTACAAATACACCCATACCGCCGGGAATATACTTCAAGAGGATGACCAAACGATTAGTGAAGGTCAAGAAGACTGCAGGAGCACCCGCAGCATTGGAGACAGATGTCAGCCCGCAAGTTGCTATCATCGAGCTCAGCCACGGTATTTCTAGACAAGTTTTTCTGGTCGAGCCAGTCTGGGCGCAGAAATACCTCGACTACTTGTCCACCAAACACCAGAAGACGCTCGCGAGGCTCGACAAATAGTACGACACAACAAATATTTTCGGGTACTCAACGGAGAGTTATACAAACAGAGCATCTCAGGAATACCGCAGAGATGCATAGCACCCGAAGATGGCAAAGAATTACTGCGAGACATACATCAAGGAGATTGCGGACACCACGCCAGCTGGAAGGCAATCGTGGGCAAAGGTTTTTGAGAAGGATTCTACTGGCTTACAGCAGCCAGAGATGCAAAGGACCTAGTCGACAGATGCAACGCTTGCCAACGATTTGCGCCCAAACCACACGCCCCTGCCACGGAATTACATATGATACCAATCGTCTGACCCTTTGCTCAATGGGGGCTAGACATGATAGTACTATTACTCAAGTCTACACCCGGAGGATATACACACTTGCTTGTCGCAGTCGACAAATTCACTAAGTGGATCGAAGCGATGCCAGTCACCTCGGCCGGCACCCAATGCGCCGTAAAATTCCTCGATTCCATTGTGTGTAGATTTGGCATACAACACAACATCATCACCGACAATGGCAGCAACTTCACGGCCAAGGAAACACAACAGTTCTGCGAAGAAAATGGAATCACCTTCAGTTTCGCTTCAGTGTCTCATCCGCAAACCAACGGCCAGGTCGTACAATCCAACAGATTGGTCTCACCTGGCATAAAGAAAACGGCTACTCGACCGTCTACACCCAGCAGCAGGACATTGGGAAGAAGAGCTACCCTCCGTGCTATGGAGCCTCCGCACAACCCCAAATCGATCAACGAAATACACGCAATATTTCATGGTATATGGGGCTGAAGCATTCCTTCCCGAGGATGTCAAATTCAGCGCCCCACGAGTCGTTGCTTACAGCGTAGAAACCTCTAACATGGGACTCACTAAAGATATGGACGCACTCGACGAGATACGCGATATTGCACTCGCAAGATCTGCAGTATACCAACAGTCGTTGCAAAACTATCACAGTCGCCGTATACGCCATAGAGCTTTCATGGGAAGGACCCTTCATGATACACGAAGTTATACCGGGTGGCGCCTATCGACTGAAGAACCCGACGACTGGTGGCATCTACTCCAACCCGTGGAACGTTGCGCACCTCCGCAAATTCTATCCTTAGGATTACTTCATTCGCAAAAATAAGGCTACATTAGCCATATTGCAGCTCGAAGGAAACACATGGCTTCTCAGTCATTTCAATAAAATACATGGTTTTCAACCATAGCTACTCACGTTCTTTATCTTTACACGCTGAATAACAGGTATACACCCCAAATACACGGGGGCAACGCCCAACTTAGCACCATAAGAAAATTTTCATATACAAAGCTATAAACAAGGTTGACACCTATGCAAAGCAACAGAATACATACATCCTACAAATTACATATGGCGACGAGCATTTTCCTCGGCTAACACTCGATTAACCTCTTCAAAAATCAGTCGAATAATCTCCTCTGTTGTAGGACGAACGACTGTATAGTGAGGGGTCATATCGACTGGAGCACTTGGGAGCCTAGCTACAGAGTTGAAATTGACATCAGGATGCCATAATCGGACAAAGAAGAGTGCTACTACGGACCCGCAAATCAGCTGATTGCGGACGCACTCGCGAATTTCACCTTCTCGACCGAAAGTTCTGACGAGATGGATCAAGTCTTCTGGACCCCTCTCCAACGGATAGAAAGTGGAGTTCAAAGTTATCAGAGCCTCATGACAGGAATTCACGAGTATCTTCGCCTGGACCACTCGATACTTCAACGTAGCCAGGACAAAGCCTCGACTACGATCGGACCAGAAATTGTTTGCATGGGGTTTGGAGCTACCAGCTTCATGAGCAATATGGTTATGTACCCAATGCGCTTCACAGTGACCGTCAGGCTCAACAACTGCAAAGAAAGCTACAGAGAGTCAGAGAAGAAAAGTAGGGCAGTCAAACCAAACGCTAGGGGGGCTCATGTGCTTACAAAGCATATCTTTGGCAACAGCTGTCAGTTCTTCCATCACAAATTGTTCGCGTTAGGCCGCAAGTTTCTTCTTTGACTTGGCCACATCAGCCACTCCGCGCAAAACTCCGCGCAAAGCTGCCAGTTCTTCCATCACAAACATGACTTGCGTTCGCCATCCGCGACACGATCACGAAGAGAAGCAAAGGTACTAACAGCGGCGACAAGCGGATCCAATCGTACATCAGATCCACTCGAAGACTGTGCGGCATCACCTATTACTTGGAGGGAAATAAGACAAGTTAAGGAAAACTTCAAAACCATCCCACTTGAGAAATAAAACGCCTATTCGACAGGTGATCGGGAACTACTCCCATCGGGAGGAATTCGTAAAAATCAATCCCAAGAAATCACAACTTTGACATCAAAAGGACATTTTGATTAAAGGCAGAAATACGGGAATACATCCCAATGTTCATTACATCAGAAGAACATGCTAAACTAAATCTATCCTATGGAACTGCAGAAGTGATGCCACTCGCAACAGGTTTCCCCTTGCGACTAGCACGAGCATGCAAGGCGGATAGCTTCCGAGCAAGGACTTCAGCCGGATTGCCGAAAGGACGAAGCGCTACCTTTCTGCCCGTGGAAGCATCGACGGGAAGGTTCGAGTACGCTTCATCCAAACCTTCGACTCCATGCGCCAATGCGAACTGGATGGCAGTCTTCGCCCCGCACTCAGATTGGGCAACCGAGTAGGCCTGACGGAGATCACCCGCCAGAAAGACCTTCAGGAGACCATCCAGCATGGGCGGGACCGCAGCATCCACCAGAAGATGCTCGTGGAATTGCGTCAACACTCGAATGTCATCGCCAACAAGGGAGCATATCCCACTCGCATGCTTCCGAAGCTGAGCGCATGAGTCCGTCAGTGCGTCCACTCGCTGAACCCCGGGCAGTTCCAGCGCAACGCCAAGGACATCTGCAAGGAGACAACATTAATTCCAAAGATATACCGAGCTAGTCGAAAAACTTGAGAGGTCAAGTGCAACTTACTTGCGAAATTCTGGGCCAGAGGGCGAACGAAATCAACAAGATCGTTGTCTTGCCAGGGCCGGTCCTGAAATTTTTTAGGCCCGGGGCGAAACTAAATTTTGGGGCCCTTAATATAGATATCATAATGGTACGATGAATATATGTGCAAACGATATGTTCTCAATAACACATAAATGCGTTCAAAAGCAATATACATAATAAATAAATTGTGCAAATTAGCTTAAATTTTTCTTCTAGCATTCCTCGATGCAAATTCAATTATGATGGGTCCAATAATTTCTTCTCGATGCATAATGTTGCCAAACCATTTAGTCTCTCTTGAGTCATCGTTGATCGCAAATAGTTCTTCAATAATTTCAATTTTGAAAAGCTTCTTTCAGCCGATGCGACAGTCACCGGCACAGTAAATAGGATGCGATAAGCAATGGAGACATTGTGACATCTCCCAATGTGAATCGCATAATCTTCAGTTCAGAAATAAGATCATATATACCTCAACATCAGATGTGCCACCATGAGAGAAAGTTTTTGATAATTTTGTGCAAGCCTCTTCAAGTTTATTATCATTGAATGACTTTAGAGTGACAGAACACAGTAGAAAACCGAATATATCTTTGAAAGCCTATTCAAGTTTATTACTTATAACTCGGATTGGTAAAATCCGTGATGGGGTGACCTTTTCTTGTGATCGGCAGGGAAGCCCCGGGAATTAAAATCAACAAGATGCCGAACTAAAATCAATTGAGGTGAAAATTAACAGATTGGCCTAGCCTTTTCTTGTGATCGGATGCCCTAGGAATTAAAATTAACACGGATAGAAAAATTTAACGGTGACTCCGCGATAGCTCGCGGCGGCGACGACGGGCAACGGGCGACAACAGCCAGCAGGGCCTGGGCGACGGTCTGGCCTGATGATCCGCGGATGTCAAATTCTAGCCTGGCGACGGACGACGGACGGCCGAGCGGCGACGGCAGACCTAGCGCTGGGAGCCTGGATTGTGCCGATTCTATTTGTGTTTCACGCGCCGAAGGATAGTAGTCGAACGATCCTGACTTGGTGTTTGTGTTTCCCGACCGAGCACTGCCTGGGTGCCTCCGCGAGCTGATGGGCCATGTATTTACTCAGCCCATTAGGCCATTAGCCATTAGTTTTTCTATTTATCTGAATATAAACAACAACGTACGTATACAAAGTTACAAACTACATATAGTATAACGTACTGAGGTGAGGCCCCTGGATTTTGGGGGCCCGGGGCGGCCGCCCACCCTGCCCCTCCCCAGGGCCGGCCATGTGTCTTGTTTGACACCAGCCTCGTCCAACTTCTTCAGAGCGTTCTGGGCATCAGCGAGCTTCCCCTCGAAGTCAGTCGACTGCTTGCAAGAGGATTCAAGTTCCTTTAGAGCAGCCTCCAACTCAGCCTCAAGGGTGTTCACCCGAGTGATGGCATTAGTCTTCTCGGCCTTCAGAGGTTCGGCTTGGGCTACACAGCAATAAATTTCAAACCCAAAGGAGTTCGCACGACCGGAAAGAATAAATAGAAGGAACAGATCAGCTTACCTTGGAGAACTTGGCCTTCCGTGACGAGTCGCTCGTGATCCGCCCGAAGGGTCACGCAATCTGCCTCAGCCGAAATTACGCGGCGACCAATGGCTGCGAGAGAGTCAAGAAGAGACTGCAAAACACGAAGATGAACAAGTCAGAAAAGGTGGAGGAGACTGACCCGATTCACGACTGTAAACAGTCGAGTATAGCCTCGGAGGCTACTCCCATCGGGAGCACCGCCGTGCACCCGAGAAAATGAAGAAAAGAAAAAAAATCTTAAGTTCTTGAGCCTGTAGCCAATCGCAAGCGATTGACCACAGCCTCGGGGGCTACTCCCATCGGGAGCACTGCCGTGCACCCGATAAAAATCCTAAATGAACAAAGTACAGAATGCAAGGAAAAGGGTAAAGCTTACCTGGACCTGGGCGATGCACAGAGGATTAGCCAAGCTACCCGACACTTCTTTCACAGCCGAGGCTCCAACCGCAAAGCTAGGCAGTCTATACTCCGTAGCCGAAGCTGTTGGGGCTGGACTCGGCGAGTTCTGGACAGTCCTAGCAGTTGGGGTTTCACCCGCAGCAGCATCCTTTCTCTTCTCAGGAGGAAGAGAAGAAGCTAACTGGCCGGGGCTAATGGACTAAAGCCTGTCATGAAAAGAAACAACAGCATAAGGAAGAGCAAGAAGAAAACCGTCGACTGGAGCGTTGAAGGAAGGTACTCATCATCGTCATCATCCAGCATATCCGCATTCCAGGCGGTTTGGATCTTCGACTTGGGAGCAAGAGGAGCGCGCACATTCAGCAGAGTCGCGATGAGAGGTTCTTTATCAGATCATCCACCCAAGGAATTGTCCTTACAAGTGGCTTCATCGTCTCCCGCCCTGTGGCGCTTGCGGTGGCGAAGATCGCTACCCGATTCCTCCACGTCATCCGAAGAGACATGATCGGAGCTCGAGTCGGCGTCGGCAACACTGGTGTCAGCAGGGACCTCCAGATTGCTCGCCAACAGGTCTGAGGCCCCTTCACCAGAAACTGGCGGGTAGCAGGTTGCTACCTCTAGGCTCTACAGAAGGAAAACAAGAAGAAGAAAAGAAGAAAAAACTCAGTCGACAAACTCTCGAGCAAAGGAACAAAGTTAGGACAAAAAAAGAATTGAACTTACATCAGATGGAGGAGGTCTCGAAGCTTCGAATTCTGCGATAGGGCGGTCGGGGAAATCTGCGCCCACTTTCAGCTTGGTGATGGCCACGATTTTCTTCTCGAATTCAGCATTCGAGAGTTCTTTTTGCCTCACGCGGCTGGGATCTTCGACGCCCTGATACTCCCACATGGTGGAGGGCCTCTCCTGTAGAGGCTGAATCCCGCGCTTGAGGAACACACTCGCCAGATCCAAGCCGTTCCGCGTGATCCCTGCGGTTTGGTCGCGGAGGGTTGCCACCTTGGAGAGTAGCGGGGCGACGATTCGGCTTTCTTCAACCGAAAGCTTGTGCGCCCAGGACTTCCGCCGCTTCAAGACAGCGAACGGGTGGAATTCGTGAACTCCACCCGCGTTGTTATCAACGACGTAGAACCAGTTCTTCATCCACCCTTGCGCGGAGTCGATGAGGTGCATGTCGAAGTACAACCTGTCCGACTTTGCCTGGATTCCGAAGCCGCCGGTGCGCAGCGTCTCTCCGAGCTCGGTCTCTACTCGCCATTTCTCGCGGATGGCCCGCACCTTGAACAGGGCTTTCCAAAGGCCCCAGTGTGGGTGGATGCCCAGGAAGCACTCGCAGAGTACGATGAAGCACGAGATGTGCTGCACCGCGTTCGGAGGCAGGTCGTGGAGCTGTATATCATAGACATACAACAATGCCATGAAGAAAGGATGGAGGGGGAGTGAGAGCCCGCGCGAGACGTGATCCGCAAAGATCACGTGCTCGTTCACGCGGGGATTTGGTAGCTCTTCCTTTTTGCCGAGGCGAACTCGCTTCTCGGTGTCGGGGGCAGTAGCCCCTCCCTCTGCATCTCCTTGATGCTTTTTTGCATCGTATTGGCAGAGCGCCCGTCGGCGGAGCGCGGAGCAGGTGGCACGAGAACATCTTCGGGCGCTTGTGAGGAGGAAACAGCGGCACTACATTTCTTCCCCCCCCCCCCGCCATGGATGCTGGTGCAAGCTCGCAGAGAAGGAGGTGAGCGCAAGGAAGAAGAAGGCTGGGAAGCGAATGACCGGGAAGTTTTTCACTTTCCACCTAAGGATCGTATATATACACGGGGCCACTCAATCCTGGCCGTTTGTCGAGCAACGTGGCACCCATCGCGGCTGCCACGCGTGAAGCTGAAACGAATAGGCGGTGAAAGTTGTTTCGTGCCACGATCTTAACAACATATCGTGCGCATTTACTGCGCGCGGCTCGCGGGAAAACCGGAAACGACGTCTCGTTTCAGGTCAAAAGCTGACAATTGTGGGCCAGCGAATCATGTTTTCACTTCGTCACGTCCCATAAGGAGGATTCAGGGAAAACAAAGTGCACTATGACGTCATTGTAAACATCATCAGGCCCAAAATTCTTTCGGATAAGATCCCAAACACGAATAAACTTCGTATGGGCAAATCGAAACACGAAAGATATTTCGCATGAAAACCCCAGACACGAAATTTTCTTTCGTACGGGCACAACAATTTTTCCAGACACGAAAACTCTTTCGTATGGACAGACAGCTACAAAGACAAAAACCTTTGTGCACAAAACAAGAGGGATTTTTTCTTACTCAGAAAATCTCTAGACAAAATTCGTGAGTGTGCAAATCCTGCCATTCCATCATACGATGTACGCACATAACAAACCTGGATCGTTCGGCCGACTAGGCACATCCGGATGCCATATTCTTTCGGATATGAAGGTAAGACCCAAAAGATCTCTCTTGAGGGCTTGGAATCGCACTCAAGATGCGTCCTCCGGTAAATTTCCGTGTCAGCAACACGAAGAAAAATCCTAGCGGACGCGCCGGGTACCCCTATAGGTTAAATTCGACTCGATAAGACCTCTACGGCCCAGTCACAATGATCACCTCATCGGATTCGAGTCGGAGGTCTCGAATCTGTGTAGGCCAGAACTGTTTTTGCCCTAGATGCAATTAATTGACCCTGAGCTTTCGGGAGAGCCAAGCAACTGAGCCATATCCTTCTGCGAAAACAGCCAAAAAACACAGGCACTTCCATTGCTCGATACTCGGGCATAAAAAAATCATCACACGGGGTATACGCCCTTTAATCGAAAAACGACTAAAACAATCATCCGAAGGAAAGGAAGACGAAACTTTGAGTGTCTACCTGACGGGGAAATCCCAATCAAGCAAACGCTCGGGGGCTACTGACGAAGGGATGGACCTTGGACCTGTCGAGTAAGGATACTCGGTCCTAGGCCTAGGACTGGAGCCAAAGAGGAGATGCCTTATACTGTTCTAGAAGACCCAATTGAATATCACCCGCAAAGCCTTGTGGGTCAAGTTAGGAAACTTGTAACCGACTTAGGGTTAGAGTTCGAGTCCTCCCCGGGTATGGTTTGAGACCTAACCACCTATATAAGGCCAGGAGAACCACCGGGAGGGGACAAGCAATACCGCACCACCAAGCCTTGAGATCGAGATCATACTCTCGACTTGAGCAACCCCCCATTGTAACCGATCTACTCGTGAATACAGATCGACAGAGGCAGGATTAAGGGTTTTACCTCTACGAGGGCCCCGAACCTGGGTAAATCGTGCCCCCTGTCTAGCCGACGATTGTCACCAGCGCCCACAGGTTCTCCTAATCGAAACCCTATGGGTTCACCCAAGGGACTTGTTGAGATGCAGATTCGACAGATCCCATTTCTAATTTAAAAATTTCACATGATAATATTAAATATGCTCACATTGATGATAAGAAAACATATCATGTTATTATTAGTTCTAAACTTGCAGGTAAGGAAGAGGAAAAGTTATTGGAAGTACGGAAGAAACACCGAGTAGCTATTGGATATACTCTTGGCGATTTGAAAGGGATTTCCCCTATTATATGTCAGCATGCTATTAATATAGAACCCGATGCAAAGCCAGTTGTTGAACATCAATGCCTTTTAATTCTTAAGATGATGGAAATGATAAGAAATGAGGTATTGAAACTCCTTGATGCTGATATTATTTATCCTATTGGTGATAGTAGATGGGTAAGTCATGTGCATTATGTTCGTAAGAAAGGAGGAATTACTGTTGTGCCAAATGCAAATGATGAGCTTATTCCTCAAAGAGTAGTAGTTGGTTATGGAATGTGCATTGATTTTAGAAAAGAACAAAGTTACTAAGAAATATCATTATCCTTTACCTTTTATTAATCAAATGTTAGAAAGGTTGTCTAAGAAAACTCATTTTTTGCTTTGTTGATCGTTATTCAGGGTTTTCTCAAATTGTTGTTAAAAAGAAAGATCAATAGAAAACAACGTTTACTTGTTTTTATGGAACTTATGTTATAGACGTATGCCTTTTAGTTTGAGTAATGCTCCAGCTACCTTTCAAAGATGCATGTCTGCTATCTTTCATGGTTTTGTGAGGAAGTTATGTAAGTATTCATGGACGATTTCTCCGTCTATGGAACTTATTTTGATAACTGCTTGCACAATCTTGATAAAATTTCGCTGAGATGTGAGGAAACTACTCTTGTTCTTAATTGGGAGGAATTCCACTTTATGGTTAATGAAGGAATTGTTCTTGGACATAAAATTCCTAGAGAGGTATTGAAGTTGACAGAGCTAAAGTTGAAGCAATTGAGAAAATGCCCTGTCCTAGTAATGTCAAAGGTATTCGTAGTATTCTTGGTCATGCTGGTTTCTATAGGAGGTTTATTAAAGATTTCTCTAAAATACCAAAGCCTCTTACTAATCTTCTCCAAAATGATGTACCTTTTGTTTTTGATGATGATTGGAAAGAAGATTTCGAAATTGTAAAGAAGGCTTTAATTTTTGCTACTATTGTTCAACCACCTGGTTGGAATTTACCCTTTGAAGTTATGTGCGATGCTAGTGATTTTGCCGTAGGTGCTGTTCTTGGACAGTGAATAGATAAGAAGTTGATGTTATTCATTATGCTAGTAAGACTCTTGATTCTGCTCAAAACAATTATGCTACCACTGAAAAAGAATTCCAAGCTGTAGTTTTTGCTTGTGATAAGTTTAAAACTTATATAGTTGATTCGAAAGTAACTATTCATACTGATCATGTTGCTATTAAGTACCTTATGGAAAAGAAAGATGCTAAGCCTAGGCTTATTAGATGGGTGGTGCTTTTACAACAGTTTTATTTGCATATTGTAGATAGGAAGGGTGCTGAAAATCATGTTGCTGATAATTTTTCTAGATTGTAAAACATTCCTTATGACCCTATTCCTGTTAATGATAGTTTTCCAAATGAATAGTTTCCTGAAATAAAATTAAGCTTGCGAGATAGTTCTTGGTATGCATATTATGCTAACTTTATTCTTTCCAAGTCCTTGCCTCCAACCTTTACATGTCAACAAAGAAGGAAATTATTTTATGACTTTAGGCATTATTTTTGGGATGACCCACACTTTATAAAGAAGGAGTAGATGGTAGTATGCGGAGATGTGTTCTAGAACATGAACAATGAGAGATATTGAGAAAATTTCATAGTAGTGCTTATGGAGGACATCACACCGGAGTTAGAACTGCACAAAATGTTCTACAATCAAGTTTCTATTGTCCTACACTTATTAAAGATGCAAGAAAGTTTATTTTATCTTGTGATGAATGTCAAAGAGTTGGTAATATTTCTATACACGATGAAATGCATATGAATTATTCTCTTGTTATTGAACCATTTGACCGTTGGGGATTTGACTTTATGGGTCCGTTTCCTCCTTCAGAAGTTATACTCATATAATTGTTTTTGTTGATTATGTTACTAAGTGGTAGAGGCTATACCTACAAAGAGTGTTGATGGTGAAACCTCATTAAAAATGCTTAAAGATGTTATTTATCCTAGGTTTGGTGTACCTAGATATCATATGACTCATGGAGGTTCTCACTTTATTCATGGTGGTTTTATATAAAACCTTTCTAAATATGATGTTAATCATACAATTGCCTCAGCTTATCATCCCCAAACAAGTGGGAAACTAGAATTATCAAATAGAGAAATTAAATCTATCTTGCAAAAGACTGTTAATAAATCTAGGAAAAATCGGGCTAGTAAGCTAAATGATGCTTTACGGGCTTATAGAACTGCTTATGAAAATCATATGGGTATGTCTCTTTACAAAATGGTTTATGGAAAAGCTTGTCACTTTCCTTTAGAATTAGAACACAAGGCTTATTGGGCAGTGAAAGACCTTAATAGAGATTTTTAAACTTGCTGGTAAGAAAAGGTTGCTTGACTTGAGTTCTTTGAATGAATGGAGAAGTGAAGATTATGAAAATGCTAGACTCTTTAAAGAGAAACTTAAAAAATGGCATTATAGGAGAATTCTTAAGAGATATTTCCATGTTGGTGCGAAATTTCTATTGTATAGGTCCCGTCTCAGATTTTTTGCAGGAAAATTACTCTCGAGGTGGGAAGAACCTTTTGTTATAGAATAAGTGTCTCGTGCAGGTGCAATAAAAATTGTTTCACTTAAAGATAACACTACACAAGTGGTGAATGGTAAAAGACTCAAACATTATATTTCTCGAGATTCTTATAATGAAGAGGTTGATATTATTCAAGTCAAGAATCCGGAAGTTTTTATTAAAGAGAGAATTCAAGAAACTGCACAGCCCGTTTTCGAATAGGTAACAGTTTCGGCAAGAAAAAGTTCCCGTTTGACTCTCCAACACATATTGTTGTTGTTTCTATTAAATATGGAAAATTACGAGATGGAAAAGGGTAGGAAACGGTGCCCGAGGGCACCACACCATGCCACGGCACGGGCCCACCCTTGGTCGCGCCACCACATGGTGTGGGCGCCTCGGAGCACGTCTCCGAACCGTTTTCACCATGTACCTTCCTTTTGTTATGAAAATTTTCGCTATATAATCCCCCAGATCCCCTATAGTCTGTATATCATTTTCTCGTCGTGTTTTTGTTTCGATCTTTCTCTGTCAGGAATTGTTCTCAGTTTTAGAGGCATCATGGTCTCCGCCAAGAAGGGGAAGGAGCCTTTGGAAGATGATCTCCAAGGTCCTAAGCTAGAGGAAGAGGTCAATAGTGAAGCTGAAAGAGAAGTAGAAGAAGACCCGCGTGTGTACCCTCGCGCCACCATTGCAAGCACTAGAGTTGTGGCAAATCCGTTAAAACTAAAGAGAGGCACGCAGATGAGAAGTTTTATCATTTACTTTCTTTACACCTTATTTTAGTTTGCAATTTCTGTTATATGATTGATCTTGTTGTTACTATTGGTGTCACTTTGGGAGCACCAAGTTAATCTATTTGGTTTTGGCAAACTTAGCATTGGTGAGTAGCAATAATACTTTGATGCTTAAGTAGAAAAGGGGGAGATGCATGTGGATACTCTATTCCATTATATTTCTTTATTGTTGGCTCATAAGCTTAGTATTCTCAAGTTAGGATCGTTTGTACTTCCAACGAAGATGGCATGCTTATTTTCTATCCAATGTATATTTGTTTGTTTCCCTCAACTCTTATGCTTGATACCTGGCCTTGCTAGCCAAAAACCTGTACTGAGAGGGAATGCTTTTCGTGCATCCAAACCTTGAGACAAAATCCATGCCATTGGTGTCCACCATATCTAACTATATGTGGCATTTCACCGCTACTCTGAGTAAGTTGCTTGTGTGCTACATTTAAAACCTTCAACACTATTAAACATATTTTGTGCTCCTGTTTTAGCTCAGGAGGAAGCAGTTTAAAGTTTAATATGTCTTATGTGAAGCAAATTTATTCCCCCTATTTCACCTGATGAGTATGGAATATGTGCTCATCTTAATATTGCTGAGAGCTGGTGCCAAATAATATGAATTTAAATAATGAATAGTAGGTATTTCTCCATGGATTGATGATTGTTGGTTAGCACCCGAGGATTCGGTTAGCCATGGTTTGTGTCATAAAAGGTGGGGGAAGAGCCAACAATAAGGAAAAGAGAAAAGTGCCAATGGAAACCGCTCTCAAAAGTCTAAAAACCTTGCTTGACATGAGTTATGATAAGTTTTTCATTACCATTTGTTTACATAGACATACACCATTCTGAAAATTATATTTTCAATACCTCTGGTTTATTTAAAGCACATAAGTGATCCCTTCTTCCCTCTATGAATAATATTTTACTTTTATGTTGAGTCAGTAAACCTATTCCCTTCTTTCTAAAGCAAGCATTTGAGTTGTTGTGATCCAACCATATATTTTTTGATTTATTCAATCATGTCTTTTATCCTTCCTTGTTTAGCACAATGCTTTTATCTGAATGAGTATAACTTTGAAAGTTATCAATAACTGTAATGAGAGTGTTATGATTGAGCATGTAATTTCTCCAACATAAGCTCTAGTATAAAGACTATGTTTGAAAGATAAGTACAATCTATTAATTGTTCTCTGACCAAGAGGAAAGCATGCCATCACCAGTTATGATTTTATCTTTGCACCTTTATTATGACTCCCTCTACTTATTTTAAGTTAAATTATATGAGAGGAAGTTGTTGTCTAGAATGACTCGTGTATTGATAAATGTGATGCTTCTTGTCCGTATTTTATTTATCAACACTTCACTCCATAAACATGTGGTCTTGTTTACTGAGTTTAGTTTCGCTAGGGGAAAAGCAAGGTCTAAGCTTGGGGGGAGTTTATACGTCCATTGTCCATTACTATATATATATCATAATTTACTTCTATTCATTGATATATTTCATATTTAGAGATGATACTTATGTCATTTCATCTATTTTGCATGTTTGATATTATTCCAGATCTAACTACCGGAACCAAAATTCTAATGAAAAAAGGACCGTCAAGATATCATATTTCTGAAGATCAGCGATTCGCGGAAAACATAGGAAATTTCCTATTTTTCCAGATGCCGGAGCCAGCCAAAAGGGTGGCAGAGGTGGGCCACCAGGGGCCCACACCATAACATGGCACGGGTTACGCCCTCTCCATGCTGTCATGTGGTGTGGTGGCCCTAGCCCACCACTCCCGGTGCCCCTTCTCGTACTTCACCCCCCCCCCCGAAACCCTAAGATTCAAGGATCCACCGAGGATTTATTCCTCCACCTCCACGAGGCGGAAAACAATAGAGAGAGAAAAGCTCTCCGGCAGGGAGAAATCTATCGGGGAAATTCCTTCCCGGTGGAGGGAAATCACCGCCATCGTCATTGTCATCGAGCTGGACTTCATTGGGATCATCATCATCTCCACCGCCATCACCATCGTCTCCACCTCTCCACTCCGTTCTACTGTAACATCTAGGGTTGAATCTTGTTTTCATAGGGAAAACTTTCTCAGTGTTAATTACTCCCTATGGTTGATGCTATTTGTGGTGACCCAGCACACCACTGCATGTGTAGTGCGCAAGTCGGTGACATAATACTCACAGAAGGACTTATCCGTGAATATTACTTCTCTCAGAGTGGTACAACAGAAACACAGCGGGTCCAAGCAAAGCTATAGGATACAAACTTCATTACAAAATCTTGAGAATCTCTTTGATGAATCAAGAAGATCTCATGCAAATGAAACATCAGAAGAAGCAATTCGAAACTCCAAGCCGGAGAAGAACTCTAGCTCATAACTAAATCCACTACGGCTAATGTCATCCCTAATCTATGGCTTGTAACAGCTAAGTCCAAGAATGGTCTCTACCTACACCTTGATAGCTTCTCCTCCACCAGGGTTGTTGATGATGATGCTTTACCGACTAAGTAGTAGTTCACTCCACATAGCTTCATGAGGTAGCGATGGCTTCACGATGACGACTTCCAAAGGATTCAACTCTAAGCAGGGGGTCAAACGGGAACGAATGAGTAACGAGCGTTACTCAGCAAGTTCATGATATATAGTGGGTAGTTTTATGCACTAACTACAGCTTTAGACTCGAAAGAGCCATAAGCTAATGCAAGGTTTTGTAAAACTTTCTTCAAGAGGTTGCTTTTAATTCTGAAAACTATGCCCGCCAGATCTTCATATGACTAGAACTTTCATGGTGTTGCCTTTCCTGCGGCGTTCGCAGCTCCTTCCCGGAACAGGGGGTAACATGCCTCATCCTTTTACACTCTGCAGAGGTGCATTACTTTACCCATGGACGACCAAGACCATGTTGCACAACCAGGCGCGCGATCCTGTCCACTCCCACTCAGGTGTGGGGTCCGGTTGTTGGTCCAAGGCAAACCGTGCTTCTCCGCACAACGCATGCCCACCCATTTCTGCCAGCAGGTTGAACGCCTGATTCCACCCCTCACGATGGATATCTACGCGCCCCTGGCAGACCATCATAGACCCGCAGAGTCCATGGAAATTAAGGGATCCCACCCATGTGCATGTAGTCCCGCAAGACCTACAACGTACGTCTCTGGCAGCACGTTGACATGCGAACGAGAAAAGTATCACGACTGACTTACTCCCCCCATAGAAGATCCATGTTCAACGCGAATTTACGGCGCCAGAATCCTGACGGCATTGGTTGTTAAATCCTAGGTAATACTTTCCCGTGCAGATGGAACCTTCCTTTGACCTATTCATCTTACCATGGTTCCATCCGCCCACCAAACAGAACACTACCACTCGGGTAGTCATTCAATTTGTCATATTATTATAAAAATAGGATCATGCATTCTTTTGAGAGTAGGTGATAATACGATAGGGTTTTTGCAAATAGTTTGTTATGAGATACTGCAAAGGATATGAGCAAGTGATGAACTTGCCTGAGATTGAAATAACCATAATAATCCATGTCTTCGGGGTCAAGGGTCACGTAGAAAATCCCGACGTCTGAAAGATAGCAAAGTAGTCCCGATAAGGACTACAAAAAACACTGGCAAGGATGATACATACATAGTAATGAGATGCATCATGAAATACCCTGGAAAATACCACAGCTTACAAGTGTAAGCTATGTTTGATATGATAACTTAATCACATGAGTTTTAGGTGGATTGTTTCTTTACTCGTGGTGATGTGGTTATTGCTTCTTTTAGACTTACATGTGTTTCACTTTTATTTAGCAAACAATTGTTATAGTGTTTAAGTATAAATAGTTATCACATGATTAAACGGGAAAACAACAACCTATGAAAAACATCTATTGAAAAGATAATACACATGCTTGATTTTATGTTCAAAAGTGTAGAGTTAATAATAGAGATTTTAATTGGAAATGATGATTTAAAGCAACGAACTCTATCATCACATAACTTGATATTTACTTATGATGATAGGTTTGTTAGGTGTGAAAACATGAGGTTTTTGTTAATAGAAAATAATGGTATGGCAATTGTTTCTGGTTATAATGGAATATGGTAGAAGTTTATTATACTTTTAGAAACAAGTTTATAACTTAAGAATTTTTTTTTGTGTTTGACATATTTGAGTTAAAAATATTTTTCACTTTGATTAGGTATGACATTTGAAGAATATGTGAATAAGTTATTAATTTATTAATTTTAAATAAATTAAATGACTAGATACAATATTGCACACATGAAAACTTGAGCAAATGGCTTTGTAAACATCATAGATGAGTTCTATTTGTCATTTGGAGCATTTTGGTATCTAACTTGTATTTTTCTGATTTTATGAATTATTTAGTATTTTTCAGAGTTAATGATTATTATTATTATTACTATTATTTCTTTATTTTATTTTATTAGTTAAGTACTTATTGGTTTCTCAGAAAACATAGATTATGGAACGTTTTGAAATGATCAAGTATTGAATTAAGTTTTGAGAAGATATAATTTTATTTGGTTGGTTGTTCTAAATCAAGTTTGTATTATGAAATTATTATTTTAAAATTATAATTTTAAGACTTTTCGTATTATTGGATTATTTTTCTTAATTTAAAAAATACAACTGTTTTACTAGATTAGTTATATTGCAAATATTTGAAGTTTGTAGAATTTTATTTATTATTTTTATATTATTTTATAACTCTATTATTAAAGATTTAGGGCAATTACTCTTCTGCCCCTAGGGCTGACAGATGGGTCCATGGGTTAGGGTTGAACCTAACCCGCTGGTCTGGTCGAGCCGGACCAGACCAGACCCGCACGCGCCCGAGCGCTCCCCCTCCTCTCTTCTTGCTTCCGTTCGAGGCGACGCAGAGGCGATTGAAATCGCCTCCGCCTCCGGCGATTTTCCCCGCCTCCTTCCGGCCACCCCCGCCGCCGTGGATGGACGCAATCGACGCACCACCTCGCCCTCTTGTCGCACCCTGATTTCTAGGGGATACTCATCGAGCCGAACTGGATAGCAGGTGCTTGGATTATGGGGCATAACTGCTCCCACGTCCCAGCTTCCTGGTAGGCCTGCGCTTATGCGCGACAACACAAGCCCTGCTATTCCATCGTCGATGTAAACTATCCACTAGAGATCAAAGGCACTACTGTCGACGTACTTCATATCAATCACGCAGGGTACGTCAACAGCGTTAAATGAAATGATACCACAGAATGTCTCTAAGACACAAAAGATTGAAATAAAGTTGCAAATAGCCTTCACTAAGGCAGAGAATAGCAGATACACTCATTCAGAGGACACATGTCCCAACATAGCATTCATTAGGTCAGCGGAAGCAAACAAGGTGTCTGAGTACAGACAAATTCAAAAGGCTTAAGAAGCCGGGGAAAATAAAGAAGACGAAGCCCATCCACGTAGTCCTCGGATCCTGCCCGGGTCCGCTATCTACTCGTCTGCAGTCTCGTCGAACTCCACGACGTAGCCATCCTGGTGATCATCGTAGCCGTAGTCGTAGTCTGCGTAAACCACAGCCCCAACGGGGTCAGTACATCCAAGTACTGGCAAGCAAGACTCACACTTCATCAAACAGTTACCCGTCAACACAAGCATAGATGCTTGGGATCAACGGAAGGAATAGGTGATATGAAAGCTGCAGCGGGCTGCTATAACCAACTACAGAGATACTACAAGTTCCGGCTAACAGAAGAAGATAAGATCGAGGATTGTAACCAACTGAAGATAACTTCAACCAAACCCATCCTGGATCTCGCCCCTTATCCGAAGAAGCAATCCGAGGATAACTCACACCGTTGGTTTAAAGATGAGTCAAGTTATTGTGTGAATAACCTATTACTAGTCAAGTTATTAGTCATTGGGTGTAACATGGTTAATCATTATATTTAAGTTGTCCTGAGTACTTGTTAGCCAGTACTTTCACCAAGTAATCCATAACCGCGGAAAACACGGCTTCTCGAGAAGATTTATCCCTGCAGGGGTGCACCATAGTAACCGTACACGTAAGAATATCCCGCCAGATGGGAGATCACCCCACCAAGCGAGGTACTCAACACAACCCAATTGTTCTTCGCATCAAACCCAAAGCACCGCGTGCTGTGCGTGCGCGGCTAATCCAGCCCCCGAAGAAAAGGGGACCTTCATAGCACTGGAAGACCACGCCGCCCTAAATGCCGACTACAAAAATTTCACCCTGGCCTCGGGTTCGTACCTGCATATGATGTGCAGCAAATGGAAAGCCCGAACTAGTACGGCGATTTGGACGAGATGCGAATCGAGTCAAGTTGAGGGGGGCGCCCATACTCGCTTCCCACATGCGGGTAGTGCGCTCATCATGGATCAGTAGACAAGACCCTTTTCCTATTAGGGTCGACACTAGCAGGCCTCAAAACCACAAAGGGCCTCCTGCCGGTGCCTTATCATCAAATTATTATTACCATTATCATTAACAAGATTGATTGATTAACTTCGAGCCCCCGGTACAAAACAGTATAGTAAAAGAAGTAACCCACAACAGGCTCGAGCAAAAGCAACCCTAAGCATACTAGTAGGACTAAGCCATAAGCAAAGGCTGTAGGTATGGAGGTGAGGCAATATCATTGGTTCAGGGTATCATGTGATAGGTTCGGAGAACAAGCAACGATACATAGGGCTAGCAAAAGTAGACAAAGGATAGTATCTGAAACAAGTGTGGAAAGGAACTCGATGATTCATGTGAGTGATAACTTGCCTGCAAACCCAGTAGCCTGGTACTGAGCTAATTCATGTGAAGAAGTACCGTAAAGATCGTCCGTCTCAACGTCGTCGTCTAATCGAGAAGAAGCAAAAAACAAACAACGAAAGAAGACGGGCAATCAATACATGGCATAGGTGCACAAACATGGGATGATGCATGTCATGTTAATAGATGCCTCAAAGTAAACTAGTTGACAAGATGAATCAATTTAAATGGACCCATATGCAAGGATTGCATATGGAAAGCCCATGCCTTATGGTTGAATTAATTGCTCTACCACTAAACAACATGTGTAAGTGAATTAGCATGATGCATGCATGATGAAAACAAATAGATAACAATATTAGATGTAATTGGAAGGATGATAGATAACAATTTAAGAAAACATTTATTAAGTTTGGCAATTTTGGTTACTTAATGATGTTATACAAGTAGTTGTTGTTTTCATCAAGTTAAATTGTTCAAAACAGAAGACAAAGTTGATATTTGAAAAGAGCGAAATATTTCAGGTGGATTACATGTTTCAAATATTGAAATAGGAATTAGGATGATGTTATTATGACTTAAACAATATTAAACAAGTTTTAAATGAATTTAAAACAAGTTTGAATTTAATTGAAGTTTTATTTGTTCAAGACATGAATTAAAACTCACATTTGAGAAGTTCACACTTTGAGGGTTTGAAAACATATTTTGCATGTTCAAAAAAGATTTTATTTTGAGCAAGTTATGATTTTATCAAATTTAATTGAATTAAACAAGGATTAAATCATTTAGGCAATTTAAATTATTCAAAACAGGAAACAAAAATTATATTTGAAAAGGTTATGCAAAATGGTATGGAAAACATATTTTATTTGTATTTATTGGATTAATAATGAATTAGTTATTGAATTTAGCAATTTGCATTTGAATTATTCAAATCTGAATTTTAAATGCATTTGGAATTTGTAAAACAGTATACAAATGTATTATTTGGAAAGATAATTTAATTTGGAACAATAAACATACATAACTTTTATTTATTGGGGTTATAGATTAAAAGTTATTATAGTTTTAGTTTTTGTGTTTAATTCTGCCATTTAAAAGAATTTAGAAAATAAAACAGAACGTGTTAACCATTTTGTTACCGCACAGCGGCTTACCCCAGGCACTGACAGGAAGGGCCCAGGGCCACTGTGCGCTGGCGTGGCGCGGGTGTGGGATGCGCTGGCTGCCGAGGTCGATGACATGTGGGCCTGGCCTCGGTGCAGCGCAAAAATCGGAAAAAGAGAGGGCTTGCGCCGCAGGGGATTCGAACGCGCGATGCAGTGCTGGCGCAAAGGGTGTGCTGCCACTGCGGTGGATTCAGTTCGATGTCAGGGTACGCGACGCGGACAGGTTAACATTCAGATCCAACATTTAACTGAACTTTAACTGAAACGCGCCACCCTGAACCTGACAGAGAACAGAGTTCGCCGGCGTCGAGCTGGGGCTGCTGCGCCGTGGATGCTGCTGGATGGTTGGGTGATGCATGTGCAGCGTGGTTGCGAGCAGATGCCGAAGGGGAGAGGGAGGAGATGGACCAAGTCTGCTCACCGACGTCTGTCGTCGTGCAGAGGCCCGGTGCAGATCGTCGCCGGAGACGATGAAGATGGCGGCGACGGTGTGGACCCCCTCCGTGGCTTCTGCGGTGTCCAACCGATCGCGGAAGAGGTGGGGTGTCAATTCCCGGTTAGCCAGCGAGGAATCGAGCGGGGACGGCGGCGTTCAACGTTGAGGTTCAGAGTAACAACTCCGGTGAGTGGTGGCCGAGAGGGGAAAACGACGGGGGAGAGTGGGTGGACGGCGGCGGCGCGAGGGGATAGGGCTAGGGTTAGGTCTAGGCTGCGCGCGCGGTTCGAGGGGGTCTTATAGGGGTGCAGGGTGGCGGATCGCCGTCGGGATGCGACAGCGTCGCCGTGGCACTCCGGATGCGGCGCCGTACCGCGAGACGACGACTGGGGCGGCGCTGCGAAACGTTTTCGGGCCGTGGGCCGCTGCGCGCGCGGTAAGGAAGAGAGAAAGGGCTGGGCTGGGGGTAGTTAGGTGCTGCGCGCTCCCTTTGCTTCTTTTATTTTTTTCTGTTTCATTCCTTTTTTTGTAGCAAAACAGAAATGGAAAAGATTGTTAGGTTTTTGTGTTAGGAAAATTCCTGGAAAATTAGGGTGTGCTTGTGATGTTAATTTCAAACAGTTAACAAGTTTGGGTTTCAAAAATGTTTAAGTTTTTGTGCTGTTTGGAAAATAAACCAAATTTGGGGGGATTTTAATATTACATGATCATTAATAAAAACCAACTTTTAAATAGGGTAACCCCTATGGTTTAATATAACAAAATGAGTAGATTTGTTTTGACATCATCATAATTCAAAGTGATTCTGTTTTAGTGCTTTGATTTGAATTTTAAAGGTGCTTTTGGAATTTAAATGATTGATTAAAACCAACAATTTAATAAAAGATCAACATGGAATAAAATGGAACAAATTGGTTGTTTTCATTTGAGATTCTTATTTAAAAGGTTGTAACAGAACAAGTATGAAAACAAGGCATTTGAAATTGTTTGAGTTTCATTGTGAAAACAAAGAATAACAGATGCAAAACAAAAGAAACAAATGCAACAATATGATGACATGATGCAATACCTTAATTAAACAAGAAACAAAACATTCTAAATGGTAGGTTTTCATACTTGGGCTGTTACACCTCTACCCTCTCCTCCACCTCGATCTATTTGCTGTTCGTTGTGCTCCTCGTGTACAAGCAAACCCTAACTCTAGGGTTCAGGAGCTCGAGGCGCTCCACCCCTCTCCGGTTTGTTCCTGCTCCACGAGGTGATTCAGGGCGCCCACGTGCTTTCCTGGTGTTGCTGCTGTTTGCCCGTGGTCGTGGATGGTTACGATGACGAGGCGCCGCCGGGACGTCCTCCTGGAGTGCAAACGCGGGGCCACGCCGCCGCTCTGCGCTACTCCAACTGGTTGTGGTCACCACGATGGTTAACCACCTGTGAGTTCCTCACCTCCCTCAACTCTCTCTGTCTCCTCCCCAGCTCTCTCTGTCTCCTCCCTCCTATGCTCTGGAACCTGGCCCTCGTGACAGTATACCCCGTAGTTACCATGGTCTAATGTATTTTTATGATTCTCAAACATCTCGTCTTGATGACTCTTATACTTAACCTATACCATGTTCTACTCCATCCTATTCATTCATAGAATGGGGTAATCATTACTTTGACTTTATCATCTCTGACTATGTCAGAACTCTTTTTCTCGTTGAAACTGACACATTCTAGACTTCTAATTATCCATACCTATAGATATAAAGAAAATAGATAAGTATATTTACTCAAGTTGAGTAAGAACATTCTATACAAGTATGATTATATCATTCTCAAGTGAATGATCATCATAGTTGTAGGAAGTGTGGTTTAGATAAGATGGCTTCCTATAGTCTTTACCAACCTACAGATCACCTAAAAGGTTTACCTAAGGTATCTTCGCTCTGATACCATCTGTGGTGACCCGGCACACCACTTCATGTGTAGTGCGCAAGTCGGTGACATAATACTCACAGAAGGACTTTTCCGTGAATATTACATCTCTCAGAGTGGTACAACAGAAACACAGCGGGTCCAAGCAAAGCTATAGAATACAAACTTCATTACAAAATCTTGAGAATCTCTTTGATGAATCAAGAAGATCTCATGAAAATGAAACATCAGAAGAAGCAATTCGAAACTCCAAGCCGGAGAAGAACTCTAGCTCAGAACTAAATCCACTACGGCTAATGTCATCCCTAATCTATGGCTTGTAACAGCTAAGTCCAAGAATGGTCTCTACCTACACCTTGATAGCTTCTCCTCCACCAGGGTTGTTGATGATGATGCTTTACCGACTAAGTAGTAGATCACTCCACATAGCTTCCTGAGGTAGCGATGGCTTCACGATGACGACTTCCAAAGGCTTCAACTCTAAGCAGGGGGTCAAACGGGAACGAATGAGTAACGAGCGTTACTCAGCAAGTTCATGATATTTAGTGGGTAGTTTGATGCACTAACTACAACTTTAGACTCGAAAGAGCCATAAGCTAATGAAAGGTTTTGTAAAACTTTCTTCAAGAGGTTGCTTTTAATTCTGAAAACTATGCCCGCAGATCTTCACAGAACTAGAACTTTCATGGAGTTGCCTTTCCTGCAGCGTTCACAGATCCTTCCCGGAACAGGGGGTAACATGCCACATCCTTTTACACTCTGCAGAGGTGCGTTACTTTACCCATGGACAACCAAGACCATGTTGCACAACCAGGCGCGCGATCCTATCCACTCCTACTCAGGTGTGAGGCCCGGTTGCTGGTCCAAGCCAAACCGTGCTTCTCCGCACAACGCATGCCCACCCATTTCTGCCAGCAGGTTGAACGCTTGATTCAACCTCTCACGATGGATATCTACGCGCCCCTGGCAGACCATCATAGACCCGCTGAGTCCATGGAAATTAAGGGATCCCACCCATGTGGATGTAGTCCCGCAAGACCTACAGCGTACGTCTCTGGCAGCCCGTTGACAAGCGAACAAGAAAAGTATCACGGCTGACTTACTCCCCCCATAGAAGATCCATGGTCAACGCGAATTTACGGCGCAAGAATCCTGACGGCATTGGTTGTTAAATCCTAGGTAATACTTTCCCGTGCAGATGGAACCTTCCTTTGACCTATTCATCTTACCATGGTTCCATCCGCCCACCAAACAGAACACTACCACTCAGGTAGTCATTCAATTAGTCATATTATTATAAAAAATAGGATCATGCATTCTTTTGAGAGTAGGTGATAATACGATAGGGTTTTTGCAAATAGTTTGTTATCAGATACTGCAAAGGATATGAGCAAGTGATGAACTTTCCTGAGATTGAAATAACCATAATAATCCACGTCTTCAGGGTCAAGGGTCACGTAGAAAATCCCGACGTCTGAAAGATAGCAAAGTAGTCCCGATAAGGACTACATAAAACACTGGCAAGGATGATACATGCATAGTAATGAGATGCATCGTGAAATACCCTGGAAAATACCCCAGCTTACAAGTGTAAGCTATGTTTGATATGATAACTTAATCACATGAGTTTTCGGTGAATTGTTTCTTTACTCGTGGTGATGTGGTTATTGCTTCTTTTAGACTTACATGTGTTTCACTTTTATTTAGCAAACAATTGTTATAATGTTTAAGTATAAATAGTTATCACATGATTAAACAGGAAAACAACAACCTATGAAAAACATCTATTGAAAAGATAATACACATGCTTGATTTTATGTTCAAAAGTGTAGAGTTAATAATAGAGAGTTTAATTGGAAATGATGATTTATCACATAACTTGATATTTACTTATGATGATAGGTTTGTTAGGTGCGAAAACATGAGGTTTTTGTTAATAAGAAAATAATGGTATGGCAATTGTTTCTGGTTATAATGGAATATGGTAGAAGTTTATTATACTTTTAGAAACAAGTTTATAACTTAATAAAAATGTTTTGTGTTTGACATATTTGAGTTAAAAATATTTTTCACTTTGATTAGGTATGTCATTTGAAGAATATGTGAATAAGTTATTAATTTATTAATTTTAAATAAATTAAATGACTAGATAAAATATTGCACACATGAAAACTTGAGCAAATGGCTTTGTAAACATCATAGATGAGTTGTATTTGTCATTTGGAGCATTTTGGTATCTAACTTGTATTTTTTTCTGATTTTATGAATTATTTAGTATTTTTCAGAGTTAATGGTTATTATTATTATTACTATTATTTCTTTATTTTATTTAATTAATTAAGTACTTATTGGTTTCTCAGAAAACATAGATTATGGAATGTTTTGAAATGATCAAGTATTGAATTAAGGTTTGAGAAGATATAATTTTATTTGGTTGGTTATTCTAAATCAAGTTTGTATTATGAAATTATTATTTTAAAATTATAATTCTAAGACTATTAGTATTATTGGATTATTTTTCTTAATTTTTAAAATACAATTATTTTACTAGATTAGTTATATTGAAAATGTTTGAATTTTGTAGAATTTTATTTATTATTTTTATATTATTTTATAACTCTTTTATTAAAGATTTAGGGCAATTACTGTTCTGCCCCTAGGGCTGACAGATGGGTCCATGGGTTAGGGCTGAACCTAACCCGCTGGTCTGGTCGAGCCGGACCAAACCAGACCCGCACTCGCTCGAGCACTCCCCCTCCTCTCTTCTTGCTTCCGTTCGAGGCGACGCAGAGGCGATTGAAATCGCCTCCGCCTCCGGCGATTTTCCTCGACTCCTTCCGGCCACCCCCGCCGCCGTGGATGGACGCAATCGACGCACCACCTCGCCCTCTACCCTCTCCTCCACCTCGATCTGTTTGTTGTTCGCTGTGCTCCTCGTGTACAAGCAAACCCTGACTCTAGGGTTCGGGAGCTCGAGGCGCTCCACCCCTCTCTGGTTTGTTCCTGCTCCACGAGGTGATTCAGGGCGGCCACGTGCTTTCCTGGTGTTGCTGCTGCTTCCCCGTGGTCGTGGATGGTTACGGTGACGAGGCGCCGCTGGGACGGCCTCCTGGAGTGCAACCGCGGGGCCACGCCGCCGCTCTGCGATACTCCAACTGGTTGTGGTCACCACGATGGTGACCACCTGTGAGTTCCTCACCTCCCTCAACTCTGTCTGTCTCCTCCCCAGCTCTCTCTGTCTCCTCCCTCCTATGCTCTGGAACCTGGCCCTCGTGCCAGTGTTCATGCCATGATGCCTTGTGATATTCATGTGGGGTTTCTGCTGGATGGTTTAGGCTTGGGAAATTTTCCCAATGGATTATTTGGTACAGATTGTTGTGGAGGAATTTTTCCATCCCTGTGATGGAAACAAAAGTAATTTTTGGTTGGATGATTTCCCTGAGGTATTTGTTTGGGATATTGGTATGCTATGGAGAGTATCCTAGGGAGCTATTTAAATTGATAAGAACATGATCTACTTGATTTTGGTGCCCCTAGCCTGTGATGCAATAGCCCGAGGCCCTAATTTTGTATAAGGACAGATACTATGCTTGAGCTAATAGCAAATCCGAGATGTTGGGGCTAATTATTGGGCATCTAGGTATGCCAACTGGTGGGTGCTACTATGAACCTTAGGGTTCAGAGGATGTGCGACCATGTCCCTTTTGTATTTCTATGAAATATCTCGATTGGTGAGTTGTCTTTGAGGTACCAATTTTGATGGTTTTGGTGCCTAGCAACTACACTATTAATTTTTGGGTTATTATATCTGATAAGAACAGATTAATGCTTGTTGAATTGCCCCTAGGCCAATGATGTTGTTCTGAGGAAATTTTCTTAAGATAAGAACATATATTATACTTGTTTTTAAACCCATGTGATGTGATTAGCATAGCAACACTATGCTAGACTGAGGGAAATAAATCCCAGCCCACTTTCTGTGCATATTTTAGCAAGATCCCTTGCTAGGATGTGTGTAGAAATCACCTTGGGGTGTTAATGTTGTGGCTGTGATTTCCTGATGGATCTTGGCTTCTTGATCCATTTCCCCTTGAGCTACTTCCATGTTCTTCTTGTGGTCTTGTTGTTGTTATGCTTCAGGTCTGCTCCTCCAGCTCCTTGCTTGTCCTTGTTGTTATCCTACTGGATCTATGGTTTCACAGAGCATTGATGGATGGATTGATTTGTGGTGTTGTGGTTTCCTGGTGGTGGTGTTCTTGTGGTATGAGCTTGAGCTGTGTAGCTCGGGTAGTTGAAAAGAAGAAGAAATGGACTTTGTCCCTTCCCCTCTACGGCTGATGTGGTATTTATACTGTAGCAGTGGTCTTGACAGCACCAAAGTGTGCTGGTGAGTGTGATGTTTGCTTGTGTGCTAGCTGAGAAGATATTTTCACCAGGAAATGCGGCTGGTCTTATCCTAATCTTCTATTTTCTTTGTGTTGCCAGTTGTATTTCTTGGCTTTGCCTGAGCTGATGTACTCGGTTGGACTTGGTATTATCCTAATATGGTTTTATTTTGGACTGACACTTGTATTACCTGATGCTTGGCCAATGAGATACACTGGAATATTTTTCTGATTGGTGTTCCTGAATAGCGGCATGAGGGGAGACTGAGGGGAAAAGGAACGCTGGGAAAGAAAACAATGAAACCCAGGGACGGGCATTCGTTCACCAAAGCACACTACACAGTTCTACAAAATTCTATGTTCATGGCCACGTATCTCGAGGAACACAAGAATATTGTACGCTCCGCAAACCCGGGGAAAGATGACTCATGGATTAAACGCAAACACATGGAGACTTTCGGGAGTTGGTTGCAAACACATCTTATAAATGACAGCATTGTTGAAGATCAGCTGTCCATGTTGGCAGGGTTACCATCTTCGACTATTGGGAGTTTTCAAGGGTACGAGATAAATGGGAATACATTTTACACGAGCTCCCAAGATAAGAAGAGCACGAACCAAAACAGTGGTGTCCGCTTTGATACAACAAACGAGAATGGAAAAAATGACACATACTATGGTTACATAGAGGAGATATGGGAACTTGACTATGGACCTTCTTTTAAGGTCCCTTTGTTCAAGTGCAAATGGGTCAACCTGAATGGAGAAGGGGTAAAGGTAGACCCGCTTTATGGAATGACAACAGTGGATCTCAACAATATTGGTTACAATGACGAACCATTCGTCCTAGCCAATGATGTGGCTCAGGTCTTCTATGTGAAGGACATGTCCTCCAGATCGAAAAAAAGAAAAAATAAGCAAACAAATTCATCATACGATGAGCTGAAGCGTCACATAGTTCTCTCAGGGAAAAGAAACTTCGTGGGAATCGAGGACACGACAGACATGTCAGAAGATTATAATAAGTTTGTTGAAATTCCACCCTTCACAATGAAAGCTGACCCCACCATCCCGTTAAATAATGAAGATACTCCATGGTTATGGCCTAAGCGATCATAAGCAAAGGAGAATTCAGAAGAGTAGATAGGGATGTTGGTGATTTGTAATAATAAGCGTGGAATACATGATCATATAGTTCTGTTTGATCAGTATTTTGTATTGACCGGTAAAAAGCTGACAACTATGACCAGCCTGATTTCATTATTATCCCAACCAGCGGCACACCCACCCACTTTGTTGTTTCTCTCTCCTCCATATGTTGGTGATGTGTAATAATAAGCGTGGAATACATGATCCTATAGTTCTGTTTGAGCAGTAATTTGTATTGACCGGTAAAAAACTGACAACTATGACCCATATCCAAGTATGAGATAACTGTAGGCAGATATTGCAGGCACACTTCGAAGTGATAGTATGGATACCATCCTGACAGATATACTTAAAACAGAAATAGATCTTCGGTACTTCTAGCTGAACAACAAGCTGACTACCTTGGAGTTCAAATGACGCAAAGGGTTGCACCTCTGCGGTTACTTTGGCAAGGTGCTAATGCATACACTCCTGCACTGTTTGAGATTTTTAGATTAGAATTTGAACTGATATTGGATTGCGTGGTCTATAACTGTGGCGAAATTGGACCCATATGCGAGTATGAGATAACTGTCAAAAACAGGCGTCGGGGTCATTTTGTTAGATTCGACTCATCAGAATACATTTGCCAGGTACTGAAGGTTCTTGAGATCAGAAATATTAAAGAAATTCCATCACACTATGTTTTGAAAAGATGGTGAAATTAATGATGCTCAGATTAAACCTTCGAAGGAGAATTATGGTTACACACAGGGCCGGTTACAGCAGCCCATGCGCAGCCCACATCTCAATGGGGGAGACCAAGGAGAGAGAAACAGTTTGGTGGGTGCGCCGGTGGAGATAATAATGAAGCCAGGCTGTCATAGCTGTTAAACACTCGAATAAACTTCTAATTTACATAAATATTTAAGTTACCAATCAACGTTAGCCCTAAAAGAAGATGTCACCTTGAGTTGAGTAAGTATTTTAAGTATTCATTGTGTTGCTTGAGGAAGGTACAAAGTTCTCCGTGTTAATAAGGTACAATTCGATTTGTCAATATTTATATTAAAATTATATGAAAATGGTATAATAATTAATAGTTTCAATAGTTAAAATAATTATTTAGTTAAACGAAAAATGAATTTGAATTAGTTATGCAAATTCTAGCATTTTTCATGTTGAAATTTTTGTCAAATTCGAAAGTATGTAAAAGTTGTTAAAGTGCAAACTTTAACACTTTTCAAATTTTGGCGTGCAGGGTGCCACCAAGTTTTGAAAAAAAGTTTTCGTCCTGGCCCATGGTACCAACCGGGACCAAAGGGGGTGCCTCTAGTCCCGGTTGGTGGCACGGGCCGGGACTGAAGGCCCAGGTGTATAAATATATCGGCCCTCTCCAGGCCGAGCAACCACTCAGGGACAGCGGGCTTGCCTTGGCGAAGCCCTGCCGGCGAGGGGGGTAGGAAGATCCCGCCGGCGCTGGTTCCGCCGGCGGGGCTAGGGTTGAACTAGGGACGCGTTACTGGACACAAACAATATATATTAAAAGGCCCGAGGGCCGTGCTTACATAGGGGGGGTGGCGCGGCAACAGGAGGCCGGCCGTGCTTACATATAGGGGCGGCGGCGCGGCCACAGGCGGCCGGCCGTTTCGGGGGGGCCTATTATATTAGGGGGGGCGCGACGGCGCCGGCCTAGTCCTCCTCGTCAGAGGAGATGCAGTGGTAGTCTGGTGCCTGCCACAGGTGGGCAGGCAGCTGGGGCGGCGGCGGTCGATCTCCTCGAGCGCGGCCTCGTTGGTCGGGGCCGGCGGCACGGGGATGGTTGGGGGTTGAGGTGCCATCCGTCCGGGAGGTGGACGTCCGGCCAGAAGACCGGCGTGGCATGGTCCCAATGCCACTCGGCCTCCTCCTTACGGATGTACCGGCGGAAGCGTTTGCCCTTGGGCGCGGCGCGGGGCGGCGGGCGTGCCGCCGGAGGTGGCGCGGGGACGCGCGGCGTCCCGCCGATGCAGACACCTCCAGGGCCGAAGCCGAAGGCCTCCGCCGGCGGGGGTGGGACGCCGGAGCCCCTCTGGCCGGCGCCGCTCGAGGAGCCGGATTCGTGGTCGTTCCCGCGGGGATGCTTGCTGAACCAGCGGGACGACATGGCGGCTAGGGTTTCTTTGGCTGGGACGCGGCCGGGGTGGATGGGTTGTACGGGCGGCGGGGGCCCTTTAAAAAGGACCCGGGGGGGCTGGCATGCCAACCGGCGGCCGGAACGTGGCGCCGGTTGCAGGCGGCCATGAATGCGGGGCGGGAGCCGAGGCGTGCGGCGGTTGCAGCTGGCCACGCGCGCGTGGGGAAGTGGAGGGGCGGGAAGACGAGGCGGCAGTGGGCCCTTTGACCGTCCCTGTGGTCTTAATTTAAGGGACCGGGCAGGCCAGTGGCCCCGCGAGTCGTTGACCAAATATAATAAAAGACGCGGTCCAGTGGGCCCTTTTGACCAAAAATATGGCAGTGGGCTTAATTAAAGACGTGGGCCTGGACGCAGTTGGGGAAGTGGAGGCCGGTTGGGGATTGCGAGGCAGAAGCCAAAAAAAAACCTGCCGCGACAGCGAAAATGGACGGAATATATTTTTTTTTGAAGAAGGCATCCATCCCGGTCACTAAAACGAACCGGGACGAACTCCCTCGCCGTCCCTGGCCCAGAGTCGCCACGTGGGCCAGACTTACCATCCCGGGTCCTGGCACAACCGGGACCAATGGGGGAGGGCCATTTGTCCCGGCTAGCCCATCCCGGTTGCACAACCGGGACAATTGGCCCTTACGACCCGGGACAAATAGCCTTGTTTCCCCTAGTGTCCTTACATAACTTCAATTATAAAACTTCCTCTTCTTCCCCTGTCGGTAGCGGTGTCGAAGCTCCCATCTGCCCCGATAACACCACCATCTCGTCTTCGATCTTCTTGGCCAGCTCGGCGAAGCGCGGGTCTCCAGTCGCAAGGACCGCGTCGGCGGCGGCCGCCGCGAGGTTACCCGTCCCGATAAACACCCGTGCCCACACCGCGTACAGCGCGGTGGAGCGCGACCGGTCGTGGATCGCCTTAGTGAACAGCAGTGCCGCAGCCGAGGCCTGGTTGACGCTTAAGCCGTAGCACTCGTTGCTGCCGTCGTCCTGGCTAGATTTCGACCCGATCTCCAGCTCGCCTAGCTAGTCACCTAGACATGCATTTATCATGATGAAGCGGGGATTTCGATTACGAGACGAACATGATGTCCCTGTATGTATTGTGCAACGCTAAAATTATACAGGGTCTTGGGCCGTTATTAATTATTCCGATACACTAACATTATCAAAGGACAAACGGACAAACCAAAAATCTGATATTCAAACAATTGTTTTTGCAAAGATAAATATAAAAATGTTGCATGACAGATCTACTTTGTTCTTCTCGCCACTAAGATGACAATAGTAACTTGTATACATTCATATATGCCAAATTACACTTGGCTTTAGTTCCTCTTAACGGCAAACTTTGTAAAGATTTACCGATTGTATAAGAAAATTATCAACATTGATACGGTATAAAAAATGCATGTATATTATAAAAAAAATTATTAAACACCAGCTGAATGCCGATGTGTTGCCACGGAGTATAATAGTAAGTGGAAATTTCGTTCAAATATTTATCATACTTTGCACAATAATGTCAATCATAACAGCTTGTGGTTTCTATGCATACAACAAAACCTACGAATTCTCTCAACCTTTTATTATCCTTACTTTTTATTATCCGAGTGAGCCTATCTTGGATTTTTGGAGAGCTTGGACACCCCCTTGCCCCTTGAGAGTCAACCGCCGTCGTTACCTAGATCCGGTTGAACGTTCCCGCCGCTGCTGCTTACGCTAGCTAGTGCGGAAATAAAAATAGTGCCCGACCCTTTGTGCAGAAATGAAATTGGACGTGCTATCTTGAATATGTTTTCTTCGCGCGGTGGTCACCTAATAATGGAATCATGACATTGGTTTTCCTTAGAGACAAATAATTACAATATTATGCATGACTCCAGGAAGCAAATAATTAATTAGTTAGTAGTTCACCTTCAGAGTACATAAATTTCTTCAAAACTTGGACCAAAGTTAGGGTGGGGGCGGTGCCCCCCCCCCCCCCCCCCCCGGGGCTTGCTCTAAGCCCTGACAGTAGATTATAACAATATTTACTCAAGATGTGAAGGAAGTAAATAGTATAGGTGAGAGGGACCACGGCGGCGCCGCCGCCAGCTGAAGCCCCGACCGGACTGTAGCGGGAGGGGGAGAAGAGCGTTATCGTGGATGAAGAGCTCGGACGGCTGTACGGCCACATGCGTTGAGCCTCCATTGGCGCCAGGGGTTGACCCTCCATCGGCGAGGAACAAATCTGTATCCCAAGATGAGGGCGCTGCAGGTGATGGAGCCGACACAGAAGGACATCACCCCCACCAGCCGGAGCACCGCCCAGTGGAAGTCATCGTTCGTCGGAAAAGATATCGATCCAGGAATGGCCATTGCAAGGGGGGCTCGGGCTGTAGTTTGTTGGATCCGATCGGATCGGATCAGATCTGATGGAGGGAGGGAGGGAAGGAGGGAGTGAGTGGAGGTGAGGACGGAGCTGGCGGGGTTTATATAGTCGGCCGGGCGAGGAGCGGTGGAGTTATTGGGGGCCATGGATTTTGGTCTTTTTTCTACTGAGCTCGGGCGGAGGCTCGGCGGAGGACGCCATCGCCATGGACCGAGGCTCTTCTACTGTATGGACTGACAGTGGTGTTTGTGCTCCCGTGTGCATATGCACCGGGTATTTTTCCCAAAATAAAAAATATATAAACATTTAAAAAATTTCTAAAAAAATCACATCCAAACCTAAGCACATTTTTTACATAAGCTTAAATTTTCGGGAAAAATGACATTTTTGCACAGGTAGCCAAAATGTCATTTCTTTCCGAAAATTCCACATGTATGTAAAAAACATGCTCATGTTTGCGAATGGTTTTTTTCAGGACGATTTGAAAAAGAAAACTTATTTTTTTTATTTGCTGGAAAATACCTGGTGCTTATGAGTTCGGCCTCCCATGTGAGTGAATTTCTGGGGACACACGGTGAACATTGTATGCAAAAATATAACTTTGACCACTCTCATTCCATTACAGAATTATTTAAACTTTATGAGTATATATACTTTCTTTTGTTTAGTAGGAAGATTTTTATGCTTGGAACCCCCAATGATCTTATCCTAGATCCACCAATGACAAGGAGTACGAGCTTATTTCATGATAGCAGCACTCATGCACGTTTCCAGCTCTAGCAGACGTTGGTGGTCAAGGTCCCTAGTAACTCTATTTAACTAGTCCATTGGGAAACAGGTGATCAAGGTTTCCTAATAATGGGCATTTATGTCATTGACAATAGAATCACATCATTGTGAATGATGTGATGAGCACACACCCAATATATATTTGTATCATGATGAGAAATAGTCACAAGTTCTACGTTGTGATAACATCACTAGTAGGGAAAAGGCTACCGCAGGCGAACCAATTTTGCCTACCGCAGGCGAATGTTTGTTCGCCTGGGACCACATCGCCAGCGGTAATGACTTACCGCAGGCGAACAACCGAATGCGCCTGGGGTATCTTGACATACCCCAGGCGAACAAGCCTTGTGCGCCTGGGGTAAGCCTCTTACCTGAGGCGAACAAGCGCTGTGCGCCTGGGGTACGTGTTCGCCTGGGGTACGATTCCTTATTCGCCTGGGGTATGGTTTTGCTGTGTCAAAAAATAAAAGAAACGAAAATAACAGAATTACAGCAAATTGACAGTAATAAATATGAAAATGACAGCAAAATAACAGAAATATTTCGATCATCACCAAATAGTCTCAATCATCACCAAATAGTCTCGAATCGAATAGTTTAGTTACAAGCATAGTTCAAACACTAGGAGTACATAGTCCAAACAAATCGATAGTTTAGTTATCTAGACAAGCAAAACAACAAGTAGCATCAACACTAGGAGTACAAGGAGTATAAGCACGGCGATGGCGAATGTGGTCATCCGGGCCCTCGTCTCTCCGTCTTCTCTCTCGCTAGGTAAGTGGCGTATCGAGCTTCCGCCTCCACCATGGTCTTGTACCCCTTGTAGCTGTTGCCGCTGAAACCGTGCACCTGTCTTCGGCATTGGTCCCAGTCGTCGTAGACTCCGGGAACCCTACCGACATACACAACATACCATGTCATCTGTGCATAGGACAAAAATACGAGTTTAGCATCGAAAGTGATAATAGACCGCAAATAACTATCAAAAAATAGAAGCATCAAGGTTTACGAATAAAACACGACAAATAAAGGTCTAAAAGTTATATGATGCAAGTGTATACTAACATTTTGTCAATCCTATATTCTCGGCGGGAACGGACGAACGCCTTCTAGCGTGTTGAATGTCCGGGTGTCACGTTGCTCTCGTAGGTGTGCTTCTATGTCACGGTTGCTCGGTGGTGCGTGGCCGTGGAAGAACAAGCCACCCCGAGTGATGACATCCGACGAGAGTATCGTGCAGATCCTCCGCTGGATGCGACGGAACTCAGCCCGCACATATTCATCGGGGGTGTTGGCCATTTTTGTGGTCAGGTCTCGGAGATCACTTGGTAGATGGGCCTGTTGGGCATCCTTTAAGTACTCCCTCATCTGAAAGATGACATACCAAGCTTCCAACTCAGATTCTTGCTCCGATTGCTTGAGTCAGGGGAAGTTTGTTACGTGGGTGCACACGTAGGCGCCTCGGACTATTTTCTCCTTTTTTAGGGGCTTGCCTAAATCGGCGGCGAAGCCGTTGAGGGCACTATTAAGAACAGCTCTTATGTCGGTGTAGTCCTTCTGCACCGCCCTACCCGCATCAAGATAAGTGCATTGTGACCAATGCGGTTCCATGACGATGAGTACGCATCCTCCGTTTCTGCGCAGAACATTTCGAACAAGAGCCATCAATATCATCAATCGGAATACTAAGGAGATTCTAGAAAGAATGTAACGACGTGAAGCATGTGACCGCTTACTTGGGAAAGTATGGCATGAGAATGGCGTTCTTATCCTTGTTATCTATCAAAAACCCCGTTATGTAAGTCGTGATAAGAACTCGGTCCGCATGTGACCGCAAGTAGTCCTCATTCATGTAGTACGGGTCCATAATCGCCATGTGCGGGGTATTCTCCATGACCATATCATGCGCCATGCTGAGCGATACCAGGCGGACAATGCTTCGGTCGAGCTTACCCAAGTGGAAGACCCTGAATATGTCTTCGTATCTGATGAAGAACACCTCTGCGGGATTTGAATCCACAAAGCCCAAGGATCGGGGCACCTTGACCACGTATAGCGGGTAGGAGGGATGTTCTCACGTAGAAGTTCATTCTCTTTGAACAAAATCCCGTGGATGGTCCTCATGTCACCACCCATGACAGCGACAACCTCCGCCGGCAGCATCGGCTGACCCATCTCATGCACCTTCCTCCACGGGACGGCGGGCGGCAAACGGTCCAGGACTCGGGAGACCGCTGGCTGGCTACTAGAGGAGGCACCACCTTTCTTCTTGTTGCCCGGCCTCTTCCGATTCTTCTTCGGCCTCAAGCAGATGGGAGTGCCGCTTTGTTTTACCGCCTCCGCGGCCGTAGCACGTAGTGTATTTGGGGTAACCAGCGTAGGCTGTGGAGCCGTAAAGGCCGTCTGCTCCTCGGGAGTTTCTTGGGAATAGGTTAGCTTCTTCTGGATATCCGGTTTTCTGGTGGGTAACTCAGAAGAACCGCCCTCTCCGCCATCTACCTTCTTCTGGATATCAAGAGTTCTGGCGGGTAACTCCGGAGGAGGAACCGGCTTCTCGCCATCCAACTGATTTATGAAATCGTCAATGGGAGCAAGTTCAATATCCATGTAGTCGTCATGGGTCGTCTCATGCTCGTGCTGTTGCTCGTCATTGGACGTCTCGTGCTCGGGAGGAGGAGGATCCACCGGAGGTGGAGAGGACATTGCCATGTTGGACCTTGTCTTGTTGGCTTGCCGCGGGCGCAACCGGTGTAGTGGTGACGGTGATGGCTTGGCTTGGCACCGACCCTGACGCCGTGTTCAGCCGAATAAGGGCTTTTGGCCATAGCAAGATTTGATTGTCCAGTTGGCCGAGATTCAGCTCGCTGTCGGCATCGGCGGGTTGATTAGGAGGATACAAGTTCTCGAATCCCGGTAGCACCAGATCGACGCGAACCCGAAGCTCGTTGGCCGTTATATCTCTGCAGTGGTACTTGCGGGATAGTGGCTGCAAGATGCTCCCCTTTGCAACATCCTTCAACTCGCTGCCCACTTTTAGCAGGAAGGTGCATCCCGTCGCGTCAGCCTGCGATAACATGCATGGATAGGTCAGAGAGTAGGGTTATATTGAACTGGCTACAGCTTGAGACGGTCAATAATCTACCGTGAGGGCATTGAGCTCGGCTAACATCGACGGACCACAGGTGATGGTGGTCTCGTCGAGCAGCAGGGTGGTGGCCGCGCCGGACACGGCCGACGGTCCATCGGGGGCAGGCGCGTCGGGCACGGCCGACGGTCCATCGGGGGCAGGCGTGTCGGGCACGGCCGACGGTCCATCGGGGGCGACAGGCACGGCCAACATCGACGGTATGTTGAACGTCGGTAAGGGCCCCTGTGAGCCCCCGGCGATGTAGCCACATATTTTTTCAAATACGGCGGGGATGAGCGCATTCATCTTTTCCCCCACCGTTTTCTCAATCTCTTCTCCATGTTTGTTTCCAAGTCATGGACCTTCTTCTTCAGCTCCTCCGTCTCCTCGCTCTTCTTCGCCGCCCGCGACTCCTTAGTGCTGGGCTCAGCCAAGCCATGGTTGGCGTGCTTCTTATTAAGTCCGCCGCCGGTGATACGGCCTAAGTGCGGCCTTTTCAGAGGGTCCTGGCTCTTTGCCTTGTTGTACCCCCTGATGAAAGGCTTATCCCACGCGACTTTGGCCGTCGACGTCTGCGACGAGGAAGATTCAAGTTGTTGTTCTTCTAGCTGCAGAAGCAACATATAAACGGTTTAGAATTGGTTCCGTACTAGAATGAAATCATGGACTTGATGATGATGAGTTGCATGAAATGGTAAATTTCTTACCACTAGCTTCTCAACATTCTTCACGCTATCGTCCGTGACCAAAATAACACCCTCCACCATCTTCGGTCCGAGACAAGTTCCCCGGTCGGAGTTACTTTTCTGTACCTCGACCTCATGAATTTCTGGAATTGCGGGTCATGGGCATACTTGGCGTAAGGGTTCTCAATCCCTTTTTCAATGTAGGCCTGGTCCTCTTTCGCCCAAACTGGCTCCTTCCCGTCGTAGCCACGACAGCCGAGATTGTGGTGACCGATGTTCTTCGACGCTAGATCCTTCCCCCATCCCGTTTGCTTCTTAGTGACATCAAGCGACTCGTTATCTAGGAAAGTCTTGAAGTCATCGGGCGTAATCCACGGGAAGTGGCGATGGATCTCTTCGAATGGTGTCGATTCCTTAATCATCGCCCTCACCATAGTCTTGTAATTGCTCAGGGCTTTGGTGAATCTAGTGAGGGCGAGTTTGTTCACGAGGTTGCCCTTCAGATTCTCGTTGTTGTAGGGGGGAGGGAACTCGTACCGCGCGTGCAGCCTCGAGATGAGTTGGGCGCGCAGAGTTAGTTTCTTCTTGAGAGTCGGCTCGTTGACATTGACGACGTCTCGAAGTATCGCGCCAAGTTGGAGGAAGTACCCCTTCACAAGGTCCAATGGCATTAGAGGCGTGCCACTGGAAGGGTCCACCTCCGTGAATTTCTCTCGAACGGTGCCGACCTTGTTCGGAGCTCGCTTCCGACGCTTGTTTCCCGTCGTGCTGCTCCCTGAGGGACCCCCGGCGCCACTATCAGTGGTTTCCTCCTTGCCACCGGTGAGCCCGTCATCATTGAGGGGATCGACATTAGGGTCAGTTTGTGTCCGATCTTCCTCTTGCGACTCTCGGGCCATAAGGATGTAGTGGTCCAATAAAGCCGGATCCGTAGTAGAAGAAGACATGCCCTAGCTAGCAGTAGACAAAACGTATACTGTTAGTCACCAGAAAAATTCGGCGTGACCTCGGCTATATATAAATGGTCATGCCGGAGTGCCAGAAATTCGCCGGAACGGAAATGAATCAACGTTCCGACAAAACATTGGCACTCAATGTACCTGCAACAGAAATTGAATGCACACATATGCATGGCCACAAAAACAGTTCCTTGCATTGCTGTCATCACATGGCACAAAAACTCCCAGGAAATTCATATATCATGCCAAAAAAACCTTCATATATATTGATCAAAGTAAAATACTGCACTTAATTAATAACAAATCACGGAGAATTCTAGCAGTGTCCAAAGCTTCAGTGTTCTATTCACATGTAATTAGTAGGTGATTCAGCTATTGTAAGAAATATAGCATTTTATACTATGAGCTGAACTACCAGAATCCAGAAATAATGGTACATGATCAGATCCAGTTCTAGCTAAAGCATGTAGCAGCAGTAGTACTATGAGGGCGTTGGAAGAGGGGGAGGGGGGGGCTGACCTGGGTTCGTCGTGGGCGTGGGCGACGGCGGCGTGGGTGACGACGGCCGGCGTGGACGACGACGATGAGAGGGACGGCGCGCGCGCGGCGTGCTCCCGCTCCTCCTGCCCTGCTGCTCCCGCTCCTCCTCCGCTGCTGCTCCTGCTCCTCCTCCTGCTGTTGCTCCCGCTCCTCCTCCTCCTCCTGCTCGACAACGACGACGGCGGCGTGCGATAAGAGAGGCGACGGCGTCGTGCGATGAGAGAGGCGACGGCGGCGTGCGGTTTGGGATCGATATGAAACAGAGTGGATTATGCGGGTTGTGGTTAGCAGAGCGGGGACTTACAGGCGCACAACGAGTGATATGCGCCTGCGCTATCCTTTACCCCAGGCGAACAAAGAGAGGTGCGCCTGCGCTAATGTTCTTAGCGATTGGTTGTGCGCGGGCCCACAGAGGTATACCCCAGGCGCACAGACTGAAAATACGCCTGCGCTAAGCATTAGCACCGGTTTGTGATACAAACCGGTTCTAATGTTCTTGGCTCGATGCCCTGTTATGCCCGGCCCCACAGATCCTTACCGCAGGCGCGTTATCTAGATAATGCGCCTGCGCTAAATTTCGTAGGATTTTGGTTTGCGCGGTCCCACATGGCATTACCCCAGGCGCATGTCCTGTCAAAAGCGCCTGTGATATATATTACCCCAGGCGCGTTTTCTCGATGATGCGCCTGTGCTAAGATTTTCTAAATTACACAGCCCCACCCCGGCCTGGGACACATCGAGCAATACGAATGCTATAATATGTGGCTCCCCCACGTTGGTTTTCACTTAAAAAATACATACATATGAATGTTAACATGTGCAAAAATATTTAATATATGTCGCATCGAGCGTAAATAGATTGGTTTAGCGAGATACCGCAAGTGTTTCTCTCTAAAAACACATTTTAATATATGTTTGCTGCTCTGATTGCCAAACGGATTGAGACCGTCGGTGCTCGCACCAAGCCTGATGTTCCTTGGGTCGTTCCCGAATTCCTCATCGAATGCGTCTAATGCTTTCCACTGACGTGCATCCGAAGGGTGTGTTAGCACTGGTTTTTCAACACGTTCTGGATCGCTCAGGGCATCTCCAGCCGTTGCGCCCCCCAGGGCCCAAAACGCCGCCGTTTTGGGGCCGCCGCGGCGCTAAACGGCGCTATTCTGGAACCTGGGGGGGCGCGTTTCCCAGTCGCGTCCCGAGCCCAAGAACCGGCCCAAACAAACGCAAAATGAAAACAGGCGAAATTTTATTGAAATTCGAAAACTGCATACATCGGCGCGAATTTAAGCTAGTACGAAAAATTTAAACTAAACATAGGAAATTTAAACTACTCGATGACTGCTCCTACGCCTACGCATCGTCGTCTTCATCAGCGACGTCGTCGTGGCGGTGCTGGTTGGAGGGGCCGGCTCCGTCCTGGCTCGCCGCGGCGAGACGGCGTTGCTCCGCCCGCTCCGCTCGGGCCTGCAGGCGCAGCCGGTGCAGCTGCGCCTGCTCGGAGGGCAGGCGGTTGCGCCGCCGCTCACTCTGCAGCGCAACCTGCCGCCGGTCGGCCTCGTAGAGGGCGATGATGCCCTCCTGCTCGACGGAGGCAGCACGCTGGGCCATCTGGCGGCGCACCGCTCGCGCCGCCTCCTCCCGCTGGTGCGTCTCCAGGGAGGAACGAACGGCGGCCGCCTCCGCCGCCGTCGCGGCCTGCTCGAGGACGCCGCGCACCTCGCGGTACGCGTCCTCGTTCTGCGAGGTCTCGAACGAGTGCAGCCCGGCGTGCTGCTCGGGCCACACTGGTTGCCTCCTCACCTCGCGTCTCCAGTGGCGGGCGGCTCGCCGCGCTTCTCGCGCCTCGTCGTACTCGGGTGGCTGCTCCGGCGCCACCGGCTCCGGCGCCACCACCTGCGGCTCCGGCGCCGCTTGCTGCGCTGGCTGCAGCTCGTCGTCGTCGCTCTCGGGCCCCGCGTCCCAGAGGTTCTCCATTGCGGCGAGGTTCGAGGGTGGAGAAGAAGGGTGGAGAAAGAATGGCGAGGAGGGAGTCGAGACTGTGCGTACGGGGAGGGGGCGGGCACCATTTTTTATACTACTCGCGGGCCAGTCGCCGCGCCGCGCGTGTCGCCTCTGCCGCCCCGCCATTAATCCGGTGGACTTTGACTGGGGCGCATGCACTGGCCGGCCGCCTCCGGCAGCCTTTGACGGCGCGGGGGTTTCTGTTCCCGCGTTTAATGGCGGGGGTGTCTGTTCCCGCGTTTAATGGCGCGTTCTGGGAAGCGCCTGCGCTAAGTGGTGCTACCCCAGGCTATTCTTTGTCCCAGGCGAACGACTTACCCGTGCGCCTGCGATAAAGGGAGCTACCCCAGTCCACTTTTTACCCCAGGCGCTTCGGTACTTACTCGCCTGTGGTATCTGTTATACCGCAGGCGAACTGATATGCGATTCGCCTGCGGTAAAGGAAGCGTGTCAGCGTCAGCCGTGGTTGGCCCTGCCACACTTTACCCCAGGCGCTTCCGGTTTCTGTTCGCCTGGGGTAACTGGCCTACCCCAGGCGCACCTACTTGCGCTTCGCCTGCGCTAATTAACCCAGGCGCACTGTTTTCCTTGTTCGCCTGTGGTAGGATATGCTGCTATAAGCAAATCTCTAGTAGTTCATGAAAATGTAGTACCCAACCGTTCGACTGTAAGATGGTATTTAATCATTGTTTCCAAGGTTGCTTTGAGTGCATCAAGCGTCACACCGTGTCCGTTTATGAATTTGCAACAAACGTAATAAACATGTACATTAATGAATTAGAAACTTCCGTAATGTGCGTGTATGTTCATGAACCAGAAACAACCGTAATAACCATGTCCGTTAATGAATTAGAAACGTCTGTAATAAATCTATCTGTTAATGAATCAATAATGATCGTAATAACCATGTCCACTAATGAACTAGAAGCGGCCGTAATAAACACTCCATTACTATAATAAATTGCTAATCTTGTAGCCGTACGCAATTGTCATGATGTTATGATCCATAAAAGAGTGATATCCAAGTAAGATCTATCATATATGCTTTTGGAGGATTTATCATGTGTTTAGTTATGCTAATGTTGTTGAGAATTACCACTAGTCAAAGTATAATCAATAGGTCTTGTGTCCAACCATGGAAACACCTTTTACTTTCAGTTTTGCTACTTTTCACCTTCCTGCCATTTTTATTACAGATTTAATAAATCTAATTTTATCATCCATATTACCCATATTTTATCGTCTTTTAGCCAAATTAGTGCATCTATATAATTGACCAAGAGACTTCTTGTATTTTAACTGCAGTGTTGCTTGAAATGGATACATTCGACCTACACTTCCCTTGGTTTGATAAAACTTGGGTCACCCACTTAAGAAGAATCGCCCCGGAACCCTAAATTTGGTATTTTCGAACTCGGGTCGAGATCACCCATAGAAGTTGGTAAATTGGTTGGTTTCATCCATCTTTAAGAGTGAGTAATGCGAGGGGTGGGAAGCCCTTTCTATAGAAAAAAGTTGTTTTTTTACTAATATAGCCCTCCAACGGGTACCTATTAAAAAAGATTTGAATTCCACAAATCCTATTCTAAAATGGCCTAAAACGCACTAAACAGGCCACCTAGCAGCAAATTGGGCCGGAAAACCAGCCATTGAGGGGGGAGGGGCGAGGGAGGCGAATCCCGCCGACCAGGCCCGCTCCACGACCGGTAGGGGCGAATCCCACGGGTTCCCCTAAACAACGCTTTTAGCTAGTTGTAGCTTCGCCTCGCTCAGGCTAGCGAGGGAGCGAGAAGCGTGCTCACCCACGCTCGGTTATATGGGCCTGGCCCATTACGCCTCATGAGCAAGCAAGAAGCACCATCGTACACGTTTCTGTTCTTCCAGTTTTTTTAAGGTTTTTTTCTTATGTTCAAATATAAAATAGACAGCTGAATAATTTTGATTAAAAAATATACAGTTTTGAAAAAAAAAATCATGATTTTAAAATAGATCCGGATTTTAAAATGTGAACCGATTTTGAAAGTGAACAGATTTTTAAAAAATTATTTTTAAAAAAATGAAGAGTTTATCAAACGAGTTATTATTTTTTCAAAATAAACAACTTATGAAAAATGATGAACATTTTTATAATCTTAACAATTTTAAAAATGAACAATTTAAAAAACAATTTGAAAATGAATAATTTTAGAAATATATTTTAAAAATAAATAGTTTTTTAAAATGGTTCAAGACTTTAATAAAAAATGTTCAGAATCAAAACAAAATTGAGAAACAAAAAGAAAAAACTGAACCTAAAAAAAGAAACAGAAAAAATGGAAAAAAAACGAAATGAACCTGGACATAGATGGGCCGGGCCGTGCGGAGAAATCGTGCGGGCGAGCTCCTGCTACGACTCACTAAGAGCAAGATATAGGGTGTGTTCGATTGTGGAATTCGATGGAATGGAACCATTCCATTCTAGCATAATGGAACTGTTCCATTCTTGTGTTTGGTTTTGAAATGGGGCGAGGATGGAATGGAATGGGATGAGATTAATTATTTCTAAACTTGATTAATTATTCGTAAACTTAATTAATTATTCCTAAACTTGATTGATTATACCTAAACTTGATTAATTATAACTAACGAGTGATTAGCGAGGCTCGGTTCCACCCCGTTCCACCTCGTCCGGCCGAATCGGCCGGATCAGTGCATTCCTTATATTGGAAGAATATTCCCTTTTCTGGAACCAGTCGATTCCATCCCATCCCAGAACCGAACGCGAGAATCGTCCCTAGGAACGGAACCATGCCATTCCATTCCATCAGATTCTGGAACCGAACACACCCATAGTGTTTCCGATGTGCCGGGCCGGAGCCCCCGCGTGTCGTGCTCGCGTGCTCACTGGCCCAGCTCGCCGGGCCCGGCCTAGATGGACAGGTTTGAGTAAAACTAGTGGACTGCGAAGCTGTGCTGCATATCCTTCCAGTTCCATCCACCGATAAGCTCAGCTCAGTCCATAGTGTCGGAGCATGCTTTTCAAAGTAACGCCCTGGGCATGGTGGGGTCTGTTATTTTGTGGTGATCCAAATTCATATGGAGATAAAGGAAAGTTTGGCCTCCGCTATGCGAGGCCCGTCGCCAAAGTATTGCTGGTTGGTGCACGTGGTTTTTCTCTTCCTTGTTGGAAGGGTTTTCCACGTAAAAATCCCGTGTCCCCGTTGGTTCGATCTTGTTTAATTTCATCATTGTTTTGCTATTGCGTGTAACAAGTGGTATCAGAGCCCTGTTTCATATTAGGGATTCGCGATGGCATCGATGAAGTTTGATCTTCCGTTGCTGGACTACAAGATGAGGTTTTCTCTGTGGTAGGTAAAGATGCGTGCGGTTATGTCGCAAGCATCGAATCTTGATGAGGTGTTGGATGCTTTCGGGAATAAGAAAGCGAAGGAGTGGACTCCTGAGGAGAAGCGCAAAGATCGTAAGGCTTTGTCATTGATTCAATTTCATCTATCTAATGATATCTTGCAAGAGGTGTTGCAGGAGAAATCCGCGGCAGCGTTGTGGCTCAAGCTGGAATCGATCTTCATGTCAAAAGATCTAACCAGCAAGATGCATGTTAAGATGAAGTTGTTCTCTCTCAAGATGCAAGATCGATGGTGGTTCTGTAATGAATCATTTGTCGATCTTTAAGAAGATCGTGTCCAACCTTGTGTCGATGGAGGTAAAATATGATGATGAAGATTTAGCTCTTCAGTTGTTATGTTCGCTGCCTAGTTCTTTTACAAACCTGTGGGATACCATACTGTTAAGCCGCGATGAAATAACCCTCGCGGAAGTTTGTGAGGCCCTGCAGACCAGGGAATAGATGAAAGTTATGGTGCAGTCTAACGTATCGTCCTCCAAAGGCGATGCATTGCAGGTACGAGGCAGACCTGAGCAGCGATATAACAACTACAACAGCAACAACAGAGATAAGAGCAGGGACCATTCAAAGTCCAAAGGACGAGACAAGTTCTGCATGTACTGTAAGAAAACCAATCACACAATTGAGGATTGCTGAAAGGTACAAAACAAGGAGAAAAGGAACGGCACATACCAACCAAAAATAAATCTGATTGTAATGGTAATGGTACTGATAAGGCTGATGTTGTTGCTGCTGATAACTGTTCAGATGGTGAATGCTTAGCAGTTTTTGCTGCATGTGTTACCCGTGATGATGAGTGGATTCTTGATAATGTTTGTTCGTTTCATATTTGATGTAACAAAGATTGGTTTAGTTCTTATGAGGCTGTGTAGACTGGATATTCTGTACGTATGGGGAACGGTAACAAATGTCACATTGTTGGCGTTGGGTCTGTTCAGATCAAGACCCATGGAGGGATGGCACATACATTGACGGGAGTGAAACACATACCATCCATGGCGAGAAATTTGATCTCGCTGAGTACCCTTGATTGTGACGGGTACAAATATGCCGGAGGGGACAAACGCCTCATGGTATCAAAAGGTTCTCTCATTGTTATGATTGGTGATATGAATTCTGCCAAGTTATATATCCTTAGAGCTAGCACTTTGTCTGGTACTGCTGCTGTTATTACTAATGATGATCCAAGTACAACTAACCTCTGGCATAAGCGACTTGGACACATGAGTGAACATGGTATGGCAGAATTGGTGAAGAGAGAACTTCTGAAGAACTGCAATATGAGTAAGTTTTCGTTCTGTGAACACTGTGTGTTTGGTAAGCATAAGAGAGTTAAGTTCAATGCTTCCTTTCATACCACTAAAGGTACATTGGATTATGTACATGCTGATTTGTGGGGGCCTTCGCGTAAGCCCTCTTATGGTTGTGCTCGTTATATGCTTACTATCATTGATGATTACTCTAGAAGAGTTTGGCCTTATTTTCTGAAAACTAAGGATGATAGTTTTGCTGCTTTTAAAGAGTGGAAAGTTATGATTGAAAAGCAAACTGAGAGAAAGGTGAAGGTGCTTTGTACTGACAATGGTGGCGAATTTTGTTCGCATGCTTTTGATGATTATTGTGTGCAGGAAGGCATTGTAAGGCATCACACCATCCCATACAAACCTCAGCAGAATGGTGTAGTCGAGCGGATGAATAGGACGATCATCTCCAAAGCTCGCTGCATGTTGTCCAACGCCCACATAAATAAGCGTTTTTGGGCTGGGGCTGCCAACACTGCCTGCTACTTGATCAACAGGTCACCGTCCATCCCTCTTGACAAAAAAAACTCCTATTGAGGTATGGTGTGGTGAGTCAGCTGATTATTCACAACTAAAAGTTTTTGGTTGCGCTGCCTATGCTCATGTTGATAATGGAAAGTTAGAGCCTAGAGTTGTTAAGTGCTTATTTCTTGGTTATGGTTCTGGAGTAAAAGGATATAAGTTGTGGAACCCGGAAACCAAAAAGACTTTCTTTAGTAGGAGTGTTGTGTTTAATGAATCTGTTATGTATGAGGAAAGTTTGTCGACTGATGTTGTGCCAGATTCTTCTGACGAGGACGAACCAAGAGTTCGTTTGCATGTGGAGCTAGAAACACCTGGATGAGGAGGAAACTGAAATTTATGGGGAAGATATTGTGCCACCCTCACCTCCTATTGTGCTGCAAGGTAATTTGTCTATTGCACAGTGCAGAGAGAACAGGAATAAAGGACCTCGTACTCGTTTAATTGAGGAATGTGATGTTGTTAATTTTTCTCTAAGAGGTGGAGAATGATGCTGAACCGGCTACATACAATGAAGCTATTGCTTTGATTGATCCTGACAAGTGGATTGGTGCAATGCACGAGGAGATGCAATCACTTGAGAAGAATGGCACATGGAATGTTGTGCGCTTTCCTAAACAAAAGAAGGTCGTCCGCTGTAAGTGGATATTCAAAAGAAAGGAGGGTTTATCTCGTAGTGAGCCTCCAAGGTTTAAGGCAAGGTTAGCAGCAAAAGGTTTTAACCAGATTCCAGGAGTGGATTATAATGATGTGTTCTACCCTGTTGTCAAGCATAGTTCTATTCGTAATGTCTTTAGTATTGTTGCTATGCATGATCTTGAGCTTCAGCAGTTAGATGTGAAGACTGCGTTTTTGCATGGAGAACTTCAGGAGGAGATATACATGGATCAACCTGATGGGTTCATAGTGCTTGGTAAAGAGGATTTCGTGTGGAAGCTAAAGAAGTCTCTTTCCGGTTTGAAACAGTCTCCTCGACAATGGTATAAAAGGTTTGATTCTTTTATGATGTCACATGGCTTTAAGAGGTCTGAATATGATAGGTGTGTGTACATTAAATTTGTTGATGAATCGCATATATACATGTTGCTATATGTTGATGATATGTTAATTGTTGCCAAGAGCATGAAAGAAATCACTACATTGAAGAAACAGTTGAGTAGTGAGTTTGAGATGAAGGATCTTGGTCCTACTAAGAAAATTCTAGGTATGGAAATTTCAAGAGACAGAAAATATAGATTGCTATTTCTTAGTCAGGAGAATTACATTAAGGAAGTTCTTCGTCGTTTCAATATGCATGATGCAAAGTCTGTTAGTACTCCTATCGCTTCACACTTCAAGTTGTCAGCATTGTAATGTCCTACGACTGACAAAGATATTGAGTACATGTCACGAGTTCCCTATGTTAGTGTTCTTGGTTCCTTAATGTATGCCATGGTGTGTTCTCGGCCTGATTTATCTTATGCTATGAGTTTGTCAGTCGATATATGGCTAATCCTGGTAAAGAACATTGGAAAGTTGTTTTGTGGATTTTCAGGTACCTTTGCGGCACATCCAAAGCTTGCTTGAAGTTTGGCAAGACTGGTGAGGGACTCGCAGGCTATGTGGATTCAGATTTTACTGCCGACTTGGATAAGAGAAGATCCCTCACAGGTTATGTGTTTACAGTTAGTGGATGTGCTGATAGCTGGAAGGCTACCTTGCAGGGTGTTGTTGCACAATCTACTACGGAGGCTAAGTATATGGCTATTGCTGAAGCATGCAAAGAGTCAGTTTGGTTGAAAGGTCTGTTTGCTGAGCTTTGTGGAGATGATACTTGCATTAACCTATTTTGTGACAGTCAGAGTGTTATTTACCTTACTAAGGATCAGATGTTCCATGAGAGAACAAAGCACATTGATGTCAAGTACCATTATGTGTGTGATGTTGTTGCACAAGGTAAGCTGAAGGTATGCAAGATTAGTACTCATGATAATCTTGCTGATATGATGACAAAGCCAGTTCCTGTTGCTAAGTCTTAGTTGGTATCACTGCTTAGCCCAAGAGGATATTTGGCGCCGAAGGTGTTTTCTTTGTTTGTTATAGGGTGAAGGTTTTGTTTATGCTACAAGAAGGAATTTTCCTCAAGGTGGAGTGTTATTTTGTGGTGATCCGAATTCATATGGAGATAAAGGAAAGTTCGGCCTCCGCTACGCGAGTTGATACCGAGTTGGAGTTGGATACACAGTTACCGACCTAGTTAGGTCAGGACCGCCTTTATATACCTCTTGTAAGCCGCCGCACGGAAAAAAAGACACACATTGTAAATCCCGGTGCGTTTGTAAGCTCACCTAAAATAGTGAAGTATTGCTGGCTGGCGCCCGTGGTTTTTTCTCTTTCTTGTTAGAAGGGTTGTCCACGTTAATTCTCATGTCCCCGCAATACAAGAAATATGTTGATACATGACCCTTATAATGACCGTGGCTGAATTGGTCATATTTCTATGACTATTTCAAAGCAATTGGTCGTTAGCTATTTGGAAGGGTACAAAGATGAAAACATAACGACTATTTTGGTGAGAAAAGTCATGATTTCATTAGACGATTTGGTCATAAAACGACATCATTGTGATGCATTCCGCCACCTCGTCATTTTTTTGCTTATGTGTCATCCTAGTTGTCTCATTTTTGCTTATGTGTCATCCTAGTTGTCTCATTTTTACTTATGTGTCATCCTACCGAAGTGAAAAATAAGCAGAAAATATGCGGCGGGTGGAGGGCTCGAACCCACACCCTCACGCGCACTATGCAAGGCGCCTACCAGTAGACCAATGATCGCTTTCTATTAGAGTAGGACATTTTATTATTTTATATATTTCTTTTCTCTGCCCTGCGAAACGAAATGAAAAAAAAAATAGAAAGAATAAGTGGGCGAGGGTATGATTCGAACCCAGGACCTCCCGGACAGGTTTGTCCAGGCTCACCACCAGAACCAAACAATGGTTGTTGATATCTTGACACAATTAACCCTTTTGAATACCCGTAACGCGTCCTGTGCTGCTGAGTTGGGCTCGCGCGCTGCTGGGCCTGGCCGGCCGCCTGCTGGGAGCGATGGGCTCACTGCTGGGATGGCCCGGCCTTGCTGCTAGGCTTGGCTGGCCGTTTTGGCAGTTTTGTTTTTCTCTTTTCACATTTTTGTCTTCTTTTATAACTTTTGCTTTTGAACTTCAATTTTCAACCAAAGCAGCTTCGATTATCTAAAATATGTATTATTTCAATATTTTATTTTGTACAACTTTTTAAATAATTTTAGTTTGTACAACTTTTGTGTCATATTTTTGGTAGTTGCTTCAGAAGAAAAAAACATTTTTGACACTCCGGAAATGGAAAATGATATTTTTATTCAAAGAAAAATAAAATCTTCTTCGTCAAAAAAGTTAGTTGTTCTAAAATACATCTTTCTGTGGAATATGGGCACATTTAAACAAAGTATGCCATTAATGTGACCATAACATCCATCATTTGGCCCCAAAGCCATGAATCTTCGTAGATGATAGCTCGTTTCCGTGAACAATTTTGCTATTGCGTGTTTAATTTCATCGTTGTTTTGCTATTTCGTGTAACAGGGTCGAGCTCCGTGGCCATGGCGGCGTCGGAGGCAGCCGCCGCGAGGTTGCCCGTCCGGATGAATGCCCTCGCCCGCTCCGCGTATAGCGCGGCGGTGCGCGGCCGGTCATGGATTGCCTACGTGAACAGCAGTGCCGCCGCTGAGGCATGGTTGACGCCCAAGCCGTAGCACTCCTCGCCGTCGTCGTCCATGGATTGCTCTCTAGCTAGTCTCCGCTCCAGCTCGCCTAGCTAGTCACCTAGACATGCATCAATCATAATGAAGCGCGGATTTCAATTACAGGGTTTTGGGCTGTTATTCCGATACACTAAAATTATCAGAGGACAAACGGACAAACCAAAAATCCGATATTCAAATGTTTGTGTTTGCAAATATAAATACAAAAAAGTTTCCTGACAGATCTACTTTGTTCTTCGCCACTGAGATTCCGATAGTAACTTGTATACATCATCTATGCCAAATTACACTTGGCTTTAGTTTCTCTTAAGGGAAAACTTTGTAAAGATTTACCGATTATATAAGAAAAGTATCAACATTGATACTGTATAAAAAATGCATGTACATTATAAAAGAAAACAATTCATTATGGTTTTATGAATACAAGCTGAATACCGATGTGTTGCCACGGAGTATAATAATAAGTGGAAATTTGGATCAAATATTTATCATACTTTAAACAATAATCTCAATCATAACAACATGTGGTTTCTATGCATGCAACAAAACCTACGAATTCTCTCCACTTTTTATTCTCCATACTTTTTATTCTCCGAACGAGCCTATCCTGAATTTTTGGAGAGCTTGGGACACCCCCTTGCACCTTGAGAGTCAACCGCCGCCTTTTCCTTGATCCGATCGAACGTTCCCGTCGCTGCCGCTTACGCTAGCTAGTGCGGAAATAAAAAAAGGGTGCCCGACCCTTTGTGCGGAAATGAAACTAGACGTGTTATCTTGAATATGATTTCTTCGCGCAGTGGTCACCTAATAATGCAATCATGACATTGGTTTCCTTAGAGACAAATAATTACAATATTATGATGACTCCAGGAAGCAAATAATTAGTTAGTAGTTCACCTTGAGATTACGTAAATTTCTTCAAAACTTTGTCCAAAGTTAGGGTGGGGGCGATGCCCCCCCCCCCCCCGGCTTGCTGTAAGCCTCGCCCAAGCTGTGAATGAAGTAAATAGTGTAGGTGAGAAGAGACCACGACGGCAGTGCCGCCAGCTAAAGACCCCGCCGGACTGCAGCGGGAGGGGACGAGTGGCGTCGTGGATGAAGGGCTCAGACGGGGGGAGGGAGGGAATGAGTGAGTGAGTGGGGATGAGGACGGCGCTGGCGGGGTTTATATAGCCGGTCGGGCAGGGAGCGGTAGAGGAATTGGAGGCCATGGATTTGGTTTTTTTCTTATCAGGACGCCATCACCATGGACCGAGGCTCTTCTACTGCGTGGAACGACAGTGGCGTTTTAGGCTCCAGGCTGCATATGCACCGGGTATTTTCCGAAATAAAAAATATATAAAAAAATTCAAATTTTCTAAAAATTTCACAACCAACCATGAACACATTTTTTACATAAGCCTAAATTTTCGGGAAAAAATGACATTTTTGCGCAGGGTAAACAAAATGTCAGTTTTTTTCGAAAATTTAATACGTATGTGAAAAAACATGCTCATGGTTGCGACTAATTTTTTTCAGGACGTTTTGAAAAAGGAAATTTATTTTTTATTTTCTGGAAAATACCTGGAGCTTATGAGCTCGGGTCCCAGTGTCAGTGAATTTCTGGTGACACACAGTGAACATTGTATGCAAAAAATATAACTTTGACGACTCTCATTCCAGTACAAAATTATTTAAACTTTATGAGTATATATACTTTCTTTTGTTTGTTACACACTCCCAAGATTTTTTGAACTACAAATATTCAAGCTTCTGAGCCGTATGTGGGGGGAGTAGATGCGCAGGCGACCTCCATGAATAAGGCCGTTGTGTTCTTCAGTTGGCTTTGGCAGATCTGCAGGTGGTTGGTCCGTTTCTTCCGCTTGGCCGGCCATGGCGGCGAGGGAGGGGGAGGTGCGGGCTCAACATTTGCTGCATCTGTTCGAGGTCTTGGGGAAGCGATGGAATCTGCGCTTCTTGCAGCGATTTCCAAGCGGCGACAGCCTCGTCAGGCAGCCGCTATCTTCGGCCATGGGGATGGCCTCGCTGCGCTCGAGCATCTCTGCTCGAGATGGTTCTTCCTCCTTTGGAGGATCTTCTCCAGCTTCGTCGCGGCATTCAGTGTCGTTGATGCACCAAGTGGTAGCGTCCCCGGTTGCAGCGATGACCGTCGTGCTCCGAAGCTCTTCATCGACGGCGTGCAAGGACCTGATCGCGTTTCTGCGATCTGTATTTGGGTGTTGACCGTAAAAGTGAGGGACTATGTTGTAATTTGTGTTTTTTCTGAGGTCTCCACTGTATTTGTATACCCTCCGTCGACTTAATACAGATTCCAGACCCTGCGGGGTCATCCTTGTTCAAAAAAAAAACTACAAATATTCTATTGTTTTCTCACGTGGCATAAAACTATCCGTTTCTTGACAAAATTATGATAAAATACTAGTTTATGACGTGATCTCATTTTGCTACCACATTCGGCCTAGCCGTTTACAAAAAAACACTTTGTAAAACACTAAACTGACTCAGATTTGTCATAGAGACGGGTTTTTTTAGGGATGTGATTGAAGACGCCATGGCAAATTAGCTAGAGAGATTTGGCCCCTGATACGAAATTTTAAACGAAAATGACCCTTAAAAAATGTTTAGGCGTATCTGGCCCTTTTCGTTACCGCTCAACATAACGGCGGTATGTTTTGTATGATACCGCTATGGTTGTTGGCGGTACTACGTTGGTCGACAGTCGGGCCGCCAGGTCAACTGGCGGTAGACTCTGCGCGGGTGCCATTAAGTACTAAGGAGTCCATCTAGTCAATTCAGTTTGAGATTTGCAACATTGCGAGCAAGACGTGAACTATATACCCACAATAGAGGACTCTACATTGGCTTCCAGATGCAATGTTATTACATAATGTCACTTCACGGAACCAAGGCATCCCTCTCTTCATCGACAAATTATCAGGTCACTTCTAGTGAAATTATATTTTTATTCGGTCATATCTTATGTGCTTTACTTGGAGCGTCTTTTTTTTGCTTTCAGTTTGTTTTTATTTTTTAATAAGCTTGGTTGGACCCCAGCATTCTTTATTGGAGAGTGACACGCTCCACTTTTTCATGGGAATACTTTGAATTCTTAATCTTGTCTGGCTGCTGCATTTATTTAGGTCCTATTTTGCATGCATCTCTTATCAGAGCTGTTAGTTTTAGTAGTGTTATGTGAGTACTCTCATGTTTGTTTTCTGTAGAATTTTTATAGTTTTTGTTAAATCATGTTTTGTATGGTGCTTGTTGGGAAAAGAAATTGCTGTTTGAAGTAGAATTTTCAATGGTGCAAGTAGAACCTTGTATAGACTGTGGCTAGAACTTTTTCATGCAATGCTATATGTTATTTTAGTTTTAAAGCCTTATGGTTTTTGAGTAGCATGAACAGCCTCAAATAGCTGAGATTTTTTAATATGCCATTGAAAGATTCATGAGTTGTTCTTGTCATAGTAAAGCATAAATTTATGGTATTCTCTTTCGAATGTTTTATTTGGTTGACTTGGCGCATGCTCACACCATGTTTATGACTATGAACCAGTCACAAATAGCATCCATGACCATTTAGATTTTGAACTTGTGATACCACGTATGCTTTAATTAATGATGTTTATGTCACTATGCATGATTACGGCTGTTATGCTCTCTTGATTTGTCACTCCCAGTCTTTTGCTAGCCTCCACCTGTACTGAGTATGAGCTCTACTCGTGCATCCAACTCCCTAAACCAAAGTTTTCCCATTGTGTCCACCATACCCACCTACATGTGGTATTTAACTTCCACTCCAAGTAAATTGTTCATGTGCTACCTTTAAAACTTTCAAAATTACTCATGTTTTATGTTCTTGTTTTTGCTCATGAGGACGTCAATAGAGAATCTTTATCTCACTTGTTGATTGGATTTCACACCCTGGACTAGTGGCTTCATACGCTTATACAAATGACAGAAGAGCTGGCAGCGGGGTTCCCAGCCCCAAATTAATGCAAACAAATTCTCTTCACTATTTTTGCCCCTGATTTATCAGTCAAACAATAATTGTGCAAAAAGAAGAGAAAAAGGGATGACCTTCTACCCATATGCGTCCTTCATATGGGAGCTGCTCTCGTGAATCTAGTTGGCTTGTGACGTACTTTACTTTATGTTTACCATTCGTTGACATTAGCATACACCTCTCCTAAAATATAGACACTCCTCCGTGGTATGTGATTGTTGGCAGGCACCCGAGGAATCGGTTAGCCATGCTTTGTGAAAGATGGCTGGGAGGAGTGTCAAACTTTTAATACCTCTGTTTAATAAAATAAAAAGCTCTAGCACATGAGTGATCCCTATTTCCCTCCACGAAGGGAATTTCTTTTACTTTTATGTTGAGTCTCCATCTTCTAACTTTATGCACAGTTGAGAGAGAATTTTTTCCATTCTGAATTTATGTGCATTTGTCCCATAAACATCATCAATTGATCCATGATGTCCTATTGTTTGTTCTCAAATTATTTTCTCTAGTCTTCCTCATGAACTTTGAAGGTGACCTAGCATTTATGTTTTTCCCCACTCTTAAGGACTAGTGAAATACCACTTTGCCATGTTTTGTCTATACTGGAAACAAACATATATCTTTCTTTGCATTATTATTCATGATCTTTTATTTGAGATACTCCTCATGATGCAAAGTGAATGTTATCTTTATTATTTAAGTTCCATTTATCATGTTCGTGTTTAAAGTTCTATGATCTCAGCTTACATATGCTTTTACATTATAATGATCAAGTTTATATTAGTAGCATGTCACCTCAGAAATTATTTTGTTTTATCGTTTACCTACTCGAGGACGAGTAGGAACTAAGCTTTGGGATGATTGATACGTCTCCAACGTGTCTATAATTTTTGGTGCTCCATGATGATATTATGCAAATTTTCTGCATGTTTTCTCCCTCCTTTATAGCATTTTTACACGCTTTTCGGGACTAACCTATTAACAAGATGACAAGTGCCAATTCCCTGTTTACTGCTGCTTTTGATTTCAGAAAATTTGGTCTAGAAATATTCTCAGAATTGGACCCCACAAATCCTGAAATTCCTATTTTACCCGGAAGCATTCAAAAGATCGAAGAGGAGTCGAAGATGGGCACCAGGGGGCCCACACCATGGGGTGCCCCCCTTGGCCGCGCCAGGGGGTGGTGTGGGGCCCCGGGTCTCCACCACCTTTGCCCTTTTGCCTATTTATTCCCCTCCGATGGAAAACCCTAAGCACCTGATCAAAAATCCCTCAAAAGTTCCACAGCAGCCGTCGTCGTCAACCCTAGATCAGGGGGTCTGAAGCTGTCTCCCGGCACCCTGCCGGAGAGGAGATCATCACCGGAGGCCTCTACATCACCATGCCTGTCTCCGGAGTGATGTGTGAGTAGTTCATCCTTGGACTACGGGTCCATAGCAGTAGCTAGATGGTTGTCTTCTCCTCCTATGCCTCCATGTTTAGATCTCGTGAGCTGGCAAGCATGATTGAGATCGTTCTTATGTAATTCAATGTGCTGTGTTTGCTGTGATTTGATGAATTTTGAACTTATGCCAAGTTGATTATAGTCTTTGTTGAATATGTTATTTGTGATCTTGCATGCTTTCCGGTTCTAATGGTTGCTCTGGCCAAGTAGTTGCTTGTGACTCCAAGAGGGAGTATTTATGCTCGATAGTGGGTTCATGCCTCCTTTGTTCATCTTTTCGCCTTTCAATGATTATCATCGCACTAATAACCCTAGTAATTGCTATAAGATACAGTAACATGGGTTCTTCGTATTTTGGCGATGCCAAAACTGGCGCTTTCATCAAAGTTTCTTTTAACTGGGTTAACGCTTTGTCCGCCTCTTCTTTCCATTCAAATTTGTCGGATTTTCAACAATTTCTATAATGGCAGAGATTTGTCACCAAGCCGGCTTATAAACCTGCTTACGGCGGTTGCGGAACCCGTCAATATTTGGACATCTTTTACACACGTAGGTCTTTTGTTGTTTCAGATTGCTTTGAACTTTTCTGGGTTTACTTCTATACCTTTGTGAGAAACGATTAAAACCAAAAGCTTTGCTGAGGGAACCCCGAAAATGCACTTTAATGGCTTCAACTTTATTTTGTAAGTGTGTAGATTATCGAAAGTTTTTTACAATTTGACTATGCAAGCATCTTTGAATGCAACGCTGGTGTGTTGCACCTGTGTTCTTCGGGCCAAAAGGCATGGTTATGTAATAGTATGTTCCATAGGGTGTTATGCAAGAGGTTTTTATTTGGTCTTCTTCTTTCATACATACTTGATGGTACCCGGAATAAGCATCCAAAAAGCATAAAAGCTCAGAGCCAGCAGTGGCACCTATTATTTGATCGATCTGCGGTAACGCGAACCTATCCTTTGGACACAATTTTTTCAAACCGGTGTAGTCTATACACATCCTAAAAATAATACTATCCTTCTTCGGGACTAATTGTCACACCCCAGATTTGGGACACTTGTAACACATGAGGGAGACCATTTTTGTGAGCCAACAAAAACTTTTTAATGCCCTTGTGTAATCCAACATTATGTATTGAACCATGGTAATCTATGCAATGCAAGGAAATTTGATCCAAAAATCATTCACTTGTTTTCTGATGTTTTCTGATCATTTCTGGATTGTATTCAACTTAGTATCCTTGTTATTATTCATCAAAATTCATGTGGCAATATTGTATTCAACGTATTAATAATATTTGGTTTGATTAGAGTCAAGAAAACAATTTGACAAAAGTTTAATCCAATGATTTCCTTGGGAATTTCTATTGAAAACCATTTCTGAAAAATAAGCCAACTAGGTGTTTTTCACACTTGTTACCTATATGCTAGAGAGTCACATTGTGTGTTTTCATGGCTTGGATGTGATCTCTACTATATGGACTACAAAATTATTAACTTGGTTTGAAAAATTGAATTACAGGAACAATCAATTGCTTGATGTTTTGGGGTTAAGAAAAAAAGACAGATTTAGTGTTTTCTAGAAAACAGAGAAAAACACAAACTAGCTATTTTTTCCACCTTGTTTTCATTGAGCATTTGAACTTCAAATTTGTTTTCTTTTGCTGTTTATGAAAGTACTGATATTGCTTAACACAACCATACTTGGAAAACAAATTTTGAATATGATTTGGTTCATGAAAACAACTACAACATTTGGCTAAAATCGACTCTGTTAAATCAACACTTAGAAAAAAAATTAAGTCTGAAACTGAATTTCTGCAGAAACAGTGAGATTGCACAAAATTCAAATTCTTATAACTTTTTATTGGATGATTCAAATGAGTCACGGTTTGGACCTTCTATAAGCCTAGTCAGCACCCATCCCTTCTATCTCTTAGTCACCAAGGAACTTTGACCATAGAGGAAGAGAGAGGGTGAGGTTCAGAGGTGAAAACGGGAGGGAGAGGGATGGGCTCTCTGACAGAAATTGCCACTGTCGCGTGCCACAGTGCGCCCCTCGCGTTTTTCTTCTGTTTCTTCACCATCTTGGCCATTGACCACTCCGAGTCATGACCCTAGCCACGCCCAAGAGGCAAGGGCATGGCATCGGCATGCCAGGACGCGCACGGGCGCGTCTCACTGACGCCCGAGGCCACCCGGGCGTGCACACGGCCGCCCAGCCCCTATTTAGCCACTGCCAAGGGACACGGCCTTGCGCCCACTCCCGCACCTCAACACACACTCGCCCAACACTCACCCACGAGCCCGATGAGCACCCAGCTAGCCTAGATCGCCGGAGGAACACCGCGGCCATCGCGAACAGTCGAGGTGGGTTGCGCACACCTCAGGCAACCCCAGCCCTCCCTGCCACTCCGAAATAACTCCCCACCCTCCATGGATCTAGCATGACGCCTTCCCGTGGTTCCTCGTTTGCAGGAGCACCGGAGAGCTCGTTGGAGCCACCGCGGGACACCTGCACCGCGCCGTTGATTGGGGCTGCCTCACGCCGCGATCTCAGTGCCCCTGCACAGCCCCGAGCCCCTGTGACTTCCTCGACCCCTCTCCACCAGCCTGCAACCCCCCTAGGTGAGCAATCGCATCCAAGTTCACCGCCAGCCGCGCGCGATTCCGTCGGAGAGAGAGAGAGAGAGAGAGAGAGAGAGAGAGAGAGAGAGAGAAGAGGGCGATGGTCGTGCGCCATTGATCTAGAGATCAACGTACACGTATAAACCGCGAAGCGGTACGCGTGCGCCGCATGTCGTGGAAGCGAGGTGGGCCGCAGAGCGCTAGTGGGCCGCGCGCCCGTGTGTTGCTCAGTCTGCGGACAGATTTCTTTTTCCTTTTTGAAAATACACTGAATCTTCTAGTTTGCTTTAATCATGTTAAAAATTGTTAAGCTCAAAAATAAAATGAACCAAAATTACCTGAGGTGGATGAACAAAATCTTGAACGGATACAACTTGCAGAACTGGATTTCAACCTTGTAAGAATGAATGAAAAATGATGAACTGAACACTGTCTGTTAATACAAAAATGCAATAACGTTTGCTTGGAATGTTAAAAATGTGCAAACTAAAATTCCTTGTGTAGCCCTTGACTAGATCTACCAGTAGAACTTGACCTCACCTCAAGGTCAGCCACCATTTTAAAATGACATTCACTTTTGTAAAAGTCCAGTAGCATGTTCTATGATTTTTAGGATTTATTTTACAACACCTTTTGATGTGAATCCAATCGGATATGTTAGATATTGGATAGATCTATGATATCCTAGCTTTGTGTGATTTTTAGAGCTCTGTATTTATTGTGGCAACAGATCAAAGAATTTGTACTTTTCTGTTAAAAATAAAATGAGTAGATTTAATCTTAGAATAATTGCATGCTAGTGTTTTTTTCTAGCATGTTTAAATGTTTTGTTGAGTGTTCTCATGCTGTTTTCTCACATATCTACCATGTTAGAAAGTTGATGCATGTTTAGGATTTGTTTGGAAACTAGTATAAGCATAGGGATAATATCTAGTTTTATTTTATTAAATCTTGTGAATGGAAATGCTTAGCTAGATTTTTCACCAAGTTATTATGAGTGTTTTTCATATGGATTCAGTACCATTTTGCTACTGGTTAGTACTATTTTTCATCTCTGTAAGAATACATTTTATTCTTTAGGGATGCATGTGTAGATTTAATATATATTACTAGTAGTGTTGTTTTCACTAGAATATCTTGTAGTATTTTTACTTAGAATATTTTGTTTTTCCACAAATTGGACCAGAGGCTAAAAACCTCTTAAATGACATGACAAACTTAGTGGAACACCCACTGGTTCCATCTCATTTGGTTGAGAATGATTTATCCCAACCATAGTAGTGTAGTAATAATAATGAATATTATTATTTTTGATGTATGCTTTGGTTTTCCATAGAGACAAATAATTACAATATTATGCATGACTCCAGGAAGCAAATAATTAGTTAGTAGTTCACCTTTAGAGTACATAAATTTCTTCAAAACTTGGACCAAAGTTAGGGTGGGGGCGGTGCCCCCCCCCCCCCCCCGGCTTGCTCTAAGCCCTGACAATAGATTATAACAGTATTTACTCAAGATGTGAAGGAAGTAAATAGTATAGGTGAGAGGGACCATGGCGGCACCGCCACCAGCTGAAGCCCCGACCGGACTATAGCGGGAGGGGGAGAAGAGCGTCATCGTGGATGAAGAGCTCAGACGGCGGTACGTCCACATGCGTTGAGCCTCCATTGGCGCCAGGGGTTGACCCTCCATCGGCGAGGAACAAATCTGTATCCCCAGATGAGGGCTCTGCAGGTGATGGAGCCGACGCATAAGGACATCGCCCAGTGGAAGTCATCATTCGTCGGAAAAGATATCGATCCAGGAATGGCCATTGCGAGGGGAGGCTCGGGCTGTAGTTTGTTGGATCCGATCGGATCGGATCTGATTTGATGGAGGGAGGGAGGGAAGGAGGGAGTGAGTGGAGGTGAGGACGGAGCTGGCGGGGTTTATATAGCCGGTCGGGCGAGGAGCGGTGGAGGAATTGGGGGCCATGGAATCAGGCAGAGGCTCGGGGGAGGACGTCATCGCCATGGACCGAGGCTCTTCTGCTGCGTGGACTGACAGTGGCGTTTGTGCTCCCGGGTGTATATGCACCGGGTATTTTCCCAAAATAAAGAATGTATAAAACATTTCAAAAATTTCTAAAAAAATCACATCCAAACCTAAGCACATTTTTCACATAAGCTTAAATTTTCGGGGAAAATGACATTTTTGCACAGGTAGCCAAAATTTCATTTCTTTCCGAAAATTCCACATGTATGTAAAAAACATGCTCATGTTTGCGACTGATTTTTTTCAGGACGTTTTGAAAAAGAAAACTTATTTTTTTTATTTTCTGGAAAATACCTGGTGCTTATGAGTTCGGCCTCCCATGTGAGTGAATTTCTGGTGACACACGGTGAACATTGTATGCAAAAATATAACTTTGACCACTCTCATTCCATTACAGAATTATTTAAACTTTATGAGTATATATACTTTCTTTTGTTTAGTAGGAAGATTTTTATGCTTGGAACCCCCAATGATCTCTTATCCTAGATCCACCAATGACAAGGAGTATGAGCTTATTTCATGATAGAAGCACTCACGCACGTTTCCAGCTCTAGCAGACGTCGGTGGTCAAGGTCCCTAGTAACTCTATTTAACTAGTCCATTGGGAAACAGGTGATCAAGGTTTCCTAATCATGGGCATTTATGTCATTGACAATGGAATCACATCATTGTGAATGATGTAATGATCACACACCCAATATATATTTGTATCATGATGAGAAATAGTCACCAGTTCTACGTTGTGATAACATGAAAATGTAGTACCCAACCGTTCAACCGTAAGATGGTATTTAATCATTGTTTCCAAGGTTGCTTTGAGTGCATCAAGCGTCACACCGTGTCCGTTTATGAATTTGCAACAAACGTAATAAACATGTACATTAATGAATTAGAAACTTCCATAATGTGCGTGTATGTTCGTGAACCAGAACAACCGTAATAACCATGTCCGTTAATGAATTAGAAACGTCTGTAATAAATCTATCTGTTAATGAATCATAAATGATCGTAATAACCATGTCCGCTAATGAACTAGAAGCGGCCGTAATAAACGCTCCATGACTATAAAAAATTGCCAATCTTGTAGCCATACACAATTGTCATGATGTTATGATCCATAAAAGAGTGATATCCAAGTAAGATCTATCATATATGCTTTTGGAGGATTTATCGTGTGTTTAGTTATGCTAATGTTGTTGAGAATTACCACTAGTCAAAGTATAATCAATAGGTCTTGTTTCCAACCATGGAAACACCTATCACTTTCAGTTTTGCTACTTTTCACCTTCCTGCCATTTTTATTACAGATTTGATAAATCTAATTTTACCATCCATATTACCCTTATTTTATCATCTTTTAGCCAAAATAGTGCATCTATATAATTGACCAAGAGACTTCTTGTATTTTAACTGCAGTGTTGCTTGAAATGGATACGTCCAACCTACACTTCCCTTGGTTTGATAAACCTTGGGTCACCCACTTAAGAAAAATTGCCCTGGAGCCCTAAATTTGGTATTTTCGAACTCGGTGTCGAGATCACCCATAGAAGTTGGTAAACTGGTTGGTTTCATCCATCTTTAAGAGTGAGTAATGTGAGGGGTGGGAAGCCCTTTCTATAGCAAAAAAAAGTTGATTTTTTTACTAATATAGCCCTCCAACGGCTACCTATGAAAAAAGATTTGAATTCCACAAATCCTATTCTAAAATGGCCTAAAACGCACTAAACAGGCCACCTAGCAGCAAATTGGGACGGAAAACCAGCCATTGAGGGGGAGGGCGAGGGGGGCGAATCCCGCCGACCAGGCCCGCTCCGCGACCGGTAGGGGCGAATCCCGCGGGTTCCCCTAAACAACGCTTCTAGCTAGTTGTAGCTTCGCCTCGCTCAGGCTGGCGAGGGAGCGAGAAGCGTGCTCACCCACGCTCGGTTATATGGGCCTGGCCCATTACGCCTCATGAGCAAGCAAGAAGCACCATCGTACATGTTTCTGTTCCTCCAGTTTTTTTAAGGTTTTTGCTTATGTTCAAATATAAAATAGACAGCTGAAAAAATTTGATTTTAAAATGGATCCTGATTTTAAAATGTGAACCGATTTCGAAAATGAATAGATTTTTAAAAAAAAACTTTAAAAACAATGAACAGTTTATCAAACGAGTGATCATTTTTTCAAAATAAACAACTTATGAAAAATGATGAACATTTTTATAATCTTAACAATTTTAAAAATGAACAATTTAAAAAAACAATTTTAAAATGAAAAAATTTAGAAATATATCTTAAAAATAAATAGTTTTTTAAAATGGTTCAAGACTTTAATAAAAAATGTTTAGACTCAAAACAAAACTGAGAAACAAAAAGAAAAAACCGAACCTAAAAAAAGAAACAGAAAAAATGAAAAAAAAACGAAATGAACCTGGACAGAGATGGGCCAGGCCGTGCGGAGAAATCGTGCGGGCGAGCTCCTGCTACGACTCACTAAGAGCAAGATATAGGGTGTGTTCGATTGCGGAATTCGATGGAATGGAACCATTCCATTCTAGCATAATGGAACCGTTCCATTCTTGTGTTTGGTTTTGACATGGGGCGAGGATGGAATGGAATGGGATGAGATTAATGATTTCTAAACTTGATTAATTATTCATAAACTTAATTAATTATTCCTAAACTTGATTGATTATACCTAAACTTGATTAATTATAACTAATGAGTGATTAGCGAGGCTCGGTTCCATCCCGTTCCACCTCAACCGGCCGAATCGGCCGGATCAGTGCATTCCATATATTGGAAGAATATTCCCTTTTCTGGAACCAGTCGATTCCATCCCATCCCAGAACCAAACGCGAGAATCGTCCCTAGGAACGGAACCGTGTCATTCCATTCCATCAGATTCTGGAACCGAACACACCCATAGTGTTTCCGATGTGCCGGGCCGGATCCCCTACGTGTCGTGCTCGCGTGCTCATTGGCCCAGGTCGCCGGGCCCGGCCTAGATGGACAGGTTTGAGTAAAACTAGTGGACTGCGAAGCTGTGATGCATATCCTTCCAGTTCCATCCACCAATAAGCTCAGCTCAGTCCATAGCGCCGGAGCATGCTTTTCAAAGTAACGCCCTGGGCATGGTGGGGTCTGTTATTTTGTGGTGATCCAAATTCATATGGAGATAAAGGAAAGTTCGGCCTCCGCTACGCGAGGCCCGTCGCCAAAGTATTGCTGGTTGGTGCCCGTGGTTTTTCTCTTCCTTGTTGGAAGGGTTTTCCACGTTAAAATCTCGTGTCCCCGTTGGTTCGATCTTGTTTAATTTCATCATTGTTTTGCTATTGCTTGTAACAAGTGGTATCAGAGCCATGTTTCAGATTAGGGATTCGCGATGGCATCGATGAAGTTTGATGTACCGTTGCTGGACTACAAGACGAGGTTTTCTCTGCGGCAGGTAAAGATGCGTGCGGTTATGTCGCAAGCATCGAATCTTGATGAGGTGCTGGATGCTTTCGGGAATAAGGAAGCGAAGGAGTGGACTCCTGAGGAGAAGCGCAAAGATCATAAGGCTTTGCCATTGATTCAGCTTCATCTATCTAATGATATCTTGCAAGAGGTGTTGCAGGAGAAATCCGCGGCAGCGTTGTGGCTCAAGCTGGAATTGATCTGCATGTCAAAAGATCTAACCAGCAAGATGCATGTTAAGATGAAGTTGTTCTCTCTCAAGATGCAAGATGGTGGTTCTGTAATGAAGCATTTGTCGATCTTTAAGGAGATCGTGTTCGACCTAGTGTCGATGGAGGTAAAATATGATCATGAAGATTTAGCCCTTCTGTTGTTATGTTCGCTGCCTAGTTCTTTTACAAACCTGCGGGATACCATACTGTTAAGCCGCGATGAAATAACCCTCGCGGAAGTTTGTGAGGCCGTGCAGACCAGGGACAAGATGAAAGTTATGGTGCAGTCTAACGTATCGTCCTTCAAAGGCGATGCATTGCAGGTACGAGGCAGACCTGAGCAGCGATATAACAACTACAATAGCAACAACAGAGATAAGAGCAGGGACCGTTCAAAGTCCAAAGGATGAGACAAGTTCTGCAGGTACTGTAAGAAAACCAATCACACAATTGAGGATTGCTGAAAGGTACAGAACAAGGAGAAAAGGAACGGCACATACCTACCAAAAATAAATCTGACGGTAATGGTAATGGTACTGGTAAGGCTGCTGTTGTTGCTGCTGATAACAGTTCAGATGGTGAATGCTTAGCAGTTTTTCCTGCATGTGTTACCCGTGATGATGAGTGGATTCTTGATAATGCTTGTTCATTTCATAATTGATGTAACAAAGATTGGTTCAGTTCTTATGAGGCTGTGTAGACTGGAGATTTTGTACGTATGGGGAATGATAACAAATGTCACATTGTTGGCGTTGAATCTGTTCTGATCAAGACCCATGGAGGGATGACACATACATTGACGGGAGTGAAACACATACCATCCATGGCGAGAAATTTGATCTCGCTGAGTACCCTTGATTGTGACGGGTACAAATATGCCGGAGGGGATAAACGCCTGAAGGTATCAAAAGGTTCTCTCATTGTTATGATATGAATTATGTCAACTTATATATCCTTACAGGTAGCACTTTGTCTGGTACTGCTGCTGTTATTACTAATGATGATCCAAGTACAACTAACCTGTGGCATAAGCGACTTGGACACATGAGTGAACATGGTATGGCAGAATTGGTGAAGAGAGAACTTCTGAAGAATTGCAATATGAGTAAGTTTCCGTTCTGTGAACACTGCGTGTTTGGTAAGCATAAGAGAGTTAAGTTCAATGCTTCCTTTCATACCACTAAAGGTACATTGGATTATGTACATGCTGATTTGTGGGGGCCTTCGCGTAAGCTAGCCCTCTTATGGTGGTGCTCGTTATATGCTTACTATCATTGATGATTACTCTAGAAGAGTTTGGCCTTATTTTCTGAAAACTAAGGATGATACTTTTGCTACTTTTAAAGAGTGGAAAGTTATGATTGAAAATCAAACTGAGAGAAAGGTGAAGGTGCTTTGTACTGACAATGGTGGCGAATTTTGTTCGCATGCTTTTGATGATTATTGTGTGAAGGAAGGCATTGTAAGGCATCACACCATCCCATACACACCTCAGCAGAATGGTGTAGCCGAGCGGATGAATAGGACGATCATCTCCAAAGCTCGCTGCATGTTGTCCAACGCCCACATAAATAAGCGTTTTTTGGGCTGAGTCTGCCAACACTTCCTGCTACTTGATCAATAGGTCACCGTCCATCCCTCTTGACAAGAAAACTCTTGTTGAGGTATGGTGTGGTGAGTCAGCTGATTATTCACAACTGAAAGTTTTTGGTTGCACTGCCTATGCTCACGTTGATAATGGAAAGTTAGAGCCTAGAGTTGTTAAGTGCTTATTTCTTGGTTATGGTTCTGGAGTAAAAGTATATAAGTTGTGGAACCCGGAAACCAAAAAGACTTTCTTTAGTAGGAGTGTTGTGTTTAATGAATCTGTTATGTATGAGGAAAGTTTGTCGACTGATGTTGTGCCAGATTCTTCTGACGAGGACGAACCAAGAGTTCGTTTGCAGGTGGAGCTAGAAACACCTGGATGAGGAGGAAACTGAAATTCATGGGGAAGATATTGTGCCACCCTCACCTCCTATTGTGCAGCAAGGTAATTTGTCTATTGCAGAGTGCTGAGAGAAGAGGAATAAAGGACCTCGTACTCGTTTAATTGAGGAATGTGATGTTGTTAATTTTGCTCTAAGTTGTGCAGAACAGGTGGAGAATGATGCTGAACCGGCTACATACAATGAAGCTATTGCTTCGGTTGATCCTGACAAGTGGATTGGTGCAATGCACGAGGAGATGCAATCACTTGAGAAGAATGGCACATGGGATGTTGTGCGCTTGCCTAAACAAAAGAAGGTCGTCCGTTGTAAGTGGATATTCAAAAGAAAGGAGGATTTATCTCCTAGTGAGCCTCCAAGGTTTAAGGCAATGTTAGTAGCAAAAGGTTTTAGCCAGATTCCAGGAGTGGATTATAATGATGTGGTCTACCCTGTTGTCAAGCATAGTTCTATTCGTAATGTCTTTAGTATTGTTGCTATGCATGATCTTGAGCTTGAGCAGTTAGATGTGAAGACTGCGTTTTTGCATGGAGAACTTTAGGAGGAGATATACATGGACCAACCTGATGGGTTCATAGTGCTTGGTAAAGAGGATTTCGTGTGAAAGCTAAAGAAGTCTCTTTCCGGTTTGAAACAGTCTCCTCGACAATGGTATAAAAGTTTTGATTCTTTTATGATGTCACATGGCTTTAAGAGGTCTAAATATGATAGATGTGTGTACATTAAATTTGTTGATGAATCGCATATATACCTGTTGCTATATGTTGATGATATGTTAATTGTTGCCAAGAGCATGAAAGAAATCACTACATTGAAGAAACAGTTGAGTAGTGAGTTTGAGATGAAGGATCTTGGTCCTGCTAAGAAAGTTCTAGGTATGGAAATTTCATAAGACAGAAAATCTAGATTGCTATTTCTTAGTCAGGAGAATTACATTAAGGAAGTTCTTCGTCGTTTCAATATGCATGATGCAATGTCTGTTAGTACTCCTACCGCTTCACACTTCAAGTTGTTAGCATTGTAATGTCCTACCACTGACAAAGATATTGAGTACATGTCACGAGTTCCCTATGCTAGTGTTGTTGGTTCCTTAATGTATGCCATGGTGTGTTCTCGGCCTGATTTATCTTATGCTATGAGTTTGGTCAGCCGATATATGGCTAATCCTGGTAAAGAACATTGGAAAGTTGTTCAGTGGAGTCGCAGGCTATGTGGATTCAGATTTTGCTGCCGACTTGGATAAGAGAAGATCCCTCACAGGTTATGTGTTTACAGTTAGTGGATGTGTTGTTAGCTGGAAGGCTACCTTGCAGTGTGTTGTTGCACAATCTACTACTGAGGCTAAGTATATGGCTATTGCTGAAGCATGCAAAGAGTCAGTTTGGTTGAAAGGTCTGTTTGCTGAGCTTTGTGGAGATGATACTTGCATTAACCTATTTTGTGACAGTCAGAGTGTTATTTACCTTACTAAGGATCGGATGTTCCATGAGAGAACAAAGCACATTGATGTCAAGTATCATTATGTGTGTCATGTTGTTGCACAAGGTAAGCTGAAGGTATGCAAGATTAGTACTCATGATAATCTTGCTGATATGATGACAAAGCCAGTTCGTGTTGCTAAGTTTGAGCTATGCTCAAGCTTAGTTGGTATCACTGCTTAGCCCAAGAGGATATTTGGCGCCGAAGGTGTTTTCTTTGTTTGTTACAGGGTGATGGTTTTGTTTATGCTACAAGAAGGAACTTGCCTCAAGGTGGAGTGTTATTTTTATTCAAAGAAAAATAAAATTTTCTTCGTCAACATTGTTAGTTGTTCTAAAATACATCTTTCTGTGGAATATGGGCATATTTAAACAAACTATGCCATAAATGTGGCCATAACATCCATCATTTGGCCCGAAAGCCATGAATCTTCGTAGATGATAGCTCATTTCCGTGAACAATTTTGCTATTGCGTGTTTAATTTCATCGTTCTTTTGCTATTTCGTGTAACAGGGTCGAGCTCCGTGGCCATGGCGGCGTCGGAGGCAGCCGCCGCGAGGTTGCCCGTCCCGATGAATGCCATCGCCCGCTCCGCGTATAGCGCGGCGGTGCGCGGCCGGTCGTGGATCGCCTACGTGAACAGCAGTGCCGCCGCCGAGGCCTGGTTGACGCCCAAGCCGTAGCACTCGTCGCCGTCGTCGTCCATGGATTGCTCTCTAGCTAGTCTCCACTCCAGCTCGCCTAGCTAGTCACCTAGACATGCATCAATCATGATGAAGCGCGGATTTCAATTACAGGGTTTTGGGATGTTATTCCGATACACTAAAATTATCAAAGGACAAACGGACAAATTAAAAATCCGATATTCAAACGTTTGTGTTTGCAAATATAAATACAAAAAAGGTTGCCTGACAGATCTACTTTGTTCTTCGCCACTAAGATTCCGATAGTAACTTGTATACATCATCTATGCCAAATTACACTTGGCTTTAGTTTCTCTTAAGGGAAAACTTTGTAAAGATTTACCGATTATATAAGAAAAGTATCAACATTGATACTGTATAAAAAATGCATGTACATTATAAAAGAAAGAAATTCATTATGGTTTTATGAATACAAGCTGAATACCGATGTGTTGCCATGGAGTATAATAATAAGTGGAAATTTGGATCAAATATTTATCATACTTTACACAATAATCTCAATCATAACAACATGTGGTTTCTATGCATGCAACAAAACCTGCAAATTCTCTCCACTTTTTATTCTCCGAACGAGCCTATCCTGGATTTTTGGAGAGCTTGGGACACCCCCCTTGCACCTTGAGAGTCAACCGCCGCCGTTTCCTAGATCCGATCGAACGTTCTCGTCGCTGCCGCTTACGCTATCTAGTGCGGAAATAAAAAAAGGGTGCCCGACCCTTTGTGCGGAAATGAAACTAGCCGTGTTATCTTGAATATGTTTTCTTCGCGCAGTGGTCACCTAATAATGCAATCCTGGCATTGGTTTTCCTTAGAGACAAATAATTACAATATTATGCATGACTCCAGGAAGCAAATAATTAGTTAGTAGTTCACCTTCAGAGTACGTAAATTTCTTCAAAACTTTGTCCAAACTTAGGGTGGGGGCAGAAGAGACCACGGCGGCGGTGCCGCCAGCTGAAGACCCCGCGGAAAGGGACGAGTGGCGTCGTGGATGAAGGGCTCAGACGGGGGGGAGGGAATGAGGGAGTGAGTGGGAATGAGGACGGCGTTGGCGGGGTTTATATAGCCGGTCGGGCAAGGAGCGGCAGAGGAATTGGAGGCCATGGATTTGGTTTTTTTCTTCTGAGCTCGGGCGGAGGCTCGGCGCAGGACGCCATCACCATGGACTGAGGCTCTTCTACTGCGTGGAACGACATTGGCGTTTTAGGCTCCAGGCTGCATATGCACCGAATATTTTCCCGAAATAAAAAATATATAAAAACTTCAAATTTTCTACAAAAATTCACAACCAACCATGAACACATTTTTTACATAAGCTTAAATTATATGGAAAAAATGACATTTTTGCGCAGGGTAAACAAAATGTCATTTCTTTCCGAAAATTTAACACGTATGTAAAAAAACATGCTCATGGTTGCGACTAATTTTTTTCAGGACGTTTTGACAAAGGAAATTTATTTTTTATTTTCCGGAAAATACCTGGAGCTTATGAGCTCGGGTTCCAGTGTCAGTGAATTTCTGGTGACACACAGTGAACATTGTATGCAAAAATATAACTTTGACGACTCTCATTCCAGTACAAAATTATTTAAACTTCATGAGTATATATACTTTCTTTTGTTTGTTACACACTCCCAAGATTTTTTGAACTACAAATATTCTTTTGTTTTCTCACGTGGCATAAAATTATCCGTTTCTTGACAAAATTATGATAAACTACTAATTTATGACGTGATCTTATTTTGCTACCACATTCGGCCTAGCCGTTTACAAAAAAAACACTTTGTAAAACACTAAACTGGCTCAGATTTGTCATCGACACGGGTTCTTTTTTTAGGGATGTGATTGAAGACACCATGGCAAATTAGAGAGATTTGGCCCCTGATACGAAAGTTTAAACGAAAATGACCCTTAAAAAATGTTTAGGCGTATCTGGCCCTTTTCGGTACCTGTTGGGGGGATGGTAACCCGGTAGGCTCATGCCTAGGTGAAACCCGGCCCGAAGGAAATCGCACAAGACCCGGCCCAACGTGGAGGAGTTTCTAGAAGGCCCAAAAGGGAGCGTAGATCTTGTAACCCGTACCTTGGGGGTCACGATTAGGAAACCTAGGGTTATGTGTGGATTCCGGGTAGGTTTCCGTGTATGTCTTGTATAGGAAGCCAGAGAGCCGGGTAATATATAAACCGGCTCCTGGGACAGAGAAACCAAGAGTTTTCCCAGATATTCATGTATTCCAGTAATACGAGAGTTGATAGTTCTAACCCTAGATCGGAGACTCGGCGACAGTACAGCCCGAGCTACCAGATCACCAGATAATATGATTTCCCCTGAGCTAAACCCTCTCCCAAATACCAGAGTCGATTTTGCCCAAAGTAAGTTACCCCCGGTAACGTCTACCGTGATTATCCCACGACAGTTGGCGCCCACCGTGGGGCCTACGTCCAAAGGTGTTTACATCACGGGAGAAGTTCGGGAAAGCATGAAGAACCTCGTCATCGGCGAGATCATCACCAATCCCGAAGGAGAGAAGATGGTGGACGACTTTGGTTGGGGACCAGAGTCAGATCTGCTGGAAACCGGATGTATCGTCACGATCGGCCGGGTCAACGTCTTCGTCGGTATGGTACGTGCGTCCGGTTCTGTTCCTGATGATATTGAGTATGATTCTGTATCAGGAGAAACGACCTGCGTTCAATCTGATGGAGAAGAATCGGTCGGGACAGCCGATCCGGAAGAAGAGCCCACCACAAAGAGGGAACAGCCGGAGGAGCCGGTATGAACCCCGCGTGGCCGGGTCACGAGAGAAGATGATACCGAGTCTATCTTGCACCTGCTTGAAGATCGGTACGAGGAAGATAGATGTGACGAGGAAGAATACGAATCTTCGCCAGGTATCGCGCGCCGGGTCGCGGTGTACACTGCCCCTGCAACCAATCTTAATCAGGGAGATGTGTCGATGGCCGCGGTCGGAGCGGCGCGAGCGCTGGCCCAACAGCAGGCACCGGTTGACGGAAACCTGGTTATAGCCCGGGTCGATGGAGAGTCGGCCTCTGTTACCAGTCATACCAGAGAAAGCGAACGGCACAGGAACATGTTTGGATTCACAGCAAATAGAACACCAGGAGCGGGAGCCTCAATACCGCACCACCACCACCACGATTTCATACTCCACCGGTTCACTTCAATAATCCCATGGATAACGCGTACGCAGCAACATTGGCACTTGATCGCATCCCTGTGGGAGAATCACCCCATGCAATGGAGACCCGGCGGGTGATAGACCTGTTACGCACAACAGTTGCTCAACAGGCCAATTACCCGGATAATAGGAGTGGCATGCATGGAACCCCATATGTTAGTCGGCAGAACGGGAGTACCGGCTATATTCAGTCGAATTCGGCACGGCGGAGGGCAGAGCAGCAGCAAATGCCGCCTCCTCCCCATAGGCCGGCAACACCTGCAGCTTCAGAGGCGCAAGCCATTGTGGACAGTTCTCGAGCCAGGCGTGCAGCAGCCGGGTCTGTGGTAAGAGGGCCGGTAGCGGTTGCACCCCCCGCCGCACCCGCTGCGGGATCGCACGTTTCCCGAGTGAGGCTAGTACCGGCAAACCTCGCCGGGCCTAAGTGTTTGTCAGACTCCATCAGGGCTGAACCTTACCCGGATAAATTCAAGGAACCGGGTAAAGTGGTTAATTATGAGCCAACCATGGATCCAGAGACCTGGTTGAGCAGTTATGAGATGGCTATGTCGATTCGTAACTCATCTGAGAAGCTTCAAGCCAAGTTTATGTACCTCATGATGTCAGAAGGAGCAGCAAAATTGTGGTTCAATAACCTGCCTGAAAGATCCATCAATTCATGGAGTGAGTTGAAAACTGCCTTCATCAAAGACTTTCACGGCACATGCCAGAAGTTATTCACGATTGACGATTTGGAACGATGTGTCCAGAGGAAGGGAGAGTTGGCGCGCAGCTGGGTGCGCCGGGTCATGGAAATCCTCCACTCTTCCACTGATATTCAGCCAAAAGATGCATTGCAAGCCATGGCGAAAACATGCAAATACATACCCTTGGTGCAAAAACTGACGCGCATGAAATCCAGTCGGCACGCTTCATAGGTTACAATGGGAGAGTTGATGGACGCATGCAACAAGCACGCCGCCACTGACACCACAGAAGAGGATGTTGAGGACAAAAAGGCGAAAGACAGCGCGAACAATAACGGAAAACCTGGCAATGGGGCCGCACCGGGTAATAATGGAGGAAGTAATGGAAATAACCAGCACAAACGCCCATACGAAGGAAACTCCGAGTTTGTTGCTAATACTGAAGCCGGGTTTGGAAGACCGAGGGCAGAGGGAAATTTTAACGGAGGAAACTTCAACAGAGGAAATTACCAAGGACCACCGAGGCCGGCTAACCATATAGAGGCCTTCAGGATGCCTTGCCTGCGTCATAGCAGGAACGGCAGGCTGGCTAATCATTCATTAGAGCAATGCGTGGACTTACAGATATGGAAGAACGAGAAAATACATAAGGCACTGCGAGGTGCAGACCGGGGAGGAGGACCGGGTCTGGGTGGAAACCCGGGCAACGGGCCACCCCCAGCTGGCAACGCAGGAGGTGGCAATCTGGGTAATAATCAAGGAGGTGCTGGAGGTTTCCAAGCCAACCCAAAATAGCTAGGACAATATCACGTTCACACTACCGGGACTTCTAACAAAGAGAGAAAGATACTTAAAAGGGTCGTAAACTCGGTTTCTTCAGGTGTTCCGAGATACTTGAGATGGTCAGATCAAAAGGTAACGTGGAGCAGAAGGGATCACCCGGAAACAATAGAACATCCGGGTGTGCTAGCTTTGGTGGTGGCACCGCAGGTCAATGGTTATGAGCTGAAAAAGGTTTTGATGGATGGTGGAAGTAGCATCAATATCTTATACTGGGAAACCTTTCTTCGCATGGGGCTCAAGGAGTCTCAGTTGCAGAAAAGTTCCACAGTTTTCCACGGAATTGTGTCGGGTCACTCGGCGTGCCCTGAAGGAAAGATAACACTTGAAATTGCTTTCGGAGAATCCAAGGATAACTTCCGAGTGGAATGGCTCACGTTCGAGGTGGTCAAATTGCGCAGTCCTTATCACACGCTGTTCGGAAGGCCGGCTTACGCCAAGTTCATGGCCGGGCCGTGTTACGTGTACTTGCAGCTAAAGATCCTGGGTCCCAAGAAGACCATTACTATACATGGGAACCGGGTTGTGGCAGCAGAGTGTGACGAAGGAGATGCGGCAATGGCAGAACAGGCTTGCAGGAAGGAAGAGCTCAAGTATTACCGGTCTCAGGTAGACCCGGAAGATAGAACGGCTTTGAAGAGACCAAATACAGAGGACGAGAGAGCAAAGTTTAAAGCGGCCCAGGACACCAAGATGGTGGCTTTTGTCGAGGGTGACCCCTCCAAACAATTTGCCATAGGTTCTAACCTAGACAACAAGGAGGAGGAAGCACTTATAGAGTTTATTCGTGAGAATCAGGACGTTTTCGCTTGGACGCCCAGCGACATGCCGGGTATCCCGACCGAGTTAGTTGAGCATAGTTTGCACGTTGATCCCAAGTCCCGGCCTGTGAAGCAGGGTCTGAGAAAAATGAATGAGGAAAGGAGAAAGGCTATAGGATATGAGATAGCTCGGCTCCTTGCAGCCGGCTTTATTATGGAGGTTTTTCACCCGGATTGGCTGGCAAATCCGGTTCTGGTGCTGAAAAAGACCAACGAGTGGAGGATGTGCATAGATTACACGAGTCTCAACAAGCATTGCCCAAAGGGTCCGTTCGCCCTTCTAAGAATAGATCAGATTATAGATGCAGTGGCAGGAAGTGACTTACTGTGTTTCCTGGATGCTTATTCCGGGTATCACCAAATCAAACTCAAAAAGGAAGATTGGGAGAAAACATCATTCATAACCCCCTTTGGAGCTTTTTGTTACAAAACTATGACCTTTGGGCTAAAGAACGCTGGCGCAACGTACCAACGGTGCATTCAGAAGTGCTTTGAGGATCATATTGGACGCAACGTCCAGGCTTATGTTGATGATGTGGTGATTAAAACAAGGAAAGCAAAAACATTCATTGATGACCTAAAGGAGACATTCAAGAATCTGAGAAGATATCAGATGAAGCTTAACCCCACAAAGTGCGTATTTGGGGTCCCAGCAGGAAAATTACTCGGTTTTATTGTTTCTGAGAGAGGGATTGAGGCAAACCCGGAAAAGATCAAGGCCATCCAGAGTTTGAAAAATCCGAAAGGCCTGAAGCACGTTCAGAAGCTCACAGGATGTGTAGCAGCATTAAGCCGGTTTATATCCAGGCTTGGAGAAAAAGCAATACCCCTATACCGATTCTTGAAGAAAACCGACAAATTCGTATGGGACCAAGAGGCAGACGAGGCATTTGAAGCTCTGAAAAAGCAGTTATCTGAGGCACCTATTCTGGCAGCGCCGGGTCCTAAAGAGCCCATGTGGTTATACGTTGCGTCCGGGCCTCGGGCGGTCAGTGCAGTGGTTGTAGTTGAGCGCAAGGAGGATGGAAAAAATCGGTACAAAGGCCAGTTTACTATGTGAGTGAGGTCTTATCGGAAGCAAAGCAGCGTTACCCGCATTGGCAAAAGCTAGTTTTTGGGGTCTTCATGGCCAGCCGGAAATTGAAGCCGTACTTTCAGGAACACCCCATAACGGTGGTCAGCTCTATACCGATGGCAGATACTATCAGAAATTCAGATGCGACAGGCAGAATAGCCAAGTGGGCCATTGAGATCGGAGATTATCACATCAACTACGAGCCTCGGACTGCAATCAAATCCCAGGCTTTAGCTGATTTTATCAGTGATTGGACTCACACAAGCATGCCCACAATGATGCCAAGTTCCGAGTCTTGGGTGATGCACTTTAATGGTTCCAAGCAATACGAGAGATCAGGAGCTGGGGTGGTACTTACATCACCAAAGGGAGACAACTTGAGTTATGTGTTGCAAATTCACTTCGATTGCTCCAACAATGTGGCCGAGTATGAGGCCCTATTGCACGGACTGAGCGTAGCAAAGGAGATGAATATCAGGCGAATAAGGTGCTATGGAGACTCGGATCTTGTGGTACAGCAGGTCTCAGGAACCTGGGATAGAAAGGATGCAACAATGGCAGCATATCGCAGAGAGGTAGACAGGGTGGCCGGATCTTTTTCCGGGTATCAGGTGGAACACATTGATAGGCGAAAGAACGAAGCAGCAGATGCGCTCGCAAGACTCGGCTCGCGCCGAGATCCGGTTACGCCTAACGTCTTTCTGGACGAGTTATGGCGGCCCTCTATCAAAACCGAATCTAAAGAAGAGGTGGCTAACCAAGACCCGGATTTGGAGCTTGTGTCCGCTGTACGTGCTATTCCCGAGTGGACGGAGCCGTTCCTGGCCTACCTGTTACGAGGCGAGTTACCACCACAGGAAGTTTTAGCCAGGCAAATCCTGAGACGAGCAAAGGGCTATTCTATCATTAATGGTGAGTTATATAAGAGAAGTGCTGCAGGAGTCTTTTTGCGCTGTGTCACACCAGAGGAAGGCCGACAGATTTTGAGGGAAATCCATGAAGGTGATTGTGGGCACCATGCCTCCACAAGATCCCTTGTGGCTAAAGCATATCGACACGGTTTCTTCTGGCTCACGGCTTTGGCAGACGCGGAACGCTTGGTGGCAAGATGTGATGGATGTCAAAGGTATGCTCTCCAAACCCATGTGTCGGCTATGGAGTTGCGAACAATCCCGCTGACCTGGCCGTTTGCGGTTTGGGGTATGGATATGGTGGGCCCCTTTCACATGCCGCCTTGCAAAAAGACTCATCTTTTGGTAGCTATTGATAAGTTCACTAAGTGCGTTGAAGTCATGCCAGTCACCAATTGTGAAGCAGCCACAGCGGTCAAGTTCTTGAAAAAGATCATCTATCGATTTGGATATCCTCATAGCATAATAACAGACAATGGAACCAACATGTTCTTAGGTGAGATGGAGAAGTTTTGTGGAAACAATGGCATCCGCCTTGACGTCGCCTCAGTAGCCCATCCACAAGCTAATGGACAGGTGGAGAGGGCAAACCAGGAGTTACTTCGTGGCTTGAAACCACGACTACGAGTCCCGTGCCTCCGAGCTGCTGGAGAATGAGTTGAGGAGTTACCATCAGTGGTTTGGGGAATTAACACTACACCTAACAGATCTACTCAGATGACTCCGTTTTTTATGGTTTATGGTGCAGAGGCAGTTCTTCCGAGTGACATTATTCATGACTCGCCCCGAGTGGCGGCTTATGTTGAGGTGGAGAACGAGAAGACCCAGCAAGACGCCGTGGACATGTTAGAAGAGCACAGGGAGCAAGTTTTGGAGAGCTAAGCTATATATCAACAGGATTTGAGGCGAAACCAAAGTCGGCGAGTCAAAACCCGGGTTTTCCAGGAAGGAGACCTGGTATTACGTTTAGTACAATTAAAGGAAGGAAAGCACAAGTTATCTCCACCATGGGAAGGCCCGTTCATCATAAGCCGGAATTTGCATAATGGATCATACTACTTAATAGATGCAAGGGAAGAGTCGGGCACTGTCAATGACACCGCCCATACCGCTTCATCTATGCAGGAACGGGAAAGACCATGGAACGTGGCTCAGCTGCGTTCCTACTACACTTAGCATAGGCTAGGTTTACAAGTTGAATTGCACGATGTAACAGGCAGCAGGTTTTAGACGCACTCTTTTCCTATCCAGGGTACCTAAGGGGACTGGAAGGTTTTTAATGAGGCAGTTTGCTGACCTAACCTTTTTCATATAAATAAAGAGATGGTTAAACTATGATATTATTTGTTTCTTATTTCTTTTTGTTAGTTTGTTTTAAGTTTTTATGTCTTATTCTACTCCACATCAGGTAAGTATTTATTGTTCAGTCATAGTATACTAGGTTTAAAATTTTCATAAATTGCATATATAGGTCTTGGGGGCTGATTGCTTGAATAGCACAGTTATAATCTCAGACCCATCCACAATGCCATGAGGTTATGAGGATCGATTACTTGCAATAAGTACGGTTACAATCTTATAACCGGACAATAGAGCCAAACTTCCTTGATTTCTCTTGTTTAAGCTTGATGTGACTCGCAATAGTGTGGCGTGTTTTGCTAACGTATAATTACAATCAGTCATGATGCCCACTGGGACTTGCCTGACCCTGTTTTTATAAAGTTATAGCAGCATTGAATATCCACACGAAAGCCGGCTTACAACAAAGAGGATCAAAAGGGTCATCCAAACCACAAGTTATGCGGAGTAAAAGGCTATAGCCGGAAACTCACAATATATTAAGCATAGCTTCAAATTTTATATGTGTAGATATATGTTTTGGGCCTTGGCAAAAACAGGGAGCTTTTTCTAAAAAAAACTACAAATCCCTAGACTCAGAAATTTGGGTCTTGGGGACTTGGAAATTTGAGAAAAACAGCAAACTGCCTAGCTATTGAGCTAAAAACCCAAAAATCTGAGTCTTGGGGACTTGGGGACTTAAGAAACAAAGTTCACCCGGTCAAAAAATCCTAAGACCCGGAAACCGAGTCTCATAGATTTGGAAAAGGAAGAAAGTCCAGAAAAGCGACAAAAGCTTAAGGCTGAAAGGTGCATATCAAGGTGGATGGCCAAAAGGGCCATCAAAAGCAATAAAAGTTTAAAGTGTGTTACAAACCAAGGAAATAGTATCTAAAGTGCACAGGCGCACTATCAAACAAATAAGTGTATCAGGCATATTACAGAATACCTATTGGTCGAATGAATGTTTGTGGGTGAAAAACGATAAACTTTACTCGGCATCCATAGCCGAGTCATCAGCAGTAGTCTTGGCAGCCGGGTCTTCGGTGTTCTCTTCTGTAGCTTTTCCTGCCTCCGTGTCCGGGTCAACCACGGTATCAGCACGAGCTGGAGGAGGGACAACTGGAGTGGATGATGTTGGCGCAGAGTCGGCCTCGGCCTTCTTCTTGGAAACTTCCTCCTTCCACCGGGCTAGCATGTCAAAAGGGGCTGGGAGGGCAGAAGGTACCGGCTTATCTTCAGCGTCGTACGGTGGGGTAAGCTTGTTCACGTAAAGTTTATCGGCTATCAAGCTGGCCGAGTGACGTAACTGAGCATGGATAGCTTTGTAGTCCTTTTCCGAGAATCGAGAGCCGTCAGTGTTGAACTCGGGGAACCCATTCACAAGCGTGGCCGGCACAAGCCTGGGAAAGTAGGCTTTGGCCAACGCAAGGCCACGGGTCACCCCAACCCGGCACGCCGAGCGCTTCCAGTGATTGATCCAAGCAGGGACCGTCGAGCACGCATCGAGCATTTGGGATACCCGCCATAACCACCAGGCCACTTCACGGCTTCAAGGGTCCACTTGGTCCCCACAGAAAATTGCCGGATAACTGCCTTCAGGGTCTTTAGTTTCTCTATATCATCTTCATCCTCAACCTTTTCACCCGGACCTGCAGAGTAAAAATAAAAGTAAAGTGATAAGACTCGGGTTATAGACCCTACAAAATGAGAAACCCGAGTCATAATCAGAAAGTTAGGTTCATTTACCAATTAGGGAGCTGTAAGTATCGGCAACAGAGGTTGACAATTTCTTCAGTAAACCCTCGGCGTTATGGAGCCTTTTCTTGTATTTCTTGCAATCCTTGGAAAGGTCCTTCTCCTCAGCCTCCAGCTCTTCCCGCAGTTTGGTCTCAGCCTGGAGGAGTTAGTTGGTTTTCGCCAACATCTCCTCCGTCCGGGTCACGTAAGCCTGTAAAAACAGACAAGGAAAAATCAGTCGGCTGTAGGATAAAAACCGAGTATGGAAGGTTACACAGCAATGAAAGTACCGAGCAAACTATATACAGTTCACTCAGAACTTGGGGACTAGGTGAGTACGTAAATAATATCGGTTAAGTTACCTTATGCTCGGCCGCTAGGGACTCGAGGATATCTTTTTCGTTGGTTTTCAAGGAATAAAGTTCATCTAGCGTCCCTACAAAGTCAAGGCCACTGAGATTCGGCCTGGAGGAGCTAGGGTTCTGGTTACCCGGTGGAGGGGTCCTTTCCTGCTTCAGTGGGTCGAATCTAGCTGTCTGGGTGTTAGGAGCACTAGCAGCCCTCTGTGTTCCCAGAAACTCGACGTCAGCGTCAGCCGATTGATGTGGTTGCAGGGGGAACTCGGCTTATGGGACAATGGGGTCATTCAGCTCTTCTTCTTCGCCACCAGATGCGGGCTTGACAGCACTCTCCGGGTCTTCCATGGCCGGGTTATCAACGTGCATGTCCTCCTGGTCACTAAGTGTAACCTTGGCTCTGAGAAAGAAAAGGAAAAAGTTAGTAAGTAACAGACGAAAGACGTGGAAAGTAGAGGTATATTGGCCAATAAGGGAAGCGAATTACCCGGTATTCACGACAAAGTCGGCCGAGAGATCGTTGCTGGACCTGGAAGATGCTGGTAAAGAATCGGAAAGTGACACCCGGAGCTATCCAGCTAATGGATGATTCGGAGAAGGATATTTTTGAGGAATAGGGGATTGATAAGTTGGAAGAGTACCGGCTCGGTGAGCAGGTGACATAGGGATACCCGGGTGAAGAGGATCGTCACCCGGAGAAGTCCGGGTTGCCCGTCGTTTGGCTGGAGTTGATTCCTTCAGAGATGATGAAGTGGTTAGATGCCTGTTAAGTTCGCACATATTGGCATAGGAGTATGGCTTGGAGGTCATGGAAGAGTATGGCACCTTGAAAGCAACTCTTCTAGTCTTCCTCTTTGCCCCAACCTCAGCCTCCGGCTCTGCTTCACTCTCTTCTGACTGAGTGTCGTCCTTGTCCTCTAACGCTGCTGAGAGAGGAGCATTGTCGGAAGGAGGAGAAGTTTGGTCTAGTAAGCTAACAAAGTACTTATTGAGCAAAGACCCGGATTTACCTTCATCACTATCAGTCGGCTCGTCCTCCTCCTCCAAGTTTTTAGAAGGGGGAGGAGTGACAATCTTCCAGAATGCGTCAGTTTCCTGAGTAAGAAACACAGAGACAAAAGTTAGTGTCTGTGCATAAGAAATATTAGTCGGATCAAAGGGTGATAGACGGTTCTTACTGGGGGAGACGGGTTAGAGCGCGTAAAAGGGCTGGGTCCGGAGATGCTTTTGATGACATCAACTTTCTCAGCCAAGAAATTCTTCATGGTCTTATTAACATCTGCGGCCGGGTAAGATTTCTCCGAGTATCGGAGAGAGTCGGTGACGTGCCCGGAGTAATTGCACATGAGCTTGGGCCGAACGTTGTTTGGCTGGATCCGGCAGCTGACCCTGGTTTTTATCAAGTTTAGCCCAACGAGTCCTTGAGATGATAGCACGGAAAGTTTGTGGAGAAGGGGCTGGATAGACTGTTTATCAGCCTCGGGTGCGAAGGAATTTAAGTTATCAGAAAGAGAAAGGATATCATCAGAGAAACCCGGCAAAGGCTTTTCGCCGGGTAAGGACGTGTCTCGGCAGTAGAAAAATGTCTTCTGCCAGTTCTTCATATGAGTGTGAAGACTGAGAGTCGGCATCAGAAAATTTTTACGTCTCTGAATCGAAACCCCTCCACAAACTAGGAGGGGCCCGTCCGTGCTCTCCCGGCATGGTTTGCATTGGAATAATTCTAAGAATAAAGCAAGATTTGGAGAAATGCATAGATAAGCTTCACAGAGGACTATGAAGTGGAAAATATTTAGCATGGAGTTTGGGCCTATATCAAATATTCGGAGTTTATAGTGATCTAAAAGATCCCGGAAGAAAGGGTGACCCGGGGGCGGAAACCCCGGATAACGTGCTCAAGGAAGACGACTACTTCATCCGGGCCTGGTGAAGGCTGGGTTTCCTCATCCGGCGTCCTCCAATGGATTTCCGGCTGAGCGGGCAGGACACCAGACTCGGCTAGCTCGCCAAGTTTTTCCTTGGTGACAGTCGATTTCGCCCAATTGGCAGAAATCGACTGACCCGACTTTTGCTTTTCAGCCAGGTTTTTGCCCTTCATCTTGGCACTAGCTTTGGGTGCCATGGAGTGTAGATCTAGATGGAGTTAAAATGCAAGTAAGTAGGGGTCCAGGAATTTGAGGAATGCAACTAATTGATACAGCAGGAAAAGAGAAAGATCAACAACTAAGTGCTTGCAAGAGATAAGGAAAATAGATCTAGCTAAGAACAATTGCGGAAAAGTGTGAGATTGGAAATTGCGAAGGCACACCTAACTAGCGGAGCAATGGCGGATAACTACAAGTGAGATTCGAGCCGAAATACTAGCGCAAGATTGGAAAGAAAAAGAAATCCAGATCTAATGGCCAAAGGGACTTACCGGGATGGTCCGCTGGCCGGGATGCGCGGCGGCGATTCGTGGATGACGGCGAGCGCGGCGGCGGCGATTCGCTGGCGGAGACGGCCCGTCTCGAGAGCTCCGACGGCGTGGACGAAGATTTGAGCGCGGGCGCTGGCGGAGGCGCGGACGGTGACCGGCGGCGAGCCTGCTGGTGCTGACGTAGCCCTGGCGAACGCGAGCTCGCTCTTGGGTTTGCGGGCACGGGGGCGGAGCGAGTGGAAGAAGATGAACGGAAATGGACGTTGGAAATTTTAGGGTTGACCCCCTGGGGCCAATTTATAGGCGCGGGGGAAAACCTAGGGTTTGGGCGGTAAGTTGAGAGATTTTCGGAAAAGATTGATCCGGCCCGGAAATTTGGGGGTAAGTATCAAGGTAATTATTGCGAGATATCTGGATAAGATTGAGTCAGATTTTAGGTGTATTACTCGGATTGACCGATAGGGATATGAATGCCGGGTCTTGCCACGTTTCCTTGAGTGTTAACCCGGGAAATTATGCCTTGGCTCGGGGAAAACTGGGTTATTATATGGACCGCCTGAAGAGCATGCATGGCTATAGTTAAAGCACTCTAACCCGGTATATTATGAATATGAATGTTTATTGTTTTGCAGGGAATAGCATGTGCTTCACGGTTGATCCCAAGATGCCCAAGCTATTCTGGGGACTACTGTTGGGGGGATGGTAACCCGGTAGGCTCATGCCTAGGTGAAACCCGGCCGAAGGAAATCGCACAAGACCCGGCCCAAGGTGGAGGAGTTTCTAGAAGGCCCAAAAGGGAGCGTAGATCTTGTAACCCGTACCTTGGGGGTCACGATTAGGAAACCTAGGGTTATGTGTGGATTCCGAGTAGGTTTCCGGGTATGTCTTGTATAGGAAGCCAGAGAGCCGGGTAATATATAAACCGGCTCCTGGGATAGAGAAACCAAGAGTTTTCCCAGATATTCGTGTATTCCAGTAATACGAGAGTTGATAGTTGTAACCCTAGATCGGAGACTCGGCGACATTACAGCCCGAGCTACCAGATCACCAGATAATATGATTTCCCCTGAGCTAAACCCTCTCCCAAACACCAGAGTCGATTTGCCCCAAAGTAAGTTACCCCCGGTAACGTCTGCCGTGATTATTCCACAACAGTACCGCTCAACATAACGGCGGTATGTTTTGTCTAATACCGCTACGGTCGTTGGCAGTAATACGTTGGTCGACAGTCAGGCCGCCAGGTCAACTGGCGGTAGACTCTGCGCGGGTGCCAATGAGTACTAAGGAGTCCATCTAGTCATTTTGGTTTGAGATTTGCAACATTGCGAGCAAGACGTGAACTATATACCCACAATAGAGGACTCCACATTGGCTTCCAGATGTAATGTTATTAAATAATGTCACTTCACGGAACCAAGGCATCCCTCTCTTCATCGACAAATTATCAGGTCACTTCTAGTGAAATTATATTTTTATTCGGTCATATCTTATGTGCTTTACTTGGAGCGTCTTTTATTTTTTGCTTTCAATTTATTTTTATTTTTTAATAAGCTTGGTTGGACCCCCAGCATTCTTTTATTGGAGAGTGACACGCTCCGCTTTTTCATGGGAATACTTTGAATTCTTAATCTTTGTCTGGCTGCTGCATTTATTTAGCTCCTATTTTGGATGCATCTCTTATCAGAGTTGTTAGTTTTAGTAGTGTTATGTGATTACTCTCATGTTTTTTTGTTGTAGAATTTGGATAGTTTTTGTTAAATCATGTTTTGTATGGTGCTTGTTGGGAAAAGAAATTGCTGCTTGAAGTAGAATCTTCAATGGTGCAAGTAGAACCTTGTATAGACTGTGGCTAGAACTTTTTCATGCCATGCTATATGTTATTTTAGTTTTAAAGCCTGATGGTTTTTGAGTAGCATGAACAGCCTCAAATAGCTGAGAGTTTTTAATATGCCATTGATTCATGAGTTGTTCTTGTCATAGTAAAGCATAAATTTATGGTATTCTCTTTCGAATGTTTTATTTGGTTGACTTGGCGCATGCTCACACCATGTTTATTACTATGAACCAGTCACGAATAGCCTCCATGACCATTTAGATTTTGAACTTGTGATACCGCGTATGCTTTAATTAATGATGTTTATGTCGCTATACATGATTATGGCTGTTATGCTCTCTTGATTTGTCACTCCCAGTCTTTTCCTAGCCTCCACCTGTACTGAGTATAAGCTCTACTCGTGCATCAGACTCCCTAAACCAAAGTTTTCCCATTGTGTCCACCATACCTACCTACATGTGGTATTTAACTTCCACTCCAAGTAAATTGTTCATGTGCTACCTTTAGAACTTTCAAAATTACTCCCGTTTTGTGTTCTTTTTTTTGCTCATGAGGACGTCAATAGATAATCTTTATCTCACTTGTTGATTGGATTTCACACCCTAGACTAGTGGCTTCATACGCTTATCCAAATGAGAGAAGAGCTGGCAGCGGGGTGCCCAGCCCCAAATTAATGCAAACAAATTCTCTTCACTATTTTTGCCCCTGATTTATCAGTCAAACAATAATTGTGCAAACAGAAGAGAAAAAGGGATGACCTTATACCCAGATGCGTCCTTCATATGGGAGCTGCTCTCGTGAATCTAGTTCGCTTGTGGCGTACTTTATTATCTGTTTACCATTCGTTGACATTAGCATACACCTCTCCTAAAATATAGACACTCCTTCGTGGTTTGTGATTGTTGGCAGGCACCCGAGGAATCGGTTAGCCATGGTTTGTGAAAGATGGATGGGAGGAGTGTCAAACTTTTAATACCTCTGTTTAATAAAATAAAAAGCTCTAGCACATGAGTGATCACTGCTTCCCTCCACGAAGGGACTTTCTTTTACTTTTATGTTGAGTCTCCATCTTCTAACTCTATGCACAGTTGAGAGAGAATTTTTTCCATTCTGAATTTTATGTGCATTTGTCCCATAAACATCATCAATTGATCCATGATGTCCTATTGTTTGCTCTCAAATTATTTGCTGTAGTCTTCCTCATGAACTTTGAAGGTGACCTGGCATTTATGTTTTCCCCCACTCTTAAGGACTAGTGAAATACCACTCTGCCATGCTTTGTCTATACTTGAAACAAATGTATATCTTTCTTTGCATTATTATTCATGATCTTTTATTTGAGATACTCCTCATGATGCAAAGTGAATGTTATGTTTATTATTTAAGTTCTATTTATCATGTTCGTGTTTAAAGTTCTATGATCTCAGCTTACATATGCTTTTATATTATAATGATCAAGTTTATGTTAGTAGCATGTCACCTCGGAAATTATTTCGTTTTATCGTTTACCTACTTGAGGACAACTGGGAACTAAGCTTGGGGATGATTGATACGTCTCCAACATATCTATAATTTCTGATGCTCCATGATGATATTATGCAAATTTGCTACATGTTTTCTCCCTCCTTTATAGCATTTTTACACGTTTTCCGGGACTAACCTATTAACAAGATGCCAAGTGCCAGTTCCATGTTTACTCCTGCTTTTGATTTCAGAAAAGTTGGTCTAGAAATATTCTCCGAATTGGACCCCACAAATCCTGAAATTCCTATTTTCCCCGGAAGCATTCAGAAGATCGAAGAGGAGTCGAAGACGGGCACCAGGGGGCCCACACCATGGGGTGCCCCCCTTGGCCGCGCCATGGGGTGGTGTGGGGCCCCCAGGGCTCCACCGCCTTTGCCCTTTTGCCTATTTATTCCCCTCCGATGGAAAACCCTAAGCACCTGATCAAAAATCCCTAAAAAGTTCCACAGCAGCCGTCGTCGTCAACCCTAGATCAGGGGGGTCTGAAGCTGTCTCCCGGCACCTTGCCGGAGAGGAGATCATCACCGGAGGCCTCTTCATCACCATGCCTTTCTCCGGAGTGATGTGTGAGTAGTTCATCCTTGGACTACGGGTCCATAGCAGTAGCTAGATGGTTGTCTTCTCCTCCTATGCCTCCATGTTTAGATCTTGTGAGCTGCCAAACATGATCGAGATTGTTCTTATGTAATTCAATGTGCTATGTGTACTGTGATCCGATGAATATTGAACTTATGCCAAGTTGATTATAGTCTTTGTTGCATATGTTATTTGTGATCTTGCATGCTTTCCGGTTCTAGTGGTTGCTCTGGCCAAGTAGTTGCTTGTGACTCCAAGAGGGAGTATTTATGCTCGATAGTGGGTTCATGCCTCCTTTGTTCATCTTTTCGCCTTTCAACGATTATCACCGCACTAATAACCCTAGTAGTTGCTATAAGATACAGTAACATGGGTTCTTCGTATTTTGGCGATGCCAAAACCGGCGCTTTCATCAAATTTTCTTTTAACTGGGTTAACGCTTTGTTCACCTCTGCTGTCCATTCAAATTTGTTGGATTTTCAACAATTTCTATAATGGCAGAGCTTTGTCACCAAGCCGGCTTATAAACTGCTTACGGCGGCTGCGGAACCCGTCAATCTTTGGACATCTTTTACACGCGTAGGTCTTTTGTTGTTTAAGATTGCTTTGATCTTTTCCGGGTTTACTTCTATTCCTCTGTGAGAAATGATTAAACCCAGAAGCTTTGCTGAGGGAACCCCGAAAATGCAGTTTAATGGATTCAACTTTATTTTGTAAGTGTGTAGATTATCGAAAGTTTCTCGTAGATCTTCAAGGAGTGTATCCTTTTTCTTGGAAACGACAGCAATGTCGTCCAAGTAAATGTGCACGCTTTTTTCCAATTTGACTATGCAAGCATCTTTGAATGCAACGCTGGTATGTTGCACATGTGTTCTTCGGGCCAAAAGGCATGGTTATGTTATAGTATGTTCCATAGGGTGTTATGCAAGAGGTTTTTATTTGGTCTTCTTCTTTCATACATACTTTATGGTACCCGGAATAAGCATCCAAAAAGCATAAAAGCTCAGAGCCAGCAGTGGCACCTATTATTTGATCGATCCGCGGTAACGCGAACCTATCCTTTGGACACAATTTTTTCAAACCGGTGTAGTCTGTACACATCCTAAAAATAATACTATCCTTCTTCGGGACTAATTGTCACACCCCAGATTTGGGACACTTGTAACACATGAGGGAGACCATTTTTGTGAGCCAACAAAAACTTTTTAATTCCCTTCTGTAATCCAACATTATGTATTGAACCATGGTAATCTATGCAATGCAAGCAAATTTGATCAAAAAATCATTCACTTGTTTTCAGATGTTTTCTGATCATTTCTGGATTGTATTCAACTTGGTATCCTTGTTATTATTCATCAAAATTCATGTGGCAATATTGTATTCAACTTATTAATAATATTTGGTTTGATTAGAGTCAAGAAAACAATTTGACAAAAGTTTAATCCAATTATTTCCTTAGGAATTTTTATTGAAAACCATTTCTGAAAAATAAGCCAACTAGGTGTTTTCACACTTGTTACCTATATGCTAGAGAGTCACATTGTGTGTTTTCATGGCTTGGATGTGATCTCTACTATATGGACTACAAAATTATTAACTTGGTTTGAAAAATTGAATTACAGAAACAATCAATTGCTTGATGTTTTGGGGTTAAGATAAGACAGATTTAGTGTTTTCTAGAAAACAGGGAAAAACACAAATGTGCTATTTTTTCACCTTGTTTTTATTGAGCATTTGAACTTCAAATTTGTTTTCTTTTGCTGTTTATGAAAGTACTAATTTTGCTTAACACAACCATACTTGGAAAACAAATTTTGAATATGATTTGGTTCATGAAAACAACTACAACATTTGGCTAAAATCCACTCTGTTAAATCAACACTTAGAAAAAAATTAAGCCTGAATCTGAAACTGAATTTCTGCAGAAACAGTGATATTGCACAAAATTCTAATGCTTATAACTTTCTATTGGATGATTCAAATGTTGCACGGTTTGGACCTTCTAGAAGCCTAGTAAGCACCCATCCCTTCTATCTCTTAGTCACCAAGGAACTTTGACCACAGAGGAAGAGAGAGGGTGAAGTTCAAAGGTGAAAACGGGAGGGAGAGGGATGGGCTCTCTGACAGAAATTGCCACTGTCGCGTGCCACAGTGCGCCCCTCGCGTTTTTCTTCCGTTTCTTCGCCATCTTGGCCAGTGACCACTCCGAGTCACGCCCCTGGCCACACCCAAGAGGCAAGGGCATGGCATGGGCACGCCAGGATGCGCACGGGCGCGTCTCACTAGCGCCCGAGGCCACCCGGGCGTGCCCACGGCCGCACAGCCCCTATTTAGCCACTGCCAAGGGCCACGGCCTTGCGCCCACTCCCGCACCTCAACACACACTCGCCCCACACTCACCAACGAGCCCGATGAGCACCCAGCTAGCCTAGATCGCCGGAGGAACACCGCGGCCACCGCGGACAATCGAGGTGGGTTGCGCACGCCTTAGGCCACCCCAGCCCTCCTGCCACTCCGAAATAACTCCCCACCCTCCATGGATCAAGCCTGACGCCTTCCCGTGGTTACTCATTTGCATGAGCACCGGAGAGCTCGTCGGAGCCACCGTGGGACACCCGCACCGCGCCGTTGATTGGGGTTGCCTCACGCCGCGATCTCAGCGCCCCTGCACAGCCCTGAGCCCCTGCGACTTCCTCAACCCCTCTCCACCAGCCTGCAACCCCCCTAGGTGAGCAATCGCATCCAAGTTCGCCGCCGGCCGCGCGCGATTCCTTCGGGAGAGAGAGAGAGAGAGAGAGAGAGAGAGAGAGAGAGAGAGAGAGAGAGAGAGAGAGAGAGAGAGAGAAAGAGGGTGATGGTCGTGTGCCGTTGATCTAGAGATCAACGGCCACGTTTAAACCGCGAAGAAGTACGCGTGCACCGCGTTTCGTGGAAGCGAGGTGGGCCGCGGAGCGCTAGCGGGTCGCGCGCTCGTGTGTTGCTCAGCCCGCGGACAGTTTTCTTTTTCCTTTTTGAAAATACACTGAATCTGCTAGTTTGCTTTAATCATGGTAAAAATTGTTAAGCTCAAAAATAAAATGAACCAAAATTACCTGAGGTGGATGAACAAAATCTTGGACGGATACAACTTGCAGAACTGTATTTCAACCTTGTAAGAATGAATGAAAAATGATGAACTGAACACTGTCTGTTAATACAAAAATTCAATAACGTTTGCTTGGAATGTTCAAAATGTGCAAACCAAAATTCCTTGTGTAGCCCTTGACTAGATCTACTAATAGAACTTGACCTCACCTCAAGGTGAGCCACCATTTGAAAATGACATTCACTTTGGTAAAAGTCCAGTAGCATGTTCTATGATTTTTAAGATTTATGAAACCACACATTTTGATGTGAATCCAATTGGATATGTTAGATATTGGATAGATCTATGATATCCTAGCTTTGTGTGATTTTTAGAGCTCTGTATTTATTGTGGCAACAGATCTAAGAATTTGCACTTTTCTGTTAAAAATAAAATGAGTAGATTTAATCTTAGAATAATTGCATGCTAGTGTTATTTTGTTTTCTAGCATGTTTAAATGTTGTGTTGACTTTTATCATGCTGTTTTCTCACAGATCTACCATGTTAGAAAGTTGATGCATGTTTAGGATTTGTTTGGAAACTAGTTTTCATCTCTGTAAGGATACATTATGAATGGAAATGGTTAGCTAGATTTTTTGACCAAGTTATTATGAGTGTTTTTCATATGGATCCAGTACCATTTTTTTACTGGTTAGTACTTGTTTTCATCTCTGTAAGGATACATTTTATTCTTTAGGGATGCATGTGTAGATTTAATATTTCTTACTAGTAGTGTTGTTTTCACTAGAATATCTTGTAGTATTTTTACTTAGAATATTTTGTTTTTCCACAAGTTGGACCAGAGGCTAAAAAACTCTTAAATGACATGAAAAACTTAGTGGAACACCCACTGGTTCCATCTCATTTGGTTGAGAATGATTTATCCCAACCATAGTAGTGTAGTAATAATAATGAATATTATTATTTTTGATGTATGCTTGTATAGAATTGTTTGTGAACTTGGGTGTTATTTTTGTGTGTGCAATTCTTGCTGTATAAATTAGTTGAGTGCCATTGTTTTCTTAGTATGGTTCTGATTGAGTGTCCTTATTTTCATTGTACGACGATAGAAACCGAAGAAGAGGTAGTTGGAGCAGGAGGTTACTACTATCACTCCTGTTGTGATCACGAGCAAGACCCTCGTTTCCTCCAAGGCAAGCCATCCTTAAATCTTGCTGTTATTCCTACTTATCATTAACTATCATGCAACATTTACTTCTGAAGTTTTCAAAAACTTGATTACCAAAAACTATTTTATTGAGTGAATATTATAATTAATAATATATAGTATATTATCATCTTGCCATTAGTCAACTTTGTGTTACCAAGCCTTTAGCCACCATAATGTATATAAATACTGCCTAAGATAATAATCTTGAGTCCCTAAGTGGACACTTTTAAAATGTGATTTTGCAAACAAAATGGTTCTATGAAAAGTCCACGGTGGAAAGGCGGGACCTTGTTCACCGGGAGAGCTAAAGAGTTGTTTTCTAATGTTTTACAAAAGGCACATAACCTAGTCTTCGCTAGACAACCAAGAAGTACTGTCACTCTACCCCAACATGGGTACGGGGCCTATCTGGAAACTTGACTTTGTTAGTGTGTGTTTCATTCCAAGATGCTATAGAGAGGATGATTCTCTGAACCGAAGTGTCGCCAGGAGGGAGTAATAGGACATACAAAGTGAGGGATTAAGTTACCCCCCGGGATCGACAGTTGGGTCTCCTGACAAGGCAGGGTTGGACCTGGTGTCGGGGAGGACACCCCAACTGAAGGAATGAGCATATACTAGCTTTGTCGGTGTGGACATTTAGGATCATTCGTCTGATGCTTTCATATCGCTGTGTCGATCCATGGGTGGTTCATGGCAGACGTTTGGATCTAGTGGAATGTGTCCACCTCTGCAGAGTAAAACTATTCAGAATAGCCGAGCCCTCGGATATGGGCAGTTGAAAGGCCATGTAGCTAGTATTGTGTCATGTTTTCAAAAAGAGTTTTTGAACAAGTGCTTGTACCTCAGAGGTACCGATGAAGGATTCTGGAAATGTTGTTCCAAGAAGTTTTACAAAGAGAACATCTTTTTATAAAACAAGGTTGATAAAACCTCTTGTACAAATGATATCTACAAGAGAAGGAAAAACTATATTATTTTCTTCTGAAGTATCTTCTTCAAAGAAAGTATAGATAAAATGATGCAACTATGATGCCATCTTAGATGTACATCATAGGTAGTTAGCCCTATTTATAGCCTACCTATCCACCATATAAGCATGATGCATTTTTGTAAGTGTATAAAGGATGACTTGCTGAGTACATTCAAAAGTACTCATATTGGTGTCGCCCCTGGATATTTACTTGGCCAGACTTTGAGGAGATACCACCGGAGGCGGAGTACGAGGAAGGATACTATTCTGACGATTATGCGAACTAGGCCCGGCTCCCGGTCAGCGGCCTGTCAGTGACAGCATGACATGGGCTACCTACGCGTGTTTATTTTCCGTTGTGTGTGTGATTTGTGAGACTTTGCCTGTCCTGCGTGAGAGCAATAAATACTTGGTCATGTGACCATTGGCTTGTAAGACTGTTGTTATTCGTGTAATGGATAATGTATCTGTGTACCACTTCGTATGTTGTTCACGACTGAATTTCTTGGGATCGTAATGTATGCATATGAGGGGTTCTGGACCATCCAGTTTGGGGCCTCTACACTAATACTAGGTTCGCAGAACAATCAATATGTAAAACTTCCCTGATAAAATCAGCTTCTAAAAGCCGGACAATTTCCTTGCCAATAGCCTTCTGTCTTCTTCCATCGAAACGATGGAGAACTTGTTTGACGGGTTTTGATCCTGGTATCACCTTCAAAATTGGTGTTCAGCAAGTTCGCTGGATACACCCAGCATGTCCGCAGGAAACCAGGCAAAAATATCCCAATTCTCACGGAGGAACTTGATGAGCGCGCTTTCCTATGCGTCAGTCATTCCCGTTCCCACAACGACAAACTTTGTCCGATCTTTGGGGTCCAGGATAATCTGTTTTGTATTCTCCGATGCTTTGAAGCTATCTGCCCGCTTCCAGCTTTCCTTTCCTGTCGGCATTTCTGTCGGTGATACTTCTTTAGCCAGCTCCTTCAATTCTTCCTTCCTTATTACTTGTTCAGCACAAAGGGCGTTTCCTCTCTCTAGCTCGTGTGCTAGCTTGAAATCACCTAAGATAGTGATTACTCCGCATTTCTACCCCGGCATCTTGAGCTTGTTGTAGATGTAACATGATCTTTCCATAAACTTGGTGAAAGATGGACGTCCGAGTATTACGTGATACACGCTTTCGAACGGCACTACCTCGAATGAGATATTTTCCTGGCGGAAGTGTTCTCTTTTACCAAAGGTAACATCTAGGGAAATTTCTCCTAGGGACTAAACCTTCCTACCCGGAATAATGCCGTGGAAGCGAACGTTGCTGTGTTTGAGCTGAGTCTCGGAGAGATGCAACTGCTTCAGCGTACTTAAGTACATGATGTTGATATTGGATCCTCCATCCATCAGCACTCTTTTGAGCCTAGTGTTTTGCACAGTAGGGCTTACTACCAAATCATCTGTGTCGGGTTCTGGGATATTTCTGGGATGATCTGACTGATCCCAGGTAATTGGCATATTTGAATACTTCAAGTACTTTGGTGTTGGAGGTATCACCAAATTGATTCCTCGAAGTGTTCTCTTTGCCTGTTTGGCTGAGGGAGTTGCCAGAAAAGTTAGGTTACATTCTTCTTCAACTCTCGGGAAATTGGATTCACCTTTTCGTTGTTGTTCCTGGATTTTATCATCATTATCAGACTCGTTGTCTGCTTTCTCAGACTCTGGCTTTTTCTTATTGAACTTATGTTCGGAATTCATTCCCTTATTCCCGGATCCTGCAGCTCCTTTCATGTGCTTGTTAAGCCGGCACTGCGCATTGGTGTGGGTAGGCTTCCCAAATTGAGAATGGTGGGCACAGTTCTCTGACTTAATCTTTTCCCACTCTTCCTTAGAGTAGGAGATAGGTTCTGTGTTTCTTCCTTTTCATCTGCTATCATTATTCTTTCCAAAGATTAAGTTCACTTCTTTGGGTTTTGGCTATGCCTCAGAAGTTGCCTTCTTTTCAGAGCGGGGCGTATTTTTGGCCTAAACGAAAGCATCAATATTACCGCCTCTTGCTCTGATATCATCTTCAGCCATTGCATGCTCATTGGCGGTGGTAAGCAGATCCGGGATCTTTATGCTCTTTTGAACCAACCATGAACGGTACAAGGCCGGGTTTTAGGCCGTTGATGAAAGCATGCATTGCTTGTACATCACTCACTCCTGAAAAACTATTCTTCATTACAGTCCATCTTGAGATAAAATTGACATATGACTCATCTTCAAACTAGACGCATCAATTCAGCTGGTTAATGCTCTTAGGGCGTTTATACGTACCCCGAAAGTGCTAAGCAAATACTCTAGCCATGTCTTCCCATCTGTCGACGGTTCTTGACGGAAGCCCGTTGATCCAATCCCTGGCTCTGTCCAGCAACATTAGTGGAAGGAATTTTACAGCCTCAAGGTCTATCCCATTGTTGATCTGGAGGGCAGTATAGTAATCTGATAGCCATGTATCTGGGTTTGTACTTCCAGTATAATTTTGATAAGTTGGACCAACTTTGGCAAAGCCAGAATGTAGACTTATTCTCTTGATCCTGTCAGTGAAGCACTTTGGTCCAAAATACAAATCATCTCTTCCCGCCTTATCGGCGTGTGCAGAATACCTTCCAGCTGAATGAACAGAAGGGGATCTGCTCCGTTCTGGTCCATTTTTGCGTGAACGTGTTTTTCTCGGATCATCCCTATTTCGTCTGATATCGTGTCCTTTGGAATTAGGCGGAGTTTTGCTCCTTGGCCTTTCTTTGTTCCTTGGAGGAGTTAGGGATCTCTCAAGCCTGTGAGGATTCTCATATCTTTCGGCTTTATCAGCTGGGCTTCTCGGAGGCAGCATTGCTTTGTCATCTTTGTGGTTTTGTTCCTTCCATTCTTTGTTATCCCGGGGATAATTTCCGCCTTTCGGCACATGGAATCTTGTTTTAGACGTTGCATCCCTGTTGTCGGGAATTTTCCTGTCCTTCTTAGGGTCTCCCTTCTTTTCCTTATAATCGCCTCAATCTTCGGGTTCGCCTGGGTCAGGTGCTCCAGCGGTGCACGTGGAAGTTTTCAATAATGCTGAGTCATCATGTAACTTACCGGAACGTGATTGTTCTCGCTGTTGCTGTTGTAATGCTTTTCCTAGGAAAGCATACACTCCCTACATCTTTTCTTCATTTGAATTCATATAGTCATTAAGGATGGCGACGAAGGGATGGGCCTTGGACCCTGCGAGTAAGGACACCCCGTCTTAGGCCCAAGGCTAAGTCCCAATAAAGGAAGCCTTTGGAGTATTCTGGAAGGCCCACTTTAAGCCCATCCGCAATGCCTTGCAGGCTAAGATAGGAAATTTGTAACCAACATAGGGTTAGAGTTCGAGTCCTCTCCGGGTAGGGTTTGAGACCTGGCCATCTATATAAGGCCAGGAGAACCACCGGAAGAGGACCAAGCAATACCGCACCACCAAAGCCTTGAGCTCGAGATCGTACTCTCGACTTGAGCAACCACCATTGTAACCGATCTATTCGATAATACAGATCGACAGAGGCAGGAGTAAGGGTTTTACCTCTACGAGGGCCCCGAACCTGGGTAAATTGTGCCCTCTGTCTAGCCGACGATCGTCACCAGCGCTCATGGGTTCACCCGAAGGATTTTTTGAGTCACAGATTCGACAATTGGCGCCGTCTGTGGGAACGTCGAGCGCTAGATCTCCGGCATCTTCGGCTTCATCATCCAACTCACGTTGGAAACCTTCGACTCCGGCCAACCCTATTCGGATCGGATCTGTCGTGGTCACCCCTCACTCGCCGGAATCACGCCCAGTATTCAGCAATCTGGAGAAGAGCGTCACCTTGACGTTCGGGAGCTTGAAGTTCTACACCAACAAGGACGGAATCCTCCACTTCCCTGAAGAATCGGGATCTGAGTCGGGAGCCGTCGACTCGCGCCCTTATCTGGAGAAAAGTGGCGAGTCCATCCGCTTCAACACCAGCAACTACCATACCCTCTAGATAGAGGAACCCTCTCAAGTCCAGAAAGCTTTCCGAGCTACGCCTAGGACTCACGAGCCACGACTGGCTCAGGTCTGCATGGCAGGATCGGAACAACCCCCAGAAAGAGAAAACAGCGCGGAGGAACGCGCCGCAATCGGAGTCTCACGTGAAGCTTGGGATCGAGCAAAAGAGGCCATCCGAACGAGCAAGCCACCTGCGGCCACTGCCCCACACGAAGACATGGTCGCCTACTACTATCACATAGTGAGAGCGGCCACCGTGATTAAAGAAGCTCAGATAGATCTAGACCGACGGAGAAGATTGGCGGATGAATCAAGTCAACGCCGAGCCGAGCTGTCCCTAACACCTTCCGTCGGAAACCGACCCGCAAGGAAGGGGCACACATCGAGAACTGCGACCATGGACGCCGAGTCTTTAGGCGGGATCAGCAGATCCCTCGGACATTCCCTTATGCGGGTTGACGAGGAAGGAAACGTCATCCCGCAGACTCCTGCTGCCGCGGTCCTAGCCGCTGCAACCTACATGCAAATGAATCGGCCGGGGGAAAACGACCCTCGAGCGGAACAATTCAAGCAAGTGCGCAAGGGACTAGGCATGGCAGCCGCAAGGCTTGCCTCCTATGATCGCAGGAAGGCCGCCGAATAGCAGGAGAAGGAAAAGGAAAAGGAGAAAGAGGCATCACACAAGCATAGGAGTGCTTCGCCTAGAAGAGACAAATCACCCGCCGCGGTCGAGGAAAAGAAGCTCGGCGCCACGATGACAGTCGGAGCAGCAGCGAAGGTAGCCCGAGAGATAAAAGCTCGCGACATCACAGCAACCGCTCACGAAAGCGCAGCAAGGAGCCAAGGAAGGAAACTGATCGCGACCAGCCGGGATACAACGCGCGGTCAGATATCACGCAAAATAGGGTGGACAGGGCAAAAGCAGCGAGGAACCGTGGGCGCTCCTCGTCCGGTTCTTCGGATGACGAGACCTGCGTCGCGCTGTGTTTCACCCGCAGCATTCACGAAGCACCTCTACCCAGGAGATTCAAGCTCAGCACAGAAGTAACAAAATACGATGGTTCACTCGAACCTTCGTCATGGCTGAACGACTATCTCACAGCAGTAAAATGCCAACGTGGGAACAAGAACACGGCTATGCAGTACCTCAACCTGCACTTGGTTGGAGCGGCATGTAGCTGGCTGGAAGCAAGACCGACATCCTGCTACGCATCGTGGGACGACCTGCACTTCGACTTCTGCAAGAACTTCCAGGCCACCTACAAGAGACCAGCAACCATTGAAGAACTGCGGGCCTGCAAACAGAAGAGCGGAGAGTCCACTCGCGAGTACATCCAGCGATGGACCACACTCAGAAACACCGCAGGAAACATCTCGAAGGAAGTAGCGGTTGAGGCCTTCTCAAAAGGCGCTCGACGAACTGCTTTCAGAGAAGAGCTGGGACGAGCCGCACCCAAGACTATTGGAAAGCTGATGATCATAGCCGACAAATGGGCTAATGGAGAAGACTCAGTGCGCAACGAGAGGACATCATCGCCCGCGCCCGAGGACGGCCGTCATGGTCGAAAGAAGAGGAGGAAATACTACGATCACGACGATCAGGAAGAGATGGTAGCGGCAGAATTCACGCGGAATCGCGATAGTGGACGCCGCGGAAGTCACGAGTGGAAACCGAAAGCCGAGGACAAAACTCCCGGGGAGGACCTTGACGCGTACTGCTCGCTACATCTATTCACAGATAAGCGCACGGGCAAAACTAAGGCAACGCACCTCCTCAAGGATTGCCGAAAATTCATTGACATCACCGAGGCCTTCTCAAAGAAAAGCATATCAGCAGTTAATCAAAGTTACCCGCCACTTCCAGGAGGAGGACACCAAGGATTCCAGCCGCCACAACCCCTACCTCCACCAGGAAATCCAAACATGGCACTAGCCGCACTACCTGCACCACCCGCACCAAACGCCGGAGCTAACGCGTACCCGAACCCGGCTGGACAGTTAGGGATGATACAAAAGTCTGCCCATCCCGCAGAGCTCAGAAGACAAATACGCGGCAGCTTTGCATGGCTGTGCAAACCCCACCAACAAGGCCTGAGTACCTAAAGATGGCGGACCAATCGATCACCTTCTCGATGGAAGACCACCCACCACGAGTCTATCGACCAGGACATGCCGCCCTAGTAATACAAGCGCAAATTGGTAATTACGAACTGGCTCGCATATTTATGGACGGAGGCAGCGGCATCAACATTATCTACGCGGATACGCTCCGCCGGATGAACAGGAACCTGGATGGACTTGCAGAATCAGAAACATCCTTCCACGGGATAGTTCCAGGAAAGGCGATCCGTCCACTCGGAACAATCAACCTAGAGGTTGTGTTGGGCAATCGACCCAATTACAGAAGAGAATTCCTTGACTTTCAAGTAGTCGACTGGCCCTCACAGTACCACGTCATTCTTGGTCGAACAGGGTTCGCCAGATTCATGCCAGTACCACATTACGCGTACCTGAAGCTCAAGCTACCCGGGGAATATGGTGTAATCACCATCGACGGAGATTTCCAGAAGTCCAACAAGTGCGACATCGAGTTCAACGAGATCGCAAAATCTTTCGGGATGCAAGAAGAACTGGAGGAGATAGCAAAGACCACGGACCACTTCGTGATGCCCCTCACAAAGAAAAACGCGCCAGAATTGGAATTCAGCGCCAACAGCGACACTCGAAAACATCAGGTGCACCCGACATATTTTGCGAAGACAGCCATGGTTTCAAGTACCCTCTCGCCAGCATAGGAAACCGCGCTCGTCGAACTCCTCCGTCAGTACTAGGAAATTTTCGCCTGGCAGCCCTCAGATATGCCAGGAATACCCAGGAAGTTCGCCGAGCACTCACTCGAAGTCTTCAAAGGTGCAAAATCCATCAAGCAGACCACTAGACGGTTCTCAGAACCCAAGCAGAAAGCGCTTGGAGAAGAAGTAAACAGATTGCTAGCAGCAAAATTCATCAGGGATATCAAAATATCCACTTGGTTAGCGAACCCGGTGCTGGTCCCAAAGAAGAACACCAACATCCTTCGAGTGTGCATTGACTACACGCCATTGAATAAACACTACCCCAAGGATAACTTTCCCCTCCCGCTAATCGACCAGATCGTGGACTCCACCGCAGGCTGTCAACGCCTCTCCTTCCTGGACGCCTACTCGGGATATAATCAGATCCGGATGAAGCAGGAAGACAAGGAGAAGACATCATTCATCACACCCCACGGTGTGTATTGCTACACGACAATGGCCTTCGGGCTCAAGAACGCAGGCGCAACATATCAACGCTGCATGCAAAAATGTCTCGCCAAGCTCATTGGCAAGAACATACAAGTGTACGTTGACGACATCGTCATCAAGACTCGAGTGGAAGTACACTCCTCGAGGACATCCGGGAAACATTTGACGCTCTAAACGCATACAGGATTAAGATCAACCCGAAAAAATGCGTCTTCGGCGTCCCAGCAGGACAACTTCTCGGGTACCTGGTATCCGCCAGAGGAATCGAAGCCAACCCAGAGAAGATACAAGCAATCTTGACAATGAAGGAGCCAACCAATCTATGCGGAGTCCAACAGCTCGCGGGGCGACTAGCCGTCTTGAGCAGATTTATCGCGCGATTGGGCGAGCAGGCGTTACCCTTCTACAAGCTTTTGAAGAAGACGGACAAGTTCGAATGGACACCAGAAGCCAAGCAGGCATTCGCAGACCTGAAACAATCCTTGCAGAGCAGGCGCATCCTTGCAACACCACAAGAGAGGGAGCCACTATACCTATACCTAGCCGCAACAAACCAGGTCATCAGCACGGCCATCGTGGTCGAACGACCTGAGGAGGGCAAGGCATATGGAGTTCAAAGACCGATCTACTACATCAGTGAGGTGCTCTCACCGTGCAAGCAACGATATCCTCACTACCAGAAGCTTGCATATGGAGTTGTTCTCACGGCTCGAAAGCTCAAGCGCTACTTCTAGGAACATACCATAACAGTGGTTAATGATGCATCACTCGGTACAATCATGAACAACCCAATGGCATCCGGAAGAATAGCAAAATGGAGGATTGAGCTAGGCGCTTGGGACATCATCTATGCAGGGCGCAATTCCGTGAAATCCTAGGTACTCGTGGAGTTTCTGAGCGAGTGGACAGAACTACAAACGCCCGGGCCGCCGGAATACACGAGTAACTGGATCATGTACTTCGACGTATCCAAGAGAAACGAAGGAGCAGGAGCTGGGATCGTCCTAATATCACCCAGAGGAGACAAGCTGCAGTACGTCCTACGACTGGATTTTCCACCCGATGATCTAGCATCAAACAACGACGCAGAATACGAGGCCCTGTTGCATGGGATGAAGATGGCAGTTGCGTGCGGAGCCACCCGACTGATTATCTACGGCGATTCCAACCTCATCGTGCAGCAGACAATGAAGGAGTGCGACGCTATCGCTGAGAACATGGTCGCCTATCGTGACATGTACAACCTACTCGAAGGAAGTTTCAAAGGATGCAAGCTGAAGCACATTGGAAGATCCAGCAACAAAGAAGCAGACAGGCTGGCGAACATGGGTTCCACAAACACACCGATACCGCCAGGGATATATTTCGAGCGGATGACTAAACGATCAGTCAAAGTCAAGAAAACTACAGGAGCACCCGCAACATTGGAAACAGAGGTCAGCCCGCAAATTGCTATTATCGAGCTCATTCATAATATTTCGCGATAACTTTTTCTAGTCGAGCCAGTCTGGACGCAGAAATACCTCGACTACTTGTCCGCCAAACAGCTCCCAGCAGATCCTCGCGAGGCTCGACAGATAATCAGACGCAGCAAATCCTTTCGCATGCTCAACAGAGAATTGTACAAACAGAGCATCTCAGGCATACTGCAACGATGCATAGCACCCGAAGATGGCAAGGAATTACTACGAGACATCCACCAAGGAGATTGTGGACATCATGCTAGCTGGAAAGCAATCATGGGAAAAGCCTTCCGAGCAGGATTCTGTTGGCTTACAGCAGCCAGAGACGCAAAAGAACTGGTCGACAGGTGCAACGCTTGCCAGCGATTCGCACCAAAACCACACGCACCCGCTACTGAATTACATATGATACCCATCGTCTGGCCATTTGCACAATGGGGGATGGACATGGTCGGACCATTACGCAAGTACACGCCGGGTGGATACACACACTTGCTGGTCGCAGTCGACAAATTTACCAAGTGGATCGAGGCCATGCCAGTAACCTCGGCTAGCGCCCAATGCGTCGTCAAATTCCTCAACTCCATCGTATGCAGATTTGGAGTACCACACGACATCATTACTGACAATGGTAGCAACTTCACGGTAAAGGAAAACAATAGTTCTGCGAAGAAAAAGGCATCATCTTCAAATTCGCTTCAGTCGCACATCCGCAAACCAACGGCCAAGTCGACCGATCCAACGGATTAGTTTCGGCTGGCGTCAAGAAACGTCTACTCGATCGTACACACCTAGCAGTGGGACATTGGGAAGAAGAGCTACCCTCCGTTCTATGGAGCCTCCGCACAACTCCAAATCGATCCACAAACTACACACCATTTTTCATGGTATACGGGGCCGAAGCAGTCCTTCCCGAGGATGTCAGGTTCAGTGCCCCACGGGTTGTTGCTTACAGCGAAGAAACCTCCAACAGGGCACTCGCGGATGATATGGACGCACTCGACGAAATGCGCGATATTGCACTCGCAAGATCCACAGTATACCAGCAGTCGCTGCGAAACTATCACAGTCGCCGCATACGCCACAGAGCCTTCGTAGTAGGAGATCTGGTGCTACAGCTCAAGCAGAAGGAAGGACACAAGCTCGAGCCACCATGGGAAGGACCCTTCATAATACACGAAGTTATCTCAGGTGGCGCCTATCGACTGAAGAATCCGACGACTAGAGGCATCTATTCCAACCCTTGGAATGTTGCACAACTCCGCAAATTTTATCCCTAGATTTATTTTACTCATACTAATAAGGCTATATTAGCCATCTTGTAGCTCGAACGAAAAACACATGACTTTTCAGTCATTGCAATAAAATACATGGTTTCTCAACCATAGATACTCGAATTCTCCATCCTTACATGCTAACAGTAACAGGTATACATCCCACAAACACACGGAGGCTACACCTAACTTAGCATCACAGGAAAAAATTTATATATACAAGGTAAACACCTTACAACATTTTTACACAACTGCACAGCGCAAACATGATACATACATCCTACAATTACACATGGCGATGAGCATTCTCAGCCGCCAAAACCCGATCCACCTCTGCCGAGGTCAATCGAATGATTTCCTCTGCTGCATGTCAAACAACCCTATAATGAGGAGAAATGTCGATTGGACCATCAGGCAGTCTAGCTACATAGTTGAAATTCACCTCAGGATGCCACAACCGGACGAAAGAAATAGCCACTACCGAGCTGCAGATCATCTGATTGCGAACACACTCGCGAATTTCTCCTTCTCGCCCGAACACCCTGAGAAGATGGCTCCAATCTTCGGGACCCCTCTCCAACGGATAGAAAGCAGCGTTCGTTGCAATCAAAACCTCGTGAAAGGAACTCACGAGTATCTTCGCCTAGATGACTCGGAACTTCAAGGTAGCAAGCACAAAACCCCGACTACGATCGGACCAAAAGTTACCCGCATGGGGCTTTGAGCTGCCAGCTTCCTGAAGGATGTGGTTCTCCACCCACTACTTCTCACTCCTATCATCCGGCTGGACAACTGAAAAACAAAGGCATATGATCAACAAAAGATACAAGACAAAGAAGACTAGGGGGCTGAAATACTTACAGAGCAAATCCCTAGCAACAGCCGCCAATTCATCTATCACAAACTGCTCGTGTTCAACCGCCAGTTTCTGTTTGGACTTGGATACATCCGCTACCCCACGCAATGCTTTTAGCTTGCGCTCACCATCCGCAACACGGTCACGGAGGCCTGCAAAGGTGCCAACAGCGGCAACAAGAGGATTTTCTTGAGCAGCAAGTCCACATGAAGACTCCGCAGCAACCCCGGCTACCTGGAAGAATACAAGGAAAGTCAAGGAATAAGATGCTCTATTCGAGATATAACAACCGCCTATTCGACAGGTGCTCGGGGGATACTCCCATCGGGAGGAGGAAACACATAAACAAATCAATCACAAGGATCATCCCAGATATCAGAAGAACATTTCGATTAAACGATACGGGAATACATCCCGAGGTTCATAACAATCAAAAGGGCGAGCTACGAAGAAAATATACTAAGGAGTTGCGGTTGTGCTGCCACTCGCGGCAGTGCTCCCCCTACGACTAACACGAGCGATTAACTCGGATAACTTCCGGGCGAGGACTCCAACTGGAACGCCAAAACGACGAAGCGCTACCTTTTTCCCGAAGAAGGATCGACGGGAAGGTCCGAGTACGCCTCCTCCAAACCGGTGACTCCATGCGCCAGCGCGAACTGGATGGCGGTCTTCGCCCCAAACTCCGACTGAGCAACCGCGTAGGTGTCAAGGAGATTGCTCTCCAAGAAAATCTTCAAAAGATCACCCAGCACAGGCGGGGACACAGCGTCGACCAGAAGACGACCGTGAAGCTGCGTCAGCACTCGAATAGCATCGCCGATCTGGGTGCAAACCCCATCAGCGTGCTTCTTGAGCTGAGCACAAGAATCGGTCAAAGCATCCACCCGTTGGACCCCAGGCAGCTCCAACGGGACGCCCAGAAGACCTGGAGAGAAAAATATTGAAATCCAAGGATCTACCAGGCAATTAGAAGACAGTAAGGGATCAAATGCAAGCTTACCCGCAAAACGTTCGGCCATAGGGCGAAGGAAGTCGACAAGGTCAGAGTCCGCCTTGGTACCAGCCTCTTCCAGCTTCTTCAGAGCATCCTGAGCGCCCGCAAGCTTTCCTTCGAGGTCGGACGATAGCATGCGGGAAGACTCAAGTTTCTGTCGAGCAGCTGCCAACTGAGCATCTTGAGCAATTTCCCGAGTGGAGGCATCCGCCTTCTCGGCCTTCATAAACTCAACTTGAGCTGCGCAGCAATGGTTGTCAGAAACAAAGAAATTGGCAGAAACAAAGAGATAAAGATGGAAGAAGGCTATAAACTTACTTTGAAGGAGCTCATTCTCGGTGGCGAGTCCATCACGATCCGATCGAAGGGTCCCGCAGATCCCTAGTAGCCTCTATTTAACTAGTCCATTGGGCAATAGGTGATCAAGGTTTCCTAATCATGGGCATTTATGTCACTGACAATGGAATCTTATCATTGTGAATGATATGATGAGTACACACCCATTATATATTTGTATCACGGTGAGAAATAGTCACAAGTTCTACATTGTGATAACATGAAAATGTAGTTCCCAACCCTTCGACCGTAACATGGTATCTAATCATTGTTCCGAAGTTGCTTTGAGTGCATCAAACGTCACACCGTGTCCATTTATGAATTTGAAACAAACGTAATAAACATGTACGTTCATGAATTAGAAACTTCCATAATGAGTGTGTATGTTCATGAACCAGAAACAGCCGTAATAACCATGTTTGTTAATGAATTAGAAACATCTGTAATAAATCTATTTGTTAATGAATCATAAATGATCGTAATAACCATGTCCGCTAATGAACTAGAAGCGGCCGTAATAAACGTTCCATTATTAATTAAACCATAACTCATTAATTTCCCAATTAGAAAAATATAATAAATTGCTAATCTTGTAGCCATACACAATTCTCATGATGTTGCGATCCATAAAAGAGTGATATCCAAGTAAGATCTATCATATATGCTTTTGGAGGATTTATCGTGTGTTTAATTATGCTAATGTTGTTGAGAACTACCACTAGTGAAAGCATGATCCATATGTCTTGTTTCCAACCATGGAAACACCTTTTAGATCCAGTTTTGCTACTTGTCACCTTCCTGCCATTTTATTACATATTTAATAAATCTTGTTGTACCATCCATATTACCTGTATTTTATTATCTTTTAGCCAAATTAGTGCATCTATACAATTGACCAAGAGACTTCTTGTATTTTAATTGCAGTGTTGCTTGAAAGGGATACGTTCGACCTACACCTCACTTGGTTTGATAAACCTTGGGTCACCCACTTAAGAACAATTGCCTCAGAACCCTAAATTCGGTATTGTCGAACTCGGAGTCGAGATCACCCATAAAAGTTGGTAAACTAGTCAGCAATGTTTAAGAGTAAGTAATGAGAGGGCTGGGAGCCCTTTCTATAGCAAAAAAAAGTTTATATTTTTACTAATATAGCCCTCCAATGGCTACCTATTAAAAAAGATTTAAATTCCACAAATCTTATTCTAAAATGGCCTAAAACGCACTAAACAGGCCACCTAGAAGCAAATTGGGAGAGGGGAGAGCCGAGGGGGCGAATCCCGCCGAACTGGCCTGCTCCGCGACCGTTGGGGGCGAATCTCACAGGTTCCCCTAAACATCGCTTCTAGCGAGTTGTAGCTTCGCCTCGCTCAGGGTGGCGAGCGAGCGAGAAGCGTGCTCGCCCACGCTCGGTTATATAGTTCTGGCCCATTAAGCATCAGGGAGCCAGCAAGCAGCGCCATCGTACACGTTTCTGTTCTTCCAGTTTCTGTTTAGTTTTTTGCTTCTGTTCAAATATAGAATCACCAGCTGAACAAGTTTGATTAAAAACATATTCAGTTTTGAAATTTTCTCATGATTTTAAAATTGATCGTGTGAAACGATTTTGAAAATGAAAAGATTTTAAAAATAGTAAACAATTTTTTAAAATGAACAGTTTTTCAAACGAGTGATTTCTTTTTGAAAATAAACAACTTATGAAAAATGATGAACATTTTTATAAGCTGAACAATTTTAAAAATGAATAATTTTAGAACTAAATAGTTTTTAAAAATAGTTCAATACTTTAATAAAAATGTTGAGACTCAAAAAAGAAACTGAGGAGGAGAAAGAAATAACCGAACCTAAAAAAAGAAACAGAAAAAATGGAGGAAAAAAAGAAAAGAAACAAACCTGGACGGAGATGGGCCGGGCCATGCGGAGAAATCGCGCGGACGAGCCTGCTACGACTCGAGAGTAAGATATACTCATGTGCCGGGCCAGGCCCCCCGCTTGTCGTGCTCGCTTTGAGTAAAACTAGTGGACTGCAAAGCTGTGCTGCCTATCCTTCCAGTTCCATCCACCGGTCAGCTCAGCTCAGTCCATAGCGCCGGAGCATGCTCTCCGTCGGCGGCCGCCTCCACGGCGGAGCTCCCCCTTGGCAACGGCCCAGGCCACGCTCATGCCTGGCGGCGCCGCCGGCCTCCAGAGGCGGCGGCGGCGGCGACCCCGAGTTCGTCCCCAGTTTCCACCGCCCCCTTCCTGCCGCAAAATTTCCTCCTTTCTTTGAAACCAAACGTGCCTGGCTCTTGCAGGAAGGCGAGGCCCGTGCTCGTGGAGAGGTACCGGGACGGCGCCTCCAAGAGGTTTCTTCCCTTCTCTAATCCGTGCCTTTTGCGGATACACCTGACTGAATCTGCATAGAGTTCATCATCTGATCGACGTGACATGCGAGCAGGTACCTGCTGGACGGCGATTCGAAGCTGCAGGTCCAATGGGAGAAGCACGAGCCCGCATTGAACGCCGTCGAAGAGGACGAAAAGCCCAATTCGTCGGTTCCCCGGGCAGTTCGGGATTTCGTGCTCCCGGCAGGGTTTCCAGGTGAATGCTGGCAGGCATCCCTGTCTGGTTTGGTTATTGCATATAATCTGTTATGGAGTGTGAACTGTGGAGGGTTCGGATTAACAGACAAGGAAATGCTGTGAATTGAGCTGTTTTATCCTTATCGTTATGCATAACATAGATTGTTTTGCTTGTGCCAATATGGATTTACGCTGTTGCTACAGATCTTGCAACTCTTATCAGTTACCGTCAAATTTAGAGCTTGATTTCAGCTATCTTGTGGTCCTGCATTAGAGGTAGCTAGCTATTACAGGGATTTTGTGCTCCCAGCTAGGTTTCCAGGTGAATGCAGTGGATTGAGATTTGCTCTTTATCCATCTGTCTACATTACTTCTGCACTTTGTCACGGAGTATGAACTCTGTCATGTGCTACTTATGTACTACAAATTATACCATATTGTGCAGACAAAATTAACAAATATGCTAGACCTAGTAGCATCATAGAAGAAATAAACATGATTGGCAAGCCGTGCAAGACATAGTTGCGGTGACCCAGCACACCACTGCATGTGTAGTGCACAAGTCGTTGATCCCTGAATATTACATTACTCAGAGTGATACAAAAGAAATATAGCAGGTCCAAGAAAAACTATAGGATACAGACTTTTATTACAAAATCTCGAGAATCTCTTTAATGAATCAAAGTATATCTCATGCAAATGAAACATAAGAAGAAGCAAATCTGGAAAATAACTCAAGCTCAAAACCTAATCCCCTACGGCTGATGCCAGCCCTAATCTATGGCTTTTGAGGATCTAAGTTCAGGGATGAACTCCACCTACACCTTGACAACTTCTCCTCCTCCAGCATTGCTAATGATGATGCTTCATCGGTTAAGTAGAATAAGACTCCTCCTAACTTCACAGTTTGAGAGTTTTGTAAAATTCAAAAGGTTGCTGAAAAGGTATACAAACTTCAACAGTTGAAGTGAGCACAATGAAGTTGGAATCTTTACTTTAATGAAGTTATCAAAAGAGTTTGATTCCATCGTGAACGATAAAGATACTTGTAGAGTTACAAAAAATTAAGAGGGAGCACTAAGACATATTTCCAATGGTTTATGTGGAAGACATGTATTAGTTGAAAAATATGTATTTTAAATTAGCACGGTTAAGATTTTAAATTAACATGCCTCATTAGTGCTGCCTCGCCGGGCCCGACCCAGATGGCCAGGTTTTGAGTAAAACTAGTGGACTGCAAAGCTGTGCTGCCTATCCTTCCAGTTCCATCCACCGGTCAGCTCAGCTCAGTCCATAGCGCCGGAGCATGCTCTCCGTCGGCGGCCGCCTCCACGGCGGAGCTCCCCCTTGGCAACGGCCCAGGCCACGCTCATGCCTGGCGGCGCCGCCGGCCTCCAGAGGCGGCGGCGGCGGCGACCCCGAGTTCGTCCCCAGTTTCCACCGCCCCCTTCCTGCCGCAAAATTTCCTCCTTTCTTTGAAACCAAACGTGCCTGGCTCTTGCAGGAAGGCGAGGCCCGTGCTCGTGGAGAGGTACCGGGACGGCGCCTCCAAGAGGTTTCTTCCCTTCTCTAATCCGTGCCTTTTGCGGATACACCTGACTGAATCTGCATAGAGTTCATCATCTGATCGACGTGACATGCGAGCAGGTACCTGCTGGACGGCGATTCGAAGCTGCAGGTCCAATGGGAGAAGCACGAACCCGCGTTGAACGCCGTCGAAGAAGAAGAAAAGCCCAATTCGTCGGTTCCCCGGGCGGTTCGGGATTTCGTGCTCCCGGCAGGGTTTCCAGGTGAATGCTGGCAGGCATCCCTGTCTGGTTTGGTTATTGCATATAATCTGTTATGGAGTGTGAACTGTGGAGCGTTCGGATTAACAGACAAGGAAATGCAGTGAATTGAGCTGTTTTATCCTTATCGCAGTGCAGAACATAGATTGTTTTGCTTGAAATTTCTCTAGTCTACTTGTGCCAATATTAAGATTCCTGCTGTTGCTACAGATCTTGCAATTCTTATCAGTTACCGTCAAATTTAGAGCTTCATTTCAGCTATCTTGTGGTCCTGCATTGGAGGTAGCTAGCTATTATAGGGTTTTTGTGCTCCCAGCTGGGTTTCCAGGTGAATGCAGTGGACTGAGATTTGCTCTTTATCCATTTGTGTACATTACTTCTGCACTTTGCCATGGAGTATGAACGCTGCAGGTTTCTACGAATTTAGATGTTTTTTTTTCTGATCACAATGCAGCGAGTAGATTGTTTCGATTGACAGTTCTATGGGTTACTTGTGTTATTTCTTATCACTTACCGTCAAATGTAGAGCTTGGTTTCAGCTAAGTTTTCTTCTTGTCCTGCAGACGGATACTGAAAGTCTGAAACCGTATGCCACTCCTCAAATCCGTAATTCTTATATATTTCAGAATCTGTTTCGGATGATTACCTGCAATACATGCTATTGCAGTTCCCGACGAACGTGACGGGGTGGATCTGTCACACATTGGTTACATCAAGCCTGCTCAAGGTATCCCATAATCTATGAGTCAAATTGTTTGTGCAGAAGTAAATAGTTGTGGCAGTGACTAAAACGATGAGCTGATAAATTCAGTGAGATATAATTGTTATGTTAAATTGGTGATTTGCTGATCATAGATTGGCACAGGCTGTAGGTGTTGGGTCCTTTACAGGAACTTCAGCAGCTGCCTCTGCTGCTGCTATCAGGTCATTACTGTCTTTGCTACATTGTATGTGCTATTAGGAACTCAGGACATTAGTATTATGTTCTTTGGAAGACAAGGAATCTTAATATTGGTTTAGCTTGATTTTGTTCCATCCCTCGGGAAAACTATAATTATGTTCCATCCTTATTTGATCACCTTTATTGTGCTTGTATTCACAACTTGAAAGTGTTCTTTGTTACTCATGAGCCTTGAGTCTTTACTAAATATTGTCTGAACATACCAGAGGGCACAGACCAACATTCTAACAGCCAAACATTTTCATAAATGAGTGGATCAACTAATTTTATGCTTGTGGTTAAATCACCCATTTTGTTTGTGCTCATGTAAATTCTCTTCTGTAGATGGGTATCAAAGGATGGCATAGGAGCCTTTGGGCGTCTTCTCATTGGTATGATTGTCCCTGTTTTTAAGAATATGTTGTCCCAGAAGATTTACGAATGACTTGTTTTAGGTGGACGTTTCGGAACACTTTTTGATGATGACCCAAAGAAGTGGCGGATGTATGCAGATTTCATTGGGAGTTGTGGAAGGTTCATGCACTATCTCTGTCGAATAATTACAACAAATATATGAAATCAAGTGAAGAAGCAAAACCCACTTACAGTATTATCTGCTATCTATGGCAGCATCTTTGATCTCACCACTCCCCTCTATCCTGGTTACTTCCTCCCACTTGCATCATTGGGGAATCTTGCAAAGGTATACTGTAAACAACACACATTAATTTCTTCCATTTTTTTCATATGACTAAAGCGTAACTCCAACTTTGTGGAGAGCTCCGTGCATAGAAAATCATTGACCCCAGACTTCTTGAGCAGGCTGTAGGAAGAGGATTTAGAGATCCTTCTAATCGTGTTATTCAAAATCACTTCGCGAAATCTGGAAATCTAGGGGAGATTGCTGCAAAGGTACCTAGGGTCTTCTAGTACCCTATCTAACAGTCAGTTCAGTGTCCATATCCAATTATTCAATCATTTTGTTAAACCGCAGAATAGTAGTACTTTTTGTGTACGGAAAAAGAGCACAATATTATGATCATCCAAAAGTCTGTTTGGAGATTATGTGCTATTGCACTTTTTTTGGATCAGTATATAAGAGATCTCTCTTAATAATTTTGCTAATTTCTACTCTGATGTATTTTTCAGGAGGAAGTATGGGAAGTAGGTGCTCAGTTGGTAGGCCTTTCTATCGGTGTACTTATTCTGGTAATACTATTTATTAAGTACACGAAACCTCCTTTGGGGATGCCAACCTTACCTCGTCATTGTTTGATAATTCATTCCTAGTTGGTATTTCGTTCCAGGACACATCGGGCATACAGTCGTCATACTCAACTCTTACTTTGACATGGCTGGGTTTCGAGAGAGCCTTCTACATCTCTGGTTTCGATATCAATCCCTAATAGTTCTCAAGTTCCGCACAGTAAGGTGCTTGACTTAAATTATGTTTGGTGAATTTAATAAAGCTCAATGTTTGCATTTAGGCCATGTTTTTCAGTCATATACATGAATGGATAGCATAAATGGTTGGAGTTGATAGTTTTTTGATTCATCACATGTGTTCCTCTTCATGTCTTATTGGTAGGTAAATTTAAAACGTGCTCGGATTCTTGTGAGATCACATGTTGCACATCATACAGTACCTGGTGACATGTTCTTCCCTTGTGACTTTGAATCTTTCTTGGTTGTTTCATGGGGAAAAGAATTACACCTGTTTGTGTCCTCTTGTTTCTTTTTAACTGAATGTCCTGTTTTAGGCTATGTTGCTTGCAATGAGGGAGAGAATATATTAACATGGGAGAGATTCTTGCATCCCCAAATTTCTTTTGGTGTGCCCATGGAGAGGATGCTTGGTGGAGAGGAATCCACTGACATGGTATGAGTCTTTAGCATTCATATTGCAAAGCTTAGAAGTTGATTACATTCATCTTGGTAGATTGAGTTTCCAGTTCAATTGCTTCAGCATACAATGTTTCTCTGAAATTGAAATTCCTTGGCAGCTTGAATTAAAGGAACAAAACAAAATTTGCTTGGTATTCCACTGGCACTGGCATTAATTTGCAGCCAGTTTTGAACTTTAAATATAGCCTTAAGTGAAACTCATATCCAGTATCTTGTAAATTTGTACTCTGCGCCAAGTTGTGAACTTCTCCCCATCAAAGAATAATATAGTGAAGAATAATTATATCAAGGACAATGTAAATGCAGTCATTTTTAGCTAAAAGCAGCTGCTTAGTCTGGCAGAGTTGAAACCAACAGACTGGTACTTGCAACCAATTCATAACCACCTATGGCTTTTACCACTTGCCCATGTATGTCCTTCAACTCTTGAAACAGGTAAACATGCTACTGAAGCTATACAAGAATGAGAAGTACATCCTCTACGTCGAGCAGCTCGGGTCAAGAGAGCCAGCATTTCTTGTTACATTCAAGGTGACGTACTACTAAATATGGGTTTTGCGAAAATAATCAGGCCACGTATGAACAAACACATGCTTGTTTTCAGGAGGCTGCGACGAGCATGTCAGTTCTAAGGAGCCTATGGCAAGCGCATTGGCTCCACGAGAATCAGCAAAAGCAGGACGGTGATGTTTTCGTCTGGCTAGAAGAGAGCCTCACTGCATTGGAGGATGAATTTGCCGACTTCATCAAACAAATGGAGGGAGCTGGCTGGGATCAAAGCCAGATATTTCTGAAGGTGCCGAAAGAACCCGTCTTGGTGCTGGAGCATCTTGACCAAGAGGTGTAAGAAAACAGATGGAGCAATTTTTTGGGTTTGGCCGGCACTAACCTAATAAACTCGGACCAGACAACAAACTGTAGTCCAGAGCCTCTGATTGGCAGATGTTTAGTGAACTGGAGTAACAATCAGTATACTGCAAGAAAATTTGTTTGGCATGTGATTATGTTTACTGAAACAATAGAAATTCACTGTTAGTACATCAGTTGGTTCTCCTATAAGAGATATCCAACTCCTGTTGTGTCTCAGTGACATAATCTCATCTACTCACACTTTCACATATGGTACAGTGCTGTCAATCACGATAGTTGTTTCTTCACCCTTCATCATGGACAAAAAAACAAGCAGGCAACAAAAACATACAGCAGATGGTCATCGACTCAAGTAAAAAAAAACTGCATTAAAGCTACTGAGTGTGTGGATATATATACATAAAAAAGATCGTATACATACATATGATTAACGCCTAATGCTCATCAGGATTCAAAAGCAACACAAACTTAACATTATGTTGCTTAAGAAGGTTGTGGCATACTACCACATGCCTTCAGCATGTTACCTACGATAGACCGGTACCCAAAAATGATCTCAAAGGATCTCAAAGGCGACTGGTTCCGGAGACCTGCTCTCCCGTTCGCCGGTGGACGCCAGAGCTCGGGATGGAGTAGACTACGGTGGCGGCGCAGGGGACGAGGTGTGTCAAATCTAGATTGGTTTCGGTGTGTGTACAGCGCCCACGGCGCGCGTCTTTTATAGTGAGGTTTGGAAAACACTAACGTTTGCCACATGGTGGCCCATGCCGCACGTTCGAGTCGGTTGCAGCACACGATACGGGAGCGACCCGAACCGACTCAGCTGTGACGCGTCCGTCACGACTATGAACTCAGTTTTTCAGAACAGCAAAATGAAGATAAATGTTGTCTCGACTCGAGGCTCGAGGCTCGATTCACGAAACGCGATCACGACGTGTCGTGTCGAGACGAGCGAGCGGTGAAGGAGGAGGAGTGCGCTAGAGACTCTCTTCTTCTCACTCACATACAATCCGTACAACATTCCAGCTTATAAGGTGGTGTGCAACTCCTCCAACTTCCAATGTGGACTAAACTTCCCACTCCCATCACTTAGCTTGTATACATGGGCCATTTTGAGATTTCAGCATTTGCTATTGGGCTCACTTGTATTGGGCCCAAATATTTAAGCAATCATGACATTGGTTTTCCTTAGAGACAAATAATTACAATATTATGCATGACTCCAGGAAGCAAATAATTAGTTAGTAGTTCACCTTCAGAGTATGTAAATTTCTTCAAAATTTGGAAGAAAGTTAGGGTGGGGGCGGTGCCCCCCCTCCCCCCTCCCCAACCCCAATTTTCTCTAAGCCCTCACAATAGATTATAACAATATTTACTCAAGATGTGAAGGAAGTAAATAGTATAGGTGAGAGGGACCAAAGCGGCGGCGCTGCCGGCCGAAGACCCGACCGGACTGCAGCGAGAGGGGGGAGACGAGTGGCAAAATTTCTTCAAAATTTGAACCAAAGTTAGGATGGGGGCGGTGCCCCCCCCCACACACCCCAGCTTTCTCTAAGCCCTCGCAATAGATTATAACAATATTTACTCAAGATGTGAAGGAAGTAAATAGTATAGGTGAGAGGGACCAAGGCATCGGGAGGGGGGAGACGAGTGGCGTCGTGGATGAAGGGCTCGGCCAGGGGTTAACCCTCCATCGGCGAGGAAGGAATCCGTATCCCCAGATGAGGGCGCCGCGGGTGATGAAGCCGGCGCAGAAGGACATCGCCCCCACCAGCCTGAGCACCGCCCAGTGGAAGTCGTCGTTCGTCGGAAAAGACATGGCTCCAGAGATGGCCATTGCGAGGAGGGGGACGGGCTGTAGTTTGTTGGATCAGATCTGATCTGATCTGAGGGGTGAGGGGGGCAGGAGGGAGGGAGTGGGGGTGAGGACGGAGCTGGCGGGGTTTATATAGTCATCCGGGGGAGGAGCGGCGGAGAAATTGGGGTCCATGGATTTTAGGATTTTTTCTTGTGAGCTCGGGCGGAGGCTCGGGGGAGGACGCCATCGCGATGGACTGAGGGTCTTCTACTGCGTGGACTGACAGTGGCGTTTGTGCTCCCGGGTGCATATGCACGGGGTATTTTCCCGAAATAAAAAATATATAAAACATTTCAAAATTTCTAAAAAAATCACAGCCAAATCTGAGCACATCTTTTACATAAGCTTAAATTTTCGGGAAAAATGACATTTTTGCACAGGGTAGCCAAAATGTCATTTCTTTCCGAAAATTTCACATGTATGTAAAAAAACATGCTCATGTTTGCGATTGATTTTTTCAGGACGTTTTGAAAAAGATTTTTTTTATTTTCCGGAAAATACCTGGTGCTTATGAGCTCGGGTTCCCGTGTGAGTGAACTTCTGGTGACACACACTGAACATTGTATGCAAAAATATAACTTTGACCACACTCATTCCAGTACAGAATTATTTAAACTTTATGAGTATATATACTTTCTTTTGTTTAGTAGGAAGATTTTTATGCTTGGAACCCCCAAAGATCTTATCCTAGATCCACCAATGACAAGGAGTGCGAGCTTATTTCATGATAGCAGCACTCACGCACGTTTCCGGTTCTAGCAGACGTCGGTGGTGAATTTCACCCGTTGCAACGCACGGGCACGTTTGCTAGTTGTATAAAAAAATGTTTTTTTAAAGAAAATTAGCTCTGACGCGACTGGCGCGTCACGTCCCAGACGTGTACAAGATCGAATCGTTGAAGGCAGGCATGCAGGCAGCATTCTTTGTTCATTTTTCCTTTATGATAACTAGCATGGTGGCCCTCGCAAATGCGAGGGTAACATAAAAAAATTCTGAAAAGTAGATGCATAATTCAATAGTTACATATTTTTATTAATATGGCTTTTATAGTAACCACAAATTTTATGGTAACTATGAAATATTATGTGTTTAAAAAAACTCTTGTCACCATCTTTAAATTATGGGCGGGTGATTACTTCATGTTTTAAAATGATATTGTTGAGCATATGCACATTTTTTTATTATGGACATATTAGATCACCTCATTCAATTAATTCACATGGTAATTTATTTATTAGTGTTACATAAGTGCATTGTTGAAACGTCGAGTATAGGCTGCTGATAATAGATCGATATACAGTTAAAAACATAAGTCGATGTCGAAAAAAGGGCATTGTTTCACAAAATGAATTTTATGTATAGAATTGAGATTTGTTATTCATGGTCATGACTTGATGTATGTCTGAGCGTAAATTGAGATATTTACTGTGCGAACATAATTGGACCCAATAATGTGGATTAACGTGGTGTCTCGACTGGACCACCCCGTGTTGTAAGTTGGTGCAACCGAAATATGATAATCATATTTATGGGTTCATTTTGTCGTGTCTGCAGTTCTCTGGATTTTTAGTAAATTATACATAACATTCTCTACTATAATTTATTTTCTTAAAACAGTGTAGTATTCGTGGAGTGCATTTATTTTACTATGGGACATAAATATGAAGGCCATAGAATATCTAGTCCTTTTTTCCAGAAATATTATATTTTTTCCTCCTACCTCTCATATCGTCAATTGCAATATCACGAAGTTGCATGTACTAATAGTTGTATGAATTTATAGGTTGTTTCTTGGGAAATAGGTAGAATTTTTTCCTCCTACCTCTAATTCGGTGTATTTTGTTCGTGTATGTGGTTAGCTTTTTCTGACTAAATTATAATTACAAAGTAAAATATCCATCTTAATTTCTTTTTTTTTTGAGACTGTCCTATTAGTGGAGTGAAATATTTTAGTCCATACAAAAAATTTGAAGGACATGGAATTTCTGGTACCTTTTTCTAAATAGTAGATTATTTCCTCCTATTTCCATGGCTTGATTTTTTTCATCAACAGTTTGGCTATAGTACAGCTATTGGATGGTTTGTGTTGTGAAGGTGTGTCCCTAACACCACTGGGTACCCAAGAACTTATTTTTATACCTTTTGAAGTCTATCCATGTGAATTCTCTACCCGTGTAGATTAATTTAGTTGCAATTATATTTTTAAGTCATCTATATATAAGGTGTTATTTGTATATGCGCGCAAATAATCTTACTTATAGGGCCCTCTTAAATTTTTCCTGGTAGGCTGTTGCCATGTTTTGTGGTGTAGTGTTAGAGGTTAACCAATTGCTGACCGTAGCTTTTTTTTTGATAAAGGGCTTTATTACTCAAATAATTCAAGCATTACACTCGGCCTCTGCATCGTAAAATGCACACAGCCGAAATCCGAAAATAAAAATAAACAAAGCGACAATACTACAAAACATCCGCTGTAGACTGTCGATACTATGGAGCCGTAATCCGTAGATCAAGCGGCCATCCATGTGGGATAAAAATATCCCTCGCCACCTGCTCCAGTCGTGCACATGTCTCCATAAAAAGGTCTCGTAACTCCCCTCGCTGTAATGTGGACCACGAACGGAGAATACCTGTGCTCCTGAATAGAACCTGTATGCGAGAAAAAAAAATTATCATTGAAAATCTTGTCATTTCTATATAGCCATAGCGACCAAATAACGGCAATCGCATCTACCCTAATAATAGTCTTAAATCGTTTATCAACCCCATTTAACCAGTTGCCGAATATATTCACAACGGAAACCGTAGCTATCACCTTTGGAGTTATTTTTCAAGTTTGGAGCTAGCTCGCGGTACGTATTGATCAGTTTTAGAGATTTTTTGTGAGCATGAACAAGTTTTGCTATCGGTAGATCGGAAGTTCTTTTTCTCATCATCGTTCCAGTTCAGAATTACCTTACCAGACGTAGTGGGCATAGACTCTACCAACATAAAATTCGTCAACCACAATCTTGTCGTTGTATGACTCTCAAAATTTATTTTAGATGAATCTTGATTTCTACGTTTACCTTTCAATCTGGCACGTATATGTAACAGACTGTATCAACACTTCTGTAACTATTAATCTCGTGTTAAATCTTCACCCTATCTTTTAGATCCAACTTAGTAAGACTGACCGGGATATTTGGTGCTTCATTAGAGTCTGATTTCTTCTGACTTGTATGTTTATCCTGGACATCAAGGCGGCTAGCTGCATGCAAGTGAACATCCATACAAGCCTTCAATCGGTGAAGAGGCAGGACTGATCGAGTCCATGGACGTGAATCAAAACCTAGTAGAACATGATGGGCTAATATAGCCGGACATGAAACCGGCCGGAAGTAGGTGGCTCTGAATGACTCTTGAGGAAGTGCGATCCTTTTTATTCCAACATTCAACACATGGACAAATCATAAAGCCACCCCGCCGCTTGTTCTCCTCGGCCGCAAGGCGAAAAGAGCGCACACCTTAAATGTAAGCGTCAGTCGCCTTACATTCATGGATGGCTCATCTACATCATAGTACTATATATCAAATGTAATCACGATGCTAAAATTAGTATCGCGCACGCTAAATGAGAAAATAGCGGCTAACATTTTAGGATACGTGGAAACAAAGAGGAGGAAGCTTAAGTGTGGCTCGGGCACCTCATATCATGTTTGTCTTGTGTAAACTCAAGTGGCATCACTCTAACAGGCATTTCACCGAACACCTCTAGTTCATATGAAGAAAAAAAAACTAGCACAAACCTACACCACATCCCACCTGAAAAAACAAGAGAAAGCGGAGAGGGGCCGCCATATATATAGGGGTTATTTAACAGGGTGCCCTCAGTTGGCACCACGACCTCAGTTTTACCCCTAGCGCCGAATCGACCTCAGTTTTGCCCCTAGTTTGTGCGCAAGGACTCCTTTCGCTGCTCCCACCGTTATTTTCTGCCCCCGTTAGGATGCTGACCTGTGGGACCTATCATAGAACCGTTGGCGCGTCCTGTGGGCCCCAGCTGTTGGGCGTTGGCGCGGCTTGTGGGCTCAGTTGTTGACCGTTGGAGCGGTTTGTGGGCCACATTTGTTGACCGTTGCTTGCGGCCGGTGGTTTAAAAGCGGCGGAGCTCGCGGCGGTGAGCAGAAAAATCAGCCAAGCTCCGCTTCTTCTCCGGCAGCGCGTCCCCTTCTTCTCCGGCGGCATGTCGTCGACCTCTGCTTCCGAATCCCACTCTAAATGGCCGCGCTTCGGGCCAGTTCCGCTGGGAAGATGCCCTGTCTGCTCACGGACGGGGTCCCTGCAGCGGCGGGTCACCGCGAGCGCCAAGAACAGCAACCGGGGGCGCGAGTATGTGAAATGCGAGAGCAAAGAACAGCTTGGGGAGGTGAGATCTGTGTTCCCCTCTATCAATTTCGTTTTTTTTCCTCAATTTTCAGCCAATTTGGGTTTTCATCCGATTTGAGTTTTCTTATTTACAGCATCTTCTTCCATGTGACCATTTCGAATGGCTTGAGGATTACATAAAGAGGATTGAAAAGGAGGACCAAAAAAAGGTGTCCAATTTGCTACCAGCGGTGGAGCAATTGGGATCTGCTACGGTGCACAATGGTGTGCAGAAGGATGAGTTGAAGAAGATGGCCAAACAGCTGCAGACGCTTGTCGATCTAAAGAAGCAGAGCAATCTGCTGGCTGCAATTTTTTATTTATGTGCAATTGTTCTTGGAATTGTGTATTTGCAGATCATTAGTCAAAAATAATGTAGTTAGTGCTGTAGTTAGCTTGACATGGTCAATTTGTGTATGGCTAAGACTTGGAATAAATGCGTCAAGAATCTAGCCCTGATTTGGTTTGTTTCAGTTCGTATGTTCAGTTTTCAGTGTTCGTATGCACAGGTTCAGTGTTCAGTTTAGTTCAGTTCAGGTTAAGTGTTCAGTTCAGTTCGGATTCAGTTCAGGATAAAAGGGCAGACCCATCTAAAACCAAGACAGGCCCAATGTTAAATAAGGTCCAACGTATACTAGTACGGACAAACAGTGGACAAAAATAATTTAAACATTGGACAAATATAATTTAAACATTTGGACAAAATAAATTTAAAATTTTGGACATATAATTTAAATATTTGGACAAATATAATTTAAACATTCGGACTAACATTCGGACAAATATAATTTAAGGGCATTTGGGCAAACAGATTTAAACATATATTCATTGGCAAACATAATTAAACAATGGACATATATATAGATGGATAATCATTGGCCCCACTTTACATATATTTAGTGGGGCCCGTCGGATATTACATCTATTAAAAAAAGGGCCCTAGCCCTAAACCCTAACCGCCCGCATGCGGGCGGCCTTCCCGCCGTCCAGCCAACCGCCGGCGGTTGGCCTACTTCTTCCAGTCCGCCGCCCTTGTCTCGGTCTTATCCTTGATCCGAGCGCGGCGGTTCTTCTCCCGTATCCTCTCCTCGTCGTTCTCACGGGCCCTCTTGATGCGGGCCCGGAGAGCCTTCTCCTCCTTCTCCTCCTCCTTCTTCTCTTCCTTCTCGAGCTCCTTCTTCTCCAGCCGCCCCTCTTTCTTGAGGAGGCGGTTCTTCGTCTTGGGGGAGAGGTTCTCGGCGCGCTCGACGCTGTCGTGGTTGGACGACGGCGATCTCTCCCGTTCGGGAGATTCGACGGGCACGAGGCCCGTCTACTCCGGCGTCCAGTCGGGCTCGTACCAAGGCCGAGCCTTGGGGTGGTTGTCCTCGTCGGAGACAGACTCGGGGCTTGAAGGGAGAGAGTAGGAAGACATGGTGTTCGTGGCTTGAAGGGAGAGAAGGAAAAGGGGCTAGAGAGGGATGAGAAGATGGAGGACGAGTGAAACGGGCTATTTAAAGACACGATGAGACGTGAATTAATTGGGGTAGATGAAGCAAACTGTGTGAAAACGTAGGATGCAGTGTAGAACAGTCGAGATGCATGGTCAAAGCGGTGTAGAACAGACGTAGGCGTAGGACAGCTAGTGATTCGACGTTGCATGCGTGTATTAAAGAGGTGAAGAGAAGAAATCCAAAGTCTTACGCCAAATCCTGCCTCGCTGCATATGCATTGATGCGTATCTTCTGAAAACCAGGCGTGGAGGGCTGCGTCGCTGCAAATGCGACGCGACTCGTGTTTCTGGCTGCAAATGCGACGAGACGTTTAGTCTTTTCTTCTTCTGCCACGTTGTTTACTCTGAAAAAACGAGGCGTGCATGCACCGGGCTGGTGAACGGGGCCCCACTAGACAGTGTCCGTTGTTGCATGCAGTTACATTGAGACAAAACACCCAGTCTATGCACCGCTTCATTTTTGATCGTTTGATCGTAAGGAACGGTGCAGATCGAGTCCATGCATGCAAACTACGGCGGCAACGGCCTGCAGACGCTGAGACGAGCGCTTCTATGTGCGGGAACGCGATCCCCTGACTTTAGGTCACTGACAAATGGAGCCCATCACACACCGGACCCACGTGTCATGGGATAAAGTCGGAGAACATAAGGTGGGCAAAGTAAGAGGATCTGGTTCCCTCTGTTTTTAGGGCATGTACAATAGTGTAGACGGGTGCTGTCTGCACTACTCGGCCATGTCATTTCTAGACATTTTTAGAGATAGTTGGTACAGTGCGGTGACCCCCTAGCTTGTGTTGGGATCCAGACGCTCCGTAGCCCCCCTCCCGGTGAAACCCTAGCCCCGCTGGAGAAATACCTGACTTATACAGACACACGCGGTAACGGCGTCGAAAGGGGGTAGCAATGTTGAACTATTTGCTTGGTTGTGCTAGGATAGCCCATAGGAACACAAAACAAAAAGGTAGAACCCACCTCTTCGGAAGATTCACGATGTTTGGTCCGATACGGGAGTTTCACCCTATAAGCGCTCACGAGAGAGAAATGGATGTCGGTGAAGCGGGTCACACCCCGGAGAGAAATCTTTGACATCCAAAGCACACAACACACCTATACTAACATGGTATGGCACCCCCTAGCTTGTGTTGGGATCCAGACGCTCCGTAGCCCCCATCCCGGTGAAACCCTAGCCCCGCTGGAGAAATACCTGACTTATACGGAAACACGCGGTAACTGCGTCGAAAGGGGGTAGCAATGTGGAACTATTTGCTTGGTTGTGCTAGGATAGCCCATAGGAACACAAAACAAATAGGTAGAACCCACATCTTCGGAAGATTCCCGATGTTTGGTCCGATACGGGAGTTTCACCCTATAAGCGCTCACGAGAGAGAAATGGATGTCGGTGAAGCGGGTCACACCACGGAGAGAAATCTTTGACATCCAAAGCACACAAAACACCTATACTAACATGGTATGGAACCCCCTAGCTTGTGTTGGGATCCAGACGCTCCGTAGCCCCCCTCCCGGTGAAACCCTAGCCCCGCTAGAGAAATACCTGACTTATACAGAAACACGTGGTAACGGCGTCGAAAGGGGGTAGAAATGTGGAACTATTTGCTTGGTTGTGCTAGGATAGACCATAGGAACACAAAACAAAAAGGTAGAACCCACCTCTTCGGAAGATTCACGATGTTTGGTCCGATACGGGAGTTTCACCCTAAAAGCGCTCACGAGAGAGAAATGGATGTCGGTGAAAGCGGGTCACACCCCGGAGTGAAATCTTTGACATCCAAAGCACACAACACACCTATACTAACATGGTATGGCACCCACTAGCTTGTGTTGGGATCCAGACGCTCCGTAGCCCCCCTCCCGGTGAAACCCTAGCCCCGCTGGAGAAATACCTGACTTATACAGACACACGCGGTAACGGCGTCGAAAGGGGGTAGCAATATGGAACTATTTGCATGGTTGTGCTAGTATAGCCCACAGGAACACAAAACAAAAAAGGTAGAACCCAACTCTTCGGAAGATTCACGATGTTTGGTCCGATACGGGAGTTTCACCCTAAAAGCGCCTACGAGAGAGAAGTGGATGCCGGTGAAGCTGGGTCACACCCCGGAGAGCAATCTTTGACATACAAAGCACACAACACACCTATACTATCATGGTATAGCACCCCTAGCTTGTGTTGGGATCGAAACGCTCCGTAGCCCCCCTCCCGGTGAAACCCTAGCCCCGCTGGAGAAATACCGGACTTATACGGAAACACGCGGTAACGGCGTCGAAAGGGGGTAGCAATGTGGAACTATTTGCTTGGTTGTGCTAGGATAGCCCATAGGAACACAAAACAAAAAGGTAGAACCCAACTCTTCGGAAGATTCACGATGTTTGGTCTGATACGGGAGTTTCACCCTATAAGCGCCTACGAGAGAGAAATGGATGTCGGTGAAGCGGGTCACAACCCGGAGAGCAATATTTGACATCCAAAGCACACAACACACCTATACTAACATGGTATGGAACACCTAGCTTGTGTTGGGATCCAGACGCTCCGTAGCCCCCCTCCCGGTGAAACCCTAGCCCCGCTGGAGAAATACCTGACTTATACAGACACACGCGGTAACGGCGTCGAAAGGGGGTAGCAATGTGGAACTATTTGCTTGGTTGTGCTAGGATATCCCATAGGAACACAAAACAAAAAGGTAGAACCCACCTCTTCGGAAGACTCACAATGTTTGGTCCGATACGGGAGTTTCACCCTATAAGCGCCTACGAGAGAGAAGTGGATGACGGTGAAGCTGGGTCACACCCTGGAGAGCAATATTTGACATCCAAAGCACACAACACGCCTATACTATCATGGTATGGCACCCCCTACCTTGTGTTGGGATTACGGATGGCAATGGGGCCCCGAAACCCGCAAACCCGACGGGTACCCGCCTTAAATGGGGAGGGTTTGGTAAAATGTTCGACCTGCCAGGTCTAATGGGGCGGGTATGGGGGTGGCAAACCCGTACCCGCATACCCGCAGACCCGCTCTAAGTCCTAATCATATCCCTAACAATGCTATACATAACCACATTTCCATGAGCTAAGGACCACAAACCTCACACATCACATGGACGCGTTGGAATCTGGAGTCCCGGAGACAACAAACGTACACACGTGTCTATTCCCACCAACCTCATCCCAATATTTCATTATTTTATTCCCCACATGTGTCGGTGTCGCTCCTTAAATGGGTACCCGTTGGGGCCCCGAACCCGTCCGGGTCGTGGGTCTGGTAAGAAATGAGACCCTACAAGTTAAATGGGGCGGGTATGGGGGGCGCCGACCCGACCCCAAACTCGGTGGGTGCCATCCGGAGTTGGGATCCAGACACTCCGTAGCCCCCCTCCCGGTGAAACCCTACCCGATGGAGAAATACCGGACTTATACGGAAACACGCGGTAACGGCGTCGAAAGGGGGTAGAAATGTGGAACTATTTGCTTGGTTGTGCTAGGATAGCCCATAGGAACACAAAACAAAAAGGTAGAACCCACCTCTTCGGACGATTCACAATGTTTCCACCTCATATTCTTTGAAATCTCTACTCCTGTATTCGAGGAATCTCATTAGTGATGGCTTTCGTTCTAATGTTTACAAATCCTATTTATATTTTTCCTAGACTTGTATTAGACCTATATAATGCAATTCTGAAGCCTGAAAATTTATTGGATGAATATTCGTATTATTTATTTTCTTTTGAATAATAATGGTTTTAATCGAAAATCGTAAATAAAACAAGTTTAAAACATCAAAATGAAAAAATAACTTTGGATCTTTCTTAGTCACACCAAAATGAAGCTTTGGTGAGATTTTGACCTTATTTGAGTTCCAAAGGTTTGAAACTCATCTCATTTTCTTGAACTCTCTACTAGTCTCTTCAAGATATCACATGTTACACAAGGCTTTTTCGTTCCATTCTTTATAAGACAGGTTTATATTTTTTTTCTCGTTACTATATGACATAACACTACTATGTGCGTCGGCTTTATATTTTTTTGATTTTTGTTGAATTATGTATGCTCATTTCAAGCTTGGTCAACCCTCTGTTTGACCAGCCGAAAAGCTTCTAGAAGGAAACACAGAGATTCAACCTGGGTTGTTGGATCGACGCCTTCTAGAAGGAATCGTGCATCGGACGGATGCGCTCGCAGCCACAGTGATCCGCGAGACGCTCGTTCTGCGCTCTGATTGGTTGGTCCATTGGCCACAGAGATCGATGGTTTCTATCTGTTCTACATATGATTTCTTTGATGTTAAGTATTAAACCATGTTATTTAAATAAAAAAATATAAAAATAGAAGAATTATTCAAAACATAACGAAACTTTAGATTTACTAGAGCGATGATTTTTATCTGTTCAAAACATAATGAAGCACAAATGGGGGTATTTACCCTAGCTTCGGACCTCATTTGAACCACATTTCTCATGAGAATAGATCGATGGTTTCAAATGAGCATAAATAATTCAAAAAAATCAAAATGACATGAATCCAACGCACCATATTGTTATATGCAATATAGTTGCTCCTCAAATTTATTTGAATAATTTTGACAAGGTCAAATTTTTCATGAAATTTCAAACGGGGGTGTTTACCCTAGCTTCGGACCTCATTTGAAGCACATTTCTCATGAGAATAGAGCGATGGTTTCAAATGAGCATAAATAATTCAAAAAAATCAAAATGACATGAATCCAACGCACCTTGTTGTTATATGCGATATAGTTGCTCCTCAAATTTATTTGAATAGTTTTGACAAGGTCAAATTTTTCATGAAATTTCAAACGGGGGTGTCTACCCTAGCTTGAGACCTCATTTTAAGCACATTTTCCTAAAATTTTGAAACGACTTGGTTCAACATCATCCAACATTATTCAAACATCATCCAAACTATGTTCTAACTTAGATACATCACCAGTCAACATAAATACAACATTATTCAACGGAAATACAACACCAACTTAGTCTAAATAGCGTCGGGGCTTCTTTGTGATCCTTGGCTGTTTTGGTGGCACTTTGCTCCTTGTGCTCATCTTGCTCACAGCTTCTGGTCTTCTCCTCTTCGTAGTCGGTACCTTGGCCTTCTTCTTTGAAACTACACCAGATCTGTACAAAACATAAAGGATCATGATAAATAAATAAAATGAAAAATGAAAACTGGTGAGATCATGGCAGGATTTACATACCCATCTAAGCTTGTAACTGGTGAGATCATGGCAGACTCATCCAATGGAGCATTCAATGAAACTTGTGAGACCATGGCAGAATCATCCAATGGAGAATCCAATGAAACTTGTGCGACCATGGCAGAATCATCCAATGGAGCATCCAATGAAACTGGTGAGATCATGTCAGAATCATCGACTGGAGCATCCAGCGGATCATCAGCTGGAGCATCTAGAGCATCTGCTGGAGCAACTGGAGCATCTGCTGGAGCACCTGGAGCATCAGCTGAATCATCAGCTGGATCATCAGCTGGAGCATCCAGCGGATCATCAGCTGGAGCATCTGGATCATCGAATGGAGCATATGGAACATCATGAACTTGATCATCATTTGAATAACCAGTTGGATCATGTACTTGATCATCATTTTGATCTGGAGCATCACCTGAATCACTTGACTGCTGATCATCATTTTCAAATGTTTCATCCGGCTGGTGATCATCATTTTCAAATGCTGCATCCGGCTGCTGACCATCATTTTCATCAGGCATACTCTCTCCAAACCCTGGATCTACTGCGTTATCACAATATTTGCCGAAATGACCAGTCCCACCACACCTTGTGCACTTACGCACCCTCGCTCCAACTCCACCTTCACTGCGACGTCGGTGTCGACTCTTCCTCGGTCTACCTGCAGCTCTCTTCAGAACCGGAGCACAAAGTTTGAATCCAGGGTCCAATCTATCCCATTGTTGTTTTCCCTCCAAAGCAGGCAAGGCATGTGCATATGTGGCTCTGAACATTGCTACAGAGTAGTAATCATGGACATACTGTTGTATATCCCCTGCTGGACCTGTCAGAGAAGTGATGAAAAACAAGGCATGAATGCATGGCAAACCAGTTATCTGCCATTGCCTACAACTGCAAGTTTTCTCTTCTAAATCCACTGGATATCTCCATTCTTTGTAACTTTTATCAAAGAATGATACCTCTGATTTGGTATCCGAGATAAATCTCATGTTCATATTCAAGCCCTCTGTTTTTTTCTTCAACACCTTCATCACAGCCGGGATAATAACGTGGCCCATGAATTTTGCATTAGCTATTTCAAGACGGAAATGAAATTTCTCGGCGTATTCTATCCTTATCCTGTCAAGCAAATCCGCCAAATAAAGATCCTTTAGTCTCCGGATCGTTGAGTTGAAAGATTCTGCAAGATTATTGTGCACATAGTCAACTTTGCTCACTTCACTGAATTGGCTTCTAGCCCATAACTTCGAGTGGTGTGTTTCCAAGTATTCCTTCACTTTCTCATTTGTGTACAACTGCCTCATGTGGTAGTTGTGCTTCCTCACACTGCAAGTCAAAGATGCAGACCATAAATTCTCGGTAAAAAACTTTCCTTTGAATTTCTTCAAAAAAATTGCAGCAAGGTGACGCATGCATTCCCTGTGCTCTACTCCTGGGAGCACATTATCCACGGCCACTTCTAAACCTTTGCATGCATCTGTGTGGATTACCAATCCATTGGGATGTCCAATAGCCTGGCGCAGATTCTGCAAAAACCATGTCCAGCTCTCCTCGAACTCTGTCTCCAGCACACCGTAGGCAACTGGAAAAACAAAACTGTGTGCATCAACTGCACAAGCTGCTACTAGCTGGCCTTTAAACCTCCATGTGAGAAAAGTAGCATCAAATAGCCAAATAAGGCCTGCAGCCTACCAAAAAAACCATTTTGCAAGCTTGAAAGCACACAAAAACCATCCTAAAGCATTGCTTGGTCCTTGTCACTTTCTTCAATGTGTAATCCACGGCGTGGTGATCAATTTCAACAACACTGCCTGGGCTTGTCCTCTCTACTTCAGCTTTGAATGAATACAACAACTGAAAACTTTCATTCCAGTTACCATGGATAGATTCCAATGCTTTGGTTTTACCACTGAACACCCTCATGTATGGTAATTAAATCTATCTTGAACTTGTCTTTCATGTTTTTCTGCAATTTCTTTGCACTCACTTGATGGTTTTCTGCCACCCATTTTTTTACTTTATCCGCCACCCATCTTGACTTGGCTCTGCTGATTGTTTGCTTCCTAAGGGTTGATTCTCCGCATGTGTGGGGAAAAGGGTTCACTTTTACCTGAACATTGGTGCTGCCACGCATTTTAGATGCGTGCATCCTCCATTGACAATCTTCAGACACACAGCGCACGGTGTAGCGTCTTTTATCGCTCTTCTCAACTTTAAAGGCACGTTCTACCTTCATGCAGTACGTCACAAGTGCATTTCTACACTCAGCCATGGAAGAAAAAATGCATCCTTCTGCCATAAGAGGGTTCGCAGGGTTCCATTCAACAGGTGTTCGGTCTTCCTCTTCTTCATCGCCATTGTCAGACTCATATTGGATTTCAGCCCGAGGCGTCGGTCTTAAATTCCGAATAACATCAGGATATAGCCTCTCTTCATCATCCGCAGAAATGCAGGCATCCTCCTCCACTTCAACATGAACCCTTCTCCCAGTGCCCACACTTGTCGAGCCACCACGTCGAGTTGGTTTTGAACTGTTCTGGCTGGAGTTGACAGTACGACGTGATGGTCCTGCCACGGAAGATGAACCCGCCACCGTCTGTCCAACTGCCGACACAATCACATCATTTTGCAGCTTCACATGAAAATTCTCTGCCTCCTTATGCTTAGCAAACATGGTAGCGATCTCTTCATCATTACTAATTTGGATCCAATCTTTTCCCCCATCAAAGTATCTAAATTCCACTTCATCATGCAAACCCCAAGGATATGGGCTGCAAATTATCTCCCCAAATTGTCTGAAACTCCAGTTACAATCCATTGGGACCAAATAACTGAAACCTCCTTGGTATTTTCTTACTGCATCGACGGTGTAGAGCTCCCTTCTAACGTTCATCAAGAAAGCAAACCGCAACTCCATCCTAACCCACAAAAACAGAGACGCAATCAGATGCAAATCAATGGCATCCCATGTCTAATCGACAATTCAAAGCTCAGTACTTACCCAATGGGAACCCAATCGTGGACGCGGCGTGTCTCCGGCCCTATGGCGCGGCCGCTCTCCATTTCATTCGCCCAATCCATTTCGTCGAGCAGGTGGCGGGCAGAGTGGTGGAACGAGCGCCCCACCAGCGGCGTCACAGGACGGCCCCGGCGGTGAAGCAGGTGGCCACGCGGAACGGCCGCGGCGGTGCAGGTGGTGCAGGTGGTGCTGGTGGCGCAAATGCGTGCTGCTGGCTGCAACACAGGTGGCGGTGGGGCGCTGGCTGAGGAAGGTGGCGGTGGAGCAGGTGGTGGTGGTGCCGCATGTGCTCGTGGCGCAGCAGGGGGTGGTGCGGAGGTGGCGGCGGCGAGAGCGGCAGCGCACGACGGCGTGGCAACTAAATTGGGCGGCAGCGCACGACGGTGGTGGCGGGAAGCTCGGGTGTGGACTATTCAGATTAGTCAACTAACTGCGCGGTCCCACCTGTAAGCTCCGGACGGTTTCAACGAGCTGGCAGTCCCACGCGGACCCACTTCGCGAAACGGAGTCTGACTCCTCCGGGCCCACTTCGCCTAACGGATTCGACTCCAAACTTACCGTTCCAGTCTCTCCATAGTAGTTGCGCACAGACTAGGGGCAAAACTGAGATCGATTCCGTGCTAGGGGTAAAACTGAGTACAAGTGAACCGCTGTAGGCAATTTGATAAAAAAAAAGGTCTTTTTTATATATAAGCTAGTACACCGACCCGGCTAGGTGAACCAATAGTTTTTTTTTAACAGAGGGGGACGTGATAGACTTGCTTGTACCCGATAAATATTATACCTACCTTTTTCATCTTTTAATCTCAACCGTCGCAACTAAAATCAATGCGTTATATATTTATAGCCTATGTGGATCAACCTGGTGGCTCCGTTAAACACCCGTATATTGCTTTTAGTATATAACTAGTGGTTAGGCACGTGTGACGCACGATCCCCGAATCTATATTTGTACTTCACATAAGCATACAATACTTTTGTGTTTTGAAATATTACATTAAGAAACATTGCTATTTGGCAATAATCTCATTTAATTAAATGGCTTATACATTGCAGTTAAAATTTCGTTCGAGAATCTTCAACAAAAACAATTTTAGGAATTCATTCAAAATAATACGTTTTTGTTTCTTATATTCAATTTAGTAGATGAAACTAAATTTAATACAGAAAGCACACAAGTTGTTGCTTCCTTCTTTGGACGTTGTTTCAACATCTAATCTCTTTTCATCCGTTGACAGGTCTCGTTTTTTTCCGTGATCTTCATGCATGTCTTTCCGGTGATTTATGACTTCCCAAGATGACGAAATCTTCATCTACTTTGAATCCCAAGAACATGCATAACACCTCTGACACATTTTAGCTAAGCACTGCTTGCCAAGTTCTCTTATTCGAGAGTTGGTTTATGCGATTCAATTATTCTTGTATGGAGTTAATGGTTTTGGTAAAGAATGGATTAACCCCCATAAAGACTACTTATATCATTCACTCTTGATGCGTTGAATAGGCGAATAAATATGTGAATTGTGCTCCTATCTAAGTAGAGGCGAGTTTATATTTTGAGACGTCTACTTCTATCTTTGTTTACCCAGAGTCTTCTGAAACTTCTTATCTTCTATAATCCGAGTATGTCTCCTTCTTCTTTCTGAAAACCTTTGGGCACGGTTCCTATGAGGGCTGTGCATGTTGTTTTGTTTGCTCGTCTGAAATACTCCACTAACGATGTTAGCCACACGAAGTGTCTCCTTTATCACCTGCAGAAATAGAATCCATTGTTATGGTGTGAAATACCACTATAAAAATATTATTCTCGGGAAATGTTGTGGCATTGTGTTATTGGAATGATTAGTGGCGTATTCAGATGAGAAAACTACTCTTATCTAGTTATCGTGCACGTGCAATACACCATTTTAAACTATGTCCCATCTAATGGGGCACAGGTCGAGCAATGATGTACAGGCGCGAAAACGCATGGGTCAGCGCATGAAGGCCGGGAAGCGGAGAGGAGCTCGTGTGTCATCGGCCGCGGGAACGATGGTGACGGTGCACCGTAGGCAGGGCGACGCAGACGCTAGAATGACACCGGCGGCGGCACAAGTGTAGCGTCAGTGGCGCAGACGCAGGGAAGCGGTGGATCATCGCATTCCTAGTCGAGTTCAGATAAGAAAAAATATGATGAAAAAATTCTGAAACTATTTTTTATTGGTCAGCCATTGAACCAGGAAACCCCTATAAAAGTTTCCACTATTTTATGTTGAATTTTAAAGCTCTGAATAATCAAAATCGTCTCTACTATTCGTCGGTTCCGCCAAATTCGGCCACCATGCCCTATCCCAAGATGTCTCCCCTCGCCTCGTCTTTGTGCTTTGACCATGCCGCCATTGACCATGGTATCACCCACACGCCTCAGCGGACAACCCAAACTCATCATATTCGTCCCGACATGGTTCTTCTTTTCAACTCCTTGATCTCTCTCGTTCTCCCTTTGATTGGAATTTTTCTAGATTTTCTTCGGGAATCGCGCCTAGTGTATAGGGGGGGGGGGGACATTGTGAGCACCGACACCTGGGAAGATAAGGATAATCGCGTGATGGGGAGGGCGGCAGGCTTTGCATCGACTTGACGCCACGCGTGTCACGGATGAACTTCCTTCTCATTTTAGAATGTATGTGGACAAAATAAGTCTAGATTCACTCATTTTTGAATGTACGTCGACAATATAGAAATACCTTACAAAAATGAATGGAGGGAGTACTTGAAATTTTATTTGAACAATATGCACATGCAAACTCGCGAAGAAATAATGCGTATAACTTTTTTTATGTAGGAAATTGATCCACGAAATAGGCCAGCTGTGTTCATTGTGCTTTTTGTTACTGACCTGGACACGCACGAGTAAGAACGACCGTTTTCTAACTTAATCCCGATAGGAACATGTCTTGTACATGGCTAGGGTGGTTTTCTTTTTTTTTCTCGTACGTGGCCGTAGATGGCTAGGGTGGCTTTCCTTTTTTGTCTCGTACCTGGCTGGGAGATTTTCCGTTTCTTGCTTTGACATGCGTCTTGTACGTGACCACTAAGGACACCTTTTTTTTTTTTACATTAGATCATGTGAAGAGAAGGATACGTGGGTTTTTCATGTTGGGTTCAACTCAATATAGATGGCTAGGGTGGCTTTCCTTTTTTGTCTTGTACCTGGCCGGGAGATTTTCCTTTTCTTGCTTTGACATGGTATACATCTTGTACGTGACCATTAAGGACAATTTTTTTTACATTGGATTATGTGAAGAGAAAGATACGTGGGTTTTTCATGTTGGGTTCAACTCAACATTGGGTCAATCCGAGTCATTGACTGGAGATCAACATTCCATGGTTTTGATCAAAGGTGATTCGACCACGTACGTGATAATACTTACTATATATAAAGGTAGAACTCTTTCTCGCAACGGCAGTGACTGAGGCACTGTTCATACAATTTTTTTATTAAAGTCTCTCACTGACACAGTGGTCTAGCACATGCTTTTTCCTAGCTACGGAAGCAAGATGTGCACTATCTCACCGACTGCTCCAATAAAAAATGAACACGTCGGCCAACTCTGGACCCACCATTCTCTCTCCTCCCTTGACTTCCCAGTAAAAAAATCCAACCGGTCAACAGGCCCATCGCCTACGGGCTCTAGCCGGTCAAGTCCCTACTGCCACACGTTCAACCAAAAAACTTAGCATGGTCGCCTAATCTGAAGAAAAAAAAAATTACCACGAATGTAGAAATTCAATTCTGCACCCGAGGCTCACATGTTCCCGTTAAGTTTAAATAAATTGAAAATAGAAAAAATAAAAATAAAAAACAGAAAAAAATGTATAAGTGTTTTACATCAGTGTCAAATCCTTAAAAAATGTCATTTAGGTTTTAAAAATCTCAAAAAATAGAAAAATAATTGAAAATTCTGAAAAGAACGGAAGTAAACATTTATAGGTGTTTTACATCAGCGTCAAATTTCGAAAAGAAATAGGAGGATTTTACTGTGCATCCTACTAAACAACTTATAGGGTGCGGTATTAAGCCAAAGGACAACTTGGTAATTTCCTTTAGAGACAAATTATCCTATATATCGTTGATTTCAGATTTAATTCTAACAGTCGTGGAAATAAATAAATAAAGGTCATAAGCCGGCGGCAGAGGCCGTAACATTCACATGCTCGAAGCTCTGTCCTATGCAGTTCACGAATGAGGAGAGCGAAGTAAAACGCCGATGGCACCCGTGCTATCAAGCCCCTCCGTGTGCGTTGTTACAGTTTTGTGTTGACACTTAAATTCTCCCGAATCTTCTCCCTATCTCTAACTCTCTCCATATCATATTTCCTCTGTCACCACAGCCTCCTCTGGTCGCGATGCGCCACGGCGCAGCCTCGCGTGTCCTTCATCCTCGACGCCGGCGCGCGGATGCTCGGCGCCGGCGGTGGTATGGACGCGTCGGCGCGAGGACTAAGGGCGACAAGGCAACTAACGATCTCTTACTCATCTAGGCATGTACTCATCCTGCCGTTGTTTCCTCTGCCCGCCTTTCTTTATCAGTCGTTGCCGCTTGTGTCTTGGTGCAGCTATCTACATATTTGGGTTGTTATTAAAGTTTTTTTTTTTGAAATATAAATACTCACTAAACTGAGCAGCAAGCCGCCTCATTAAAAACCTCTCAGTCCCCTTAGGTACCCTGAGAGGAAAAGAGTGCGTAAGAAACTTGCTGCCCCCACAGTTACACAATTGTTACATCTTCAGCTAAGCAAGAGAGGAGAAAGTCTGGGGGATCCTCATGCCAAACAACTGACAAAGGTCCCTCAGCAAATCTAGCTAAAAGATGAGCAGCCCTATTGGCTTCTCTCGGACAATGAGAGAAAATAACTCTAGTAAAATTATGAGAAAGAAAAGCACACTCCTCAAAAATAGCCGCCGCAGGTCCAAGCGAATTCCCGCCATCATTCATTACTTGAATCACTTCCATGCTGTCGGAATTCACCTCGATTCTGTTGCATCCCACCTGTCCTGCTAGTATAAGGCCATCACGTAGCGCCATTGCCTCTGTCATCCCCACGTCAGTGGTATGGTTAATAACCCGGTTACTTGCAGCCAGAAAATGCCCGTGGTCACTTCTGATGATGGCACCTACGCTTCCGCTCCCTGTATCACAATCAAAGCCAGCATCTACGTTAAGTTTAACAAAATTAGAGAACGGTTTAGTCCATCCGTGGCGCTGGGTAGCGGGTTTCTTTGCTCTAGCCCTAGTGTAGTTCAAAGATAGAGTTGTTATCGCATGTGCCGTACGGATTGGCGATTGAACCACCTCCCCGTGCGTAGCTTTCCTCCTCTCCCACCATATGTACCACACTGCCACTGCCACGAGATCTTTCAAGTCAACTTCATCAGCTCGTGGGGCTTTACCCCTACCATCACGGAGGAGGACCTCAAGAACGGAGCACCCCTCGACCTCCACATTGCAAGCATTATCAATAGTCTCGGTCAGGCCAAGGTGATGCCAGATCTCCTTCACCCTAGGGCAGCCGAAAAGAGCATGTCTTATGCTCTCACACTCCAAATTACACAGAGAGCATTGCCCAGATGGGATCATATGTCTGTTCGCCAACACGCCATTGCAAGGGATCGCTCCAAGGAGGGTCCTCCAGCAGTGTATTTTAACCTTCGCCGGTACATGTAGAGACCATAGGGATTTCCAAATATAACCATATGACGATGTACCGAACGGTGTAAGTCTACGCAGTTTCTCACCATGTTGGCGCTCCCATTCCATGTGATAGCAGGAGCGAACCGAGAAAACACCATTTTTTGAGTGGTGCCACCCGATAAAATCATCAACCCGGCCAACCGAAAGTGGTATTTGTAGAATTCTGTGGACATCCACCTCCCAAAACAAGTCTCTGATAAGGACCTCGTCCCATTGCCCAGTTTGCACATCAATGAGTTCCGAAACTTTGGAAATAACAATGTTACCTCTCCTCGTGATGATCCGGCGATTAGATCCCCCCGGGATCCACGGATCAGTCCACAGGTTGATCTCCGAGCCATCACCCACTCTCCAAATATGACCTCTTTTGAAAGTTTGAATGCCCGCCCATATACTTTGCCACGTATAGGAGCTACCCTTCTTAAGCTGACAGTTTAGAATATCACCATCGGGATAATACTTTGCTCGAAGGATCAAAGCACACAATGAATTTGGTTCCGAAACTAGGCGCCAACATTGCTTTGCCAACATTGCAAGATTGAAGCATTGTAAATCCCTAAAACCCATACCACCTTGTCTTTTGGGAACACACATCTTCCACCACGCAAACCAATGCATATGTTTTTGTTGGTCTTCATCTCCCCACCAGAACTGGGACATTGCAGATATAATCCCTTTGACGATCTGTTTGGGTAGCTTAAAGACTGACATAGCGTATGCAGGGATAGCCTGGATCACCGCCTTTAACAGTACTTCCTTTCCACCAAAAGATAAATTCTTCTCCTTCCAACCACTAAGCAATTTGCACACCCGATCAATGAGATGTTGAAAGCAATCTGTTCTGTCTACTCCGATCAGCGGAGGTAGCCCCAGGTATTTATCAGTAATAGCTTCAGACATAATGTTGAGAATTGTGCAGACCTCCACTCTCATATTTACCTCCGTGCACGGGCTAAAGAAAATTGTTGATTTTGCTTCACTAACCATTTGCCCCGAAGCAGCACAGTAATCATCTAGCACTCTCCTCAAGCCTGAGGCATTTGATCCATCCGCTCTCATAAGGATGAGAGAGTCATCAACAAACAATAAGTGGGACACGGCTGGGGCACCCCTGCACACTTGGACCCCAACAATATTCCCAGCACTCTCTTCAAATTTCAGTAGGCTCGTTAATCCCTCGGCACAAAGGAGAAACAAATATGGTGAGAGGGGGTCCCCCTGTCGGAGTCCCCTAGATGGAATAAAATAATCTGAAAACTCGTTATTAAAGCGTACTTGATACCTGACCGAGGAGACACAAGCCATGATAAGCGAGACCCACTCTGTAGCAAATCCCAAACGGAGGAGAATCTTTTCCAGGAAGCACCACTCCACCCTGTCATATGCCTTGTGCATATCTAATTTCACCGCACAAGTGCCATACTTACCGGTCCTTTTCTTTTTTATCGAGTGATAGGATAGGCCACAGAAGTTATCCGTAATTAATCTTCCGGGAACAAAAGCACTTTGTGTAGGGGAAATAATCTCAGGCAGGAGATACTTGAGTCTATTAGCGAGTAATTTGGAGATCACCTTGTACACAACGTTGCATAGGCTTATAGGACGGAACTGAGTAATATTTTCTGGACACTCCACCTTCGGAATTAGAACAATAGTGGTGTTGTTCCACCCCTCCGGTATAGTTCTGGAATTAAGTGCATGTAATACCTCGTCCGTCAGATCCTCCCCAATAATGTGCCAAAACCGTTTGTAGAAAACGGCGTGTAAGCCATCGGGTCCGGGAGCCTTTAAGTCACCAATGTTAAAAAGCGCCTTCTTTACCTCATCCCTTGAGTACGGAGCTGTTAGGGTATCATTCATAGCATCGGAGACACAGGCATCACCTTATTAATCACATCCTGCCTTGTGGTATGAACCTCCGAGCTGAATAGGAGATGGAAATAATTGGACGCAAGATTTTTTAAGCTGGGTCGGGTCTTCTTCCAGCTCACCGCTAGCATTCCTCAATGATCTAATATAATTCTTCTCCGCCGAGCCGAAGCGCACCGGTGGAAAAAAGCCGTGTTCTGATCCCCGTGATGTAGCCAGTTGACACGGCCCCTCTGCACCCAATATAGCTCCTCCTGTTCCAGTAAATCCTCTATTTGTAACTGTATCTCTCGCTGTCATGCACACGCATCATCTGTAAGGGGTCCAGTCAACACATTGTTGAGCTCCTTTTGGAGGGCACGGAGCCGGTGGCGAGGCCCCCTCAGAACCGATCTGTCCCACGCATGCAGGCGACGTGGACCTCCCCTCGTGTGCTCACTCAAAGATTCCTGAGCATGTAACAACTTAGCTCGCTCCCAAGCTGATTGTATGATTGTCTCGATGGAGTTCTCACTAACCAGCGCGCCTCGAATTTTAATTCTTTTTGTTTAGACGCCAAGAGAAGCCCCGAGTCAAACTCCGTATTGATGAGAATCGGACGATGGTCCGATTTCCCGTATTCCGTTTATTACTGCTGCTAGAGGAAACATCGTACTCCATCTTGGATCAAACTGCACGGTCTAGTCGTTCTCTCATCTTCCCTCCTCCAGGTAAAGATATCACCTCTGTACCCCATGTCCTCCAAGTTGCATTCAGAGAGCACATCTCGGAAGCCTTGCATACACCGTTGAGGTCTGCTTGCTCCCCCTTCCTTCTCATGCGATGAAAGGATCTCGTTGAAGTCCCCCGCCAAAAGCCATGGGAGATCAACCGCCGAATGTAAGCTCCGAATATATTCCCAAGTCAAATGTTTTCTATCCCCGCTAGGTTCGCCATATAAGCCAGTAAACCCATCCCATTCCACTGTTCTCAGATATGCGAAGATCAATAAAAATTGGGGTTCACCTCCATCGAAGATATAGTGATGTCATTGTTCCATAACATTACCAGACCTCCACTACGTCCGTCACTAACCGAAACAGCCATCTTGTCAAAACCCAACCTTCTACGAAGAGTTTCTGCCTTAACATTACACAGGTGTGCTTCAGACAGAAAGAGCACATCTGGATGCAAACGCGCCTGGAGTTTCCAGGAGCGCACGAACTGCCGAGGTCTTACGCATCCTCGGCAGTTCCAACATATGAGAATCATTGCTCCCGGCGGCGCCCGTCGAACGAGCCCGCCGATGAATTCGAAAGTGTTTGATTATTCTCACTGTCCCCCTTATGCCTCTTGTGTGAATCCGAAGAGGAGTTACCTTGACTCTGGTCCCCCACCTGACCTCCACGAGTAGTGGGTTTAACGACCACCAGTGCTCGATCATCGGTGTCATATTGGATATAATTGAGGCGCTTACGAGCAGATTTCTCCGCTTCTGACATGATGATGTCCGCTTTCTTGATTGGGCTAGATGCAGTATCCGCGATTTCTTGGTTCTCCAATTCAGTTTCCTTCCTCTCTGTATCCCGCTCTGGGTGGACTCGCCAATCAAACCCCGGAGCTCCTCGACCACGACCCCTACCAGAGGGCTCGCGCCAACCCCCTGTTCTTCCACGCCAGCATCCCTTGAGCCCGAACTCTGCCTGCGTCCCTGCCATGTGTCCCACTCAGCCTTAAGCCAATCTCCCCACTTCAGCGTAGAGATATCATGCTCACCCGAGCCACACTCAGTATACATGTGGCCAAGCAATCCGCAGGCACCACAAAATTTAGGGAACTTCTCAAATTTGATTGCATAGAACTCCCTCTGTCCTGCTCTGGAAACTGATACAAAACGAGCTAGGGTTTTTCGGACATCCAACTTCACACGAACCCTGACGAAATTCCCGATACCAGACAATTCAGACTCCACTTTTAAGACCTTACCGAGTTTCTTTTCAGCCAAATTGGTGATCAGACTAATGGATTTCCTATACCCCGGTGGGAGATTATGGATTTGAATCCAAACGGCAATGAAATTTAACTCCACTGATTGGACAGAAGCCAATCCATCATATGGTTCAATGACCACCGCATGCTGTCGGAATAGCCACGGCCCTCCTTCCGTGATCTTGATCCAATCGCCTAGGCAGTAGCACTGAACCGTAAATAGGTTTTCCTCGAGAGCAATGATTTCTACTGATTTTGCCGGGGCCCAAGCATTGAGCATATGCTGTTCGAAGGATGAACACTAAATTTTTCGTCGTGTATACCCGTGCTAGGGCTAGCCACTTCACCCCTTCTTTCGGGGCATCCTCCTCCTCCTCGAAAACAAGATCATCGAGTTCATCATCCTCCACACCGAGACGCTGCAAGAGAACATCGATTGATTCATTGGGGACTCTCGCCGATCCAGATGCCGTATATCCAGTCTTGCTCTCCTCCGAGCCGGCTTGTGCCTCCATCTTGCCCTCGCCTACAGAACTCCGTCGATCGCTTCAAAAACGCCCTCCGCCTCGCTGTATAAGAGAAGGGATGTAACGATCACCCAGAACCTTGGCCGAATCTGAGTCGAATTACCGCAGAAAAGACAAACCCTAGAAAACTAGGTCCGAAACCCTAGTCGCCTCCCTGTCGCCAGAGAGAACGAAAAGGTACGAGTTCCGCTTGGCGGCTTAGTTGTGTAGCTCATCAGTTGTTATTATTAAAGTTTGGCCTCTGATCTTCCTTCTTTCCTCCGGGTACAAATTGTTCTGTCAGCTCATGATTTGATGATTAATACAACTCATGTCAAATTCTCTGTACATTCTCCTCCCACGGGCGTGGCGTGCGCCGCGCCAAAATCTTCCTTGTATAGATAAGGTTACTAGATCTCGTCCCCTAGCTAAAAAGAGGAGATGCATGGATTGGTGGTTCTCTCGCAGCATACCAAATCTGGCTTGATCGTAGTCAGCATATCTAGCTAATCATTTTGACCTGGTGCGATCTCTAAACAAACCCGAATACTTAAGACCACAGCTCACTACAGAAATCTGTCCATACGCCGACGTCCGGAAGCCGTCGGCACATCGGCGTATGCTCGCGTAGGCACAGCTCAAATGCCCGTCGGCACAAAGAAATGTCGTCGGCACAGCGCCCAAGTGGGTCCCACCTGGCTCTGACAGGCATAAAACTACGCCGACGGCTTGGCCGTCGGCACACGAGGACACGTGGCATGCCCTGGCGTGCTCTGGGGAGAGGTTTTGTGGACAGCCCTCTTTGTTCCTTTTTTCTTTATGATAATCGAGCAGTTTTGATCAAAGGTGATCAAAACTTGTTTCATTGTCCACACGGCATCGCGGGGAAATCATGCAATTTTCTCACCTTGGAGACTATAGACACATAAAAGGTGAACCAAATCCCCTCCACTAACAATCCAGCTAGCTACACCACCCGACTGTGCGTCGGTCGTCCCAGTTTCCAACTTTTTTTCTAATAGAAAAAGAAAGTAGAATCGTATCGGCTTGCCATTTCCCGTTGGTTGAAACGAATTTGTCGCTGGTTCGTAGTTTTTTAGAGAAAGAGCACACCATTTGCACCGTGAATACGGAAAATATAACTTTTTTTTTTGTACAATGGAGCGTCCCCGTAGGGACCCGAACCTTCTGGATTAATATCGCTGGATGGACCAGAAATTACAAGGAACCCCATAAGAAATAAAAATTACACATAGGTCCCAGGCATTTGTAAGGAAGACCTTGACAAGAAATAAGAAAACGCGATCAGGTCCGCCTTCTTCTCCAGCGAGGAGCAGAGAGAGCCGAGCTCTGCAACCATGGACAGCAACGGGGACGTGGCCACTTGTCCCTGCCCTGGCGACAACCTCAGTAGCATGGCTCTTGGAGGGCCTCCCACAGGAGGTTGATCCTTGCCGAAATCTATCAACGGCATTGCAGGCGTCTTCATGGCCATAGATGTCAGCCGAACTTCGTTGTTCGCTGATGATATGCTCCAAAGATCGGTTCTGGAACTCCGAAACCTCTCCCAATCCGCAGTAGCCCACCCATCCTTCCCATTCTGAACCACCACCATGGCAATCGCAGAGTGGATAACAAGAGTAGGCCACAGATGATCGGAATCGGCGAAGACCCGTACGCATCGAGGCGAAGAAACCAACTCACCATTGACCCCAAGGCTCCTGCCACGGACCGGGGAAGGCGAGCGAAGATGATGCCGATGAATACGGACCTGAGGGGCGGAATTTATTGGGCAGCGGCTGATTCCCACCTTCCCCTTCCTCCTCCATGGAGCAGAGGGAGAAGCAGACCTCTACCACGCTGACGAGGATCCCGCAACAACGCCGGTGTAGCTGTCAACACGGACCTTATTCATGGAGATGTCCACCACTTCACCCGTCGCTAGCGTCGCTGGAAGCCACTCCAGCTCTGCAGCAACAAGAACAAGCTTCGGGAGACCTTGGCCATGGCCGCCGACGGCCAAGGTACTACTCCTCAACGCCACCAGGGGCCACAAACAAAGAAAATCAACTAACCTAAACCTAAATCTACAACCGGCGCCGTCACCTCGCCATCTCCCTTCGGCAACGCCGGCGAGATCGGCTCGGATCCAGCCCGGGTCAACGCTAGCACAGGGGACTCTCAAAACAGCAAGGGGGGACGCTCTATATTATTTCCCCGGAAAATATAACTTAGCTTTAATGCATAAGGAATCAGGCATTTTAAATACAATGCACTTTTATGGAATATGGATGATTTCATTATGAAACTGAAACACAATTAATACACGCTAACTGGGCGTCCTCAAACTTATTATATACTACTCCCTCCGTTCCATAAGGTAAGCCTTTTTGAAAAGCTAATTTAGCTTGCTAGAAAGGCTTACATTATGGAACGGAGGTAGTACAACTTTATCAAGAAGCAGACGATAGACATATTAGATGCAGGGATGTATCAAGCAGATAAACTTATTCTCCTGATTAAACCAAGTAGTCTGACAAAGAGGGACTGGTGATTTCAAACTTACTTATATTGATGCATTTCTAAGGAGAATACCTTTTCTTGATCGATCAGTACTTATTCACATGCCATAAGCTCTGTGCATCCATGCTGAATCATTGTAGAAAAGCAAAAAATAAGAACCTAATGAATGAGAAGGGGGAAGAAATGAAGGGAGATGTCTCAATTTGCAGATCCGTGGAGAGAGCAGGCTCAGAAATTCGACCAACATCCATATCATTTGAGGCGAACATGATATATCGGAGACAGCAGGAACCTGTGGGAAGGTAAGGGAAAAAATAAGCACACGCAAATATTAAAAAAAGACTGTGTGGAAATGTACCCGGCCATGTAGATATAAATCTCTGGTATATCTTCGTTTATATACCCCATATGCTTCTCTTCTAGTTAGTCCCTTATCTATGAATATTTTAGACGAAACCATAGGGAATATGAGGATGTTGAACTATTATTTAATATAATCTCATCTTTGAGAATCTCAATGGGGACGCTTTACCTGCTCTGTACCTTTGGACCTCAGCAGGCATAGTGTTTGTAATTTTTTTTGGACACTTGGTCTTCGAGGAACTAATAAAAAATCTGTAGAAAGATTTATGTGATGGATGATCAAGAATGATTCCACTCGATCCATTAAAATGTTGCTTCTTTTCCTTTTGATACATAACCTCAAACCCTCATAATCTCATTTTTTATAACGGGAAGTATATTCATATCGGAAAGATATCAGGTACACCCAGCATCTGCAACATCTCAATATCAAGAGCAAGTCGAGACATTGAGGATGCACATAGCCAAAATAAAAATAAAAAGAGATAAAAGAAAAAAAAAACATACATGACCCTTAGGTGTCACAAACAGAGCAAAGGCACACAACAGGAACACCATCGACCACTACCCTGGGCAACACATCAGTTATGAGAAAGGTTCTTCTAAAACAACACCTTCAGAAAGGACTGTCATTGTTGCCTGATCCAACCATAAAAGATCAGATCATGTGTTTTTACCCCGAAGAATAGGTCTCCGAGAACTCTACGCAATGTCTTCAACAAGCTAGCGGTGGCTATCCTCCGCCATTGCCAGGTACAACCAACAAAGGTTAGACCAAGGGTTTTCACCCCGGAGTCCAAACCCGGTACTCAAGTAGCACCGCCAAATCTCAATCACTATGATATGCTGCCTCCACTTGCCAAGCCTCCACCTTCCAAACTTCTAGCCATTTGCATGATCCTGACTTGAACATGGTCACGTAACTTGATAACCATGTCGGTATGAGCGTGTCGGCCAGCGACAAGAGACACTCGAGTAACGCCAACCGCCCTTGACCGATCTGATGAGGAACTCACTTCCGAGATCCTTTGCGTCATTTTCCAGGTGTTGTGGCTCTACACCCAGGTCATCTCTGTTTCCTCGCGGTCAGGATCCCTAGAGCCGTCCCCGGTGCCATGTGCTGCCTGAATCTGAAGATCAATAGGCAACAAACTGGCACATCGAGAGGCACAATCTGCGGACTCGGCTAAGAGCCGCTTCAGGTCTGACTGCTGCGAACAGGTCGCCAATATGCAAACGAGCAGCGCATCACGCCACCACAATCACGGCCGTCACCATGGCTTCCATCTCCACCACTTTTCCCTGACGTCCCCGCTGCATGTTGCGAAAGCTCCGATCCACCTAGCGCCCGGCCGCCGCCGCCGGCCGCTCGGGCGGCGGCGGCGAGATGAGGATCGTGAGCGCGAGGGAGCGGTGGTAGACTCGGATCGCCGCCCGTGTCGCCTGTGCGGACGACGCGGGGACCGTTTAGGTTTGATTAGCTAGTCTCATAATCTCATATACATGATAAGTATTAAATTTTAGTACTTGAGAAATACCGAAGACGCTATTATAATTATAGAGCCATGGCAACTAAGTGGGGAAGCCATGGAAACTAACTCGGATCTCGGCTTTCTAGGAACCATGACTTTTCTATCCTGCATGTACAATTTAGAGACTACATCAACTCACAAAACCCTGAACCCGTTTCTTCCCAGTTCTCCAATGAACAAAAAAAAATCCATAGTGATAATATATTGCAATGGAATAATAATAAGTTTGTTTACTATTGCTAACCAGCAGCCAACATTTAAAAATATGAGCCTGACATATTTGCAAAAATATGAACAATTCGATATGAGTATGTAATACGACTATCTAAAGCCTGGATATGTTTCATACATCTATGAATGAACAGTATGTGAAGACTTCCTCATTTTACATCCTCACTCAAAATTTTGACTATGGTTCTAAACTTCTAATCCCCTGTTTCAGCAAGATAAAGCTAATGGTTTGTACAAAAAAATCAGCAATGAATACGCTGACAGAAAAGAAACATAGGACAATTGAATCAACGAAGGAGCAGGCAATCACAAGTCAACCATCCTTCTTACAGAAGGATACGTGCACCTCGTGATGATGTAGACATTGTGAAACATCTGATGTTATCTGACTTCATGCTTCAGTGAAAAACTGAAAGGACAAAGAATATTTGAGTAAAATCTCAAGAGACCATGCAAACTAACATGGATTTTGACAACACAAGCTCTACAATAATTACCGGAAGCTAAGCACATATTATTTTCGATTTAGCGAACATCAGGTGCCATCTTCGTCTCTAAATCGTCTCTATATTTATAAGATTTACTCTGTGTAAAATGTTGCTTCCCGTTGCAATACAAAAATCAACTCCACGATTTTCATGAACAAGATATCTGGCAAGACTTTATATAAAGATTAGCAATGGTACATGTTTACAATTACAACCGAACTAACAATAAGCATGCATTGACCACGTAAACTATGCAAAAGGATTTTATACAATAATAACACCAAGAGGCCATTTTATGACTATTTGAATAGAACAAAAAGTCAAAAAAAATCTTTCGTTATTAAGTTATTAACATGTAACCAGCATTTGTATTTAGAATATGTACTCGCCAAGATTTGTATTTAGAATATGTCCAACATCATTCAGTTCAAGAGGACTGTCACTTATGACCATCAACAACATAAAACCAGTCTAAAATCCAGATTCGCTCACCATAGGGACCCTACATATTCATAGGCATACAACGGTGGCGAGCTAAGAATATAATGGGCAAGAAATTGAGTTGAATTAGTAACAGTAAGGAACAAATAAATATATTAAACAATACTATGCAACTATTAGACGTTTAATGTAGCTCACTTCTAGGAAAACATCAACTAAAATAAACCAAAATGTTATAGCGAATAGTCAAAGAGCTCACCTCGGGCATGGAAACAATGATCTGGCCGCGACCACGCCGTACATGGGTAAAATTGCATCAATGCTAAAATTGGTGACGGGGTGACCACGCTATCACAATGTAGCTCCCCGACAAATCCGGTTGGGTCCCTGTGGAGAATAGACGAAGAGGGCAAGCGGTCGAACAGTTGGTCAGCATCCTCACTAAAGACTCGAGGCCGAGGGAGGGCAATTCACGAAACGCCGGGGGCGAGCACGACCGAGCAACAAAGGAATCCACCACACCAATATATACCCGCAGCTCCTACCATAATTCATACACAAAAATTACCAATCATACTGGGACCTAGCATCGTAGAAGAAATAAACATGACCGTCATGTGCTACTTATGTACTACAAATTATACCATATTGTGCAGACAAAATTAACAAATATGCTGGACCTAGTAGCATCATAGAAGAAATAAACATGATTGGCAAGCCGTGCAAGACATAGTTGCGGTGACTCAGCACACCACTGCATGTATAGTGCACAAGTCGTTGACATCGTACTCACGGAAGGACTTATCCCTGAATATTACATTACTCAGAGTGGTACAAAAGAAATATAGCAGGTCCAAGCAAAGCTATAGGATACAAACTTTTATTACAAAATCTCGAGAATCTTTTTAATGAATCAAAGTATATCTCATGCAAATGAAACATAAGAAGAAACAAATCGTAACTCTAAACTGGAAAATAACTCAATCTCAGAACCTAATCCCCTACGGCTGATGTCAGCCCTAATCTATGGCTTTTGAGGATCTAAGTTCAGGAATGAACTCCACCTACACCTTGATAACTTCTCCTCCTCCAGCATTGCTAGTGATGATGCTTCATCGGTTAAGTAGAATAAGACTCCTCCTAACTTCACAGTCTGAGAGTTTTGTAAAATTCAAAAGGTTGCTGGAAAGGTATGCAAACTTCAACAGTTGAAGTGAACACAATGAAGTTGGAATCCTTACTTTAATGAAGTTATCAAAAGAGTTTGATTCCATCATGAACGATAAACATGCTTGTAGAGTTACAAGAAATTAAGGGGGAGCGCTAAGACATATTTCCAATGCTTTACGTGGAAGACATATAGTAGTTAGAAAATGTGTATTTTAAATTAACACGGTTAAGATTTTAAATTAACATGCCTCAGTAGTGCTGGCTTGCCGGGCCCGACCCAGATGGCCAGGTTTTGAGTAGTGGACTGCAAAGCTGTGCTGCCTCCGGTTCCATCCACCGGTCAGTTCAGCTCAGTCCATAGCGCCGGAGCATGCTCTCCGTCGGCGGCCGCCTCCACGGCGGAGCTCCCCCTTGGCAACGGCCCAGGCCACGCTCATGCCTGGCGGCGCCGCCGGCCTCCAGAGGCGGCGGCGGCGACCCCGAGTTCGTCCCCAGATTCCACCGCCCCCTTCCTGCCGCAAAATTTCCTCCTTTCTTTGAAACCAAACGTGCCTGGCTCTTGCAGGAAGGCGAGGCCCGTGCTCGTGGAGAGGTACCGGGACGGCGCCGCTAAGAGGTTTCTTCCCTTCTCTAATCCGTGCCTTTTGCTGATACACCTGACTGAATCTGCATAGAGTTCATCATCTGATCGATGTGACATGCGAGCAGGTACCTGCTGGACGGCGATTCGAAGCTGCAGGTCCAATGGGAGAAGCACGAGCCCGCGTTGAACGCCGTCGAAGAGGACGAAAAGCCCAATTCGTCGGTTCCCCGGGCAGTTCGGGATTTCGTGCTCCCGGCAGGGTTTCCAGGTGAATGCTGGCAGGCATCTCTGTCTGATTTGGTTATTGCATATAATCTGTTATGGAGTGTGAACTGTGGAGGGTTCGGATTAACAGACAAGGAAATGCAGTGAATTGAGCTGTTTTATCCTTATCGCAGTGCAGAACATAGATTGTTTTGCTTGAAATTTCTCTAGTCTACTTGTGCCAATATTAAGATTCCTGCTGTTGCTACAGATCTTGCAATTCTTATCAGTTACCGTCAAATTTAGAGCTTCATTTCAGCTATCTTGTGGTCCTGCATTGGAGGTAGCTAGCTATTATAGGGTTTTTGTGCTCCCAGCTGGGTTTCCAGGTGAATGCAGTGGACTGAGATTTGCTCTTTATCCGTTTGTGTACATTACTTCTGCACTTTGCCATGGAGTATGAACTCTGCAGGTTTCTACGAATTTAGATTTTTTTTTTCTGATCACAATGCAGCGAGTAGATTGTTTCGATTGACAGTTCTATGGGTTACTTGTGTTATTTCTTATCACTTACCGTCAAATGTAGAGCTTGGTTTCAGCTAAGATTTCTTGTTGTCCTGCAGACGGATACTGAAAGTCTGAAACCGTATGCCACTCCTCAAATCCGTAATTCTTATATATTTCAGAATCTGTTTCGGATGATTACCTGCAATACATGCTATTGCAGTTCCCGACGAACGTGACGGGGTGGATCTGTCACACATTGGTTACATCAAGCCTGCTCAAGGTATCCCATATTCTATGAGTCAAATTATTTGTGCAGAAGTAAATAGTTGTGGCAGTGACTAAAACGATGAGCTGATGAATTCAGTGAGATATAATTGTTATGTTAAATTGGTGATTTGCTGATCATAGATTGGCACAGGCTGTAGGTGTTGGGTCCTTTACAGGAACTTCAGCAGCTGCCTCTGCTGCTGCTATCAGGTTATTACTCTCTTTGCTACATTGTATTTGCTATTAGGAACTCAGGACATTAATATTATGTTCTTTGGAAGACAAGGAATCTTGATATTGGTTTAGCTTAATTTTGTTCCATCCCTCGGGAAAAATATAATTATGTTCCATCCTGATCTGGTCACCTTTTTTGTGCTTGTATTCACAACTTGAAAGTGTTCTTTGTTACTCATGAGCCTTGAGTCTTTACTAAATATTGTCTGAACTTACCAGAGATCACAGACCAACATTCTAGAAGCCAAACATTTTCATAAATGAGTGGATCAACTAATTTTATGCTCGTGGTCAAATCACCCATTTTGTTTGTGCTCATGTAAATCCTCTTCTGTAGATGGGTATCAAAGAATGGCATAGGAGCTTTTGGGCGTCTTCTCATTGGTACAATTATCCCTGTTTTTTGGGAATATGTTGTCCCAGAAGATTTATGAATGACTTGTTTTAGGTGGACGTTTCGGAACACTTTTTGATGATGACCCAAAGAAGTGGCGGATGTATGCAGATTTCATTGGGAGTTGTGGAAGGTTCATGCACTATCTCTATCCAATAATTACAACAAATATATGAAATCAAGTGAAGAAGCAAAACCCACTTACAGTATTATCTACTATCTATGGCAGCATCTTTGATCTCACCACTCCCCTCTATCCTGGTTACTTCCTCCCACTTGCATCATTGGGAATCTTGCAAAGGTATACTGTAAACAACACACATTAATTTCTTCCATTTTTTCACATGTGACTAAAGCATAACTCCAACATTGTGGAGAGCTCCGTGCATAGAAAATCATTGACTCCAGACTTCTTGAGCAGGCTGTAGGAAGAGGATTTAGAGATCCTTCTAATCGTGTTATTCAAAATCACTTCGCGAAATCTGGAAATCTAGGGAGATTGCTGCAAAGGTACCTAGGTTCTTCCAGTACCCTATCTAACAGTACGCTCAATGTCCATATCCAATTATTCAATCATTTTGTTAAACCGCAGAATAGTAGTACTTTTTGTGTACGGAAAAGAGCACAATATTATGATCATCCAAAAGTCTGTTTGAAGATTATGCGCTATTTCTTTTTTTTGGATCAGTATATAAGAGCACTCTTAATAATTTTGCTAATTTCTACTCTGATGTAGTTTTCAGGAGGAAGTATGGGAAGTAGGTGCTCAGTTGGTAGGCCTTTCTATCGGTGTACTTATTCTGGTAATACTATTCATTAAGTACATGGAACCTCCTTTGGGGATGCCAACCTTACTTCGTCATTGTTTGATAATTCATTCCTAATTGGTATTTCGTTCCAGGACACATCGGGCATACAGTCATCATACTCAACTCTTACTTTGACATGGCTGGGTGTTCGTCTTCTACATCTCTGGTTTCGATACCAATCCCTAATAGTTCTCAAGTTCCGCACAGTAAGGTGCTGGACTTAAATTATGTTTGGTGAATTTACTAAAGCTAAATGTTTACAATGTTAGGCCATGTTTTTCAGTCATATACATGAATGGATAGCATAAATGGTTGGAGTTGCTGGTTTTTGATTCATCACATGTGTTCCTTTTCATGTCTTATTGGTAGGTAAATTTAAAACGTGCTCGGATTCTTGTGAGATCACATGTTGCACATCATACAGTACCTGGTGACATGTTCTTCCCTTGTGACTTTGAATCTTTCTTGGTTGCTTCATGGGAAAAAGAATTACACCTGTTTGCGTCCTCCTGTTTCTTTTTAACTGAATGTCCTTCTGTTTTAGGCTATGTTGCTTGCAACGAGGGAGAGAATATATTAACATGGGAGAGATTCTTGTATCCCCAAATTTCTTTTGGTGTGCCCTCTTTTGGTGTGCCCATGGAGAGGATGCTCGGTGGAGAGGAATCCACTGACATGGTATGAGTCTTTAGCATTCATAATGCAAAGCTTGGAAGTTCATTACATTCATCTTGGTAGATTGAGTTTCCAGTTCAATTGCTTCATCATACAATGTTTCTCTGAAATTATAATTCCTTGGCAGCTTGAATTAAATGGACAAAATAAAATTTGATTGGTATTCCACTGGCACTGGCATTAATTTGCAGCCAGTTTTGAACTTAAAATATAGCCTCAAGTGAAACTCATATCCAGTATCTTGTAAATTTGTCCTCTGCGCCAAGTTGTGAACTTCTCCCCATCAAAGAATAATGTAGTGAAGAATAATTCTATCAAGGACAATGTAAATGCAGTAATTTTTAGCTAAAAACAGCTGCTTAGTCTGGCAGAGTTGAAACCAGCAGAGTGGTACTTGCAACCAATTCATAACCACCTATGGCTTTTGTTACCACTTGCCCATGTATGTCCTTCAACTCTTGAAACAGGTAAACATGCTACTGAAGCTATACAAGAATGAGAAGTACATCCTCTACTGAAGCTATACAAGAATGAGAAGTACATCCTCTACGTCGAGCAGCTCGGGTCAAGAGAGCCAGCATTTCTTGTTACATTCAAGGTGACCTACTGCTAAATATCGGTTTACGAAAATAATCAGGCCTTGTATTAACAAACACATGCTTGTTTTCAGGAGGCTGCGACGAGCATATCGGTTCTAAGGAGCCTATGGCAAGCGCATTGGCTCCACGAGAATCAGCAAAAGCAGAAGGACGGTGATGTTTTCTTCTGGCTAGAAGAGAGCCTCACTGCATTGGAGGATGAATTTGCCGACTTCATCAAACAAATGGAGGGAGCTGGCTGGGATCAAAGCCAGATCTTTCTGAAGGTGCCAAAAGAACCCGTCTTGGTGCTGGAGCATCTTGACCAAGAGGTGTAAGAACACAAATGGAGCAATTTTTTGGGGTTTGGCCGGCGCTAACCTAATAAACTCGTACCAGACAACAAACTGTAGTCCAGAGCCTCTGATTGGCAGATGTTTAGTGAGCTAACAATCAGTATACTGCGAGAAATTTTGTTTGGCATGTGATTATGTTTACTGAAACAATAGAAATTCACTGTTAGTGCATCAGTTGGTTCTGCTATAAGAGATATCCAACTACTGTTCTGTCTCAGTGACATAATTTCATCTACTCACAGTTGCACATATGGTACATTGCTGTCAATCACGATAGTTGTTTCTTCACCCTTCATCATGGACAAAAAACAAGCAGGCAACAAAAACATACAGCAGATGGTCATCGACTCAAGTAAAAAAAACTGCATTAAAGCTACTGAGTGTGTAGATATATATACATAAAAAAGATCGTATGCATACATATGTTTAACGCCTAATGCTCATCAGGATTCAAAAGCAACACAAACTTAACACTATGTTGCTTAAGAAGGTTGTGGCATACTACCACATGCCTTCAGCATGTTACCTACGACAGACAGTACCCAAAAAAGATCAAGCAGCATTTGCTAACACATTTGTTCTGCCAAAATTGCTGCTGCGCTAACTACATAAATCGTCAAGCTTTCGGTTTTCCCTTTCCCTTCGCAGTATGAGTGAAGTGAGTCTTCTTCGCTTTCTTGTTCTTTCCATCACCATCTGAGTCGTCATCGTCACTACTGTTGCCGTGCTTGCCATTCCCTTTCGTCTGCGAACCTGACCCGTACACGTATTCCTTGATCTTCTGGCTGGTCCTCTCTTCTGTAGCATCTGAGTCGGCGTCGTTCTTTGGTTTCCAGATGAAGATGGACCTGCATTCATGGACAGAACCTCATAAGTAAAGAGTGAAAATGATCTAGGCATGGTAAAGAAAGATGTTGGGTAAATACAGATTTATTGGTTTACCTTGAACTTCCTGTGGCCAGGATATCATCCTGCGGGTGTAGCTTGTTTACGGGGCTGATGGTCGTTAGGTCGGGGTCCATTACCTCCGCCAGAAGCTTCCCGGTGCTGGTATCTATGAAATCGATGGGATGTAGAGCAACCCCATTGTGGTTTTCACTTATGTAACGACCAATAACTGCAACAGATTCAGAGAAATCCTGCAGAGCATAAATACTCTATTAAAATTGGGCATTCTAATGAAGAATCTGAAAAAAAGGAAGTAATTCGTTGCTGCAACACTGAACCTTTGGGTCCCACTCGGCTTTGAAAGGAGTCAAGTGACGATTGAAATCGTGACTGTGCACGATTTCTCTACTCGGAGATTCAAGATCGCCAAAAATATAATCCCAGACACGAATTCGGTTGTCCTGGCATGTCGTCAAGATTTTACTCCCACTCCGGGGAGAGAAATATCCTGAATTAACAACCCGTCCATGAGCAAGGCTGGCAAGAGCGGACTTGGGCTCAAGTTTCCTTGTATCCCAGATACGAGCCTACAGAAGTGATGAGGAATATTAGACACAAAGAAATGGATATGTACGTGTGGAGAGCAGAGCATACTCACAAAGTGATCATTCCCGCTGCTTAGAAGAACTTCGGGTTGAGCAGGGTTGCAATGGAGGCCAGTCACCTTGCTACCCTTTTTATGTATAAGAATTGGTTGCCCGATTCTTTCCTTCGACCGTCTATCCAGCCTGCAGGAATTAAGGCATAAGATAGATGCATAGCTCACAACAGATCGTCAGATACCCTGGTATGACGAAGCAATATATGGAGTGTGAGTGTGTGACAGCAACATCTCAAACTCAATGCATGGGAAAAATGATATTAACATCCAAGTCAACAATTTCAAAGGAAACTGCACATACTGCACCTAAGCTATTAATCTCAGGAGAAGGTATAAAAGTGCTCCTAGGGATACTCACAAGTAAAGAAACCCAAAACTATCCGCCACCAAAAGAAGACCTTTGCCGGTGTTTAAGTCCATTCCATATATCATGCGCCAAGTGCTTGGACCCTGTTAACAGAAACAGGCAGGGTTGGTTAAATCAAGCCCAAAGTGGATGCAAAAAAAATCAGACAGTGCATACATATAAGATTGAACTGCAATCTGTATAAAATCTTTTTTAGAGCGGCAATCTGTACAAGATTGATCACAAAACTATGGGGAAAAGGAAAACTTACACTCCAGCCATTTGGATTGAGATTTAACAAGGGTGACCCAATTCCAGTGTCTAAGTCTGTGCTGCTGATAGTCCCATCAGAGGAAGCTGTGTATAGCACTCCATCATTGGCAGTGTCGAACCTGAATCAGATGATAACAAGTTTTCATTTTTCATCCTTGAACTAGAAAGAACTAACATAATCCCACGCAACATGTACTGTTCTTGAACAAAAAAGCCTCTTACTTCATACTGTTCAAAATACAGGAGTGCACAGAGTCGTAAGTGATCTTCTCATGCAACTTGACATAATCCCAGATGCCTAGTAGCCCTTTCTACGTGGACAGAAAAACAAACAGGACGATCAGCAGTCGCATATAAGTACCTTCAGTTCGACCACACTTGTAAGGAATTAAGTGGACAACAGAGCACAGTGGTAGGACCGTGATACCTTGTCTCCCGATAAAAGCACATTGTTCTTGGTCGGATGGAATTCCAAGCAGGTCACACGTCTCTGGTGAAACTTTATGTTGCCACACTCCAACTGGTTGGGCACCAGGAACCGTGGCTTAACCTAGAATCAGAGGGAGGGAATCATATGCTACGGAAATGGACCACGCAGCATAAACTGTGACACAGAGTGCTGCAACTGATGACAAACGAAACGGAGCAGACATCAAGTCACGCACCATAGGGATCTTGCCCTTCACTTGGCTCTGGAAGACGTAGTCGAGCGAAGTGTTTGTGGTCCTCCTAGGGGCTGGGATGACGCCGTGCTCCATCGCCACCCTATGCGGGCAGGTCAGGGTCGTGTGACCTGCGGAGTGGAAGCGGTAAAAACGTCATGGCATCAGCGAATTGGGAATGTCGAAGTAAATGGAAGTACACAAGTAGTCATGGACAATTCATCAACATGGGATTATTTTCATCCCGTCGATCCTAAGCAGAAGCGTCTGAACTCCTCTCCTCTGAGCAGGTACCGATTCATATAAAGCCCGAGTTCTTGAACTTCCCAATCCCAACACACAAACAAACAAACAAACAAGAAGGTTTTAGTGGTGTCAGGACCTGGCATCTTGCAGAGGAAGCAGGGCTTCATGGGGCAGTCGATGTACACGGCGCCCTTGAACCCTGCCTCGTGCCCCGCCTTCTTGCACACCTGCAGCCAGACACCACAAAAGCACACATCAGAAAGCAGTCACTGCAGATGTTCAGACACCATCAACACCGACAACGAAGTGGTTAGTGAAGAAGAAGCGTCAGTCCAGTTAAATGCGAAATGGAGCGGCCATTTTCACTGCGAATGCAAAGGGGAGGGGGAGAACCCAAATCGGAAATTTTCACTGTGGCAGGGGGCAGCCGTCGGCCAGTCGTTCCTGCTCTGCTTTACTTAACCCCCAAATCAGCCACGAGCGCTTACTGCGGAAGCGATTGCCACACAAATGAGCGTTCTTTGTGGACGCGGTCGGCAGTGGAGAGCGAAATCGGTAGCGAAAAGGCGAGAGGGAAATAGGTGAAACCCGCTGGCGGCGGCGGGCGTGCGGTACCTTGCAGACTTTCTTGAGGCTGATGGTGATGGGGCCCTTCCTCCCGCCGCCGGAGCCGCAGGGGGTTTCCTGGCCGCTGGTTCATAATCGGCCTGTGAGGTTTTTTCAGAATCACCAAATTTCAAAAGGAAAAAAAGTTACTCCCTCCGACCCGAATTAATGGGTGGAGGGCTAGTCAAAATTTTGTCTAAGTCTTGTGTGAATGTGCGACCATTAATTCGGGTCGGAGGTAGTATTTGAGACAGACTAAATTTTCCTACATAATCAATTTAATTAAATAAATTCAAATTCAAAAAAAAATAAAAAATGTTTTTTTTTCGAGAAAAGATAATAAGTATGTCATATTTGGATTCCTCGTATTCTTCTGATCAATTTAGACATATCATTTGTCGAATTTGGAATTATGGATTTGTAGATATGGTGCAATAGTTAAGAGGATTGATAGTATTATACTAACAAAAAAGAATGACGGAGTCATAGATACAATAGTGGGATGGAACTAAGAAGTTAAGCGTGCTCGGGCTAGAGTAGTGGGAGGATGGGTGACCGAACGGGAAGTGGACATTCAAAGTTGAAAAAAAAGAAAAAAAAAAGAAAAAATTCTACAACCTGGTTATAGGTTCCCAGCGGGAACTGTTTTGAAAATTTGAAAAAAAAAATGGTGTACTTGTTTGCCAGCGGTAGCACTATTTTGTTCGTCACTGGTAAGCGTTTTCCTAGTAGTGGTTGTGGCACAATGTTGCCCAATTTTCACGTGTCCGATTACAAGAGCAAGGGGTAAACCATCACACTTCTTTAGTGCTTTCGAGCCAAGCTGATCCTCTTTATCGACCGGAGGATCCTCGTCTTGGAAAGCTTCCTTGAAGAACAACTTTCTGGACTGTTCATGGGCAAGAGTTTTCATTGTGTGGAAAATCCAAAGGTTTGTTGGAAATATGCTCTAGAGGCAATCATGTATGATGTATTCCCAATGTATTCATAAAGTTATTAAGTTGTCCTTGTTTTGAACATCTGATACATGTCATTGAATATGTGATTCGATTGTGGAACTATGTATTCATGTTGTTCATACTAGATTGTCCTTGGTCATTTAGTTTGTGCTGGACACACACCCTAAACTAATGTGAGTGTTGGCTGATGACACGGTTCCACTTGTCATGGGTATGCTGATGCCATTCCAACGTTCACGGACTTGGCTAAAGAGTTTAGCAAGTCGGACTGACCCATATTGAGATGCAACGAGTACGTCGTCATTTGCATGTCTCAATCAATATAATCCTTATACCTGAGGTTGTCGTACAATCCGAGTTGTGGATCACCGACTTAGGTTCTGTGAAACGCTGTTCTGTGACAAGGCAGTTATAAAAGCAGAGTTCGGGTCGAATGAGAAGCAAGCTGCGTGATGTGGATAATCAAGATTGGATTTTGCCCCTCCGAATGGAGAGATATTCTCTGGGCCCTCTCGAGTGATATGATTCCAGAAGCATGGCCCTGCGTGACCCAGTTAAGTGTTAACTGGGTCTATTGACTAAAGAGTTAGTCAGATGAATCATATATCACAGACCGAGAAGAGAGTTGAGCTATTTAAGAGATGACGATAAATCGCCTATAGTTCGACAAGGTATATCGTGAGGGAAAAGGTACTAAGATGTAAATCACACTAGAAGGTATGTCGTCATGACTCAATGGGACTTGGGAGTCGACACGTTCTGCTAGGAACCGCTACCGATTGATCGATTGGGAGTCGGACTCCAATCGTGTCCAAGTCGCCATGAGCCTGCAGGGTCACACACTTAAGAGCGGGAGCAAATGTATTGGTTGGGTTGGACCCGAACCGGAAATGGACCGAGTTTGTGAGTCGGACTCACAGAGGGAATGGGCCACAAGTGTTCTGAAGCCCACTACGATTCGCTATATAAAGAGGGAGCGTAGGTTGTCCAGGGGGCACGTTACTTCCCTTCCATGCGTTGGGAACCCTAGCCCCACTCAGTCCAACCGTCGCAACGGACCTAGCAGTCCGCCGCCGGAGCTCCTCCTCGTACGTGTGGATACCGACAGAAGTGTTGTACGTTGAGCACTTCGACGATCGCGGGATTGGATCGGCTGGATCGGATAGTGGGACTATACTGCCCCGACGCGCTGCATCGAGAATCCGCACATGCGCGTCTAGTGGTAATACTCGTGGCCTTCTACCTCGGCTAGATCTCGGAAGTACCGCGTAGAAAAGTTCTCGTTTATCTCTACGCGTTCCAACAAGGTTTTCTTTTAATAAATAAATAAAACATTTTTATTTCTTTATTTATATTTGTTAATTCCATTGACAAACATTTGCATATAGCACCTCAAATCATTTGTTAATTCTATTAACAACCATTCTACTAAAAACCTCTTGAACTATTTCAATTTTCCCCGAAACAATTTCGGTGCTGCCCAAAATATTTTTCGATATGCCGTATCCTCTCAAACGCGTCACGAACCTTAAGTGTGTCACCCTACGGTTCGTGAATAAGATAGGCATGATCGACACTCCTCTCCGATCAATAATCAATAGCGGGATCTGGAGATCCGTGATGACTCCTATATATTCAACGATGACTCTCGTGATCGTGTGAACCAACAACGTCGTGAACTATTCCCTTTGTCTCGCGATATTTTACTTGTCCGAGATCTGATCATCGGTATCAACCATACCTTGTTCAATCTCTTTACCGACAATTACTCTTTTCTCGTTCCCATGATATAACATCCTTGTGATCATATCACCTGCTTGCAAGCGGTGTCGATGTGATATCACCGAGAGGGCACAGAGTATATCTCTCCGTCATTTTGGATGGACAAATCCCACTCTTGGTCCATGATCTTCAACTAATACTTTCCGAATACCTAACGGCACCTTTATAGTCAACTTGTTACGGTGTGACGTTTGATGACATCAAAGCACCCTTCCGGTATCAGTGATTGACATGATCTCATGGTCTAAGGAATAAGTTACTTCATATGTTTGATATAACAATGTAAACTTAATGACTTGATCGCATTGCTATATTCACTTTGGGTATATGTTCATCACATCATTCTTCTAATGACATGACCCCGTTATTAATAACATCCAATGTTCATGATCAGGAAACCGTGATCATCTATTAATCAACGGGCTAGTTAAAAGAAAGGCTTTACTAGGAGCCATTGTTTGTTTATAAAACACACATATATAAACGTTTCCGGTTAATACAATTCTAGCATGAGAAATAAACATTCATCATAAACAAGGAATACGAGAATAACCATTTTATTATTGCCTCTCGGGCATATTCCCTTCAGGGATCACCTTCCTTATTAGCCGTTTCTGTGTTATAAAATTTATAATCACTAGAAATAGCTGACTTTTTACATCTTGTAGACCTTCTAAGGCCTTCATTCTCTTTCTCATGTCGTGCCTCAAGTTCTGGCACATTCTCTTGAGAAGACTGCTTCTCCTCCATTTCATGCTCAACTTTGGGTTCAGTCGGATCCTGATGGGCTGTTTCCGAATCTTCACCTCTAGTTGTCATGGTTGGAGTTACAACAGATGCTTACACCGCAACCTCAGGGTTTGACGATGCAGGTACAACAGGTAGCGAGAAAAACGGCTCTTCAATCATCGGATTAGGTGCACACACCCTCTTCTCCTCAAGATCAATTTTTCGAGTTACCATGCTCCCCGTCATCATTTCATCCTCCAAGAAGACCACATGTCTCGTTTCTACAAACTTTGTGTATCTGTCTGGACAGTAGAAACGATAACCTTTTGATCTATCAGTATAGCCAATAAAGTGGGAACTCACTGTTTTGGTATCTAACTTTGCAATGTTTGGATTAAACACTTTGGCCTCAGCTGGGCTCCCCCACACCCTGAGGTGTTGTAGGGATGAAACTTTTCATTTCCACAACTCGTACGGTGTTTTGGGCACCGACTTGCTTGGTACTCTGTTGAGAATGTGAATGGTGGATTTAAGTGCCTCCATCCATAATCCCACGGGAAAAGTGGAATAACTCATCATACTGCGCACCATATACATAAGAGTACGGTTACGCCTTTCAGCTACTCCATTTTGCTGAGGTTCGCCCGCCATTACTGGGCTACTATGCCATTCTCCTATAAGAACCTTGCAAAAGGTCAAGGGACTTGGCCATATGGAGTGTGTCTGCCGTAGTACTCCCCCCCCCCCCCCACGGTCAGATCTCACTATCTTTATTCTTTTATCATGTTGATTTTCAACTTGAGCCTTGAATATCTTAAATTTATCCAACACTTCAGATCTTTCTTTAATTGGATATATGTATCCATATCGGGAGTAATCATCTGTGAACGTTATAAACGAGTCATAACCATCCACACTTTTCACAGGAAATGGTCCACAAATATCGGTGTGAATAATTTCCAGTGTTGTTGTACTTCGGTTTGCACCCTTTTTAATTTGCTTTACATACTTTCCTTTAATGCAATCTATCCATTGCTCTGTTTCTGAGAACTCTAGCAGAGGAAGAATATCATTTTTTATTAGTCTTTCTATTGCCCCCCTAAAAAATATGACCCAAGCGACAGTGCCATAATTTCGATGAGTCATGAGTTCTCTTTCTTTTCTTTTGTTTGTTATTCGACCCAGAAACATGCTCATTCCCTTTACACACAGAATAAACTTTTTCACGCAAAGATAATAAATAGAGCTCATTGTGGAGGAAAGCAACCCCCACATGAATATTATTACACGATATGGCACATTTGCCATGTCCAAAATAACACTCATAATTCTCTTTGTCTAAACGTGATACACTGATAAGGTTCCTGTGTAGTGAAGGAACATATAAGACGTCTCTAAACAGAATAGTGAAACCATCAGCTAGCTCCAAGAAGATGTTGTCAACAGTTTCTACGTCTTCTTGAACTCCATTAGAGACCTCAATGCATCTTTCGCTTCTTAGCGTAGTCCGGGTCGAACTGAATCCCTGTAAAGAATTTGCAACATGAACAGTTGCACCTGAGTCAATCCACCAAGTAGATTTTGAAAACTTTGTATACAGAGATTCATCTACAAAGTAAACAACATTGTTACCTTTCTTTGCCATTATGTACTTTAGATAGTCTACGCAATCTTGCTTGTAATGGCCAGTCTTTTTGTAGTGGAGACAAGTGTCTTTATCCACTGGAAAAGACCTCTGTGGGTGCTGATGCTGATGCTGATAAGGACCTTTCCCATGTGGTTTTGAAGGAGAACCAGTATGACTTTGACTATAGTTTCTTTTCTTATTATCCCTCACATAGTTCACAGAACCACCATATGAGGCTTTAAGTTTGTGCTCCTCTTGAACACACATAGCAATAGTCTTTTCAACATCCCATTTTGTAGGGGCCATGATGTAGTTTATCGCAAAGTTGTCAAACTGACTTGGCAGTGAAGCCATGATCAGATGGACAAGCAGTGCTGGCTTGAGCTCGAGATCAGCATCCATGGGCTTAAGTTTCACAGCCATGTTGCTCATCCTCAGTATGTGCTCCCGGATGCCATGTGCACCTCAAGTGTACTTTTCTGTTACCAGCTGTTTGATCAGCTGGGTGGCATAAACCTTTGAAGAGCAACTGAACTGACTCTTTATCTTTTATAAGTACCCCCTAACAGAAGCACACTCTACAATTGAGCCCACGATTGGGTTCTTAATTGTATTCTTTCTAAATGCCATGCATTTTTTGTTGGCTGTTAGCCACTTTTTGTTTTCAATAGAATATGACATCTCAGAGGAGCATAGTCTTTTTTTCTTTCTTTCCCATGTAACATCATCATCATCTTCTTCTCTAATAGGCTCTTTTGGCATGACAGGCTGTGGAGTGTCCAGGACCCAGTCAACCTCTGCACAGACGAAGGCACCACCTTTTTCCTCCACTCACTGTAGTTGTCGCCTCTCAGGGTCGGGACGTCCTTGATGCATGTCATCAAGTAGAACCCTCCTGAAAACCACAATGAAGTGAGAAAAAACAACAACAATTTCATGTAATAATCCAACGTTGGTTAAATTTAGAACACACAACTATTTATGCAATTATGACTATATCACTGTTGTGCAGAAAATAGCAATAAAAGCATATATGAGACTATAACAATTAATCATGATAATGCTATTAACAACGTTGGTTATTTAATAACATAAATCATAACTATCACTTTAACATGCTCTTAAAATTAATTCTCACTTTAGTACTAATTTCTTTATTAAGAGCACTATTATTGAATTTGCAGCGGAAAACATGAATAAAAAATTCATACATTATACTTTATACAAGTATTTCTTTTACTTTTGTATTTCCTAAATAATAATTTCGTTGGAAAATTGAACAGGAAAAAACTAGACTTAATTTGCCCAAAACATGGACCAATTAGTATTAATTCTGCTTCTGTAATTAAATAAAACAGAACAGAAAAAAAATCGGCCCGTTCCTCCTCGTGCGACGCTGCGCGTCACCCGCGCTTTATCTCTCGCCGCACGGGCCAAGAACCCATCGGCCCACTCTGCGCACGTTGCTCTATCTGTCGCTCGCGCGCAGCAGCTAGACAGCCACAAAGGGCCATTCCAGAGGCCTAAAAAATCTCCTTTCGGCCTGCTGGCCCGCAGCCGAGGTAGGGTTTTGATCCTGGCCGTCCGTTCCATCGCACGGCCCAGCGACCTAATCGGCCGAAGAAAAACGGCCAGCGACCACCTGCAGGGTAGAACCCTAGTTCATTCTCCCCCCTTCGTGCGGCCAAACTCTCTCTATACTCTCGCAGAGGCGAAAAAGATCCACCGCCGCCACTTGCTTGCCCCGCCGGAGATGCCGACGAGCGCCTTGCTCCGCGGCGGCTTCATTCTTTCTCCTTCCCCCCTGCCAAACAGCGAGAGAGAGCGGCCATGCCACGGGGAGATGCTCTGCTCCTCCGCACGCCCGGCGGCACCCGCGGCCTCTTTGCTCCTCTGTGACCATTTTTCGGCACCGACCAGTGGTGTCGTTGCCTCCCTTTTCGCCGATGGTGCGTTCCCTCGCGGTGAGCGCTCCACCGTCGAACGGAGAGGTTTCGGTGCTCCTTTCCTCCATGGTGGCTCTTGTTCCCGTGCCTCCGAAGGATGCGCACGGCATAGAGAGGAGCGGGGCGGCCTTGGTGGCGACGCACAGTTGCCAGTGAGCTACTTTTCCCCTTCCCCTTCTCTTCACTTTCAAGGGTTAGGGTTTTCTTTTGCGGGTGGGATTTTTCCTGTTGGTTCTTTCTTTTCAATCCTTTCAGCGAAACAAAACTAGCAACCTAGAGCAACGCTCTGATACCATTGTTAGAAGGCCAAGATCAACTAGGGCTAGATGTTCACGCTAATAACCATAGCTATGCCTCTGTGAGAAGATTTGCGAGAGAGAGAGAGATACATAGAGGAAGAGAGAGACAGAGAGGGGAAGAGAAAACCTTCAGAACCTTTCGATGACGATGGCGTGGCGGTGGTGGACATGGCGGCGTCGGTGATGCTTCCCGTGAGCACTTCGTGAACCCTAGATCGGAAGGGGTGTAGGTGGGGTTCGTGGCGGCGCGGTTAACCTCGTACTGCGTGCCCCAGCCCCCCACCACTTTATATACGTAGGTCACAGGGGCCCACCAACCAGTGAACGGTTGGGCCCTTCGTGAGATCAATCTAACATGCTCAACTCTCACGTTGTGGTCATGGTGGTGTACTGGCACTTCCTTTGCTATGTCTAAGACAGGGCTCCCTATGTATGGCAGTAGCATCATTGATGCAGCCGCAGGGGATTCCAAGGAGGATGGCGGTGGGGGAATTCTCGATTCTCGTTTTCCTCTCTTTTTCTTATCCCTCTTCCGAGAAGATCTTATCGTGTTTGTGTATATCTCATTTTATCTGCGCTTACAAGGTGTTTGATGAAAATCCGGTGTGCAGATGCATGGACACCGAGAGGACATTGGTGAGGGGAAGGAACAATGAGGCAGAAGCTCCAAGGCATTCTTCAGCCACAGTACGATTCCGCGACACCCATTACATTTATACACATCTATTCTACTAGCTGAACCCTGTCTTGTTCAGGAACTGAATGTTATTATGTTCTCTGTTTGCGTGCAACTTAGACACTAACTGAGATGGACAAGAAGAGAGAAGATGCTAAAGTTTAGGAAGAAAATTATAACAATGACCCTGCTATGCAGGATGCCTCGGGCCTCGAGGTGCATAATGCCCGACTACATCCTCTGCTATCCTTATCCGATCCATCTATTTATCCTTGCATTCACAAGGCTTGTTGTGTGGTGTAGGTAGCGCACTATGGCCGCTACGACACAACTAATGCTCCAAGCTTGCGGCGTTGCCGCGTTAATACTAGATTTATTCTTTGCGCATGGTAAATTATGGACAAATATAATCACATAGTTATTACAGTGGGCAGAAATACACCACGGGTCCTAAAAGTTGTCCTGGACGTGCAAACTGGTCCCAGTTCTTATAAATTGGGGCCAGGTGGTCCTAAAAGTTGTAACTAGGTGCAAATTAGTCCCAAAGAGTCCTGGTGCTGACATGTGGCATAACAATTTTGCGGAAACACCCCTATTAATTTTTCGTATATCACATACAACTTTACATGTGCTGCCAGATGTGGGTCCCGCATGTCAGTCAACACGGAAAAACGCACAACTGTGCAGCTCTTAAGTGCATGTGTCATACCAATAGACTAACACTTTTTATACGGGTATAGCACAACTGTGCAGCTCTTAAGTGCATGTGTCATACCAATAGACTAACACTTTTTATACGGGTATAAACAAATCAAAAATGCAAAATTACTGGACACGCTGGGGATTGAACACAAGACCTCAAAGTAACTCGAGCACATGCAGGCATGTGGTAACCAACAATCCATACATGCTTTCGTGTTGAAAAATACATTGACAGAGTTTTAGATATATATAGTCCATCACGTTGTTGCCACAAATAACTTGAGTTATTTTAAATGCATCGAGTATAATTTTTCATATAAAATCATAACTTTTTTATTCTGTATAACTGTTTTCTTAGCTTTTATTTAAATAGGAACGAGCTGAACGCTCGTACACGCATATGTGTGCTCACTTACTGTTAATATAGAATATGAAAAATTATAAAGTTTAAAATGTTATATTAGTATTCACAAGTATTCTAGAAAGTAGAAAATAAATTTGATATTGATATAACCATGTTATGATGATCATATTAATAAATATATAACTTTTCATACTTAAACTTTATATCAGTTTATTTTTCACCCGTATGAAAGATTTAACTCTCTTCATTGGACACAAATATTAGTAAGCTGTATTGGCAGAGCTGCCCTGCTGGAGCTAAGGAGGTTGCGCAGGTTCGGGTCCCATCATATGCAATAATTTGCATTTTTTCATCCACATGCGCGACCCATCTGTATGGGTCGGTCTATTTGTTTATCTAAGTACACAATATATTAGTCTAATGGCATAACACAATTAATTATGAGCTGCAGTGGCGTCGGGTCCTTGATCTCACATAAGCGGTCGCGGGATCGATCCCCATCGCGAGCAGGTATTTTGGCATTTTCCCGTTTCGACTGACATACGGGACCCACGTCTGTCACCAGGCGTAAAGTTGTCTGCGCTATACAAAATATTAATAGGGGTGTTTTAGCAAAAGTATTATGCCACATGTCAGCACCAGAGCTCTTTTGTGACCAATTTGCACCTCCTAGCAACTTCTAGGACCACCTGGCCCCAGATTATAAGAACTGGACCAGTTTACACATCGTGTACAACTTTTAGGACCTGTGGTGTATTTATCTCGTTAATATTCTTCCTCTTACTTGATATCCTAGATAAATTTGCAACATTGTTTGTAAGGCCACATATATATAGTTAGTTTTTATTCATTTGTTTCCACCGTGGTCAAGGGTTAGGTACTGGTTTCCTTCCATTTTCTTGCTGGCAAGAAACACCGTGATCTGTATTAAACATGATTTTTGGCCTTGTCATGTTCGTGTCCATTTTTAACACTGACCTCACACATTTATTTGTTTTTACCTGCTATAATGATCTGTGTAAAAATGGAGTTTTGGTTTACATGCTCCACAATGTGAGAGACAGACAAAATGTAGGTATTTGGAACGTAAGTTGGGATTGAATATTCTTCATGTTCTCTGACGAATTTGATTAATTTTGGGTTAGGTACATTAGTGTTGGTCGTGGACAAGCATTGGTGGAATGAAGATGTGGCTCCATGCGTGTATCAAAGTTCTTAGCGAGCCCTTCCTTGTAGATGCTTTCAGGTTGCTGATTGATTTCTACCCTATGCATGCAATATGTCTCTCCTTGTAGTTACTACTTGAATAGGATACATGGTGTTCATGTTCTATTGTAGTTTATTCATCTGTAAATTGGTCCTAAATATGACAGGTTTGTGAACGTGGTTAACTCTAAAAGTAATTAATTATTACACATAAGTTGTACCTTTATATTTGATATTTGCTTTCTCAGGTTTTTAGCGGTAGTAGTATTATTGTTCTATATTTTAGTTGTACGGATCTTGGCACTTTCTTTGCCTTTGTATCTGAGGGATGAATGAGACTGTTTGGACCAAATTCTGATTTTGCAGGAATTGTTACATGTGCGAGAGAGAGAGAGAGATAGCATATTGATATTGTCCCCGCACATACTGGACTGTTATAAAGAAAATCTAACAGTACTCGAGATAGAATATTGGTATTGTCCCAAGATGATAGTGGAGTGTTATATAGATGAATCAAGCAGTACTATCTGTTGTAAAAACGGCACACTAATTGCATTTGCGTGCCTGCTGGTTTATGATGCCATAAAGATAAGAGTCGTGCACATTGTTTTGTCTCTTGCTTTCAATATATAGATTCCTTATTTTTTTTTTCTTTTGGATCTTTTGAATGTGAGTTGTTATATATTTATTAGTTAGAGCAGCTAGGAACTAAAGAAATACGCCTCTCATGTTTTTAAGACCTCTATGTTAGTATTATAACCGTACTGCTTATCACATGAATCCATGCATGCACATGCACACTAGTACTACTGGTATTCAGCCCAAAAGTAAGAGAAGTTAGCTTTCCAATTAAATCAACTTCCCTAAATTTATTACAAGCACATAATAACACCCAAACTTAGCAAAATAAACCTGATTAGAATCTTAATTATATTTCAACTCAATAAATTAATTGTCGGAAAAGTCTGGGTTATCACACGGACAGCGGGCCGAAAGAGGCAAATGGTCGGCGTCGAGACGGAGCTCCACGGCCGATGAAGGCATCTACAAAGCTTGGATAATCAAGATCTATTCATGGAGGCATCTACAAGGTTGGACGATGCGGTGGGACATTTTATTTTTACCCAGCATGGGTTGCATTGTGACGTGTACACGGATTGGCCCTCGCTCACCATGGACTATATATATACTCCTTCCGTCCACTTTTATAAGACTCACTTCTTAGCATTTCAATAGTAAGAAGTGAGCCTTATAAAGTGGACGTAGGGAGTACAATTTCTTTGCGTTTACTTGTGTTTTTCTTTTTTCTTTCGGACATGTTTAGGTTATGCGCACCTTGATTGTGCAGAGGCCCGGTATAATACTGAAAAAGTAGTAATAAAGTCGCACTTTATAAGAAAAATCTTTGGTTATCTTTTGTTCGTCATCTTCATGGGTCAGAGGACGAAGCACAAGTGCACAACTCTAGCTTGTCAGATCCGTCAACCGGATTAGCCGTTTGATCCGATACGGGTAAAAGTCCGGACTGGACCTAGCCCTGCATGCTGGTCCGAAGTGAGTAACTACTATAGTTAAGCCTCTGCTAAGATAGAGTTTTGAGAGTTGGATCGGACGCGCTGTAAAACAGATCTAGCGTGCTCATTAAAACCCTTTCTATCTGCATTAGCAGAATCCGTAGCAGCATTCCGACTATGACGACTTTGGTTAGCTTATGCGCGTCATATTCCGCTGCCTGACTACCTACCACGGAGTCCGGTGCGGTAGTTCCGTGGTTGCTAGAATCTTCAACTACCTTCGCCACTATCCGCTCATATCCGAGTTCTTCTTTCGATTAGTCTTCTCCGTGGAGCTGGTTCTGCGTAGGACCGGCTTATGAAAACGAGATTAAGCTGGCGTGCCGTGTTTCAGATGGGTATTTTAAACACATGTCATTTTTTTGGATAAAAACATGAGAGGTGTCAATTTACGCTCTGGAAACAGGCTTTTGTCCTGCTTTATAAATAAAACAACCGTCTACACCAGTTATACAGAGTACTAGTTACAACACCCGCACACCCAAAGAATGCTGGGGCCACATCACAGCAATGTCCAAAGTACATTGAGACAACACACACACACAAGCAGCAAGAGGAGGCGGGGCAGCCGAGAACCTAGTGTGGATCCTCAAGGTAGCGTCGCAGAGGATGATAGGCGACGCGCGACCTCGAGAAGTCTGGCGATGGAGTTGTCTAGCCATGCCATGCTCCTCTGTCTTCACAATGGATGACACTGATGCAAGAAACCCAAAATTTAAAAACAGAGTTAAATACGCGTCTCAGAAAAATCTGATCAATCATTAATTTATTGCTCACAGTCCACAAGGACCATGACATCGCCGCGAACACCAACCAAAAGAACTCGCCGAGGTCCGAGGCCTGCCACGTAGGTCGTAGAGCCTGATGGACAAAGTTCCATAGAAACCGGGTAGCGGGACAGACAAAGAAGTTGTGTGTACTCGACTTAGAGGGGACACAAGCCGTCCCTTGGGTCATGGCACTTGACCACCTCGACCCCCGAGGGTAGCCTGTCACGAAGCAACTCGCACACAAAAATGTTAATCTTCAAAAGTACCGGGGCCTTTCATAGGGGACAAGCAAAGGTCAAGTAGGCCCAGTAAGCATACTTGACCAAGAAGGACCCTGAGGGGGCCAAGGTCGAGGGTACCTTGTAAGAGCCCCTGGGAGAGAGCACTCCGAAGCTCCTCCAGTACCGCGGCCTCAGCCGGTCCAAACGCGATGTTCCAAGTCCCATTTTGGACCACCGTTGCCTTGCCACCACTAGGGAGGGTCCAAGCAAATAGCAAAGAGTCTCGGTAACTCCAGCCGTAATAGTCTGTGGATGCGGCGTGTTTCAGATCGATGGGTATTTTAAGCACATGACATTTTTGGGTTAAAAACATGAGAGGTGTCGATTTGCACTGCACCGGCTCAGCTAGCGTATGTATATTGATAAAGCCTTACTTACACGAGAAGGCCAGGTAGACATCAGTTTCTGAGATGGCTACATAACTGTGACTCTAGGGTCGTCCGATTCGCCTAGCTAGTTCCCTGTCCGATCATTGGCTTTCCCGTTTGTAAAGCGGTGCGTCCGATTCGGGGTAGTAGAATATGGATGTTTAAACGGGGTGTTTTGATTGTGCGAAAGGGGAACGTGCATGTCCGGCCAGACAATCCGCACACGTACGTTGTGTATAGCTTCTGGAAGGACTATCGATCACTGAGCCACTATTACACTTGTTCACCAAGAGGAAAGCTTCCCGGCCGTGATTATTTAAAATGCGAAGCCAATCCTGATATGGATGTCCCTTCTTCTTGTGGTAGAGACACGGAGGGTCTAGGGTTTTGAGTAGGCTCCCTAGGTAGTCCGCCGCCGCGCCTTTGACTCCTCCTGTGGAGCTGGTAGGGATGTTTGGGCCGGCCGCTCATGGCGTCTCCGCAACCGCAGCCATCGGGGTTCATGGTGCTAGGGGGGTAGGCATGGCGGCGGCTACTCTTCCTCTGGTTGGTGAGGCGTGGGACGGGAGGAAGTCCCCGACAAGCCTCCAGCTGGTGAACCTTCTCAAGAGGTTCAACACAGCCGGACCAAACTTGCTTTTACCTCCTTTCGTCCACAAGGAGAACGTCTACTCGGCTGCCCCCGCAGACCTGGTCGAACGCCGGCAGCATGCTCCGGGCACGGGTCACGGGGCGGAGGCGTCGTGCTATTTCTACAGCGAGCCTGCTCCGGCCAAGGGCGGGAGGCAGAACCGCATGGTGGGCGACGCCGCCGCTTGGCACAACGAAGGTAAGACGGAAACTATTCATGTCGTCGGCCCGGATGGGGTTGGTGCGGCGTGCAAGAGAATGTTCTCCTACAGGGTAAAGGGTACCGCTCCTCTGCAACTCGGACTCACCAGAGGACGCTGTACCGGCTGGATCATGGTCGAGATCTCGACCGGGAAGGAGGACATGGTGCTCTGCGCGTTGTACAAGTCCAAGCGCAACAGTCCTGCAGACGCTCATACGCACGAGTCGCCCTGCCTTGACATATCCTCTCTAGAGGCACTCATCTCATCCCTTTCCATCCAACATCTCCTGCGGAAGGTTAGTACCGTACTTACTTGCTAACTAGGCATATTATATTGGGCGTAAAGGGCATTAATTCCTGGATGTGCAGGCCGCGGAGAAGGCGGTGACCTGCGACTTTGAAAAATGTGGGAGAAATCACAGAGTTCCTTGTCGTGGAAAAACGATATCTCAGGTACTCAACCTTCTGCGATACTGTATATATGTCTTGTTTTGTACTCCCTCCGTCGCGTATTAGGTTTGTCAAAACTCAAACTTAATTGCTAAAGTTTGACCAATTTAATTTGTAGGAGAAAATATCAACAATCAAAATACTAAATTGATTCCCCATGTAATATGTTTTCATATTATATCGATTTAGTATTATAGCTATTGATATTTTGTTCTATAAATTTGGTCAAACAATCCAACGTTTCACCTAAGACAATTCTAATACGCGGAGTAAAAAGAAACGGAGGGAGTACTTATTTGAATAACAACCATCATAACTGATTTTTCTTTTAAGTTGTTTGTCCTCGGTAAACTTATTTGTAATGGTTTTAGGTTCATGCATGCATGTATATGGCTAGGTGGAGCAGTAATTTTGTTTTGTTTCCACCAATAGTTTAATTTAAAGCCAGTTAAGACACAACATTGCTCTCTTTCCTCGTTAATCACATTGCCCTCATTTGTTAGATTGATAAGATAATTTATTCGATTCGCCCACACTAGTTTATCTTATATTATATACAAAACAGAGTACTTCGGTTCATACCAACAGAATGTACAAACAAAAGGAGTAGAAAAACAATAGCTTCGGCAGCTCCTTCACGTCACCGGCCCCTTCCCCTTGCCATCGCCGTCGGCGTGCTTGTAGTGCTTCGAGAAGACGTCTTAGCGGTCCTCGTCCTCAGATTCGATGCCGATGACCTCCTTGCTGGAAAGCAGCCTGAGGGTGCGGCCCCGGTCCTCCGTGTGGCAGCGGGCATTGTCCGTCTGCTTCTTTTTTCTTCTCTGCCTCCACCCTCGACAGCGTGATGCCGATGTCCAGCTCCTCCTGGTTCTTTTTGTGCTGGCAACTGCAACTCGTCGTCGGGGTTCTCGGGGTCGGTGTTCGCCGGGGCGGCGTAGGAGAAGGAGCTCTCCATCACCGAACTCGGAGGAGGAGGCCATGGTGGAGAGGAGGTAGACCGACGCGGGGAGCGGAGGAGAACATTGGATCTAGGGTTCAAAGAGAGTGGGGTTTTTATTGCCGGTAAAGCACCTCTGCGGCTAAAGCCTTGGCCGAATGCGGTGAGCGACGTGTGGACGGTGCCGCTCCAGCTGCCTCCTCTCCTGTCAGTCTCAGCGTGCCGATACCGTCTGGACGCGTCCTGGTTGCCCCATACCCGCCCCACATCTGGTTGGGTTCCGGTGCGCCGGACAACCCGGGGCAGATGGGCTGTATTTGGGGTTTTTTCCGGGTGGCCTATTTGGTCTTTTCCCTGCCCGGGCTCTCCGCCCGAACGTTTGGTGATGATTTAAGGGATGTAATTGGAGATGCTCTTATACAATTAAATATTGATGGTTCTTTTACTTTCCTGTCAGGGCAATCAGTATGCTTGGAATGGATATACCATATGTTACAGGTTAGTTAATGTTGTTTCAATGCTTGTTCCATAAAGATATGTCAACCAATTTTTTACTCTTTATTTATTTATTTTTAAAGTGAAGACAATCTATTTTTTTTCTATGGATAGTTACTAAAATGGGATATCATGTATAATAATAAATGATTTTCAAACGAGATGATGAAATTCATGGCCATATCCATAGCCTAGTTCATGGCAATGTATTATTTTTGGCACATAGATGATTCAGATTTGAACTAGAATTGTGTGATTGGGTTTTCCCAAAAATTACCTAAAACCATTTTTATTTACATATGAAAACTATTATTTTTTGTAACGGAAAAATCAGTATAATAATTACTGATGCAATCCTTAAAAAATATCTCATGTGCTTTGTAGCGAACACTCGCAACCATGGTATTTGCCTAGTGTGTCCTTCAGCCCACTCAGCAAATTGCTTTAGTGGGATGAAATAATGACATTAAGTTGGCCAAGCTTGTTGTCCGTAGGTCCGGTTTGTTGTAATCCCGGGGATCGGTATATGCAGATCTACCATCTCCGCTGGAATCCTTGTAATATGGATCCTACGATGCCTACCACGTAAAACGTCACTAGTAGGAAATACCTAGCAGTAGTGTGTCAATTTTTACTTTAGTGGCATGTTTTGCGCACGCCAATGGTTATGCGCCACTGGTAATACCTACCGGTGGTGGGCACGCCACTAAAAAAATGTTACAAGTTGGTGCAGTTAACATGCCACTAATATGTATTGCTTGTGCCTTGCGGAATACATGTCGCTGGTATGTGTTATCAATTCAAATGGAAGTTCGACATGTCACCGATGCAAAATGGTTAGTGGCGTGCAGAAAACACGACACACCACAAACACTTTCCAGGCCTGGCGATCATGCGGTTTCCACAAACTAATGGCATGTCGTACCTGTTCGTACCACCATGTTGGTACACAAACACAATGGGCATGTGTGAATCTTTCACAACACTGATGTTATATCAATGTCGTGTTAAATACATAAGTGCCACTAGTAACTTGTCCATTATATGGGGTTTTTGTATTAGTGCATGCATGTCGACATATATGCTATATGTTTGGAATTAAAGTATCTTTACAATATAGTTCATGAAATATTCCACACCAACAACAAAAAACATATATGTTCAACAACGATTCCAATGATCTAAGTTGAAGGAAATATACGTTACAAGAAGATACAACTTACATCGTAGATAAGTTTAATAAATGGTCCAAAGAAAAATGAAGAAAACGATAGCGTCCATATCCCTTGTCAGCCTACCAAGCTTACGTCATCATATATTATACCTGGTTCGGCAAGGCATATGGAGAAAAGGTGCAGCAAGAGGTACTCTGCAAGATTTAAAAGACACATGGTTGTTATAATAAGTATGGTGGGCGTACCGGGAGCGAGCATGCAGTAAACAACCCATGGACACACGCTAAAACATCCAGATATTAGAAAGGAATAAGAGCGTGCATCATAAACCAACAAGTTAGTAACATTAAACATAAACGACCCCCCCCCCCCCCATCTATTAATATATTAATCCATGAGGAAGCAATCCAAATGCACTCACATAGTTATCAATTTTACAGTTTATTATTGCAATTGTGCTATATTACTAGTAAAGTAGTATTATTTAGGTTTAACTTTTCTATGATCTTATTAGTAACAATTTCTCCAACTTGTCTGTAACCATGGACATTGCTTTTCGAACACCAATCTATCCATACACATTCGATCAACACTTAACACTACTAATGCAGAGTTTCATGACACAACTCTTCCCCTCCCTACACCATGTCTAGGGAGCCACCCATCTAGTCAACCCGTTAGCATCGAGAGTCCGGAAAAAACTTCGAGGCGTACCCGCCACCCATTTACGCCCATATTCTTGAATGTATGTAGAGTTCTTTCATTCCTCTTCAAATAGTTTAAAGTATCATACATTTTCCAAATTGAAACACTTAATCAAGGTGTGGATCCTAAACAAAAATGCAGATCCAGCAATAAGTGGAGCCCCTTACCATTATTCCTTCCATGAGTGGTTAGGGAACTCATTCTTTGGTAACATACAAAGAAATCTTGTCCTAGGCGACACACGTGGAAAGAATCACCAATGCTTATGCACGGGATCCCAATGGTAGTTTATCAACAATATTATTCACATAGAATCAACATAGACGATTAACATGTGAGTTGAGACTAGCTATCATATCCCTAAACATGACAAGTTATGGATAATGAGACTCAAGCAAAAAAAACGTAAACATGCAACAACGATCACAAGACCAATAATGTAATTGAGCACAACATGGGAAATAGGATGTGGAAGTAACACTATATCATGTTTGTATATGCATGGTAGGTAAGAGAGGATAGAAATGGTGACCTAAAAACATCGTAATGCTAAGGCTAGAATAAAAGACAGAAGCATAGCTAACAAAGTGGAATTTCTTGCATGATAAAACGGTCAAGGTATATCCGTAAAAAAACTGAACGCAAAAATAAAAAATACTACTACGACAAAGATCCAGTATGATCATGTTATGTACAAATGACATGGATATGACATAGCTATATCATGAAAATGCAGCTAAAGAAAAACTAATTGGAACCGGGATTCCAACAATTAATTATAAGGATAATTAATTCTCATACCCATCAAATTTAATGTGGATTAACATTGCAACCATGACACAAGTGACCTACATAAATACAAACGGAATAGGGACAATTTAGATAGAAAAATCCCCGCATACTCCATATTTATTCCTTCGGTGTATTTTGCAATTACCCACAAACCACAAGATATGCAATTCAACATGCATGAGGATGTCATATAGGAGTCAGATGCTATTTTCTGAACATATCGACATATAGTAGGAATGATTCTATTTTTCTTCCACGACAAAACCTTTTTTCTATCACAATAGGTCTCAAGTATTGGTGTGTGTCTTGTGTGGTGACCTTGAGCGATCCGGTTCCCGAGGTCCCATGTTCCAGTTACACGGTTTTCGAGGTACCTACAACTACTAAATCGAAATCAAATACATAAACAGTCACTTCATACATCATAAAATCATCCTCGAGTGGTTGTTTTTGAAATAGATAACTTTTAGGCACGAGAGGTGGTGCGGTTCAAGACTGGCGATGTAGGGATTCACGCGTAGTTAAACTTGTTTGCGAGGAACTTGGCAGGAGTCGTCATAGTACGGACTTGGCACTGACAAATTTGTAACCGAAAGTGGTGGCGGTGGTCTTGGCTAGCAGCAGCCGAGACGAGGCGAGGCTGGCCGTGCCTGAGGCGGTAGCATCTGGATCGGCAACACCCTAGCGGCGCAGGGTGGTCATGCGGTGGAAAAAGATGCCAAGATATTTTGCTGGTTAAATCTTTGTGTGTTGTGTGGGTAAATTTATTTAAAAAGATTGTCCTGTTCTTATTAATCTATAGAGGTGTGTATGTTTATACTTGTATATTATCTTGGACACCACACTCATAAATCATTGGAATTTCACTTTCGAATGTCTTTATAGGAAAACTTTGATATCCTAGCGGACATCAAGAGAGAGAATGAACATAACTAGTCCATCCATCCACTTTTATAAGACATTTTAATTTTGGCCACATACATTCTAAAATAAGTGAATCTAGACTTATTTTATGCATAGATTCACTCAGATTAGTATGTATGTGGCCAAATTTCAAATGATAAGAAGTGTTACTTATAAAAGTGTATGGAGGGAGTAACATAGTTCATATGTTAACGTTTGGAATCTGATGTACTGAATCCTTAGTGACAACAATATCATGTACAAGATGTGTGACCACTCATTCTTTAGTATTTTCCCCCCTCTTTTCCATTTTAGTTCATATGACCGGAGTAATTCAGCACTTCAAAATTTATCTGCTTTCATAAAAAGTATCTTTGTAGCACTAACATTGCCTTTGTCATTGTTAAACTAAACAGATCTACTGTGTCATCTGAAAGTACTTCTTAAAGAAATTGCTGGCAGCAAAAAGCTGACTTCTGGAGCCCAATCCGACGTTGTTTCATGTGGTGAAGAGATATCAACAACAATATCTACAGCATTTTTTAATACACCTAGGAAATGTCTACCACAGGTAAGAGTATATACTTGTAACAATTAGTTGGCTAAGCATTTATGTCCTGGGCTTCTATCGTTCTCTAGAAAAACACACTTGTTTTCACTTCTGGAACTTGACACTGTAATAATAGAACTGTTGGCATTTAGTGTGTACATCGATCATCTTGAAAAGATGCCATGCAAACATTAGTTGTGGTTTTGTATTGCTGTCACAGAACACGCCTGAATAATGCCCTGATATTATTTTCCTAGAAGAAAAATTGCTGATATGTGCAAGTTGTGTGTGTTTGTTTGTTGTTTTAGCTACCACTTTCTAATCATTTACATTGGTTGCTCCATGCTTGAAGTTCAATGCTCTAGAGGCAATTGGGTTCAGTCTCCTCAGTGATGCCTCGGGAAAGGCGTGTAAGGTAATTAATACGAACATAGAATCCCTTTGGGCACAAAAAAGCATAGTAGTGCATTTCCAGCTGATGTTAGGCTAGTCGTAGTGAAAGTAATCAAGCTACTGAGGAGTAATAGCACACAATTCACGACAAAATTACTTAGTATGTTACCGGCTGCTCATAGTAGAGAGTAACATAGACTAGTAATATTATTGTTACTAGGCTATGGTACTACCTCCATAGTGGGGAGTAACTTATATGAGATGTCACGCAAAAATTCATTTATTAGCCTATAGACTCAATTTTTCTTGATATGTGTGATGTTACGGTAACATATTAGACTGCTCAGACTAGCCACAATGGGAGTAACATAGGTGGTATCATAAGTGCAACATAGGCAAAAAAGATGATGTGGCACTCATTTAATGAGGAGAGAGATCTTAGTGGTATCATAGGTAGATATCGTAACATAACGCGCTTTCCAAGACAAGATGAGTCTATAAGCTAATACATATACTAATATATGATACTACTAATATGTTACTATACATTGTGAAAGTGGTAACATAGACTAGTATCATATGCATGATGCTAGTATATGATACTCCCCATTGTGACTAGTCTCATAGTGGGTGGTAATATCACACATATTTCGACAAAAAAGATGATGTGGCACATTATTAATTATGAGAGAGATGTTTTTTTTTTAATTTTGAGAGATAGTTGTGGTAACATAATATATGTTACCGTAACATCACACATACCAATGTACTACGAGTCTATAAACTAATAAATGCACACATGCATGATACATCACACATTGGCAAGTTACTAGTCTAAGTTACTCCCAAATATGAGAAGACTTAATTACCAAAAACACTTAGTCATTAAATATGTGCCACATAAGCAAATTTGTCTTGAAAGATGTGATGTTACTCCCCACTTGACATCACATATTTCAATAAAAAAATGAGTCGACGAACATAATAAATGCACGTTTGGACACTCTACTAATTGATGTTAATCTCTAGCATGAAGTTAGTAACATATATTAGTAACATTGGCAAGTTAGTACTCTACTCCCCACTATGGGCAGCCTTATGCAATGGATTGAGGATGCTAATTGTTCACAAATAAGCAGGTGAAGGAGCTTTTATTGGTGGCCAAGGGCAGTGAGGGCAGTACATGGGTACGATCCCTCTATTCAGGAGATGTCATCTCGTCCGTAGTGGATGGAGCTGAGGAGTGCCCTATCCCAGAGAAGACAGCCGCGGCAGCAGCCAGCTCCGGCGACAAGAGAAAAGCGGCGGGTGGCGACCACCCGGAGGCGCCGCAGAGCATGCAACAGAAGCACTGTATGGAGCAGACCAGTCAGGTGGAGGGATGGCCGGAGGACACACAGGCCATGTGGTTCGGCGACATGGGGGAGCAACAGGGACTCGCTTATATGGGTGAGTGCAGCACTGCACCCCTCCGTTTCCCTGTCCAGGAGGAAACCAACGCCTGCTTCGTCGACGAATTTGGACAGGACTACTCCAGTATTCACTAGAGATTTTGGCATGGCCCTCCGGCGACGACATGCCAATGCCCTCCCTGCCTCGTGTGAGAGTTTGTTTTAGCTGAAGGGCTGGATTAGTGTCAAGCGTAGCTCATCGAGCTTTGGTCGGTGCATGGTTTTTACGGAGATTTCTTTCTTGAATATTTCCTTTACTGCTGAACTTTCAATAATGGACTCTCTTAGATCTGAGAAATATGATAGAAGTACTCGTGTCTTCGACCCATTTGTATTAGTTAAGGCATGTTCTCGTCCGTGCATGATCCGCCCCTACAACTGCCACAGCCCCCATAAGAAAATGTCTTTTGTGCTAATGCTGAACGAGGATGAAACCATTGTGCTAAAAATTGTCTCTTTACACAATCCAACAAACAGATTGTTAGGCCCGTACAATAGAATCTAGTCAGGATGATCCTGATCCTTCAAAAACTTACGGTAGATGTTTATCCAGGCATCTCCTATTCCATGGGCACTGCAAAATAGTTCTTAGATTGCTCCTTGCGCAGATGAGAACAGTCTCCGTATCATCACTGATCCTCCTCAGCACACATCATTGATATCTATATAATCGGTATTCCGAGCCATCGGCGATTACCTAATCTTTATCAGTGATTTTGGTAACATACCCGATGGACAAAGTAGTAGCGTAAGTGATTATTATCCAATGAGATGCTAAGGTCGCATACTATGTTGTTTCGATGATTTGTAGGTCAAGATTTTTTACATTTTGTAATATACCCGATGAGGTCCTAAGGTCGTATATTAAGTTGTTTCGATGAAGTGTGCACAACAAACTTTATATTTCAACCGAACAAATTTCATTAGCAAAATTTTAGTAACTAAAATAGTTATTTAGACTACGAAAAACATTTCTTATAGCATAGATGAATTTTTTTTTCATGCAGATATAGAATGCCGAGAAAAATATATGTGGTCTTGAGACGGTGTCACCAATTATGGTTAAACAACTACTTAGGCTCTCCTAGTGCTCGGACGTGGTAAAATTTCTTAATCCTCCTTGCCATTTATCTATGTGACACGGAGTTAAAGAGAAGGGGATGATGAAGCCGTCTATTATGCCGAATACCATCTATTCACATGATCTAGCAAAGAAATCGTTGGAGTTTCTCATAATCATCAAATTAGATGTGCATATTTCAACGAAAATGGACTCTATTGTTTTATTAAATACGCGTCATATTGTATATAATATATGACCCCTTGATATGGTGATTATGTATACATACAACTATAAGAGGTGACCCCTTGAAGGGGATGAGGAAGTCAAAAAGAGAAAGTAGGCTGGTTGTATAGAATTGATTTTAGGACTGCTTGATATGTTGAACTGTAGTTTGTTTTTTATCTTTGCCGAATCAAACCGCACGAAATATGGTATTGAGTAATCGCGAAAGAACAAAGAACGTGCTGCAGCAGCTGCTGGACGAGTATTAGTTATATCCGTGAAGTGCCTCCACACCGGGCCCCTTTTTACGCATGGACGTCCCAGGGTTAATTAAATGCTTAACGAAATTCGGATGGAACTTTAGAAATTGTGGTGGGTTTAAAGATGTACTTATGTACCGAATATTTTATTTATTGGATTAGGCGAAATTCAAAATTTTGATCAAAATTCATTTGACTTGACGAAATTACTCCGAAATGATCTTCAGAATTTCCAAGATTTCCGAACCATGCTTTTCTCAAACCGACATACACAGCCTCGCAGAAGTAAATAAAAAACAAAAAATAGCGAGCAGCCATGGTGGTACCGCCATGAGCCTTTGTTGCAATTCCCGCGATGGATGATATATAAAACGGTAAGCTTTCTTGATGAAACGAGTGCGCACGAATTGAAGTTGCATGCTCATGGCCACGGTAAGTGAACTTACTGGATCGTGCGGGTGGAGTCAAGTTGCTCTGCGCTCCGTTGCTTACCGATGATGTCGCCTTGATCGTCGCTGGACGGCACGCCTGGATCAAGTTGTTAGAAGAACCTGAACGGCGAAGCATGAAGCGATAAATTTGATGTGATAAAAGTGAACAACCTGGGGAGCCTGTTGACAGAAATCAGAAAGAAAGAAAGACACGAGCTATATGGCACCTCACTTTTCGCGGATGGGAAGATCTTCATGGGCGGTAGGATACCAGCAGGCGGGAAGGAGGATGCGCTGGTGCGATGCCTCTCTAACAATTTTGAGACGCCTCCGCTCAGGTCGTCTCTCTTTTCTGGTGCTTTGCGGTAGTTCTACCGGTTCTAGTAGTAGTGGTTGGAAGTTGTAACGCCACGAAACTTCCTCGGTTGGTAGCCTAGGAGAGAGTTGGGTCGTTGATCCCTCAATGCGTGTGAACGAGCCTAGTGTGAATGGTTCTACTACTTTTCCTTTTTGATGGAAAACACACTTTATTCATCAATTATCACACTCTGAATGTACTACTAGTACTAGTCTACTAGTAGGAGAAATCTATAGAGAGACATCGCACCAGCGCATCCTCCGTGCTTGCAACAATTTTGAGACGCGCTTGACATAAAAGTCTGCGACACTAGAAATCACTGTGCATTGCCGCATTCACTACGGGAGAGCCTTGATACGCCGACGGCCAGGCGCAACGCCGACGGGGATTTGTCGGGGCCGTCGGCGTATCGGGCGAACAGGGCTGCCAACCAGGAGGCCGTCGGCGTAGCCCTCCCCGTCGGCGTATACATTTTTTTTTAATTTTCATTAATAAATAACCTTTATAATATATATATATATTTTTATGTATATTTTCCATGTAGGTATAGTTTTTTAAATATATTGGAACGGTTAGCATATTCGAATTTCGACATCCTCCCTCCCGCATAAAATAACGACGTGAATCCGGAACGGGACCCTACACCATAAAATATAAAATAAATAAAACATAAACATATCATACACATATAGAAGATAAATTTGTAGCTTAATTTTTACATACCCCGAAGTTTCAAAACCCTCTCTGAGAAAAACACTATTAACGTGTGCATGCGTCGTGTACACCCCAAGACGAACATCGAAAGGAGGTAGAACGGTAGAATCTCAACTTCTTTTATGTTCCTATGGCCTATCTTAACACAACCAAGTAACTAGTTCCACAATGGTTCCCCCTTTCAACATTGTTACCGCATTTATCCGTATAAGTCTGGTATTTCTCCAGCGGGTCTAGGTTTTCACCGGAGGGGGGCTACGGAGCGTCCGACTCCCCACACAAGCTAGGGGGTGCCATACCATGTTAGTATAGGTGTGTTTTGGTCTTTGTATGGAAAATATTGCACTCCGGGGTGTGACCCGCTTCACCGGCATCCGCTTCTCTCTCGTGAATTTACATGCGCTTATTGGGTGAAACTCCCGTATCGGACGAAACGTCGGGAATCTTCCGAAGAGGTGGGTTCTACCTATGTGTTTTGTGTTTCTATGGGCTACCCTAACACAACCAAGTCACTGGTTCCACAATGCTACCCACTTACGACGCCGTTACCGTGTGTATCCGTATAAGTCCGGTATTTCTCCAGCGGGTCTAGGTTTTCACCCGAGGGGGGCTACGGAGCGTCCGTCTCCCCCGCACAAGCTAGGGGGTGACATACCATGTTATTATATGTGTGTTTTGCTCATTGGATGGTAAATATTGCACTCCTGGGTGTGACCCGCTTCACCGACGTCCGCTTCTCTCTCACGAGTTTACACTCGGAACATAGAAAATGGTTTTTTGCTTTAATGAAAAGGAAAACTTCCTCCGTCAACATTGTCCGTGCTTCCAAGATGCATGTTTGTGTGTAATATGGGAACATTTTAACAAACTATGCCATGGATATGACCATAACATTCGTCATTTGGGCCGAAACCCTAGAATGTTCGTAGGAGATAGCTAATTTTTGTGAACACATTTTCAACACAAATGTCGTATTCCAAGTTTATTATTTTTGGTGTATACTAGTACCTATATAATGACACCACGCGAAGGTCTCGCATCATTTTGGTTTTTTTTTTAATTTTTTGGAATTTTCTAACCCCGTTTGAGGAAAAAGTCAAGGCGGCCGGCATGACTGTTCATAGCTAGGGGTTGAATATTGAGAAACTCTTGGTGTATCTATGTTGAAATAGGTACTTGTGTACCTAAAAATGATTTTTGCCAAAAATCATGAGCAAACTATGAGGTACCTTAAGTTCAAATTTGACCAGTTTCCAACAGAATCGGCAGAAACTTCTGTTCTTCAAAAGAGGTGGATGGAAACCTGTTCATATAAAACAAATTGGTTATTTATGCATCTAACATGGTCTAGTATTTTCAAAAATTATATCTCTCCAGTTTTGCAACATATTTATGGTAGGTCCTTCACAAAAAACCCCTTTTTTTACACTCGGAACATAGAAAATGGTTTCTTTGCTTCAATGAAAAGGAAAACTTACTCCGTCAACATTGTCCGTGCGTCCAAGATGCATGTCTGTGTGTAATATGGGAACATTTTAACAAACTATGCCATAGATATGACCATAACACTCGTCATTTGGGCCGAAACCCTAGAATGTACGTAGGAGATAGCTAATTTTTGTGAACACATTTTCAACACAAATGTCGTATTCCAATTTTATTATTTTTGGTGTATACTAGTACCTATATAATGACACCACGCGAAGGTCTCCATCATTTTGATTTTTTTTGAATTTTTTGGAATTTTCTAACCCCGTTTGAGGAAAAAGTCAAGGCGGCGGGCATGACTGTTCGTAGCTAGGGGTTGAATATTGAGAAACTCTTGGTGTATCTATGTTGAAATAGGTACTTGGGTACCTAAAAATGATTTTTGCCAAAAATCATGAGAAAACTATGAGGTACCTGTAGTTCAAATTTGACCAGTTTCCAGCAGAATCGGCAGAAACTTCTGTTCTTCAAAAGAGGTGGATGGAAACCTGTTCATATAAAACAAATTGGTTATTTATGCATCTAACATGGTCTAGTATTTTCAAAAATTATAGCTCTCCAGTGTTACAACATATTTATGCTAGGTCCGTCACAAAAAACCCTTTTTTTACACTTGGAACATAGAAAATGGTTTTTTGCTTCAGTGAAAAGGAAAACTTCCTCCGTCAACATTGTCCGTGCGTCCAAGATGCATGTCTGTGTGTAATATGGGAACATTTGAACAAACTATGCCATGGATATGACCATAACACTCATCATTTGGCCCGAAACGCTAGAATGTTCGTAGGAGACAGCTAATTTTTGTGAACACATTTTCAACACAACTGTCGTATTTCAAGTTTATTATTTTTGGTGTATACTAGTACCTATATAATGACACCAGGCGAAGGTCTCTCATCATTTTGGTTTTTTTTGAATTTTTTGGTATTTTCTAACCCCGTTTGAGGAAAAAGTCAAGGCGGCGGGCATGACTGTTCGTAGCTAGGGGTTGAATATTGAGAAACTCTTGGCGTATCTATGTTGAAATAGGTACTTGTGCACCTAAAAATGATTTTTGCCAAAAATCATGAGCAAACTATGAGGTACCTGTAGTTCAAATTTGACCAGTTTCCAGCAGAATCGGCAGAAACTTCTGTTCTTCAAAAGAGGTGGATGGAACCCTGTTCATATGAAACAAATTGGTTATTTATGCATCTAACATGCTGTAGTATTTTCAAAAATTATAGCTCTCGAGTTTTGCAACATATTTATGGTAGGTCCTTCACAAAAAAACCCTTTTTTTACACTCGGAACATAGAAAATGTTTTTTTGCTTCAATGAAAAGGAAAACTTCCTGCGTCAACATTGTCCGTGCTTACAAGATGCATGTTTGTGTGTAATCTGGGAATATTTGAACAAACTATACCATGGATATGACCATAACACTCGTCATTTGGCCCGAAACCCTAGAATGTTCGTAGGAGATAGCTAATTTTTGTGAACACATTTTCAACACAACAGTCGTATTTCAAGTTTATTATTTTTGGTGTATACTAGGACCTATATAATGACACCACGCGAAGGTCTCGCATCATTTTGGTTTTGTTTGAATTTTTTGGAATTTTCTAACCCCGTTTGAGGTTAAAGTCAAGGCGGCGGGCATGACTGTTCGTAGCTAGCGGTTGAATATTGAGAAACTCTTGGTGTATCTATGTTGAAATAGGTACTTGTGTACCTAAAAATGATTTTTGCCAAAAAACATGAGCAAACTATGAGGTACCTGTAGTTCAAATTTGACCAGTTTCCAGCAGAATCGGCAAAAACTTATGTTCTTCAAAAGAGGTGGATGAAAACCTGTTCATATGAAACAAATTGGTTATTTGTGCATCTAACATGCTCTAGTATTTTCAAAAATTATAGCTCTCGAGTTTTGCAACATATTTATGGTAGGTCCTTCACAAAAAACCCCTTTTTTTACCCTCGGAACTTAGAAAATGGTTTTTTGCTTCAATGAAAAGAAAAACTTCCTCTGTCATATTGTCCGTGCTTCCATTATGCATGTTTGTGTGTAAAATGGGAACATTTGAACAAACTATGCCATGGATATGACCATAACACTCGTCATTTGGCCCGAAACCCTAGAATGTTCGTAGGAGATAGCTAATTTTTGTGAACACATTTTCAACACAACTGTCGTATTTCAAGTTTATTATTTTTGGTGTATACTAGGACCTATATAATGACATCACACGAAGGTCTCGCATCATTTTTGTTTTTTTTGAATTTTTTGGAATTTTCTAACCCCGTTTGAGGAAAAAGTCAAGGCGGCGGGCATGACTGTTCGTAGCTAGGGGTTGAATATTGAGAAACTCTTTGTGTATCTATGTTGAAATAGGTACTTGTGTACTTCAAATGATTTTTGTCAAAAATCATGAGCAAACTATGAGGTACCTGTAGTTCAAATTTGACCAGTTTCCAGCGGAATCGGCAGAAACTTGTGTTCTTCAAAAGAGGTGGATGGAAACCTGTTCATATGAAATAAATTGGTTATTTGTGCATATAACATGCTATAGTATTTTCAAAAATTATAGCTCTCGAGTTTTGCAACATATTTATGGTAGGTTCTTCACAAAAAACCCCTTTTTTACACTCGGAACATAGAAATGGTTTTTTTTTTTGCTTCAATGAAAAGAAAAAGAAAATTCTTATATATGATGGAAATATTATATGGATGTCATATTTAAATTTCTCTCATTTTTCTAATCGATATAGACATATTATTTGTCAAATTTTGATTTACGAATTTATAGATTTGAATTTTTGAATATTAAATAGAAAAAGCAAACATGTTAATTATTATTTAAATTTAAGATTATTTGAATTCAAATTTATTATTAGTTATTATATTTTATTTAAATAGTTGTTTGAATTCACAAAATAAAAGAGTGTGACATGATGGTCCAAGGGTTAAAGTTAACAGGATTGATTGCATAATATTATCAACAACACATCAGTTGTTTCTAGGTAGATCACAGTGAAGGAACTACGAAGTTAAGCGTGCTGGGCCTGGAGCAATCTCATGATGGGTGACCGACCGGGAAGTGTTAGTAGAAACGAGTAATTTAGATTAGAAATAAAAATTGTTAAAGATATGACTATAGTGTGATTATGTGGTTAAACAAGTCAAAAAAAAAATCGAAAAAAAAATTTCGAAAAAAAAGTTCAAAAAAAAATTCTATACGCCGACGGTGACGTATCCAGGATACGCCGACGGCAAAGGGCATACGCCGACAGGGCAAGAGGCCGACGGGAAGGCGCCGACGGCCACCGTCGGCGTATTGATTTGCCGACGGCAATGCCGCATACGCCGTCGGTGGCCGGCCGTCGGCGTCTCGCCGCTGTCCCGTAGTTATTTCACTGTGCCCTACGGTACATGCATCTTACGGTGGTCAGCATGCTATATTAAACACACTATTTCTTTTTCCTATGTACACGCTTCCTTCGATCCTTTCTCTGACCTTATTAATGGAAATGGCTAAACAGCCACCGACTCTAGCGTGTATAAAGTATTGTAATTCGTGTTGTGTATATGGACAAAAAAATTTCATAAATAGTTAGATGAAAATGTTGCACACCATATTTAGTATGTTACATGTAAATATGTTTTTGCTGTAGTGTGTTGAAAATACATCTCACGGTGACATGCCTATTCAATTTGCTACACCAGATTATTTGTAGTTGTTACATAAGTAATTGGTTTTTCCTACATGAATATGTGAAAGTGTTACATGGTTTTTACTGCATGTCCATGAGTTTTTTTTTACATATTCAGCATTTTTTGCTATACATGCTACATGCGTATAAAAAAATGTTTTCGTCGATTTTTTTTGCTACATAGCTCGGAAGTACATTCTGTGAAATAGTTTTGCTACATGCGAAATGTTACATAACTGTTAAAAAAATGTTGTACGCGAACTGTTTTTGCTACACACATCCGATGCACGGGAGTGCGCCACTTAAGTTAGATCGGACGGTCCATGAGGTGGCTGCAGGGGGCTATCCTACAGCCGACTGTCAGCTAGCATTTGCCCTTATTAATTGCTAATGTCTATACACACGCTAGTGACTTTTACGTGATTGTAAAACCATGCTTCCAGATTGACAACAGTGTGATATATTTACACTAGTAGAAAAACCCTATAGGCTTTTACCTCTAGTTCACAATAGCTTATAAAACAAAAGAAAAACAAATGGATGCTTCAAGTAAAATTCATATGATATGACCGAATAAAAATATAGTTTCACTAGAATTGACCTGATAAATTGTTGATGAAGAAGGGGATTCATTGGGCATCCCGAGCTTAGACGGTTAAGTATTCTAAGCATTTTTTGGGATGAACCACGGGGGAATCCCCAAGTTTTGGCTTTTCACTCTTCTTGATCAGATCATATCACACTCTTCTCTTGACTCTTGAAAACTTCCTTCACACCACACTGAAAGTAATTCGCATTAAAGGGTTAGTGCACAATCAAAAATTCACATGTTCTGCATGGGAACAACCGTTATTAATACTTTTAAACATTATCTACAGCCACTGATGTTTTGTGAAGAAACAAATCCACTTAACATAGTAAAATAAAGAATCAAGTAAAAAGACAGTGTTAAAACTAGAACAGTTTGTAAAGACGTTTTTTTTTCGGGGAACTTATGTTGCTCAAATCGAAAAACGTAAAGTACAAAAAAGTTTCAGAATTAGCTAAGGAATAAGCACAAAAATTTGCAAGTCATTTTGATCTTCCCCGTGAATTATGCGATTTTATACGGTGGATAGCATAAATTTGTTTCCTGCGCAGAAATTTACTAATACATGAAAATAAAGATACGAAGAAGTTGCTAAACAAGTATACAACACCTTGGCTCAAAGAAAACAGAGAAAAAAATGCAAAAATAAAACCATGTATTATCTCCCAAGAAGTGCTTTTGTTTAACGCCTTTCTGCTAGGCATAGGAAGAGAAAATCAAGTGTTTTCGATTGAAGAAGCATCCAAATCAAACAATTCCTCTAAGACACATCATGTAGAAATTGGTACTTTAGATCCACCTGAAGATGATGCAATATTTAAGTTACTTGTAGTTTCACTAAAAGTATTATCAGTTTTAGGCATATTATGTAGTTTTAGTTTAGACACCTTGGGGACATATATGAATTTTTGTTGTTATCCCATAGAAGATTTCTCCCTCTCAAAACTTAAGAGAAGAAAAAGTTAAACTTAAAGTTTCTTTATAACATAATCTAAAGCGATCTCAGTTTTAACAATTTTAGTGGGTGGTGTTCCAACTAAACTTTCAATTAAACTACAGGCTTCAAAGCAGGAGTTCCCAGAAAATTACCACCTATAAGAATGTCTAGAACATACCTATACTAGCTAGTAATAAACATAAAAATTCCTAAAAAGGATTAAAGTGGAATATTTTTTAGTGTATCTATGATGGGCATCACTTATTCTATACCAAGCATCTTTCAAACTTTCTCCTCCTTGTTGCTTAAAAGAACAAACCTCAACTTCAGGAATACTCATTTTAGCAATATTAAAAACATGATAAAAATAACAATTAGAATAAGAACTATTTTTTAGTTTTTTATATAGAGAAGTAAACGAGACAAAATAAAATAAACTAAGCATAACTATAACAAAGTAAAGAGATTAGAAGTGAGAGACTTCCCTTGATGAAATCCTCTTTCTCCCCAGCAACGGCATTAGAATATATGTTTCATGGTGCTGGTCTTCCACTCGTTAGGAAACCCCAAGAGAAAGGTACGAAGAGCACAACAGCAAGTTTTCCCTCAGAAAAAAACCAAGGTTGAATCGACCAGTAGGAGCAAGAAATCACTTCCGAATGTCGATGCAGCTGATGTTGGCAGGGCGCACTACCGCTTCATAAGCATCGTGGAACCTACAAAAAAATCACTTCTCCCCAACAATCGTGTGAGCTTTATAGCCACGGTGAATGATCTTCATCTGTTGTCTTGTGTCCGACATGTCAACCTGCTCAGCTGTCTGCTTGCTACGAGACTTTTGCGCGCTATGGATGCTCATGTCATTACCTTCATCAAATGGAGATTTGCTACTAGATTTGCTACCAGACTTTTTCTTCTCAGATGAGGCCGACCGGTGTGCACACACTCCAACACTCTCCTCAATATAGTGTACGGAGGTGCATTTCTTGCCTGGCTATACTTTGTGTTGTCGATGTGTGTGATGAAGCCCATTTTTCTCGCATAGTCATTCTACACTTTTTGTGCTTCCTCAATATCGTCAAAAATCATCCCCACAAATGGCTCCACTAGCCACGAGGTTATTTCCTCGCCAGCTTCCTCAACAAAATTTGAAACAGTTCCACTATTTGCGCCACATGGCCCATCAACGAAATCACTCGGAGTAGTGTCTCGGTAGTTGAAGGGGTTTTGATCCTCTATTGCAGGGGTGTTATTGAGGTCAAACGTTCCAATATGATGTCAGATAAGAATCCCTGCAAGTACAAATCAATTCAAACTTTTTTGCTCATATCTACGATAAAATGGTAAATGAACAAAATATGTTTTGAGCTATGTACCAGCAAAAATTATTACCATGATGATGGTAGCAATTTTCCCTTGTTCTTAACCAACAACTACTTGATGGTGCTCTCATGTTAATTTTTTTTTTGTTATTAATTACTATCTCTATGGGGTTTTTGCTACATAACTCAAGGTAGCATGTCAAAAATCTTCACATGGCACAAATGTGGTCATTTTCTCTTAGCATCCTTGAAAGAAATTTGCTACATGTAAGATAACTATTTTTGTTATGATGCTACATAAAACACAAAATTTGTCTGTTGGAGCCACTAACATGCCCATAGGTAGCAACATATCTATGTGCTAAAACAAAATTGAACAAATATCAGAGCAATCTCAGGATCAATAATTTGCTACAAATTTTACTAGCAAGCATCACAACATGTGGACACGTCTATGGAGAAAAAAAATAAAAAAACAAAAGGGGGAAACACTCACGGAAGGAGCCGGATCATCAATCTCTAGATCTCCATCGAAGCAAGCATGGGGGGTTGCTGACACGCTAACTCGGACGCGGAGAAAACCATGCTCCATGGCCTCCGGCATAGATGCTGGTACCCCGTCTCAGCCGCCGGCACGCCAGATTCGTCCGTTAGCTAGAAGCTACTATGGAGGGCGGGGGGACGTGGTGAGGATGACCAGGAGGTGCGTATAGGATAGAGTTCCGAATGTGGTTAGCCATGGCGTGGCGAAGCAACGACGTCTGATTCATGACACGCTGTCGCGTAGCCTCCCGGGATCACGGGGAGTTGCCCGATCTGGTGTTGTCCGTATTTGCTTCGTTCCATTCGCCTTTTGCTCCGTGTAGCAAAAGCGGGAAAAGAGAAGTTGGCATGTGATCATGCGGCCCAAAATAGCTTCATCGGAGGGCAACAATAGTTCTTTTTTTGGGGCGGGGAGGGTAAACTATAGATCGTCGTAGCCAAAACTAACAGTCTCTTCTAAAGAGGGGCTTTTTATGGTAGGGACGGAAAAATATTGACCGTCTAGGTTAGTAGATCTGATGATTCAGATTGACCAATACTTATTGACATGAATAGTAGCAGAGCCGTCTCCAGAAAATGGGGGCCCCTGTGCAAAATGCAAAATGGGGCCTAAAATTTTAAATTTTCAAAATAATTTTACAATATTACATAACTTCAATATATGTTATTTCATCATGTACACAGAAACATGTTATACATTAATTCTACTAAAAGCATCATTTGTCTATGAAAAGCATCATTAAAGCAATAAACTAACCCCATGTTCTGTGAAAAGCATCATTTGTATGAATTTTTTTGAAATAAAATCATCAATCATATCTTCATAGTTAATCTTGTCAAACATATTATTTTTAAGTGATATTGTCGCCAATCCTTTGAGTCTTTCTTGTCATGGTAGAATACGATTTCAACAACTTGAGTTTAGAGAAGCTTCATTCAGCCGATGCAACCGTAACATGAATGGCTAATAAAATTATTTACACAATATTAGCAATAAGTAAATAGGGGCGCTTCTTCAAATGGGTCAAAATGTCAACATAACCCATGAATTTCTCAAGTAAATCTTTGATGTATGTTAGCTCAATAAAAAAATTTGATACTTGTTCTTCTAGAATTCATGATTCTTCTTGTTTCATTATTAAGAAAATAATATAAAACGAGTCCAAACAATTCAACTATATATAACTATATATTGATTTAGTATTTTAAAATTAGCAACAAACGAACTGCAAGAATACAGTAATTCAGCCCCAATTGTGTCGCAGCCTCGTAGAGATCATATTTCTCTTTCCGTCTTGCGCCAAAATCAGTAATCACTTCCTCAAAATCTTCAATCCCTAATCCAATTTTCTAGGGTAGTGCGTCCTAATTTCCTTGCCATGAAATATGCGTCCGACATGGGTTTGTCTCTTCGTGCCTCGTTAGGCCTGGACGATGCGCCAATGGGTGAGGTAGCATTACAATATGTGAAGAAAGGGCCTCTCGTCGAGCCTACGAAGGAAAAAGATCTACCACCACTAATGCAAAGTCTGCTACGTTGGTACAAACAATTCATATCATGGACCGACAAAGAATTTGTGTATGTGGATTATACAGAGGAGCATCACACCAAAAAGTACTCTGTAACAGTTGAGACGAGTGAATTGTTCCAGCTGTTCAATCTGCGCGAGCTCGACAAATCTATCCTGAGTTGCTACGTTCTGTAAGTGATTTATTTCTATCTCATCTCGTTCTTCATTGCCTACACTATATATATATATATATATATATATATATATATATAGTCCTAATTAACTATATTGTTGCGTACGCTATTATGCAGATTGAAGATTTCGGAATGCAGAATAAGACTCATCCTTGATGTTGGGTTCATTGACCCACAAATCATTAATGGAACTATGTTAGAACGTCACCCCAAAGACGTGGAGAAAGACTTGTACAATTTTCTTAAAAAGCATGAATCCAAAAGTTATATTCTATTTCCTTACCATTTTGGATGAGTGTTTCTCTTATGTTCCCATTCTATTTTGTTTACTCCATGCATGGTATGTCTAATAGATAAGTTATGCATGAATGTGCATGTAACGTGTCCGCAGGTACCACTGGATTCTGCTAAAAATTGAACTTCACAGCTCCATAGTTTTTATCATTGACTCTATGAATTCAAATACAGATCTTTGGATCGACATGAGAAGAATGATGCAAAGGTAATTATTTTCAATCATTTGCGCTCTATATCGATCGGTCTCTTTTGTTCATTTCCTAATATGCAGTAGCTAATAACTGCATTGTTCATTTAATTTTATTTGCAATGTAGAGTTTGGAGACGGTTCTCACATGGACATGTAGGTGGATTCAAACATCAGCTACAATTTAAAAATGTGGTCAAAGGTGTGGATAAGCAGCCACCGGGGACCGGTCTATGTGGATACTATGTCTATGAGAACATACGAAAAAAAATCTCTGAGAGGAAGAAGGACGAGACCACGCGGAGGGGTCTCAATAACTTGCGGAGGGAGCTTACTACAGAAGCTCGCTTCCAACCAATTCAAGAGGATATAGAAGGATTTTTCCTTAGGTATGTCATCGATAGGAAAGGAGAGTACCATGCGTCCACCGACGATGACTATTATACGCATCAGCCCTGAGTACTTTGAAACTTGTTCGAATTTGTGTATGGTCATCCATCTTAATTGTGTAATATGGAAACTTGTTCGAGGTTGTATATATGGTCACCCGATATTGAATATATATTATATATTCCTATTGAATTCTCCTTGTTTGAAATTTCATATATATATATATATATACATGTATATAGTATCGTAAAATATATATATGTGTACTGAAACTTCATCAAAATTAAAATAAAACACAAAATAAAATATAAAAGAAATAAAACAAAACAAATTAAAAAGGAACTAGGTTTAGGAGGCCTAAAACCCTAAACCTGCGCAGGTTTTCAGTCCCGGTTAGCCACAAGAACCGGGACTAAAGGTCCTCCGCCGCGACGGACTCCTGGCGCCCACGTGGACGGGCCTTTAGTCCCGGTCCGTAAGTGGCGGGACTATAGGGGGGGTCTTTAGTCGCGCATAGCTAGTCCGGGTTGCGCGGCCGGGACTACTGGCCCTGGCGAACCGGGACTATAGGCCTATTTTCTACCAGTGAGCACTGGTCGCGCATGAATAAGATCGATTTATACGCGTACAGTACATACTAGCTGGGCCGGTTAGCTGAAATTTTAACCGTGAAATGTATAATCAGTCTAAAAATCTGGGGGCCGGTCGTGCTCTGGCTCACCCTCAAAGGCGAGCCTGAATAGTAGTATCTTTTCATCCAAGGGTATATTCGGGAGACACAAAACAGGAAACTTCCTCTGTATTAGTTTCCATTGCTTAACTCACTATAATCGTTTAATGCCAAATTGGATAGTTCCTGTAGAAAAAAAAATGTATTCCTTATCTCTCACCAAAGGAAAATTTAAAAGAAATATACAAATCTCAATCTACTGATAACCTTAGTTAGTTTTGCAAATTTATTAATCCGTGTCTAAAAAATTATCAGAGTGATGTAATAATTTTCTCAAATAATGAAAAAGAATGCGCTTTTTTATTTTTAATGTTAAAAAAGATGTGAACTTTTGTATGGATCTTTGTGTAGGTCCAATGGTTCTCGGTTGATTGATGGTTTGAAAAAACAAATTTTAAAATAGGTTAGTACCCGAATTCGGGGCGGTGGGGGAGGTCGTGCACGACGATGGGTTCTCGGCGGCAGCACCCGAATTCGGGGCGGCGTCCCTTATCTGGTGGCGCTCCAGGGTGCGGGGCGGCTTGGAGCTTGGCGAATCTGTCCCACGACGTCCTACTCTGTTGGTGGTGGCGGCGCCTGTCGCACGCATGGCTTCTGAAGGTTTTCGACGCATGATGTGGTGGTGGTAATTTGGTGTGGCTGACCGGTCTCGGGCTCAGATTTGCATGGCTGCCGACAAAAGCATGGCTCGATCATGATCGGCCTGGCGGCAATGACGCTTACGATTGTCGTCGCCTTCCAGAAGGCATCGTCGAGTGCAGTGTCGTGTTCCTTCTCAAATGCTCTAGGGGAAACCCTCGATCCGGTTGCTCTGGATCAGAAGATGGCGGCACATTTATAGTCTTTGAGACTGATCTACAAACTCTCTCAGTTGTATCGCATTGCCTACGTATTCCATCTAAGTCGTCAGATCATGCCTACGATTTTACGATATCGAACCGACCTACATCGTCTCTCCCAATCGTTCGATTTCACCTACGCTACTCAAAGGCGTCGAGTCCAACCTACAGATGTATGAGTCTATCAGGTCGGCCTAAACATTTCTCGGTTGTCTGATCGCGCCTATGCAACTATAAGCGGTCATGTCCGAGCTACACAATCAATTACACTTTTACATATTTGATTCGCCAATTCATATGAAAAGCATTTGTCGGATTTATATTTCATGCAATAGATATACCGCAAGTGGAAAAAAATGCTCCAAAGGTGGACGATCGTAGCAAATCTTGCCTGCGCGCACTTCACAAAGTCATGTGCTTCATTTTCTTTTTTCACACAATTAATTAACTCAATGTCACGGTCAGATGGAGTAGAAAAATTGGTGTGGGCTCAGTCAAGTCACACGTATGGTAAGTATCTATTGCACTTACGTAGTAACAAATTAAATCCAATCAAATCTTCTACGTATCAAGATTTCTTACCCAACTAATTACCAATAATAGCTCTCCAATACTACTACTCCTTTGGACTAGTAAGTTGTACCGTAAAAAAAAAACCTAAAGACGAAGGCACAGGAAGAGAAATTACAGATCAGTTTTTTCCGAAACGCGCACAATAGACATGTCACGGTCTAGTAGGGTAACGCTTTTCAAAAGGGAAAGAAGAAAGCTTGGAATTAATCAATCTCTACCTAACACGAGCAGGTGGTGAGCGCGTGAAACTTAGCGAAGAAGGATGGATGCTAGTCTTCCTTGCAAAGCGGATTGCAGATTAATTTAATCGTAAGTGCGATGACAAGATAATCTAAAAAATATAAGTGCGATCACAAGATAAAGAAGAGAAACACTAGTTTCCTACCAATGCAAACTATAAAGGCTGAGGTGGGCAACGTCTAGTTCAAGAAGGTCTAGTTGTTCGGGCTTGTTAAACGATAGGCTTGTCAGGTTCTAGAAGGTCTAGTTGTTGTAACTATGTGCAATATACGTAAATCTTATGCCATGGCATCCGTTCCTTATGCCAACCCGCAACTCATCGACCCTATGTGCCTAATGGGCCTCGATTATTCTGCTGTTTTGGTCACTGTCAAGGCTGAGGCCCTTTCTGACATTCCGCTCCAACTCAACATCAAGAACCATTGCAGCACCGGCCCCATCGCTCGGGTCTCCATCCTTGGCTTCGACAACATCTCCCTCGGCTCGGAACCGCCGTCGGACCTCGACTCCATTCCAGACGCAGTGTCTGTCCCCGACGACGCCGACCTCGTCGAGGTGGAGGGCGGAACGGGCTTTGCAGGTGTTCTTCAGGCCCTTGGGGTGCCGCCGCCCGCAATCCCCCACGGCGCACCATCCGCTGCTGCTCCGGCGCCTCCATCCTCTCCCACGCCCTAGCTGCAGCACCTCCCCTCCCAATTGTCTGCGGCAGCCCGCTGCACTCATAGCCCTCGCATATCTCCTTCAAACTACACCTCGGCTTCTTCGACATCACTGTCCAAGGCGCTCACGGCGAACGTGCCTTCTACCGCATCCCTATGCGCCGCGCGGGCACGGCTCCGGGATGTTGTGGCCTCATGGTTGTCAACCTTGCCTCCGCCTCTGTTGGCATCATCGATTCCATCTCCACTGTCGGCCCCCTTCGCCGTCCACTTCTCTCTGCTGACATCCCAGTCAGGGGAGACCCCTGTCGGCCTCGCTTGACATCCCCGTCGAGGTGGCGTCAGAGATGATCACGGGCACCACTCCACCTGACGTTGTCGCCTCCTCTTTGTTGTCTGCACTGCAGGTCCACGCTGACGGGGTCCCCCTGCTGCTTGCAGCCGCTGACGCTCCTCTGTCTGAGGTAGAGGGCCACGCCACGTCGCCGATTGCTGCGGGTGCGCTGGATTCCGCTGCGGCTCAGCCGCCAGCCGTCGGGTCTCGCCGTAGCTCCCGCCTCGCCTTGACCGAACAGCCACTGTACGTCCCAATCACCGAGTGCGCTATTCGCCGCAAAGAGCATACTCTCGCCGGCTCCTCTTCGCTCGCTCGCCGCCTTGTGTCGACCGCCAAGGTCAACACAAGAAAGCAGATGTGAAGATTCAAAGGTCTACAGAAGTTCTCTCTACCTATCTTTACGTGAGAGAGGTTGAACTTCGGGACGAAGTTCTTGTTAAGGGGGAGATACTGTAACATCCCAGTGTTTGGGAGGTTATAAGGATCTAAATTTAATATGTGCATTTGCAAAGCATGCATCTAAAAGTACGAGAATTTTTGGCGCGAAAATTTAAACAAACCAAAGTGACCAATGTTTCACTTGACATGATGAAATATATCTAGATCATCTAGTCAACAGTACATTTGGAGTGATCTTTATAAGAAGTATGTTAAGAAACCAAATCATCTAGTTACACAGACCATAATTGGTTGTGACCAACACTAACTCTCAACAAGTCTAACCTCAAGTCTATAAGTGACTTGAGAGAAATCAACTAGGTATCTAGAACTCGAAGAGGGGTGAGTGTCCAAATCACACAGTTGATGATCTTACTTCTTCAAGTTAGTCATGTATAACTGAATGATCTCATCATACCTGAAGGATGAATCTGAACGAGGAAACAAACCTTCTTAAACCAATACTAAACCCTGATCACTGTCTGTGATCTTTCCAAACTCTTGTCTACGTTCTATTAATCTTCTGATCCTGCAAAATAAATAAGAAAAACAAAGAAAAGTAAAAAAATAAGATAAGTGGGGGTTAGTACTCTCAGCGAGGCAGTGAGGTGCACTGCTAATCGCATCATCGAGTTTAGACTTAGACAAGTTAAGCATCTGTTCAAATCAGAAAAATACCCCAGTGCATCTCATTGGCCAAGCATCAGGTAATACAAGTGTCAGTCCAAAATAAAACCATATCAGGATAATACCAAGACCAACCGAGTACATCAGCTCAGGCAAAGCCAAGAAAAACAACTGGCAGCACAAAGAAAATAGAAGGTTAGGATAAGACCAGCCGTGTTGCCTGGTGAAAATATCTTCTCAGCTAGCACACAAGCAAACAACACTCACTAGCACACTTTCGTGCTGTCAAGACCACTGCTACAGTATAAATACAACATCAGCCATAGAGGGGAAGGAACAAAGTCCATTTCTTCTTCTTTTCAACTACCCGAGCTACACAGCTCAAGCTCATACCGCAAGAACACCACCACCAGGAAACCACAACACCACAAATCAATCCATCCATCAAAGATCTGTGAAACCATAGATCCAGTAGGATAACAACAAGGCCAAGCAAGGAGCTGGAGGAGTAGATCTGAAGCATAAAAACAACAAGACCACAAGCAAAATATGGAAGTAGCTCAAGGGGAAATGGATCAAGAAGCCAAGATCCATCAGGAAATCACAGCCACAACATTAACACCCCAAGGTGATTTCTACACGCATCCTAGCAAGGGATATTGCTAAAATATGCATAGAAAGTGGGCTGGGATTTATTTCCCTCGGTCTAGCATAGTGTTGCTATGCTAATCACATCACAGGGGTTTAAAAACAAGTAAAATATATGTTCTTATCTTAAGAAAATTGCCTCAGAACAACATCATTGGCCTAGGGGCAATTCAACAAGCATTAATTTGTTTTTATCAGATATAATAACCAAACAATTAATAGTGTAGTTGTTGGGCACCAGAACCATCAGAATTGGTACCTCAAACACAACTCACCATTCCAGATATTTCATAGAAATACAAAAGGGACATGGTGGCACATCCTCTGAATCCTAAGGTTCAGAGTAGCACCCACCAGTTGGCATACATAGATACCCAATAATTAGCTCCATCATCTCAGATTTGCTATTAGCTCAAGCACATTATCTGTCCTTATATAAAATTTAGGGCCTCAGGATATTGCATCACAGGCTAGGGGCACCAAGATCAAGTAAATCATGTTCTTATCAATTTAAATAACTCCCTAGGATACTCTCCATAGCATACCAATATCCCAAACAAATCCCTAAGGGAAATCATCCAACCAAAAATTACTTTTGTTTCCATCACCGGGATGGAAAAATTCCTCCACAACAATCTGTACCAAATAATCCATTGGGAAAATTTCCCAAGCCTAAAGCATCCAGCACAAACCCCACAGGAATATCACAAGGCATCAAGGCATGAACACTGGCACGAGGGCCAGGTTCCAGTGCATAGGAGGGAGGAGATAGAGAGAGCTGGGGAGGAGACAGAGAGAGTTGAGGGAGGTGAGGAACTCACAGGTGGTCACCATCGTGGTGACCACAACCAGTTGGAGTAGCGCATAGCGGCGACGTGGCCCTGCGGTTGCACTCCAGAAGGCCGCCCAGGCGGCGCCTCGTCACTGTAACCATCCACGACCACGGGGAAGCAGCAGCAACACCAGGAAAACACGTGGGCGCCCTGAATCACCTCGAGGAGCAGGAACACACCAAAGAGGGGTGGAGCGCCTCGAGCTCCCGAACCCTAGGGTTAGGGTTTGCTTGTACACGAGGAGCACAGCGAACAGCAAACAGATCGAGGTGGAGGAAAGGGTAGAGGGCGAGGTGGTCCATCGATTGCGTCCATCCACGGCGGCGGGGGTCGCCGGAAGGAGTCGAGGAAAATCGCCGGAGGCGGAGGCGATTTCAATCGCTTGGGAGTCGCTCGGGGCAAGGAGGAGGTAAGAGGAGAGAGGGGGCGCACGAGTGTGTGCGGCGTGGCTCGGCCAGCCGAATGGGTTGGGTTCAACCCTAAAGGAGTTGACCCACCTGACCCCAAATGGCATATTGGTCACTTGACCATTTCTTTAATAAAAGAATAAAAATAAAAAAATAAATAAAATTCTAAAAATTACTAAAAATTTCAATAAACATTAATAAAATTCTAATAAATAATTTGTGTACTATAATTATGGAAAATAACTAAATATTACTTATAATTTTGAAATTATGGTTTTAAAATAATATTTGAATAATAAAACTTTGATAATAAGGTTTAGAATAATTCAAATCTATTTAATCAAATGTAAATTTATTCTCTCAACTTTCTTTAAATATTTTGAGCATTTCAAAATACTCCATAACAAATGTTTTCTGTGAAAACAATAATTTCTTAAACAATAAAATAAATTATAATAAAAAATAACAATAATAATAATAAATATTGATAAATAATAAATAATTCATATAATCAGAAAAATACAAGTTTTATACGAAAATGCTCCAAATGAAAAATAAAACTCATTTATGATGATTTCAAAGTCATTTGACCAAAATTTCATGTGTGTAATATTTTGTCTAGTTATTTAATTCATTTAAAATTAATAAATTAATAATTTATTCAAATATTTTTAGAAAACATAAAATGTATATTAAATTAAAGAGAAAAGAGTTTACAACTCAAACATGACAAGAACAAAACATTTATTTTAAGTTATAAACTTGTTTCTAAAAGTATAATGAACTTCTACCATGTTCCATTATAACCAGAAACAATTGCCATACCATTATTTTCTTATTAAGAAAAGCCTCATGTTTTCACACCTAACAAACCTATCATCACAAGTCAATAGCAAGTTATGTGATGGTAGAGTTCGTCGTATTAAATCATCATTATTCAATTAAACTCTTTATCATTAACTCTACACTTTTGAACATAAAATCAAACATGTATATTATCTTTTTAATAGCTATTTTTCATAGGTTATTGTTTTCTCGTTTAATCATGTGATAACCATTTATACTTAAACATTATAACAATTGTTTGCTAAATAAAAGTGAAACACATGTAAGTATAAAAGAAGTAATAACCACATCACCACAAGTAATTAAACAATTCACCTAAAACTTATGTGATCAAGTTATCGTATCGAACATAGCTTACACTTGTAAGCTGGGGTATTTTTCAGGGTATTTCACGATGCATCTCATTACTATCCATGTATCATCCTTGCCAGTGTTTTCTGTAGTCCTTACCGGGACTACTTTGCTATCTTTCAGATGTCGGGATTTTCTACGAGACCCTCGAACCCCAAATACATTGATTATTATGGTTATTTCAATCCCAGGCAAGTTCATCACTTGCTCATATCCTTTGCAATATTTCATAACAAACTATTTGCAAAAAACCTATCGTATTATCACCTACTCTCAAAAGAATGCATGATCCTATTTTTATAATAATATGACTAACTGAATGACTACCCGAGTGGTAGTGTTCCGTTTGGTGGGCGGATGGGACCATGGTAAGATGAATAGGTCAAAGGAAGGTTCCATCTACATGGGAAAGTATTACCTAGGAATTAATCACAAATGTCGTCAGAACTCGGTGCGCCGTAAATTCGCGTTAACCATGGGTCTTATATGGGGGGAGTAAGTCAGCTGTGATCTTTTCTCGTTCGCATGCCAACGACTGCCAGAGACGTACGTTGTAGGTTCTGCGGGACTGCATGCACATGGGTGGGAGCCCTTACGTCCGACAGACTCTGGGGTCTATGAGTGTCTGCCAGGGGCGCATAGATCTCCATCGTGAGGGGTGGAATCAGGCGTTCAATCTGCTGGCGGAAATGGGTGGGCATGCGTTGTGCGGAGAAGCACGATTTGGCTTGGACCAACAACCGGGCCCCACACCTAACTTGGCGTGGACAGGAACGATCGCCTGGTTGTGCAACATGGTCTTGGTCGTCCATGGGTAAAGTAACGCACCTCTGCAGAGTGTAAAAGGATGTGGCATTTTACCCCCTGTTCCGGGAAGGAACTGCGAACGCTACAGGAAAGGCAACTCCATGAAGTTCTAGCTCCTGTGATGGTCTGGCGGGCATAGTTTTCACAATTAAAAGCAACCTCTTGAAGAAAGTTCTACAAAACCTTGCATTAGCTTATGGCTCTTTCGAGTCTAAAGCTGTAGTTAGTGCATCAAACTACCCACTATATATCATGAACTTGCTGAGTAACGCTCGTTACTCATTCGTTCCCGTTTGACCCCCAGCTTAGAGTTGAAGCCTTTGGAAATAGTCATCGTGAAGCCATCGCTACCTTATGAAGCTAGATGGAGTGATCTACTACTTAGTCGGGAAAGCATCGTCATCAACAACGCTGGTGGAGGAGAAGCTATCTAGGTGTAGGTGGAGACCATTCTTGGACTTAGCAGTTACATCAGCCGTAGTAGATTAGTTCTCAGCTAGAGTAACTCTCCAGCTTGGATCTTCGAATTGCTTCTTCTGATGTTTCATTTGTATGAGATCTTCTTGATTCATCAAAGAGATTCTCAAGATTTTCTAATGAAGTTTGTATCCTATAGCTTTGCTTGGACCCGCTATGTTTCTGTTGTACCACCCTGAGAGATGTAATATTCACGGATAAGTCCTTCTGTGAGTATTATGTCACCGACTTGCGCACTACACATGCAGTGGTGTGCTGGGTCACAACAGATGGTATCAGAGCGAAGCGACCTTAGGTTTAAAACCTTTTAGGAGATCTTTAGGTTGGTAAAGACTATAGGAATCCATCTTATCTAAACCACACTTCCTACAACTATGATGATCATCCACTTGAGAATGATGCAATCATACTTGTATAGAATCTTCTTACTCCTCTTGAGTAAATCTACTTATCTATTTTCTTTATACCTAGGTATGCAAAGTTAGAAGTCTAGCATGTATTAGTTTCATTAAGAAAAAGAATTTTGCCATAGTCAGAGATGATCAAGTCACACATATGATTACCCCATTCTATGAATTAATAGGATGGAGTAGAGAATGGTGTAGAGTAAGTGTATATGAGTCGTCAATAATGGATGTTTGAGAATCATAAAGAGACATTAGACCATGGTAATGACGGGGTATATACCATATCCTCAGTTATCAAGTCCAGAGGTGAATCACTATAATACAGTATAGAACTAGGAGAAGGCATAAGAAGTGATGGAAGCTGCATTACTACTCCTACAATGTGATCAACAACCTGAAGGATCAACAGATACCATGAGTAGCGTATCATAGTCAAGATGAAGTAATAAAATTACATAGTACTTAGTCCTATATGGAACCAAGTTAGACAACAAATACTATAGGATCATTTTGTCTATGTTTATTCCATTGCAGTAAGGCATGCAAATGGAGTAATTACCTAGGCAAAGAGTGGTTGTGTAGAATAAGATTACAAGGTAATATATACCTACTTGCAGTGTATAGCATTTAAGAGCCTTGGTACTTGAGATGTTTTACTCTAAGTACTTTTATTTCACAGGCTTTTGATGCATGAGTGATAACTGCATTTGGGATTTATTGGATCTTATTTGGATCTTTGATTGACTAGATCTGTGCATGAAGTTGGAACTTGATGTGCATATGCATGTGCAAACATTGAGTTTTATCTTGATGTTACTGGTCTAGAGGGTATAGGATTAGTATGAGAGCGGTCTGAAATCTCAGCTGATTGAAGCAACTATCAAAGCTCTGGAAGTCTTTGAAGTCAAGAAGGCAGAAATCAATAAAGCCACTGATGGGAATGGACCACATTCCACATCTTGCTTGGAGTTGGTGACATACCTCATCAGCACATGGAGATATATAACAAGAGATGAGAAGGAAAACACATGAGTAGTTATATCTTAGAAGGAAACATGTATAAGTTCGATAAATAAACTCATAGAGTCACCCTATAGAAGTTGAAACCCAAAGATATAGAGGGACCATAGGAAGTAACAAGTAGAATAGGTTATAGTCACCTGTAGGAAAAAGTTAAAACTCGAGGAAACTCGAAGATATTTTCACTCATAATTGAGTCTAAGTCGATGTACACTACGTTGTACAAGTTTATTTTAGCATTATTCCTCTTGAGACCATTAGATTGAACCAAGTGAAGTCCTAAACATGGACATATCCATCGTACCGGAAGAATCTTATTGGTTATCCATCGCCTGGTGGATGTACCAAATGTTCTTCAGAAAATTGTGAGAGATAGGAAACCATACCTATTCATCGGAGAACGAAACTTGGTATCCACTATGTGGTGGAAATACCACGTGTTCTTCGTGAGACCATTAGGAAGGCCTAGTAGCAAAACAGAGTTGTTATAACAATAGGCAAAGTATTAGATCATAGTACAAGACGGTGGAAGGTAAACAAGCAAGACAAGAGGCCACACATGCCAAGGTCAACACAACAAGAAAGCAGATGTGAAGATTCAAAGGTCTACAGAAGTTCTCTCTACCTATCTTTACGTGAGAGAGGTTGAACTTCGGGACGAAGTTCTTGTTAAGGGGGAGATACTATAACATCCCAGTGTTTGGGAGGTTATAAGGATCTAAATTTAATATGTGCATCTGCAAAGCATGCATCTAAAAGTACGGGAAATTTTGGCGCGAAAGTTTAAACAAACCAAAGTGACCAATGTTTCACTTGACATGATGAAATAGGTCTAGATCATCTAGTCAAGCGTACATTTGGAGTGATCTTTATAAGAAGTATCTTAAGAAACCAAATCATTTGTTTACACAAACCATAATTGGTTGTGAACAACACTAACTCTCAACAAGCCTAACCTCAAGTCTATAAGTGACTTGAGAGAAATCAACTAGGTATCTAGAACTCGAAGAGGGGTGAGTATCCAAATCACAAAGTTGATGATCTTACTTCTGCAAGGTAGTCATGTATAACTGGATGATCTCATCAGTCCTGAAGGATGAATCTGAATGAGGAAACAAACCTTCTTAAACCAATACTAAACCCTGATCACTGTCTGTGATCTTTCCAAACTCTTGTCTACGTTCCTGCATGACCATGGCTACAAGAGAAGCAAACCAGGAGGGAGCCTAGATAAGAAGAAATCAACTGAGGGGGTGGAATCCTGGTGTTTGATGTCGTACAAGAATAATTTGAGTACAGGACCTGATCAATCTTGTAAACAGATTATTTCTGAGGGCATTAAACACTTGAGTTTCATTAGGTTAAGTTATACAAGAACAAACTGGTAATTGACTCTAAGACATCATCAGACAAGAAGTGGCAACTGGAGACTTATTCGCAAGTACTGGACCCTGGAGTGATCGAGGTTCCATCGATATTCTAGTGGAGAGAGAGAGAGACCAATATCGGAAGAGAGTGAAATTTCGACATGACCTCTGGTGTTATTGGACCCGAGGGATTTACTCCAACACTTGAAACAAAAGAATGTCTGTAACTGGAATTAGAGTTCAAATTAAATGATTTGATAATTGGAGCAATTTGATAATGGTATAATTTTGAAACATTTAATAATTAAATCATAATTCAATTCAAACTCATTAATAGAAGCTATTAATAGAAAAACAATAAGTATTATTGATAATAACACAATTTTACAAAGTTATTACAAATTACAAAAAATAGAAAAGACAAGTAAAATTACAGATGAATGTTACAAATGAACAATTACAAAAAGAAATTCCTAATCTAATTCTTGCAAATCTCCAAGTCTTCTATTAATCTTCTGATCCTGCAAAAAAAATAAGAAAAACAAAGAAAAGTAAGAAATAAGATAAGTGGGGGTTAGTACTCTCAGCGAGGCAGTGAGGTGCACTTCTAATCGCATCATCGAGTTTAGGCTTAGACAAGTTAAGAATCTGTTGAAATCAGAAAAATACCCCAGTGCATCTCATTGGCCAAGCATCAGGTAATACAAGTGTCAGTCCAAAATAAAACCATATCAGGATAATACCAAGCCCAACCGAGTACATCGGCTCAGGCAAAGCCAAGAAAAACAAGTGGTAGCACAAAGAAAATAGAAGGTCAGGATAAGACCAGCCCCGTTGCCTGGTGAAAATATCTTCTCAGCTCGCACTCAAGCAAACAACACACTCACCAGCACACTTTGGTGCTGTCAAGACCACTGCTACAGTATAAATACCACATCAGCCGTAGAGGGGAAGGAACAAAGTCCATTTCTTCTTCTTTTCAACTACCCAAGCTACACAGCTCAAGCTCATACCACAAGAACACCACCACCAGGAAACCACAACACCACAAATCGATCCATCCATCAGAGATCTGTGAAACAAATAGATCCAGTAGGATAACAAAAAGGCCAAGAAAGGAGCTGGAGGAGCAGACCTGAAGCATAACAACAACAAGAACACAAGCAGAACATGGAACTAGCTCAAGGGGAAATGGATCAAGAAGGCAAGATCCATCAGGAAATCACAGCCACAACATTAACACCCAAGGTGATTTCTACACACATCCTAGCAAGGGATCTTGCTAAAATATGCATAGAAAGTGGGTTGGGATTTATTTCCCTCAGTTTAGCATAGTGTTTCTATGCTAATCACATCACAGGGGTTTAAAAACAAGTATAATATATGTTCTTATCTTAAGAAAATTGCCTCGGAACAACATCATTGGCCTAGGGGAAATTCAAGAAGCATTAATCTGTTCTTATCAGATATAATGACCAAACAGTTAATAGGGTAGTTGCTGGGCACCAGAACCATCAGAATTGGTACCTCAAACACAACTCACCATTCCAGATATTTCATAGAAATACAAAAGGGACATGGTGGCACATCCTCTGAATCCTAAGGTTCGGAGTAGCACCCACCACTTGGCATACATAGATGCCCAATAATTAGCTCCAACATCTCAGATTTTCTATTAGCTCAAGCACAATATATGTCCTTATATAAAAATTAGGGCCTCGGGTTATTGCATCACAGGCTAGGGGCACCAAGATCAAGTAAATCATGTTCTTATCAATTTAAATAGCTCCCTAGGATACTCTCCATAGCATACCAATATCCCAAACAAATCACTAAGGTAAATCATCCAACCAAAAATTGCTTTTGTTTCCATCACCGGGATAGAAAAATTCCTGCACAACAATCTGTACCAAATAATCCATTGGGAAAATTTCCCAAGCCTAAACCATCCAGCACAAACCCCACAGGAATATCACAAGGCATCATGGCATGAACACTGGCACGAGGGCCAGGTTCCAGAGCATAGGAGGGAGGAGACAGAGAGAGCTAGGGAGGAGACAGAGAGAGTTGAGGGAGGTGAGTAACTCACAGGTGGTCACCATCGTGGTGACCACAACCAGTTGGAGTAGCGCAGAGCGGCGACGTGGCCCCGCGGTTGCACTCCAGGAGGCCGTCCCGGCGGCGCCTCGTCACTGTAACCATCCTCGACCACGGGGAAGCAGCAGCAACACCAGGAAAGCATGTTGGCGCCCTGAATCACCTCGAGGAGCAGGAACACACCAAAGAGGGGTGGAGCGCCTCGAGCTCCCGAACCCTAGGGTTAGGGTTTGCTTGTACACAAGGAGCACAGCGAACAACAAACAGATCGAGGTGGAGGAGAGGGTAGAGGGCGAGGTGATCCATCGACTGCGTCCATCCACGGCGGCGGGGGTGGCCGGAAGGAGTCGGGGAAAAAAGCTGGAGGCGGAGGCGATTTCAATCGCCTGGGAGTCGCTCGGGGCAAGGATGAGGTAAGAGGAGAGAGGGGGCGCACGAGTGCGTGCGGCGTGGCTCGGCCAGCCGAATGGGTTGGGTTCAACCCTAAAGGAGTTGACCCACCTATCAGCGCAAAGGACATATTGGTCACTTGACATTTCTTTAATAAAAGAATAAAAATAAAATAATAAATAAAATTCTATAAATTACGAAAAATTTCAATAAACATTAATAAAATTCTAATAAATAATTTGTGTAATTTAATTATGGAAAATAACTAAATAATATTTATAATTTTGAAATTATGGTTTTAAAATAATATTTTAATAATAAAACTTTGATAATAAGGTTTAGAATAATTCAAATCTATTTAATCAAATGTAAATTTATCCTCTCAACTTTATTTAAATATTTTGAGCATTTCAAAATACTCCATAACAAATGTTTTCTAGGAAAACAATAATTTCTTAAACAATCAAATAAATTATAATAAAAAAATAACAATAATAATAATAATAAATATTGATAAATAATAAATAATTCATAAAATCAGAAAAATACAAGTTATATACCAAAATGCTCCGAATGACAAATACAAATAATTTATGATGTTTTCAAAGTCATTTGACCAAATTTTGATGTGTGTACTATTTTGCCTAGTCATTTAATTCATTTAAAATTAATAAATTAATAATTTCTTCAAATATTTTTAGAAAACATAAAATGTATATTAAATTAAAGAGAAAAGAGTTTTCAACTCAAATATGACAAGCACAAAATATTTATTTCAAGTTATAAACTTGTTTCTAAAAGTATAATGAACTTCTACCATGTTCCATTATAACCAGAAACAATTGCCATACCATTATTTTCTTATTAACAACAACCTCATGTTTTCACACCTAAGAAACCTATCATCACAAGTCAATAAAAAGTTATGTGATGATAGAGTTCGTTGTATTAAATCATCATTCTTCAATTAAACTCTTTATCATTAACTCTAGACTTTTGAACATAAAATCAAACATGTATATTATCTTTTTAATAGCTATTTTTCATAGGTTATTGTTTTCTCGTTTAATCATGTGATAACCATTTATACTTAAACATTATAACAATTGTTTGCTAAATAAAAGTGAAACACGTGTAAGTATAAAAGAAGTAATAACCACATCACCACAAGTAATGAAACAATTCACCTAAAACTTATGTGATCAAGTTATCGTATCGAACATAGCTTACACTTGTAAGCTGGGGTATTTTCCAGGGTATTTCACGATGCATCTCATTACTATTCATGTATCATCCTTGCCAGTGTTTTCTGCAGTCCTTACCGGGACTACTTTGCTATCTTTCAGATGTCGGGATTTTCTACGAGACCCTTGAACCCCAAAGACATTGATTATTATGGTTATTTCAATCCCAGGCAAGTTCATCACTTGCTCATATCCTTTGCAATATTTCATAACAAACTATTTGCAAAAACCCTATTGTATTATCACCTACTCTCAAAAGAATGCATGATCCTATTTTTATAATAATATGACTAATTGAATGACTACCCGAGTGGTAGTGTTCCGTTTGGTGGGCGGATGGGACCATGGTAAGATGAATAGGTCAAAGGAAGGTTCCATCTGCATGGGAAAGTATTACCTAGGAATTAATCACAAATGCCGCCAGAACTCGGTGCGCCGTAAATTCGCGTCAACCATGAGTCTTCTATGGGGGAGTAAGTCAGCTGTAATCTTTTCTCGTTCGCATGTCAACGGACTGCCAGAAACGTACGCTGTAGGTTCTGCGGGACTGCATGCACATGGGTGGGAGCCCTTACGTCCCACGGACTCTGGGGTCTATGAGTGTCTGCCAGGGGCGCATAGATCTCCATCGTGAGGGGTGGAATCAGGCGTTCAACCTGCTGGCGGAAATGGGTGGGCATGCGTTGTGCGGAGAAGCACGATTTGGCTTGGACCAACAACCGGGCCCCACACCTAACTTGGCGTGGACAGGAACGATCGCCTGGTTGTGCAACATGGTCTTGGTCGTCCATGGGTAAAGTAACGCACCTCTGCAGAGTGTAAAAGGATGTGGCATGTTACCCCTTGTTCCGGGAAGGAACTGCGAACGCTACAGGAAAGGCAACTCCATGAAGTTCTAGCTCCTGTGATGGTCTAGCAGGCATAGTTTTCAGAATTAAAAGCAACCTCTTGAAGAAAGTTTTACAAAACCTTGCATTAGCTTATGGCTCTTTCGAGTCTAAAGCTGTAGTTAGTGCATCAAACTACCCACTATATATCATGAACTTGCTGAGTAAGGCTCGTTACTCATTCGTTCCCGTTTGACCCCCAGTTAAGAGTTGAAGCCTTGGGAAGTAGTCATCGTGAAGCCATCGCTACCTCATGAAGCTAGGTGGAGTGATCTACTACTTAGTCGGTAAACCATCGTCATCAACAACGCTGGTGGAGGAGAAGCTATCTAGGTGTGGGTGGAGACCATTCTTGGACTTAGCAGTTACATCATCCGTAGTGGATTAGTTCTCAGCTAGAGTAACTCTCCAGCTTGGATCTTCGAATTGCTTCTTCTGATGTTTCATTAGTATGAGATCTTCTTGATTCATCAAAGAGATTCTCAAGATTTTGTAATGAAGTTTGTATCCTATAGCTTTGCTTGGACCCGCTATGTTTCTGTTGTACCACTCTGAGAGATGTAATATTCACGGATAAGTCCTTATGTGAGTATTATGTCACTGACATGCGCACTACACATGCAGTGGTGTGCTGGGTCACCACAGGAACTACTGGCAGTCGCCATCGAAGACGGTGCGACTCTGTCAAGCTCCGATGTGCTGGCTCTGGTCAAGGCCTGTGACATTGCCGCCGATGAGCTGGGACTGGGCACCAACTTGGGGATCAACCGTTCCGCATGTTAGACGATGATCTGCCTCTTCTTCGCCTTTGGGCGCCCGTCAACCTCTGTCTTGCCAACCTGAACTCTTGGAATGCTGCGTCTGCTATCAACTTCGGGCCTCCGGCATTTAGGCTGCACTTTGGGCCTGCCTACTGGACTTGTTCTGCCCCGCTGCGCTTCAGCCATTTACTTCCGCCAGCTACTGTATTTTATTTTTCTTTCCCTAAGGTGGGCATGTCCACCTCTTTTTTTCTTGTATCCTGCAACCTCGTTTTAGCCAAGAACCTTCTTCAACTTGTTTCCCTGTTATTCCTTTCGAAGCTTAAAGGTTTATTATGTTAATCAAATTCTTACTTGACTCCTGGAATGTCCGCGGGTTAGGCGACAAACAAAAACAGCTTGACGTTTGCGCGGCCATCTCAGCTCGCACTCCATCCATCCTCTGCCTTCAAGAATCGAAACTAACTGACATCTCCTCCTACCTTGCCTCCTCTTTCCTTCCACCTACTCTTCGAATGTTTATCTTTAAACCCTCCGAAGGCGCTTCCGGGGGCCTCGTCACTGCCTGGGATGATAGGATTCTGGAACTAAAATCCCACTCCATCAACGAACATTCCATTACTTCCACTTTTTGCTTCCGCGTGGACGATTTCTCCTTCACCATCATCAACTCTTATGGGCCTTGTCTCCGCGCCCTTAAATCAGCCTTCATAAGCTCTCTCTCCTCCTCTTTAACCACCATCACTAGGCCTCTTGCGCTTATTGGCGATTTCAACCTAATTCGGACTGCGCGTGACAAATCAAATAATAATTTCAACACCGTCGATGCGACCTTGTTCAACGATTTTATCAGCCTTAATGGGCTCCTGGAGATCCCACTTCTTGATCACCAATTCACATGGTCCAACCAACAAGACCCCCCTATTCTTGCCCGTCTTGATCGCCTACTCGTTAACAATGATTGGAGTCTTGCCCTCCCCGACTCCACTCTCACATCCACCGTCTGTCCCACATCCGATCATACTCCCATCCACCTCGAAGAATCCTCGAAAGCGCCCTAGAGCCTCATTTTTCGCTTGGATAATTCCTGGATAACACACGATGCCTTCACGGCCATTGTAAATACGAACTGGGCAAGCGTCCCGCTAAACCACCACTGTGGCCCTGCGACGCAGATCAACCTTCGCCTCAAACGCGTCCGCGCAGCAGCTAAACACTGGGCAAAAAATCGCAAGCTACCCTCCATCTACATCTCCAATTGCCGCACTGTCATCCTTCTTCTTGACACCCTCGAAGAAATCCTCCCACTTCCCCCTCTTGAGTCTCGCCTTCGGCTCCTCGCAAAGTCTACCCTAAGCAAGCTTAACGCCTCAAGGGCCACCTATTGGCGGCAACGGGCCAAAATTAAGCACTGCGTCCTAGGGGATGAAAACTCTCGATACTTTCACCTTTGTGCCTCGAGCAGGCTCCGCAAAAACCAAATCAAGGTCCTCGAAGATGATGCGGTTGTCCCGGCGCACTCTCACAATGCAAAAGCCGACATCCTCCACCGTTTCTTCTTTGCGCTGCTTGGAACGCATCAAAAGTCCACTAACCTTGTCCCTCTCAATACCCTTGTCACGTCCACATCCATCAACCACTCCCAGGCTACCGGCTTGATTGTACCCTTCACTTCTGACGAGCTCAGAACCGATGTTCTCTCCCTCCGGGACAACTCCAGCCCTGGACCTGACGGCTTTGGCCCCGCTTTCTTCAAAAATCATTGGGACCTTGTCAAGAACCCACTCCTTCACTTCCTCTCTGCTTTCCACTCAGATAACTGCGACCTCCGGCCAATCAATAAATCTTACATTGTCTTACTTCCAAAAAAGGACGGCGCCAACCGCCGTGAGAACTTCCGTCCAATATCGCTTCAAAACTTCAGTCTCAATATCCTAACAAAATGCCTCACCCTTCGTCTACGCCCTCTTCTCCCCTTCCTCGTCCACCCGGACCATACGGGGTTTGTATCGGGATGCTCCATCGCCGAAAACTTTGTCTATGCCGCTGATATTGTCCAGGCTTGCCACAAACGCTCTGCCCCTGCTGCGGTTTTCAAACCGGACTTCCGTAAAGCCTTTGACTCCATAAGTTGGGACGCCCTTGACCGCATTCTCCTCGCAAAAGGGTTTCCCGAGCTCTGGTGTGCGTGGATTCGTGCGATAAATTTGTCTAGCCAATCGGCCGTCCTCCTCAACAATGTTCCCGGAAAATGGATTCAATGTCGTAGGGGACTGCGGCAAGACGGCCCTCTTTACCCTTTCCTCTTCAATATCATTGTTGATGTGCTCCAAAAACTCCTTCTCGATGCATCCCGCAACGGCCTCCTTCTTCACCCCCTTGTTGACGACCTGCCATGCCCCATCCTCCAATACGCAGATGATACTCTTATCATCATCCGCTCCATACCTGAGCGCGTCACTAACCTCAAAAAACTCCTCGACGACTTCTCCATGGCCACGGGGCTGGTTATTAACTTCCAAAAAAGCACATTTGTTCCCATCAAAACGGACGGCCAATGTGCAGCCAACATGGCCTCCTCCTTTGGCTGCGCCATCTCCACCTTCCCTCAGACCTACCTTGGTCTCCCCCTCTCTCTTCATAAGCTGCACCAATCATACTTTGCACCTATCATCGCCAAGTGTGACCTCCAACTCTCTGGCTGGCGTGGTCGCGCACTCCCTATCGGCAGCCATCTCATTCTTGTCAACTCCGTTCTCACTGCCAAACTTTTCCATGCCATGACCGTCGGGATCCTTCCGGCTGGAGTGATTGGCGCCATCGACAGCCGCCGCCATGCCTTTCTTTGGACCGGTAAAGAAACCTGCTCGGGGGGACACTGCAAGGTTGCGTGGGAGGAGGTTTGCAGACCCAATAAGGTTGGAGGGGTGGGATTTCTTTCTATAAAAAATCAAAACTCATCCCTTCTCTCCAAATTCCTCACCAAACTACACTCCCCTCCAACGCCCCCTGGGCCTGTTGGTTCTGTCGCTTCTATGGATGGACCACAACCCATGACCTCGGCGAACAGCACCACCTGAACACCCCCATATGGAGGATGATCGCATCCAAACTCCCTGCCTTTCGCCTTCACTCCCGCGTGACCATTGGTAACGGGTCCTCCACTGCCTTCTGGCTCGACACCTGGCATGGCGACGCCCCGCTGTCCACCCGCTTCCCTGCCATTTTCTCTCACACAACCCGGCCAAACTTGTCTGTCTCTGAAGTTTGCTCATCCACCCTTGGCCCCTCTCTTGTTCCTCGCCTTTCAAATGTCGCGACTGCTGAATACGTCGCTATTCTTTCCATCATTGGGGAGACCAACCTAGAAACGCACAAGCAGGATGCACGTCGATGCCGCTACTCAAACAAATGTCTCGCAAACAAACAATTCTATGCTAGTCTTTTTAGACAGCTCCCGACCGATGAACAGGCTAAAGGGGTTTGGAGCAATGCAGCCCCGCTAAAATGTCGGTTGTTCAACTGGCTCGTCCGCCGACGCCGACTTCCCACAAATGATCGACGATTCCGACACAACATTGGAGACTCCCCCAACTGCCTCTCCTGTGGCGATCGTGAAGACGTTGATCACCTTCTGGTCCACTGCCACCGTGCTCGTCAGGTCTAGGGGCACTCTCCCCAACATCCGGGAATCTGCCCAACTCCATCCAGGAACTTTGGGCTACCAGGCACCAATCCTTCCTCGACGCCACCATCTGTACCGCGATCTCGTGGAACATTTGGAAACGGCACAACGCCCTGCTCTTCAACAACGACGATGAGCCCCTGCAGGTTGTCACACGCAGATGCATCGAAGACATACGCCTCTGGCACTGGTAGAAAATAGGCCTTTAGTCCCGGTTCGCAAAGGCCATTAATCCCGGTCGTGCAACCGGGACTAAGTATGTGCGACTAAAGCCCCCCCCCCCTTTAGTCGCGCCTCTTACGGACCGGGACTAAAGGCCCGTCCACATGGGTGCCAGGAGTCCGTCGGGGCGGATGAGCTTTAGTCCCGGTTCTCGTGGCTAACCGGGACTAAAGGCCTCCTCCACAGGTTTAGGGTTTTAGCCCCCCTAAACCTGGTTTCTTTTTAATTTGTTTTGTTTTATTTCTTTTATATTTTATTTTAATTTTGATGAAGTTTCATACACATATATATTCTACGCTACTATATACATGCATATGAAATTTCAAACAAGAAGAATTCAATAGAAATATATAATATATATTCTATCTTGGGTGACCATATACAACTTCGAACAAGTTTCCATACACAATTACGATGGATGACCATACACAACTTCGAACAAGTTTCAATCTCGGAGATGCATAAGGAAAAATCCTTCTAATTCCTCTTGAATTGGTCATCGTCGGACGTATAGTGTTATCCTTTAGGATTGATGACATGCCTAAGGAAAAATCCTGCTAATTCCTCTTGAATTGGTCGGAAGCGAGATTCTGGACTAAGCTTCCTCCGCAAATTATCCGTCGCCTTCTGCAAGCTATACGACGCCTTCCTCTCAGTGGATTCTCTCCGGATGTTCTCACAAACATAGTATCCACATAGATTGGTCCCAGGTGGCTGCTTATCCACATTAACTAACTTTCTAAAATCTAGCTGATGTTTGAATTCACCGACAATTTCTCCTGAGAACCGTCTCCAAACTCTATCGGGCAAAGAAAATTAAATGAACAAGGGAGTTATTAGCTACTGCATATTAGGAAATGAACAAAAGAGACCGATCGATATACAGCGCAAATGATTGAAAATAATTACTTTTGCAGCATTTTTCTCATGTCGGCCCAACGCTTTGAATCTGAATCCATAGAGTCCATGATATAAACTGTGGAGGTGTGAAGTTCATTTTTTAGCAGAATCCAGTGGAACCTGTGGACACTTTACATGCACAGTCATGCATAACTTATCGATTAGACATACCATGCATGGAGTAAACAAAAGAGAATGGGCACAAGAGAGAAACACTCACCCAAAATGGTAAGGAAATAGAATATGACTTTTGAGCCGATGCTTTGTAAAAAACATGTACAAGTATTTCTCCACGTCTTCGGGGTGATTTTGTAACACATGTCCATTAATGATTTGTGGGTCAATGAACCCAACATCGTGGATGTTTTTTATTTTGCATTCCCAAATCTTCAATCTGCATAATAGCGTACGCAACAATATAGTTAGGACAATATATATATATATATATATATATATATATATATATATATATGTATATATAGCAGGCAATGAAGTACGAGATGAGGTAGAAATAAATCACTTACAGAACGTAGCAACTCAGGATAGATTTGTCGAGCTCGCGCAGATTGAACAGCTGGAACAATTCACTCATATGAACTGTTACAGAGTACCGTTTGGTGTGATGCTGCTCTGTAACATCCGCATAAACATATTATTTGGCGGCCCATGATATGAAATTATTGTACCAACGTAGCAAATTTCGCATTTGTGGTGGTAGACTCTTTTCCTGCGTAGGCTCGACGAGAGGCCCATTCGGCACATATTGTAATGCTACCTCACCCATTGGCGCATCGTCCAGGCCTAACGAGGCACGAAGAGTCAAACCCATCTCGGACGCATTTTTCATGGCACTCGCTACAGTCAATCCAATTGCTGCCGCAGCAGCTATGACCTCGGGGTCCTGTTCCGGACCGGCTTTCACTATGAGCGGGGGGATCGATTGTTTATTCCCCAGAGCTGGTCAACTTGTTTCCCGCTTTTTTTCCTTTGTTCTTTCTCCTCCTTCAATATTTCTGCTTGCCTACGAAGTTCACTTCCATAGTCGTCAGGCATATTCAGCTCGGCTTGGGACGGTGTCGTCAAAAAACCCGTAGCCCACTTCTTTGCCTTCGGAGTGTATACTTCCTTGGGCTTAGGCTCCCTTAGCGCCTTCTGATCGTCCTTCCATTTCTCATAATCAGCATTCGCGGCCAATTTGGTTTCACCTTCACTAAGTTCCCAAGGCCTTGGGGGGGATAGGATTCATTGATGGCTCCGGTACCCGTGTGGTCTTAGGTACATAAGGCTCCAGGTTAATAGTCCAGGAGCGGGTTTCCTTGTTGTCCGCATGCTTCTGCTACTTGGCCGGAGGAGGAATGGGGGGCGGCGGCTGCTTACCCATCGGAGGAGGATTGGCGGGCGGCGGCTGCTTACCCTCCAGAGGAGGATTGGGGGGCGACGCCTGCTTACCCGCCGGAGATTGTGGATCGGGGGGCGGCGGCTGCTTACCCGCCAGAGGCGGATTGGGGGGCGGCGCCTGCTTACCCGCAGGAGATTGTGGATCGGGGGTCGGCGACGAATGGCGTGAAGGAGGTGTAGGTGAAGCACCACCACCACCACCGCCGCCACCACCACCACCACCACCACCATCGGAGGGGGGTGGACTTGTTAGCCTTGGCGTCTCGCCTGGAAACACTATGTACTTCTTTTTCCATAGAATGAACTGGCGCTTGACATCTCCAAGTCTTCTCTCCCATTCGGGTGTAGCTATGTCAATCTCTAGGTCCTCAAACACTTGGACTATGTCTTCCACCGTGACACGAGCATAGCCATATGGAATGGGGTTGTTGTGGTGGAGTGCTCCAGGTGTACAGGGTAAAGCACTGCCGTAGCTACCTTCGTGGAAATGTTCCCCACGGAATAATGCAGATCACATTATTTCATCTCCTCTACATCATCCATGGGGTAGTGAGGCTCCGGTGCACGAATCTCGATCATCGGTGCATTAGCACCTGTAGGCGGGGCCTCCGTGGAAGCCACGCTGCTTCTCCGCTGATGCTGGCTTCCGAGATCCGCTTCACAATCTTCATGCGGCCCTGTAGGCGCTGATCTTTCTTTCACAAGTCCATGCACGGTCTGCTTCAACTCACTAAGTTCCGATGCAACTCTCGCCAAAAGATCTGGAGCCTGGTCCATCTTTCTTTTACGGCTTCTGTAACAGTACGGGTCATTGTCCCGGGAAAACCCTACTTTCCACGGCATTCTGACTTTGCCTCGTACATGTCCTCCGTGTTCAGCATTCCCGAGGGCTATTGTCAGTGCGTCTTTCTCTCTGTTGAACGTGATCAAGCCATGTTGAGCTTTGGTCATTGCGTCAATAAGAACTTGGGTGGGAGCAAATGTTTTCTGCCGATGAACACACGCCCCTGTCTCCGGGTCTAGCGATCCCCCACGCCCGTACCACCAGCAGTTGGCTCTTTCGTCCCATCCCTCTGTGCCTAGAGGGATTCCTTGTGCCCTCAGGTCGTCCTCCATCTTCTGCCACTTAGGCGCCGAAAGGCGGTATCCTCCTGGCCCCATAACATGATGGTACTGTTTCTTACCCGCATTAGCCTTATTTATTTTTGATATTTCCTTGAAATGCTCCGATTTCTTTTGCCTCACAAATTCTGGCCAATCATTTTTCAGTTTCTCATGTTTTCCAGTGAAATTCGGAGTCTTGCCCTTGTTGACATATTCACGGGTTAAACTTTTCTTGAAGTTCCGGAATGCTTCGGCCATCTTCTAAAGAGCGAACTCTTTGACTAGCCTCCTCCTCCCACGTCCACCCGGAACCTCGTTACCGAATTCATCGACTTTGTTGTATTCAAGAGGTAGAATGAAATGTGCCGTAAGCTTTCTCCAGCAATCCTTTTTCGTTCTCTTGTCAACAAAACTGAAACCAAGACGTGCCTTCTTTGGCTCCTTCCATTCCTGGACGGTGATCGGGACGTTGTCTCTAACAACGACTCCGCATTGGTTGATAAACTTTGTGGTGTGCTGTAGGGGCTTGCCGGTCTCACCGACTAATTCGATGGTATATGTTTCTCCTTGTTTCATCGCCTTGGATTTGCCACGCTTTGTCGTACTCGATCCGGCCGAGGGCTAAAATAAGAGAGAGAGTCGCGCGCGTTAATGCATATGTATTCACATTTCAGTAAGTTTGTATCACGAGAGGCTCAATGTATATATATATATATATATATATATATACCTCGCTGGAGGTGGTTGGTCTTTACAATTCGAGATCGTCGTTTGTCGACAGTTGACCTCCGTCGACAATTTCCGTTCCTTCACCTTCTTGATCATCGACATTGTCTGTTCCACCGTCAAGGTTCAGAAAAGAAGAGACTACATCCTCTTCTTGCTCATCTTCTGGGCAAGGCACATAAGGGATCTTGTTGTTTATGATGCCCATTATATAACCTTCAGCCTCCTGATCCGTAAGCGCCAAGGCTCTATCGTCCGCCATATGTCACTCCTGCATGTAGTAATAATTAATTTGTCAACATGCATGAAAATGATGTTCTCTTATGTTACTTTAACTGTTTTTCAATTTGGTATAGTTTCCATAATTTTTGGATGAAGTAAACAATGATTAAGAACTATTAATTTTTGCTTTCATTTCAGCCATTTTTGGAAAACAACAAAAACAGAAATACTTTACATGTCAAACTGCATGTATAAGGTTGAAAACATGTGCCAAATGTTTCACTGAACATTTTGAGGTATTAAACATAATTTTTGATAATTATTTAATTAGTTATGTCATTTTCTTTTTCCTTTTCTTTTATGACCAGAACAGAAAATTGATGTTTCTTTGGTCGAATTTATACAATTATTCCCAAAATAAAATACCATTGTGTATATTTTGTTAAGACAAAAGTTTAGAGCTCAAGTTTGCTAATTTTTGGATAACAGAATTCAAGTTAGGAATTTTGCAAGTTTCCATTTTTAGTTCCCTTTTCTATATTTAATTATTTAGTGCAAACATTATTGCAGAAGCATGTTGAACTTTTTCTATAAACAGAAACTGCTCAAGTTCCTGAATGTATAGAAATTTGAATCACTCAAATTGGAGATTTTATGAATTAGTTATGGATTTTTGAAACTACGAAGTCCCTTTTTCTCTCTCTCTCTCTCTCTCTCTCTCTCGCTCGCTGACGGGTGGGCCCCACCCGTTAGCGCCCTCCTTCTCTCTCTCTCACTCTGCTCACTCTCTCGCTCGCTGACGGGTGGCCCCTACCTGTCAGCGCCCTCCTTCTCTCTCTGCTCTCTCTCTCGCTCGCTGACGGGTGGGCCCCACCCGTCAGCGCCCTCCTTCCTCTCTTCGCGTCGCTGACGGGTGGTCGCCTCGTCGTCCTCACCGGCGCGCGATGGTCGCCGTCCTCACCGGAGTTCGTGGTCGCCGCGCGCCATCGATTCGTGTTTGTTTGTGGTCCGTATACGAGGGTGGCGCGAGGCCCGCGGGGGAACCTACCGGAGACGAATGGCGGGGGCGGAGCAGGGCGACGGCGGCGACGACGACGAGGGCGACGGTGGAGAGAAGGGCGCGGGCGACGGCGGCGACGGCGACGGCGCGGTCCTCTCTCTGTCTCTCCGGGGCGGAATCGGCGACGGCGCACGGAGAAGACGAGCAGTAGGGCGGCATGGGGAGATACAGAGGCGTTGGTCCTTCGAAAAATTTCGGCAGCGCGAATCGGGAATAAATAGGGCCAGCCTTTAGTCCAGGTTGGGGACACCAATCTCGACTAAAGGTCCCCTACGGGTACCATCCGTGGGCCTTTAGTCGCGGTTGGTGTCACCAACCGGGACTAAAGGGGTACCTTTAGTCGCGGCTGGTGTCACGAACCGCGACTAAAGGTTTTTTCGCGGCGTTTCCGTTCCCGCGCTAAAGGTGCTTTTTCAAATACTTTTCTTTTTAAAATCTTAAAAATACAAATAATATATTAGAAAATTCAGAAAAATAAAACTAATACTTTTTAAAATCTTAAAAATACAAATGATATATGAGAAAATTCAAAAAAATAAAACTACTTCATTTTAAAATCTTAAAATACAAATAATATATCAAAAAATTCATAAAAATAAAACTAATTCATTTAAAATCTTAAAAATACAAATAATATATCAGAAAATTCAGAAAATAAAAATAATTTTTTTAAAATCTTAAAAATACAAATAATATATCAGAAAATTTTAAAAAATAAAACGAATTCTTTTTAAGATCTTAAAAATATAAATAATATATCAAAAAATTCAGAATAATAAAACTACTTCATTTTAAAATCTTAAAAATACAAAAACTATATCAGAAAATTCAGAAAAATAAAACCCCTTTAGTCCCGGCATGTTTTACCAATCGGGACGAAATGGGTTAGGGTTTTGTTCCGACCAATCAGAAAGATTCACACGCATCGTGGATATATATATATATATATATATATATATATATATATATATATATATATATAGATAAAAAAAGGCAGTACATATTGGCAAGAGTGGATCTAAACCTAAACGGAGAGCATAGATGATCTACATAATGGCAAGACTGTGGATCTGATATCTGCTAGTCATACTCCTGCCTAGGCCTATAGTACTCTGACTCGTAGTCGTCGTAGTCTCCGTCGTCGTCGTCACTATCGTCGAACGGTGCTCTGCACTGCCTCAGAGGGTCACGACTCCAGGACTGGGCGTGAGGGTAGCGCAGGCGGGGGTTATCGCCAGCCCTGATGTAGTTCATGACGCTCTGAAGAGTCCGTCTGCCGCCCCACCACAGCCGACGACCGGCCTCGTTGAAGTTCGAAGGAGGCGGGCCGATCTCCTCGTACCTGGCGAGTGCACTCTCACGCCGATTAATGAAGAAGGCGTCCCAAGTAGGGCGGTAGTCAGGATTCCAACTGGGATTCCTCCGCTGCTCCGGCGTGAGCTTATGGTAGTAGTGGTTCGTGATGGCCGCCCGACGCGCCACACCTTGAGGAAGAGGAGGTACCGGCACTCCTCCGACGCTCAGCATCCAACCGGCGAGAATGCTGTAGCCGGGCGGGTAGGGGTAGTTTGAGGCGGAAAGTACCTCCGCCTGGATGAATGTTAGAGTAGGTACGGGAGAAGCCATGAGAGAGTGGTGAGTTTGTATGTGTTTATGCCAATGGTGTGGCAATGCATACATATATATAGCGAGAAGAAAACATATATCCCTTTAGTCCCGGCCCATTTTACCAACCGGGACTAAATGGTTCAGGTTTCGTTGGGAAACGGATCATCCCTTTAGTCTCGGCCTGTTTTACCAACCGGGACTAAATGGTTAGGGTTTCGTTTGGACCAATCATATAGAATCACACGGATGGTGTGTTTCTTTCAAGCGCTTGTGAGTCGTTGGATCCGGGGTGTGTTTCTTTCGAGCTGTTGTGAGCCGTTCGATCAGGGCTACGGTGTGTTTATTTCGAGTTGTTGTGAGCCGTTGGATCAGGGTGTTTCTTAACCGTTGGATCAAAACCCTAGCACAACACTTTGTGAGCCAGAGGACCCTATATATAGCCCACCTTCATACACCGGTGAGTTCATCGACCAAATACAAAACTTCCGAATTCGCCATCATACGTCCTGCCGTGCATTTGGTATGCATATATGCACCCAGTAGACACGGTGGGGCTGTATGATGGCAATACCGATTGTTTTGTTCTACACCCCCCTTTAAGGTTTGATACATCATATATTCAGTTCATCGAGCAAATACAAAACATCCGGATTCGCCATCATACGTCCTGCCGTGCATTTGGTATGCATATATGCACCCAGTAGCCACGGTAGGGCTGTATGATGGCGATACTGATTGTTTTGTTCTACACCCCCCTTTAAGGTTTGATACATCATATATTCAGTTCATGGAGCAAATACAAAACATCCGGATTCGCCATCATACGTCCTGCCATGCATTTGGTATGCATATATGCACCCAGTAGCCACGGTAGGGCTGTATGATGGCGATACCGATTGTTTTGTTCTACACCCCCCCTTTAAGGTTTGCCCCAAAACACATCAGAGATAATATAATTCACATGATCCAATTTAACAAAGTTTGGTACAATAAATTATTACACATCATTTCTTCCCTTCTGTCACCGCTTTCTTACGATTTGGCCGTATTGATGGAGCATCCTCATCATTTAACTTAATGCTTGGGTCAGTGTTCACTTTGAAGGGCGGAATTTCACCAAACATATTATAATCTTCTGACATGTCTGTCTTGTCCTCCACTCCCACGATGTTTATTTTTCCTGAAAGAACAATGTGGCGCTTTGGATCATCGCATGATGTACTGATCGTTTTCTTATCTTTCCGTTTCCTCGGTTTGCTACTCATGTCCTTCAAATAGAAAACCTGAGCGACATATTTGGCTAGGACAAATGGTTCGTCAAGGTAACCAAGATTGTTGAAATCCACCATTGTCATTCTGTATTGCTCGTCCACCTTTACCCCACCTCTTGTTAGCTTGAACCATTTGCGCCGGAACAAATGGACCTTAAAGGAGGGTCCATAGTCAAGTTCCCATATCTCCTCTATGTAACCATAATATGTGACCTTTTGCCCAATCTCGGTTGCTGCATCAAAGCGGACACCACTGTTTTGGTTGGTGCTCTTTTTTATCTTGGGAGATCGTGTAAAATGTATTCACATTAATCTCGTATCCTTGGAAAGTCGTTATAGTCGAAGATGGTGTCTTGGCCAACATGTACAGCTGATCTCCAACATCATTGTCATTCATGAAATGATTTCGCAACCAACTGCCGAAAGTCCCCATGTGGGCCTTTCTAACCCAGGATTCAGGCTTCCCCGGGTTGTCCGAGCGTAAAATATTCTTGTGTTGCTCGAAGTACGGAGCCACCAAGCTCAAATTTTGCAGAACTGTGTGGTGTGCTTCATTCATAGAATGACCGTCCATACATATCGTTGATTTCCTTCCGATCGTGCCTTTTCCACTTAGTCTCCCCTCGTGCCGCGATTGAGGAATAACAATCGGCTTAAGGTCAGGAACATATTCACTGCAGAACTCAATTACCTCCTCATTTCCATAGCCCTTTATGATGCTTCCTTCTGGCCTAGCACGGTTACGAACATATTTCTTTAATACTCCCATGAACCTCTCAAAGCGGAACATATTGTGTAGAAATACAGGACCGAGAATGGAAATCTCTTCGACTAGGTGGAGCAGGAGGTGCTAAATGGTTTGGCAACTCTTTTCATCAAGAAGAAGTTATTAAATGAGATTGACATTGATTCTATCGTTGATGACTTTACATCTAGAAATGTAAGGAGAAATTTTTTGCGTATACCGAAGTTGTAGTATTGCTCCATAATATTTTACGCCTTCGTGTGTCCTTGTTTTTTCACAAAACAAATGTGTCTCATTTCTCTTATTTGAATTCTATGTCAGTAACATATATCTACATATATGTCTACTTGTACTAAGGGGGCCCAAATTTTCGCCTCGCCCCGGGCCCCCGAAATCTCAGGACCGCTCCTGGGTCCGCTTATCCAACCTATTTCTATTGTCAAAAATCTAAAACCCAACCAAAATTTATCACAGCAGATATTACTGAAAGCAATCAACTTTTCGGAAAGTAGTACTCGCCGAATCACATATACAGTACGCACAAGCTAGCTACTCCACTAGTGGAAACAAGACCAAAGGATTTGACCTTTCACTAGTGGAGAAAGGGGTATTAGAACCGGTTGGTAAGGGTCTTTGGACCCGAATACACATTCGGTGCTACGTATCCGGGACTAAAGGCCCCCCTTTAGCACCGGTCTCTTACTAACCGGTGCTAAAGGCCTCCACGTGGGCGCCGAAGAGTACGCGCAGGTGGAGGACCTTTAGAACCGGTTGGTAATACCAACCGGTCCTAATGCTTTTTTTTTCTTTTTTTCTTTCCTTTTCTTTTCAGGGGTTCCGATTCCGTATTTCGGTGTTTCCGTGTTCCGTATTTTCAGGGTTTTCGTTTACGTGTTTCCGGTTCCGTATTTTCGTTTACGTCTTTCCGATTCCGTATTTCCGATTCCGTGTTTCCGATTCCGTGTGTCTGTGTTCCTTATTTACGAACACGTAATCGGAAACACGTATCCGGAAACACTGATTCCGTGTTTGCGGTTAAGTGTTTCTGATTCCGTGTTTGCGGTTAAATGTTGATGTATCAAATAAAAGTACATATATACATGTAACACGAAGTACTCGGCCGATTATCATTACACAATTTGAAGTTCGTTTCCTATAGCTGTATACTTGCATAGAGAAGGGAGCTGGCTATTGGTTCATGGGATGGAAAAATTCTCCGCCTTCATCTATGACTTGCGTGAGGAGAAATCCTGCCAATTCCTCTGCAACTGCTTTGCAACATTGGATTGGTCTGAGCATCGCCCGCTTTCGTTGCAGCTTTAAAAGAAGTAGATGAAAACAATTAAGTTACGAACAAAACTAAACATAATTGATGTCAACATAAATAAAGTTGTGAAGATCTGGTTACGTACCTCTAGATTTCTGGAAGTACGGGATTTCTCATTGATAATCCTGTGTATGTACTCGCAAACGTAGTATCCACAATAATCAGTGCCCGGTGCTTGTTGCGGGACGCTCTATATACGAGAACATAATTCAGTCAAATTAATAATAATCAAGAGAATGGTAATGGTATTGAAACCTGGGTACGTAGTACTACTTACTTTGTTAATCTGAAAGTGGAGCTTGTCTGCCCATGTACCGGGTTCTTCCTTGATGAACATTTGCCAAACCCTGGCCGACAAAGAAAAATGAATATAAGAGTTAATTATTACTTACATGATATCAGGAAATGAACGAAAGAGGCCGATGAATGAAAGAGGCCAATATATATATATATATACCTTTGAAGCATCTGACGCGCGCTCTTCCATGTGTCAGTGTCCCAGGTTAACGGGTCTTAGACTTCAACTTGTTCTTGGTCAATTCTAATGATGAACAATATGAAGTGGGACCTGCGCACATGTACACGCGTGGTCATGCATACTCATCAATTACACTTAACATCAGGTAAGCAAAATGGAATGTGTACAAGACAGTAACACTCACTTTAATCTGTAGGGCCAAAGTATTTATTTTTTGGTACTTTGTCGATTCAAAAATCTTAGCAAATCATCCGGTGTATCCTTGTTGAAATTTTCTATTGTCTCTTGATGAAACGAATACGGGTCAATGAACCCAAAGTCCCAGATTCCTACCAGCCTGCATTCACGAATCTTCATTCTGCATAGTAGCGTACAAAAAGAACGTCGTGAGTGATAATTATACGGGCAATGAACGCGAGCTTAACTAAATAATTAAATTACACAAATAAATCACTTACAAATAGTAGCAGCTGAGGATAGCTTTGTCGAGGGCACGTTGATTGTACATCTGGAAAAAATCATCGAACCCAACCTCCACACAGTACTCTCCGAAGTAGTGTTGATCATGAACTGCCGCCATGATACAGTCTCCCTTTTGCCTTGCGGCCTCTAAGTACCGAACATGTAAATTCCATAGTTAGGTTGTTAGAGCACTAGGATTTTCGACCAAAGGGTGCTCGGGCTTATATTTATATACCACATCAGCAATAGCGTAACCTACGTCGCCCATGCGTGGACCGGACACTGAAGCCTGGTCAGATAACACCTTGAGCGGGGCAATTGACTGTACTTCTTTTTTTCCGAGCTGGGGAACTTGTTTCCCGTATTTCGTCTGCTCCGCCTGCTTCATCTGCTCCGCCTACTTCATCTGTTCCGCTTGCTCCACATCTTTTCAGTGTACCGTTCATAGTCTGAAAGGGGCGGCGGTGGCGGCGGTTCAGGATAATATAAGTTGTCGATGGTGCACTCAGTTTTCCACTTTGGTATGTTCTTCAGAGTTTCCTTCCAGATGTCTGGAGGGGGTTTCAGGGGAAACTGTGCGAACCATGCTTTGTTTTTGGCTTTCACGGCCTCGTCTAGTTCCTCCGGAGTCATCAAGCCTGGTAACTTCGGGGGAGTCTTGACTTTATTGGGTTTCCTTTCTCTCTTCTTGGTAGGAGTCCCGTTTCTTCTGAACTGCAGCTTCCGCTTTGCCGTACCCGTAGTGGGCGCATCCGTCGGCTCACGGGAGTGCACGGGCGATGGACTCTCGGCCTCGGGCTCCCAATCTTCGTTGTGGGGTGGACTTGGAGGTGCGTTGGGGGTGGACTTGGAGGTCGTGCATTCTCTGTACGAAAGTGAAAAAACTATTAAAAATAGGCTTACATGTGGTGCAACATTCAGTAATTGTTGGAGATGGTGCATTTGTACCTGGAGGAGTTGGTGGCTTTGGCGCCGCGTTAGGAAACACGATGTGTTTCTTCTTCCACAAGATGATACCAAACTCCATTTCTCCCAGTGTATTCTCGCCTTCACCTCCAGAAATATCAAGCTCAATTGACTGGCATCCCCCGTAATTGTTGACAACCCGACATGAGCATGGGATGCTAGAATCTGACCACCATGTTAGGTTGCTCGAGGTTGATTCGGTAAAGCATAGCCTGACGCCACCATGAAGGATATGTTTCCCATTGGCATATGTATCTCACAGTTTGTCTTCTTCGTGATATCATCCACGGGGTAGTGAGGCGCCGACGGTTCGACTGCAGGACCGTCTTCTAGCTGCAGCTGCGTGGAACCCACGCTGCTTCTATGCTGAGATGGGATGGCATCTGCTACAGGATCTCTTCTAATTGCTGCTGATCAGCGTCAGGTGCAGGATCTTCTTCCTCCTGTTCAGTGTCAGGTACAAGGTGTCCCCCTTTCTTCAAGAGAAATGCCACCTTTTCTTCTAATGTCGATATCCGTTCCAGCGCCTTCCTCTTGCTTCTACCACTGCTTCTGTAAGTGCCAAGGTCCGCCGTAAACCCTTGGTTCCACGGGGTAGTGGCTCCAAAGCCTCGTGTTCGTCCCCACTTTTCGGGGTTCCCGAGTGCCTTCGTCAGCTCATCGTTCTCTCTATCGGGAACAAAAGTTTCTTTTCGAACACCTTCTATTGCCTTCTCTAGATCTGATACGACTTCTGTTATTTTTTCGACCATGGTCCCTCCGCAACAATCATCCCAGTCTCAGCGTCCAATGCTGCCCCATGCGCGAACAACCAGAACTTGCACCTATCGGGCCAGTCATGTGTCTGTGGAATGATATTTTTTTCAGAAGCGCATCTTCATAGGGGCGCCACCTAGGCAGGGCAGTCATGTAGCCACCTGACCCCAAAATATGGTGATATTTCTTCTTCTTCGCATTCTCCGTATTTGTGGCAGATCGGGATGTAAAGACACCCGATTTCTTGTACGTCTTAAAATCAGGCCAAGCGTCTCTTATCTTCACTAGGTGCCCAGTGAAAACTGGATCTTCGTCCTTATATTTCTTCCACGAGTCTTTCTTCCACCTCTGGAATTGTGTGGTCATCTTCTTCAAAGCCCACTCCTCGACTTTCTTCTTCTTATCTTCCGCTGCGCTGAAATTTAGCCAGACCGTGTCGCAAAGCACTCTTTTCAATCTGTCATCGACATAAGAAGCTCCAACGTTGGTGCCGGTCTTCGGCTTATTCCATTGTATTAAGTTGATCGGGACAAGGTCTCTTACAACAACTCCGCACTGATTTACAAATTTGTGATAAGTTTCTGGAGGTTCCAGTGGTTTTCCATCAGCAGCAACTTTATCGATCGAGTACCTTGCAGTATCTTTCAACCTTGCGGCCGGGCCTCATTTCGACTTTGTCTCAGTACTTGCGCTAGCTGTTCCAAAGGGCGCCTAAACGGGAAAATAATGATTCGTTAGTAAGTGCAATACAAATTAATTATTGCGTCAACAGTGACTTGAGATATACGTTGGCAGAGTTTGTTCCGGAGGGCACTTCTGCATCGTCGATGTTATCGTCGTCGTTATCTACTACATCTTCTATATTCTCAGCTCCGTCACCAGATTCGTTCAAAAATTGATTGTTAAACGCCTCTCCACCGTCGTCATCATGATATATGGCCGTTGCATCTTCAAAAATCATCTGGCACATGTGTCTTTCCTTCTCCGCCTCACCCATTCCCGCGAGCTGATCGGCATGCGGATCATGTGGTTCTTGGGGATCCATAGCTCAACACCTCCTAGTAACAAGAATTTAACTTAGCAAAATTATTTACGGAAAAGTTTTCGAAACCGGAAAGTTTACGGAAAAGTTTTAAGGGATCGTCGGAGTCGTAATCGCCGGAAAGTTTACGGAAAAGTTTTACGGAATCGTCGGAGTCGTAATCGTCGGAAAGTTTTACGGAATCGTCGGAAAGTTGTTTTCTCTAAGTCTAAATATTAATTTTCTCTATAAGTACCTATAATCTAAATTTTAATGTCCAAATATTTTTCTCTAATTCTAGCTAATTATAATTACTACAAATTCTAATTCTAATTATAAATCTATTTTACAATAGAAAAATATAAAAATAAACACTCACACTGAGTGCCTCTGTTGCCTCTGTGACGTCATGCGTACGTGTACGCACACACACGAGAGGCGCAGGGGACGCGGTGGTGGGGAGGCAGAGGGAGGCGGCGTCGGGGCGGCGTCGGGGCGGAGGCAGACGGCGTCGGGGCAGCGGACGGCGTGGGGCGGCGTCGGGGCGGCGGACGGCGCGCGGCGGCGTCGAGGTCGACTCGGACGAGGTGTCGAGGGCGCGCGGTGAGGCGGACGGCGTGGCGGCGTCGAGGGTGCGCGGCGAGGCGGACGTCGACGGCGGCGAGGAGGCGACGGCGACGAGGAGGCGAGCACGGCGGCGACGGCGTGGAGGCGAGAAGGGCGGCGTGGAGGCGTGGAGGCGAGCACGGCGGCGTGCAGGAGACGGCGGCAAGGAGGCGAGCACGGCGGCGCGGCGGCGTGTTCGCGAAATCGGACCAGGGTTTCGCCCGGGAAGGAGAGAAGACGCGCGAAGGAGAGATTTTTCGGCAAAGGGACTGAAATCGCCGCTGTACAAGCCTTTAGCACCGGTTGGTGTTGACAACCGGTACTAAAGGTCCAAAATTAGGCCACATTCAGAATGAGCGCGCGAACCCACCTTTAGGTCCGGTTGTTGTTAAAAACCGGTCCTAAAGGTTTTTCTTCCTTTTTCTTTTTTCCTTTTTTCTGTTTCCTGTTTTCTTTTTCTTTTTGTTTCCTGTTTCTGTTTTCTTTCATATTTCATATGTATTGATTTAATTGTCCAAATTAGACTCTTCCAAAAAATTTGTCTAATCAAAAGCTTTTGTAAAATCAAATATTTATAAAAACATATTTATATTTTCTGATATTTTGTGTAAAAATTGTCTAAATGTAATAAAAAAAATAAAAAATAAGATATTTATCAAACAAATGTGAAAATATAAAGATATTTTTTTGTTTCCTTTTTCTTTTTCCTGTTTCTTCTTTTATTTTTCTTTTTTGTTTCCCTTTTCTGTTTTCTTTTACATTTATTTATAAAATCAAAGTAGACTCAAAAAATTGTAAAATCAAATATTTATAAAAACATATTTATATTTTCTCATATTTTGCGTAAAAATTGTCTAAATGTCATTTAAAACAATAAAAAAATAAAAAATAAGATATTTATCAAACTAATTTGAAAATATAAAGATTTTTTTTGTTTTCTTTTTCTTTTTCCTGTTTCTTCTTTTATTTTTATTTTTTGTTTCGCTTTTCTGTTTTCTTTTACATTTATTTATAAAATCAAAGTAGACTCAAAAAATTCTAAAATCAAATATTTATAAAAACATATTTATATTTTCTCATATTTTGTGTAAAAATTGTCTAAATGTCATTTAATTGTCCAAAATAGACTCAAAATTTTTGTATAAACAAAAGCTTTTGTAAAATCAAATATTATAACAACATATTTATATTTTCTGATATTTTGTTTACAGATTGTCTAAATGTCATTTTAACACTTAAAAAATAAAAATGATATTTATCAAAATGGTCAAATTTAGTGGAAACTGGTCAAATTTTTTATATTTATCAAAATGGTCAACACAATTACATAAAAGGTTTAAGACATTATTTGACATCACCAACAACACCCCTGTCTATTTTTCTTCTTGCCTTTCTTCTGATTGCGCCGTAACCATGGAGTATCTTCATCATGTGACAGGATGCTTGGTTCATCTTTGACTTTGAAGGGAGGAATTTCATCAAATTTATTGTAATCTTCTGACATGTATGTCTTGTCCTCGACTCCCACGATGTTTCTTTTCCCTGAAAGATATATGTGGCGCCTTGCCTCATCGTCTGATGTATTCGCTTCCTTATCTTTTCTTTTTCTCGGTCTGATAGACATGTCCTTCACATAGAAAACCTGAGTCACATAATTGTCTAGGACGAATTGATCATTGCCGTACCCAAGATTCTTATGATCCACTATTGTTATTCCGTACTTCGGGTCTACCTTCACGCCTGACAGGTTGAACCATTTGTGTCGTGGGATAATCACGGCAGACGTTGCCAGGGGTAACTTGTCTTGAGGCAAGACGACACATGCGTTTGGGAGAGGGTTTAGCCCAGAGGAGAACATGATGATATTCGATCTGGTAGCCGGCAATCAAGTCGCCGAGTCTCCGATCTCAAGATAATAACTCAAGTCACGTGTTACACTGGATACTCAATATTAGGCGATATTGCTAGAACTCTTGGATCTCTCAACTAGACCTAGGGGTTGGTTTATAAAGCACCTGAACCTCCTGGCTTGCCCTCCAAGGCGCACCCTGAATCCTACCCGGACGCCGCGTACAAACCCTAACTTTCCTTATCGTAACCCACAATCCGGATTACAAGGCCTACAAATTTGGGCCTTCCAGAAGTTTCTTTATCTTTAGCCGGATCCTGCGCAGCGTCCTTTGGGCCGGGTAACACCTTGGAGTTGGCCTACCGGGTTATTATCCCTCCATCAGTAGTCCCCAGAATAGCTTGGGCTTCACGGATTTCCTCCTTGAAGCGCTTGCTATTCCCTGCAAAGATATCAAACGCACAAGTGTATGGAGGCCGGGTTAAGGTGCTTTGATAGATAGCTAGGCCTAACTCCATGGTGGCCATATAGTAACCCGGTCTTTCTCCAAGTACTTTGTTTAGCTTTCCGGGTCTAAGTCCTGATAAAAATGCTAAGATCCTGTACTTTACTCGATAATTGACCCTGATATTGCGGAGAATATCTCCTTCTTATTTCTGCCCGAATTCCTCATCCCATACTTAAAGCGTATCTCGCCAAGCTTAAACAGATAGCCGTTACTCCGTAATTTCTGGCTCCCACTCGTTGAACTAAGCTTATCCACCCGCACCATTATAAATAGGCTCTTAGGGTGACCCTAACCCCCACGGCTCATTTCCACCCATTCATCTTCCTTTCTTCCTCCGTGCTCAAGCCCGCATAACGCCATTACAGAAACTTCGCGCGCATCATCGGAGCCTATCTGCCGCCGGCTACGCTCCGTCGCGGTGCGCTCTGCACCGCCGCCCAGATCCGCCGCCAGACCCCCGACCTGCCCGCGGGGAATCGCAAAGGGGCACCAGGCTTGCGCTATTTGCCTCCGTCGAGCTTCACTTCGATCTCCCCCGGTAAGCCTCTCACATCCATTAACTGGCCTCCGCAATTTCTTGATTTTCTTCAGATTAGATCTAAGTCAACCCGCCGGTCTTTTTTTCTGGTCATGCCGAATTAAGTTGCTTGTATTCATTCTAGCTCATCCAATGGATTGGATATAGACTTTACTTCACTTCCCTACGGCCCATAGTCGCTAATTTTACCACAAATCTAGAAACGGAATCTCGAATCTGGGCTCGGGCCGCTCAAATTTTCCGCCCCTGTCTCTGTCACCCGGAAAATCCTCCCTTTTCCGGTTCTTTTTATTCGCAATAGGTACCTGTGCCACTATCCATCACCCTCAAACGCTCTTTCAAGAAATAAGCTTCCATAATTTTCATAATGATGTTTGATACCCGGATAGCTTGAACCTTGCTCCGTAGAATGATACCCGGATAGTATGTAACTTCCATGTTGTCTCAATATCGCTCACCGATACTCGACCAGCTCACGGTTTCCGAGTCTTACTCATCATGCCCTTCTACCTTGTGCTTTGCAGGTTGAACCCATGGCTCCCAAGAAACAGGGAAAGCAGCCGACTAAGGTCAAAACCACCAACTCCATATCCGCCAATCGGGCGCGATCTACAGTTACCAAGGCCAAGTTAGAAGAACTGGTTGAGCTAGGGGTTCTTCCCCCTCAAGAGGATATCCATTGGAGGGTGCCGGGAAACGAGACCCGGCCTACACCGGCAAAGGATGAGGTAATATGCTTTGTGGAACACGTGACCCGGGGCTTCCGTCCTCCGGGTCACCCTTTCTTCCGTGATATTCTGAGCCATTATGGCCTTCGCATTTTTGACATAGGGCCTAACTCTGTGTTAAATATCTCCCACTTCATCGTTCTCTCCGAGTCATACTTGTGCACTCCGCCAAGTTTGGCTCTTTTCGTCGAGCTTTTCCAGTGCAAACCGTGCCGCGAAAGCGGTGACGGGGCACTTCTCGCTTGCGGCGGGGTTTCTATCCAGCGCCGCAAGAATTCTCTGATGCCACCTCTTACCCTCAACTCCCACGTCAAACATTGGCAGCTCTCATACTTTTACTGCCGAGACACTTCCCCACCCGGCCAAAAGAAACTGCCGGGTTACTCGGAGGGCCTTCTTGACATCTCCGAGAACTTTAATGCCTTTGCCCCTGACTCGGACAGGGAGGCGATTCAACCTTTGTTAGCCAAAATCGCTATTCTTTCGGCCCAAGGTCTCATTGGGCTTAATCTGGTGAAAACTTGGGTCGATTTCCGGATCCAGCCCACTTCCATCCGCACAAAGTTAATGTGCGAGTATTCGGGGCACACCACAGACCCGCTCCGGTACTCTACCAACAGCTTTGCGGCTGGCGACACCAATAAAACTATCAAGGGTTTTCTGACAGAAAAGCTAGAGGTAATCCGGAGCATAGCCGGATTAGAGCCCTTCACACTCGAGAACCCCGCCCCTAAGGTAAAGATCCGATTTTCATGCTTTTACCTTCGCTCTTTTCACTTGGTACAGCTGATAACCCTCGTTCTTATATCTTCATCTCAGGCTGATGATGATTTTTGGAAGATCGAAACTCCTCCTAGCTCCGAAAGTCCAGAGGAGCAAGAAGATGCCGTTAACTCGGACGAAGGTGCACTCCGGGTTTCATTTAGTTCCTTTTAAGTTCATCGCAGCTCCTTCTCCATTTTCCAACTGTAACCTTGATAATTTCCAGAACAAGAGGACAAGGACGAAGAAGAAGAAACTGAAGGCAAAGTGGAATCCGCCAGTGATGAGGATGAAATGGATCCGACAATCAAAGTCGGATCTAAGAGAAAACCCCGAGGGGTCGTCTTCAAGGTTCCATATCGTTTCTGTGCCTCCAATCCATATTCATTTGATAATATGCATGAGCTAAACTTGACGTTATTCCTCTGGTCGTATTTGAAGGAGTCGCCTAGGACCAAGCGCAGAGCGACTCGGAATTACCCGGGTGATGGTGCTCTCAACCCGGGTATTCCATCGCCTCCGACTCGACGCGCTGGTATTTACCTTATCCTTTCTTGAATGAAAAAATCTTCCTGAACCATTCTCTTACAAAATCTTGCTTGATGTTTTTCAGTTTCGTCCGGGTCCAGCAGCGAATTCCCTGCGGACTATGCGGTGAATCCCGGGTAAAGTTCCTTTCCTGGCGTTCTATCGCATTTTCATCACCTTTTCCTGGTTACACGCTAACTTCTCACTCATACTGTCTATAGGGCCACGGTCATTATTAGCGACCAAGAGGATATGGAGACCGATGACCCGGGTAAGGGGAACCCGACTGATAATATGACAGCCGCAGCTGGCGGCGAAGAACAAGTGTCACCAATAAACCCGGCCAGACAAGAAGCCGAGTATCCGATAGCCTCGCACGCAAGCGAGAAGGAAAAGGCTGCAACTTTGAGTGCGGGAGGAGAGGCACCAGATTCCGACATTCGGATGACCCGGATGCCGTCTCCCGCTAAGAAGAAAACTCCTTCTCCGAGTTTCCAAGACCCCGGGTCCTCTAACACGGGTAATGATACTTTTGATCAGCTGATGAACACTCTCCTCACTATGAAGACCTCAGAGAGCAATATTCTGGAGCGCATGGCCACAGAGCACCAGGTAACAATACTTGATACCTCGTAGTGTACGCCTAGTCCCCAAGTTCCGAGCATAACTTGTTGAAGTTGTGCTTGGTACTTTACGCAATATTCAGCTTGCCATAATACCCGACTGATACTTGTGCTCCCTGTTCCTTACAGGCGCAGATGACCCGGTCTGATGAAATTTTGCTCAAGACCGAACAACTTCTTCTTGCCGAGGTGAAGCGGAGAGAAACCCTTGAGGCTGACGTGGAAACCTTGAACAAGGATGTGTCTACATACAAGAAGAAGTGCAATACTGCTCAAGCCGCACTGAAGAAATTATCGGACCAGGTTACCGATACCTATCGCATCTTGCTTAGTAAGTTTTTGCTGCCGACTGCCTTTACTTTATTACATGATACTCGGGATTACTAATATGTCCTTCCTTTGCTTCAACTGCAGGTGCCAACCTTGCGGCCCCAGAAGAAGATGCTATTGCAAAGGCTAAAACTTTAAAGACCGTACTCCGTACTTTCTTTGCCGGTACCAAGTTTATGTTGGATGCCGTGAAGTGGCCTACTGAGGTATATCCGGGTGAAGAAAATCTCGTCCAAGCCTGCTCCACTGTGCCTGGATGGATAGAGATCTGGAAACGCTCGGCATGCCGAATTGGTATGACCCGGGCTTTCACGCTGGCTAAAGCTTACTTTCTGAAGCTTGACCCGGCAAAGGTGATATCCGGGTTTCCAGAATTCAAAGCGGATGGCTCCAAGTTTGGACCCAAGGACTTCAAGGCCATACAATCCGCAATGCGTCACTCGGCAACTACTTTGGCCGATAGTATGAATCTGAGCACACTTATGAGCTTGTACGATGCTGAAGATAAAATCGTGACGGAGGAAGCACCCCCACCCTTCGATATCTTGGAAAAATGGACTGCCGACTCGGCCAGGAAGAGGGAAGAAACCGCGAAGAGGGAGGCCGAGTTAAGATCAGATCCAACCACTTCTACGCCGGTTGTCCTTCCTCCTGTCCATCCTGATGCGAAGAATCCGGGTGACGATGCCGGAAGATCTAAGGAGCAGGCCCAGGATCAAGACCCGGAGGGCAAGGGCGAAGATGTAGACCTTACTCAGAAGGCCGAGTAAACGCATGCCACCATGATACCTCGATCGTATGATGCTTTTATTCAAAACAAGTATTCTTTTGACGGTGCGCCTGTGCACTCCTGATACTGGTATCGCAATTTGTAACGTACTTTAATTCCGTGATACACTTCGTGCCTTTCTAGGCATTTTGATGAACTTGATACTTGTCTACCTTTGAACTTATTCTTGATACCCAACTCTCTTTTTTGGTTCCCCTTGTGAGACCCGGTTTCCGAGTATCATGGGTTTTGATAAGTGGATTTTTCTTTAAGTCCCCAAGACTCGGATGCTAGGGTCTTTCGAGCTTCGATAGCCAAGCAGTTTGTTTCTGTTTCGAAGCCCCTAGTCCCTATGACCCGAAATCCGAGTCTGGGACGTGTGGTCTTTCTCAGATAACAAATTTTTTTCTACCAAGCCAAAAACCCAAAGCCGTTTCACGTAGGTATTGAAGTTATGCTTAATAAGCGTTGAGTTTCCGGCCATTAGCCCTGTACTCTGCATAACTTGTGGTTTAGATGACCCTTTTGACTATCTTGTACTGTAAGCCGGCTTTCGCGTGGATACCATGTTGTTACATCTATACGAAAACAGGGTCAGGCAGGTCCCATTGGGCTTCATGACTGATTGTAATCGTAAGCGAGCAAATCATGCCACTTTAGTGCGAGTCACATCGAGCTTAAGTAAGAAAAGTCAAGAAAATTTGGCTCCTTTGTCCGGTTATAAGATTGCAGCCGTACTCGTTTGCGAGTAATCGGCCCTTATAACTCATAGGCATCAAGGCCGGGTCGTTGGGTTTGTGACTGCTATTCAAGCAATCAGCCCCCAAGACCTATATATATGCAACATACTTGATGATACTGATGTACTGATAGCAATGAATACTACTTACCTGTAACCGAAGTAAAGATCGTAACAAAATAAGACTTGATAACCATCTCTTTATTGATACGAGAAAGTTTGGGTCAGCAGGCCGCCTCATTAAAAACCTTCCAGTCCCCTCAGGTACCCTGGGTAGGAAAAGAGCACGTCTGAAACCTGCTGCCTGTTACATTGTTTAGTTCTTCTTGGGAATCGGTCCCGGGCTGTCGTGACCGATACACATTCTCCATTTGTTAGACTTTTTCATAATGAGTACCGGGTTTGCTAGCCAATCCGGGTGAGGTGTTTCCATAACGCGGCTGGCTGTGAACGGCCGCGCAATTTCTTCTCCTATGCCAGATTGTTTGGAGGAATCATCCTTGATGAAAGCCACCATCTTAGCATCTTGTGCTGCCTTGGGCTTTGCTCTTTCGCCTTCAGTGCTCGGCCTTTTCGATGCGGTTCTGTCATCCGGGTCTGCTTGAGACCGGTAATGCTTGAGTTCCTCTTTTCTACAGGCTTGCTCGGCCATTGCTGCGTCTCCTTCATCGCATTCGGCTGCTATATCTCGATTTCCATGTATGGTAATGGTCTGCTTAGGACCTGGGATTTTTAGCTGTAGATACACATAACACGGCCTTGCCATGAATTTAGCATAAGCCGGCCTTCCGAATAACGCGTGATAAGGACTGCGCAACTTAACCACCTCGAAAGTAAGCCACTCAACTCGATAGTTGTCCTTTGATTCCCCGAAAGCTACTTCCAATGCAATTTTTCCCTCGGGACACGCTGAATGACCCGGCACTATCCCATGAAAAATTGTTGTACTTTTTTGTAGCTGAGATTCCTTGAGACCCATGCGTAGAAAAGTTTCCCAGTACAGGATATTGATGCTGCTTCCTCCATCCATCAGGACCTTTTTCAGCTCATACCCATTGACCTGTGGTGCAACTACTAGTGCTAAGACTCCCGGGTGTTCTATTCTTTCCGGGTGATCTCTTCTGCTCCATGTTACATCCTGTTCTGACCACCTCAGGTACCTCGGGATAGCCGAAGAAACTGAGTTGACCGCTTGCTTCAGTATCTTTTTGTCCTTGTTAGAACCCCCTGTGGTATGCACGTGATATTGACCCAACTGTTTGGGGTTAGCCTGGAAACCTCCAGCTCCCCCTTGATTGTTGCCCTGATTTCCTGCTGCCGGGTTACCGGCTGGGGGTGGGCCGTTGCTCGGGTTTCCTCCTGGACCCGGTCCTCCTCCCCGGACTGCTCCTCGCATGGCTCTGTTCACCTCCTCGTTCTTCCATCTCTGTAGGTCGGCGCATTGCTTCAAGGAGTGGTTAGCCGGCCTACCGTTCCTACTATGCTTCGGGCACGCCATTCTAAGATGTCCCAATTGTTGCTCGGCCTTGGCGGCCCTTGATAGTTTCCTCCATTGTGGTTTCCAGTGTTAAAATTTCCTTCTGCCCTGGGTCTCGAAGACCCGGCTTCTGTGTTGGCGACAAACTCGGAGCCTCCTTCAAACGGGCGCTTGTTCTGGCTGTTTCCGTTGTTACCCGGTGCTGATCCATTACCGGTTCTTCCACTATTACTTGTGTTTGCTTTTGCTTTTTTGTCATCAACTTCCTCTTCTGTGGTATCCGTTGCGGCGTGTTTGTTGCACGCATCCATCAATTCTCCCATCGTAACCTCCGAAGCATTCCGACTGGATTTCATGCGAGTTAACTTCTGCACTAGAGGCGTATACTTGCATGTTTTCGCCATAGCTTGTAATGCGTGCTTGGGTTGAATATCTGTGGACGAATGAAGTATCTCCATAACCCGGCGCACCCAACTGCGCGCCGACTCTCCCTTCTTCTGGACGCATCGTTCTAGGTCATCAATAGTGAACAACTTTCTGCACATCCCATGAAAGTGCTTGACAAACGCGGTCTTCAACTCTTCCCAAGACTTGATAGACCCTTCCGGTAGATTGGTGAACCATAGCTTCGCTGCTCCTTCTGACATCATCAGGTACATGAATTTGGCTTGAAGATTCTCGGATGCATTGCGAATTGACATAGCCATCTCATAACTGCTTAACCATGTTTCTGGATCCATAGTTGGTTCGTAATTCACCACTTTACCCGGCTCTTTGAATTTTTTCGGGTAAGGTTCGGCCCTGATACTGTCCGAGAGACACTTAGGACCTGCAAGAATGGTCGAAGCTGGCCTTACTCGGGAGACATGTGATCCTGCGGGGGGCACAGCGGGACGCGGTGCCGCCGGTGATCCATGTACTACAGACCCGGCCCCGGCCCTCCTGGCCCTGGAGCTATCCACAACAACTTGCGCTGCTGATGCCGCTGGTACTGCCTAAACACGGGGAGGAGGCGGCATTTGCTGCTGCTCTTCTCTCCGCCGTGCTGAACTTGTTTGGATATTGCCGGTGTTGCCACGTTTCTGACTGGCGTATGGCGTCTCATGCATTCCACTTCTGTGATCCGGATAATTAGCTTGCTGCGCCACCGCAGTGTGCAGCATATCTATCGCCCTCCGGGTCTGCTCTGCGTGGGGCGACTCTCTCACAGGGATTTGATTCAATGCAATTGTCGCTACGTACACGTTGTCCATAGGATTGTTGTAATGGCCTGCAGGTGTGTGAAAACGCGACGGTGGTGGCGGTGGCAATGTGTTACCGGTCGTAACCCCAGTCTGTGGCAAGGGTAACCCGGCCTGCTCGTTTGCCGGATGTATTCCCGCGGTTGCTGGCTGAGGTGCAGTTCCTTGGTTTGCCGCTGGGATCGGTTGGTCTTGAGGCGTGATAAACAGTGCAGCCGGATTTATTACCCCACCCAACGCTGGTAATCTGGTTTGGTGCCTTTGATGTATTCTGGTTGTTTCCTCTCGGAGCCGGGTTTCCAGTGCGTCCAGCTCGCGTTGGCGCGTGGCCATCCCTTGCCTTTCTGCTTCTACTTGCCTTCTCTGTTGCTCCAATGCGCGACGGGCTACATCTAGATCCCTAGCACGTTCTGCCGCGTTCTCTGGGGTGATAACCGTGGCAAGAACTGTGGGATCTAGGATCAGATTGTTATCGAACAGGGTCGGGTGTCGTGGATTTGAAGGACCTGCCCCTGGTGTCCGGTTCGCCAGAAATCCGAACGTGTTTGCCTTCAACTCATCATCTGCGACCCGACTGGTAACAGATGCCGACTCTCCATCAACCCGGACCAGGACCGGGTTTCCATTAGCCGCCCCTTGCTGCTGGGTCAACGCTTGTGCTGCCCCAGCTGCGGCCGCGGTCGCGTTCTCCTGATCGAGATTGGTCGCGGGGCCGTGTAGACCGCAACCCGACGCACAATGCTTGGTACGAATTCATGCTGCTCCTCTTCGCTGCTATTTTCCTCATACCGGTTTTCCAGCAGATCCAGAATAGACTCGGTATCATCCTCTCTCTCGACCCGGTCACGCGGGGTCCATGCCGGCTCCTCCGGATGTTCCCACTTCGTGATGGGTTCTCCTGTCGGATTCGTCGTTCCAACTGATTCTTCTCCATCTGATTGGATATAAGTGGCCTCCCCTGACACAGAATCAGATCCAAAATTGTCAGGGATCGAACTGGAAGTACATACCATACCGATGAAGACGCTGATCCGGCCGATTGTCACGATGGACCCGGATTCGAGGTGATCCGACTCCGGTCCCCAGCCGGAATCATCCACCATCTTCTCTCCTTCGTGGTCGATGTAGATCTCGCCGACGATAAGTTTCTCCATGTTCTTCCGAGCTTCTCCTGTGATGTAAACACCTTTGGACGCAGGCCCCACGGTGGGCGCCAACTGTCGTGGGATAATCACGGCAGACGTTACCAGGGGTAACTTGTCTTGGGGCAAGACGACACATGCGTTTGGGAGAGGGTTTAGCCCAGAGGAGAACATGATGATATTCGATCTGGTAGCCGGCAATCAAGTCGCCGAGTCTCCGATCTCAAGATAATAACTCAAGTCACGTGTTACACTGGATACTCGATATTAGGCGATATTGCTAGAACTCTTGGATCTCTCAACTAGACCTAGGGGTTGGTTTGTAAAGCACCTGAACCTCCTGGCTTGCCCTCCAAGGCGCACCCTGAATCCTACCCGGACACCGCGTACAAACCCTAACTTTCCTTATCGTAACCCACAATCCGGATTACAAGGCCTACAAATTTGGGCCTTCCAGAAGTTTCTTTATCTTTAGCCGGATCCTGCGCAGCGTCCTTTGGGCCGGGTTACACCTTGGAGTTGGCCTACCGGGTTATTATCCCTCCATCAATTTGCACCAGAACAAAGGGACCTTAAAGGAAGGTCCGTAGTCAAGTTCCCATATCTGCTCTATGTAACCATAGTATGTGACCCTTTGCCCATTGTCGTCTTTTGCATCAAACCGGACGCCACTGTTTTGGTTGGTGTTCTTTTTATCTTGGTCTGTCGTGTAAAATGTGTTACCATTTATCTCGTACCCTTTAAAGGTCAATACAGTCGAAGATGGTTGCTTGGCCAACAAGTATAGCTCATCTTCAACAATGTTGTCATTAATGAGACGTATTTGCAACCAACCGCCGAAAGTCTTCGCGTGCTCTTTAGCAATGAAATCTTCAGGTTGCTCCGGGTATTCCGAGCGTAAAATATCCTTGTGTTCCTGGATATATGGAGCCGCCAAGCTGGAATTAACTAGAACTGTGTAGTGTGCTTGAGTGAAAGATTGCTCGTCCATACATGTTGTTGATTTCTTTCCTAGCGTGCCTTTTCCACGCAGTCTCCCCTCATGGCCCGACTGAGGAACACTGAACGGGTTCAGGTCAGGAATAAAGTCAACACAAAACTCAATGACCTCCTCTGTTCCATAGACCTTGACCATGCTTCCTTTTGGCCTAGCATGGTTTTTAACATAATTCTTCAAGACTCCCGTGAACCTCTCAAAGGGGAACATATTGTGTAAGAATACAGGACCGAGAACGGAAATCTCTTGGACTAGGTGAACTATGAGGTGCGTCATAATATTGAAGAAGGTTGGTGGGAACACCAACTCGAAGCTAACAAGACATTGGACCACGTCCTTGTGTAAACTTGGTAGAGTTGCTGGATTGATTGCCTTCTGAGAAATTGCGTTGAGGAATGCACATAGATTCACAATGGGTACTCGCACGTTTTCTGGCAGAAGCCCCCTCAATGCAATCGGAAGTAACTAGGTCATGATCACGTGGCAGTCATGAGACTTTAGGTTTTGGAACTTTTTCTCTTCCAGGTTTAGTATTCCTTTTATGTTCGACGAGTAGCCAGACGGGGCCTTGATACTGCTCAGGACTTGGAAAAAGATCTCCTTCTCTTCCTTGGTAAGAGCGTAGCTGGCAGGACCTTTGAAATTCTCTGGATTCATCGGGTCGTCTCGTTCGTGCATACGTTGGTGGTGCAGCCGTGCTTTTGGTGTATCTCTCGACTTCTTCCCATGCACGCCCAATAAGTTTAGCAGGTTCACGCAAATATTTTTCGTGACGTGCATCACGTCGATCGCAGAGCGAACCTCTAGGAATTTCCAATAGGATAGTTCCCAGAATATAGATTTCTTCTTCCACATGGCTACGTGGTTGTCGGCGTCATTCGGAACAGATTGTGCGCCAGGACCCTTACCAAAGATTACTTTTGTATCTTTGACCATGTCATATATATCAGTACCTTTAGGGAGGGTTGGCTTCCTCCGTGTATCTGCCTCGCCTTTGAAATGCTTTCCTTTCATTCTTATGGGATGCCTGTCTGGAAGAAATCGACGATGCCCCGGGTGCACATTCTTGCCTATATGTATACTTTCAGTCTCGCCTAAACAGTGTGTGCATGCGTTGTATCCCTTGTTTGACTGTCCTGAGATGTTACTAAGAGCGGGCCAATCATTGATGGTTACAAACAGCAACCCTCGTAGGTCAAATTCCTCATGTTTGTACTCGTCCCACACATGTACACCTTCGTCAGCCCACAACTCTAAAAGTTCATCAACCAGTGGCCTCAGGTACACATCAATGTTGTTGCCGGGTTGCGACGGGCCTGGGAAAAGCACTGGCATCATAATGAACTTACGCTTCATGCATGACCAAGGAGGCAGGTTATAGATACATAGAGTCACGGGCCAGGTGCTATGACTGCTACTCTACTCCCCAAACGGATTCAGACCATCTGTACTTAGACCAAATCTTAAGTTTCTTGCGTCACGTGCAAAGTCCTCGTACTTATCGTCGATGTTTCTCCACTGCGACCCATCAGCGGGGTGTCTCAGCATATCGTCTTCCTTACGGTCTTCTTTGTGCCATCGCAGCAACTTGGCATGCTCTTTGTTTCGGAACAAACGTTTCAACCGTGGTATTATAGGAGCATGCAACATCACCTTGGCAGGAACCCTCTTCCTGGGGCGATCGTCGCCCTCAACATCATCAGGGTCATCTCGCCTAATCTTATACCGAAATGCACCGCATACCGGGCAGGCATTTAAATTCTCGTGCTGGCCGCGGTAGAGGATGCAGACATTGATGCATGCATGTATCTTATGCACTTCCAATCCTAGAGGGCAGACAACCTTCTTTGCTTTGTACGTACTGCAGGGCAGCACGTTATCTCTTGGAAGCATCTTCTTCATTATTTTCAGCAGCTTTTCAAATCCCTTGTCAGATATTCCATTCTCTGCCTTCCATTGCAACAATTCCAGGGTGGTGTCCAGCTTTTTCTGGCCATCTTCGCAAATTGGGTACAACAATTTTTTGTCATCTTCTAACATGCGCTCCAACTTCAACCTCTCGTTTTCACTTGTGCAGTTTACCTGTTCTTCACGAATGACCTGACGAAGATCATCATCAGACTCATCAACAATGTCCTCAAGTTCAGGCTCGTCTTCCCCCATTTCAGTATCACCATGTTCACCAAACATAGGATAGTTATCATTATCCTCCTCTTCTTTATTCTCTTCCATTACAACCCCTCTTTCTCCGTGCTTGGTCCAACAAAAATAACTAGGCATGAAGCCTTCTTGCTACAAGTGGGTGTGTATGGTTCTTGAGTTAGGGAAATTCCTCTTATTCTGGCATTTTTAGATGGACAAAAAATAAATCCATTCTGCCTGTTTTTCTCAGCCACATTGAGAAAAATATGCATGCCATTAAGGAATTCTGGACGACGTCGATCACTGTACATCCATTGCCGGTTCATCTGCATTATATAAATTTATCAAAAACCATTATGCTAAATCATCATGACTAAATTAATTAATTAATACAAAAAGTTCATCACACATTAAAACCAAAGTAGCGCAGTGACCATACATATATAGTTCTCATAAAAATACACACCGAAACCAACCATAAAAACTCTCTCTAATTAATGCATTTAAAAACAACAACAAATGCGATCAAAATCGCAACAAAGGTAACAATTGACCCGACGGTATAATGATACCAAGCCTCTTTACTAATTGCATATTTTCTAATCTTTCTAATCTTCAGGCGCATTGCGTCCATCTCGCTCGTGTGACCATCGACGACACCGGAAAGAACCTTTTCCAAGGTCATCTTCTCTCTTTCAATTTTTTCCAACTTTTCTTCAGTTTTTTTCAATCTTTCTTTCAGGCCAACATTTTCTTGTTCAACTAAGTGTAACTTCTCAACAATAGGGTCGATTGGCATTTTCGGTTCCACTACCTCCTAGATAAAAATATCTATGTCAAGTTGGTCGGCGTAATTAATTGTCATATAATCAGGAAATGAAAATATGTAGTTATAAAAGATAATATACCACATCCGAATCATAGACTAGACGAGGGCCAACGGGGACGGATATCAAAACCACGGCGCTATACATATAAAAAAAATCTTACACAATAAGAAAATTATATACAAGTAAATATGTAAATCATAAAAATCAAAAAAAAATGGTATATAAAAACAATAGGCTCACCAAGGTTGTGTCGGTGACGGGGCGATCGACGGCGGTGAGGAAGGGGACAAAGCGCGCGACACTAAAAAAAACCACAAATCATAATTAAATTTGAGCTCAAATTGCATATGTATACATAACAAATGATGAACTCTCTCTCTAGCTTAGGCATTTCATCAAACACCTAGCTAGCACAACAAAAATGAAATGAGCAAGAAAACGAGCAAAACTTGCAATACCGGAAGAGGGAATGTTGATGCTAACCATAGGACCGGTGGGTGCCAACAATCTTGACAGATGGTGGAGAAAAATGGGGATGGATTAGAGCTCCCAAGAGGAAGGAGAGAGCAAAAATGGAGTTGAGCTCGAGCTGGAAAAAATGGAGCTGAGCTCGGGGTGGAATATAGGGGAGTGCTTTAGGACCGGTTTGTGTTAAAAAAAACGGTGCTAAAGGGTCTGACAGCGGGGCCCCGCAGTTGCTGCAAAAATGAGAAAACCTTTAGCACCGGTTTGTGATACAAACCGGTTCTAAAGGGTATGTCCACTGGGCCCCCCTCCCTGCAGCAAACGGTCCAAAAACCTTTAGGATCGGTTTGTGTTACAAACCGGTCCTAAAGGCCTTGCGGCCATTTGCTGCAGGGAGGGGGCCCAGCGGACAGACCCTTTAGAACCGGTTTATATCCAATCCGGGTCCAATGTGGTTGGCTCAATGCCCTGTTTTCTACTAGTGTTTAGTAACTGTTCAGTTAAAAACTGGTACAAATGGGTGTGTAGTACCGGTTCGAACGGGGATGGCGCTGGGCAGTTGTTCCTCAATAGTGCAATTAATGAGACGTGTTTGCAACCTAACACCAAAAGTCTTCATGTGTTCTCCATCAATCCAATCTACACGTTGCTCTGGGTATTTCGAGTGTAAAATATTCTTGTGTTCCACTATGTACGGAGTCGCCAAGCTAGAATTATGTAGAATTGTGTAGTGTGCTTTCTTCCCTAGAGTTCCTTTTCCACGCACTCTCCCCTCATAGTGCGATTCAGGAACACCAATCGGATTTAGGTCAGAATTAAAGTCAACACAAAACTCAATGACCTCCCTTGTTCCATAGCCCTTCGAGATGCTTCCTTCTAGCCTAGCACGGTTATGAACATATTTCTTTAAGACTCCCGTGAATCTCTCAAACGGGAACATGTTGTGTACAAATACAGGACCGAGAACGCCAATCTCTTCGACTAGGTGAACTAGGAGGTGCGTCATAATATTGAAGAAGGATGGTGGGAACACCAACTTGAAGCTGACTAGACATTGCACCAAATCCTTCTGTAAATTTTGTAGAGTTAGTGGATTGAGCACCTTCTGAGAAATTGCATTGAGGAACGCACATAGCTTAACAATGGGTACTCGAACATTTTCCGGAAGAAGCCCCCTCAATGCATTCTAAAGTAATTGTGTCATAATAACGTGGCATTCATGAGACTTTAGGATTTGAAACATTTTCTCTGCCATGTTTATTATTCTCTTTATATTCGAGAGAAGCCAGACGAGACCTTGATGCTGCTCCCGACTTCAAAAATGATCTCCTTCTATTCTTTGGTAAGAGCGTAGCTGGCAGTACCTTGATACTTCTCTGGATTCACGTTGTGCCGTTCGTGCATACATTGTTGGTCCTGCCGTGCATCCGGTGTATCTTTTGTCTTTCCATACACGCTCAAAACGTTTAGCAGGTTCACGCAAAAATTTGTCGTCACGTGCATCACGTCAATTGCAGAGTGAACCTCCAGGAATTTCCAATAGGGTAGCACCCAAAAAATAGTCTTCTTCTTCCACATGGGTATGTGTCAGTCATCGTCATTCGGAACTGATTGTCCGCCAAGACCCTTTGCAAAGATCACTTTTAACTCCTTGACCATATCATATATATAACATCCCCAGTAGGGCGGGTAGGCTTCGTTCGGTTATCTGCCTCACCTCTGAAATGTTTGCGTCTCGTTCTTACGTGATGTTGTTTTGGAAGAAATTGACGATGCCCCAAGTACACATTCTTGTTTTCCAAATATGTACTGCTAGTCTCTCCTAAACAGTGTGTGCATGCATTGTATCCCTTGTTTGAATGTTCTGAAATGTTACCAAGAGCAGGCCAATCATTGATGGTTACAAACAACAACGCTCGTGTGTTAAATTCCTTTTGTTCGTGCTCATCCCAAACAGGTACACCTTCTTCACGCCACAACTGTAAAAGTTCTTCAACAAGTGGCCTCAGGTACACATCAATGTCGTTGTCGGGTTGTCTCGGGCCTTGGATGAGCACTAGCGTCATAATGAACTTTCGCTTCATGCACAACCAAATAGGAAGGTTATAGATACATAGAGATACTGGCCAGGTGCTATGACTGGAGCTTTGCTCTGCGAAAGGAATAAAGTCATATGTACTGAGACTAAATCTCAAATTCCTCGCGTCATCTGAAAAAGTCTTGAACTCTCTGTCGATTTTTCTCCACTGCGACCCGTCAGCGGGGTGTCTCAGCATCACGTCTTTCTTACGGTCTTGTTTGTGTCATCACAACAACTTGGCATGCTCTTTGTTTTGGAAGAAACGTTTCAACCATGGTATTATAGGAGCATACCACATCACTTTGGCAGGAACCCTCTTCCTTGGGTGCGGCTCGCCCTCAACATCACCAGGGTCATCTCGCCTGATCTTATACCGCAATGCACTGCATACCGGGCCTGCATTCAAATTCTCGTACTTATCACCACGGTAGAGGATGCAGTCATTGATGCGAGCATGTATCTTCTGCCCCTCTAATCCTAGAGGGCAAACAAGCTTCTTTGCTTCATACGTACTAGAGGGCAATACGTTCTCCCCTGGAAGCATCTTCTTTATTATTTTTAGCAACTTTTCAGAATTCTTGTCAGTTAGACCACTATGTGCCTTCCATTGCAGCAATTCCAGTGTGGTACCCAGCTTTTTCTAGCCATTTTTGCAATTTGGGTACAACAATTTGCTGTGATCCTCTAACATTCTCTCCAACATCAAGTTCTCGTTTTCACTCCCGCAGTTTATCTTCGCATCAAGAATGGCCCGACCTAAATCGTCATCGACCTCATCAAAAAAGATATCTTTGTCATCTTCGTCTTCCCCCACTGTCCTATCACCGTGTTCAGTAAACATAGTATAGTTCTCGTTATCCTCTTCTTCTTCGTTGTCTTCCATTATAACGCCTCTTTCTCCGTGCTTGGTCCAACAATTATAGTCGGGCATGAAACCGTTCTCAAGCAGGTCGACGTGAAGGGTTTTTGAGGTAGAGTAATCCATCATATTCTTACAGGAACTACATGGACAACAAATGAAACCGTTCGACCGCCTGGTTGTCTCGGCCACGTGGAGAAAATTATGCATGTCAGTAATGAACTCAGGAAAGCGTTTGTCATTGTACATCCATTGTCGGTTCATCTACATTATATAAGTATATCAATAACCGTTAATTACACTACTTCATGAATAGATGAGTGGCCAAATTAATTAATATTAAAGTTCATCATATTGAAAGAAAAGTAGAGTAGTGCCCAAATGTAATACATATATTTCTCATAAATCATACACTGAAATTAACATACAGCTATCTAAAAAAAATTAAATCCAACAAAAATTACGATAAAAATCGCAACTAAGTTAACTACTGAACCAACGACATAATGATACATACCAAGCCTCTTGATTAATGGCATATTTTTTAATCTTTTTAATATTCAAGCCCATTGCATCCATTTTGATGTGGTGATCATCGACGACGTCAGCAAGCTTCAACTCCAATTTCATCTTCTCTTCCAGGCATTGCATACGAAGATCTTTAGTTCTTTTCAATTTTGCTTTTAAATCATTATGTTCTTTCTCAAATAAATTTAGCATCTTGACAAGAGGGTCGGTTGGAATTTCCGGTTCAACTACCTCCTAGATAAAATATGTATCAAATTGGTCGGCATAATTGTCATAAAGCAAAATGAAATAAAATAATTATAAAAGTATACCACATCCGAATCATAGACCGGACGAGGACCGACAGGGACGGATATCAAAACCTTGACACTATACATATAAAACAGTCATACAAGAAAGCAAATTATAAAGAGGCTCACCGAGGATATCCCAGATGGAAGACATTCCACTAGTACAAAAATTAAACTCGGACGCGATCGGCGCGCGCGTCACGTCCCAGGCGTGTACATGGTCGAATCGTTCAAGGCTGCAGGCAGGGCAGCATTCTTTGTTCATTTTTTCCATGTAGAGAAGGTCACTCTCGTTCCTAGCTAAAAAGAGTAATTTAACTTAATTATCGCATGCATGGTAGTTCTCTTGGAGCATACTAAATCTGGCATTGGTTTTCCTTACAAACAAACAATTATAATATTCCAGGAAGCCAAATAATTAGTTTGTAGTTCACCTTCGGCGTACATACATTTCTTCACAACTTGGTTCAAAGTTAAGGTGGGGCCAATGCCCCCCCCCCCCTTTTTCTCTAAGCCCCGGCAATAGATTATAACAATATTTACTCAAGATGTGAAGGAAGTAGTAAATAGTATAGGTGAGAGGGACCACGGCGGCAGAAGACCAGGACGGACTGCGGCGGAGGGGAAGACGAGTGTTGTCGTGGATGAAGGGCTTAGGGGGGTGGAGGGGGGCAGCGCCGTGATAGAGGGATGCCGGCGGTGTGGTTGAGCCTCCATCGGCACTAGGGGTTGACCCTCCATCGGCGAGGAACTAATCTGTATCCCCAAATGAGGGCACCGCAGGTGATGATGCCTGCGCCGAATGACATCGCCCCCACCAGCCGGAGCACCGCCCAGTGGAAGTCGTCGTTCGTCGTAAAAGACAGCGCTCCAGGGATGGCCCTCGCGAGGGGGGAGGGCTCGGGCTGTAATTTGTTGGATCGGATCTAATCTGATCAGAGAGAGGGAGGGAGGGAAGGAGGGAGTGAGCGGGGGTGGGGACCGCGCCGGCGGGGTTTATATAGCCGGTCGGGCGAGGAGCGGCGGAGGAATCCGGGGCCATGGATTTTGGGTTTTTTTCTTATGAGCTCGGGCAAAGGGTCGGGGGAGGACGCCATGGCCATGGACTAAGGCTCTTCTACTGCGTGGACTCACAGTGGCGTTTTGGGCCCTCAGGTGCATATGCACGGGTATTTTCCCGAATTAAAAAATATATATAAGATTTCAAAAAAAAATCTAAAAAAATCACAGCCAAACCTGAGCATATTTTTTACATAAGTCTAAATTTTTAGGGGAAAAAAGACATTTTTGCACAGGGCAGACAAAATGTTATTTCTTTTAGAAAATTTTCACACCTATGTGAAAAACATTCTCGTGGTTGCGAGTGATTTTTATCAGGACATTTTGAAAAAGAAAATTTATATTTTATTTTCCGGAAATACCTGGTGCGTATGAGCTCGGGTTCCGGTGTGAATTTCTGGTGACACACAGTGAGCATTGTATGCAAAAGTACATATTTGACCACTCTCATGCCAGTACAGAGTTATTTAATCTTTATGAGTATATATACTTTCTTTTGTTTGTTACACACTACCAAGATTTTGGGAACTACAAATATTCTTGTGTTTTCTCACGTGGCATAAAACTATCCGTTTCTTGACAAAATTACGATAAACTACTAGTTTATATCGCAATCTTATTTTGCTACCACATCCGGCCTAGCCGTTCACAGAAAAAACACTAAACTAGCTCATATGACTAATCCACACGGTTTTTTTAGGGATATGAGTCAGAACGCCATGGCAAAATCAACAGATCGGACCTGACACGAAAGTTTAAACGAAAATGACCCCTTAAAAAATGTTTACGCGAATCTGTCCCTTTTCGGCACCGCTCAACATAAGGGCATTTATAACGGGGGCGCTTAGGTGAGGCGCTAGCGTTAAATCCTTGGCAGTTAGTGCCAAATTCCTGGCCGTTTCCTCCCGATCCTGGTCTAGCCCAGGAATTGCTCTAGCGCCGACCCAAGGTTTTATCGCCGGCTGCTATGCCCTTTTTATTCCAATGCTCAGACTCAAGAGGTAGCTCTCCAAGCGCCTGCACCTAAGAGCATGTCTAACAGGACCCGTAAACTTTAGCCCTCTAAATCGCGTGTAGAGGGCCCTGTATAGGAAATCTAGGAAAATCCGTGCTCAGTATTTCAAGTTCGTCTAGCAGTCCCCCTATATCCGCCCCGTATGTTTAAATTCGAACTACGCGGGAGAGAAGATAAAACTCGATTTTATTCATTGCTCAGATCACCATTGTACAAGAACTGCTCGAACATGAAATCTAACCTAATCTAGTCGAGGAAGACGACGGGGCCGGAAGCCTCCATCGCCTTGAAGGCCTCGACGTCGGCGACGGCCTTCGCCTCCTCCTCCGCTTCCGCCCGCGCCCGCGCCTCTGCTTCCTGCTTCGAAAGCTCGAGCGCCGCCGCGAAGGCGGCCTCCTCCTCCTCCTCTGTCTCCGGTAAGGCCTCCTCCTGCGCTGTCGCCGCGCTTCCTCCTCCGCTGCCGCTTGCGCCGTCGCCGCCGCGCTTGCACTGCTGCAGCAGCTCCCTCTCCGCGAGCCATTTCTCGAATTTGCGGCCGCTCATCGGCCGCGGCGGCGGGTCGACGCTGTAGTATCTCCCTCCCGGGGCGTAGTCCTTCAGCGTGTCCGGCATGGCCTCAGGCCACGCCACGTACTTCCAGACGCTGCGGCGGCTCCCTGCAACGGAGTGTTTGCAGTGGAGCCGCCACGCCTCCTCGAGCGTCTCCGGCTCGCGGCGGCGCTTGGAGCGGGCGGTGGAGGAGCCGGAGGCGTCGGGGGAGCTCATCGCGGTGGAGGAGCTTCTAATTTTGCGGCGGCGCGTGCGTAATTCCTCGCCGGAGCTGCGAATGCGGCGGCGGCGCGCGGCGGAGCTAGGGTTGCGGGTGGGGGGTTGGACCCCCACCCCAACCCTCACCCTCTATATGTACGGGGCGGAGGGGGCGGTGGAGCAGGCCCCGTAAAATTTTGTTACGGGCCAGGCGGCATACGGGGCCTGCTAGACGGCCGTTTTGGCCCGCGCCCCGTATGCCGCCGGAATTTTACGGGGCGCTCGCGTGATACGGGGCCTGTTAGACATGCTCTAAGCGCCATACCGCTTCCTCTCTTTCTCTTCTGTTCCACCAACAAAACACAGCAGGGGCGGCCCGCCCTCTCTCTCCCTCTTCCGCATCGGCTTTGGCCGAAATCCGAATCGGTGGCACGCCCCCCTCCATCCTCAGGTTAAGCCCCCTCGTCCCTCTCAATTTCTTCCATGGATTGTTCCGAATCTAGATGATTTTTGGAACCCTAGATAATACCTAGTTTTTCTAGAATAAATGATTTTGATAGTATGAGTGGATAGTCAAGTTCTAAATTCATATGTGTTTGCTTCGTACTTTTCTGCTTCAATATTTATAATCTATTGTTGTACGTAGTCTCTAGTTCATGGATTTCGATGTGTGTGTACGGATGTATAATTGGACAATGGATGCATTAGTGTGTATGGATATTTGTATGTATATGTATATAAACTTGTGTTCAACCCCTCGTACGTATGGATGGCTTTTTCTTTGATTTTAATTTGAATGTGGATCCATGGATGGATGGGTGCATAAGTGTGTACGTATGGCTATGTCTTTGTTGTTTATTTATTTAGTCCCTGTATTGTAGGATGGTCGACACACCGGAACCTTACTACCCTAGGCTTGATTTATCTTACAACAAGGAGTATTGTGGCTGGTTCATCGAGAGGCCTGTGGCGAGATTGAGGTAATGCAAAGAATGCTCAATATTATTGGTTGCACCTATAACATCTAGTGACCACACTTTCTTGTAACTTTTTCAGATCGTTCCTATGCGTGTTACACGCCACAATGTGCATGACATGTCGTACGATGTCCGGTATGAGCCATACTTCGAGATGGCGGGTCTTCTACCCTTTGTTCTTCGGTTCAAGCGAGAGGCGGGCCTTCAACCACACGGCCATTACCGCCCTTGTCGACCGTTGGAGACCTGAGACGCACGGTGTTCACCTGCGCTACATAGAGATGACGGTCACTCTGCAGACTTAGCCATGATCACGACCCTTCTGATCGATGGAGAGGCTCTCATTGGGAGGATGGATAACATTTGTTGGCTCCAGCGGGTGTTTGGTCTCAGCGGAAGAGAGCCCCTGTCGCCGCCGGAAGGAAAGAAAGATAATCGGACCTCGGGTGTGTATTACACGTGGCTGTGTGAGTTTGAGGCATGCCCGGCGAATGCCGATGAGTAGGTGGTGCAGCAATATGACCGGGTATACATGTGGTATGTGTTAGCCCGAGTGATTTTTGGATACGTCGGGGTACACCGCCTCTTCGATGTGGCTTGATCCTTTACGTCACTGAACCGTCAAGCATAGCTAGGGGGCGGCGGGTCTAGCCTTTCTTTACCGGCAGGTAAAATTTATATGTCCAGCTAATTAATGTATGATCCGGGGAAGTTGTCCATGATGCCAGCATCACAGATTGGACGAGATGTAATCAATAACGTATCTGACGTGCAAAGTGATGATGATAGGTTGTGCAAAATTAAGAAACTGAGAGACAATTTTATTGCACCAGATGCCGACGCAGTTCTGAATATACCAATAGGTGCGGGTGGCGATGATTTTTGGGCTTAGTCCTTGGACAAGTCTGGCAACTATACCGTAAATTCCGTGTATGGTTCTCTAGTAATACTCACAACGAGCAAAGTGTTCCTGAGGAAGGAACGATTACAAGAACTTCATCGAGTGATATACAGTTATGGAACCGACTCTGGAAGCTTAAGGTTGTGCCGAAAGTACGGGTCTTTTGGTGGAGGGTTCTCCAGAGTATCATACAGGTAGAGAAGACACTTCATCATAGGCACATCGTACCGGCGGCGAGATGTAAAGTCTGTGTAGCTGGAGACGAAGATACGATCCATGCGTTGATAACATGCAATCATGCAAGGAAATTATGTGTGACTTACATGAGATGGGGCCGTCCTATGAGGTGGACTCGCGCGTGCGACTCCTAATAGAACTCGCATTAAGCAACAGATAGTGCTGGCTGGAAAATTATTCATTGCGGGGAGAGAGGGCGGCGGGGGGAGGGAGGAGGCAAATCCCTGCTTCCCAACCGTTGGGGGTGAATCCCGCTCGCGCAGGTGCTTCCTGCTCATGGGCCCGTCGTGTGTTCGTCACGGGCCGGGCCGTAAAATGGGCCGTGCCGGGAAGGCACGCGTGTCTAGTCTACCGTTACAAGCCCGGTACCCGATGGGCCACGAGCTGGGCACGCCCCGTTTATTCTGTGCCGGGCCAGGTACACGTACGTCGTGTTAGCGTGCTCACTGGCCCGGCCCAGATGGCCATGTTTGAGTAGAACTAGTGGACTGCAAAGCTGTGCTGCCTATCCTTCCAGTTCCATCCACCGGTCAGTTCAACTCAGTCCATAGCGCCGGAGCATGCTCTCCGTCGGCGGCCGCCTCCACGGCGGAGCTCCCCCTTGGCAACGGCCCAGGCCACGCTCATGCCTGGCGGCGCCGCCGGCCTCCAGAGGCGGCGGCGGCGGCGACCCCGAGTTCGTCCCCAGTTTCCACCGCCCCCTTCCTGCCGCAAAATTTCCTCCTTTCTTTGAAACCAAACGTGCCTGGCTCTTGCAGGAAGGCGAGGCCCGTGCTCGTGGAGAGGTACCGGGACGGCGCCTCCAAGAGGTTTCTTCCCTTCTCTAATCCGTGCCTTTTGCGGATACACCTGACTGAATCTGCATAGAGTTCATCATCTGATCGACGTGACATGCGAGCAGGTACCTGCTGGACGGCGATTCGAAGCTGCAGGTCCAATGGGAGAAGCACGAACCCGCGTTGGACGCCGTCGAAGGGGACGAAAAGCCCAGTTCGTTGGTTCCCCGGGCTGTTCGGGATTTCGTGCTCCCGGCAGGGTTTCCAGGTGAATGCTGGCAGGCATCCCTGTCTGGTTTGGTTATTGCATATAATCTGTTATGGAGTGTGAACTGTGGAGGGTTCGGATTTTCAGAGTAGGAAATGCAGTGAATTGAGCTATTTTATCCTTATCGCAGTGCGGAACATAGATTGTTTTGCTTGAAATTTCTCTAGTCTACTCGTGCCAATATTAAGATTCCTGCTGTTGCTACAGATCTTGCAATTCTTATCAGTTACCGTCAAATTTAGAGCTTCATTTCAGCTATCTTGTGGTCCTGCATTGGAGGTAGCTAGCTATTATAGGGTTTTTGTGCTCCCAGCTGGGTTTCCAGGTGAATGCAGTGGACTGAGATTTGCTCTTTATCCATTTGTGTACATTACTTCTGCACTTTGCCATGGAGTATGAACTCTGCAGGTTTCTACGAATTCAGATGTTTTTTTTTTCTGATCACAATGCAGCGAGTAGATTGTTTCGATTGACAGTTCTATGGGTTACTTGTGTTATTTCTTATCACTTACCGTCAAATGTAGAGCTTGGTTTCAGCTAAGATTTCTTCTTGTCCTGCAGACGGATACTGAAAGTCTGAAACCGTATGCCACTCCTCAAATCCGTAACTCTTATATATTTCAGAATCTGTTTCGGATGATTACCTGCAATACATGCTATTGCAGTTCCCGACGAACGTGACGGGGTGGATCTGTCACACATTGGTTACATCAAGCCTGCTCAAGGTATCCCATATTCTATGAGTCAAATTGTTTGTGCAGAAGTAAATAGTTGTGGCAGTGACTAAAACGATGAGCTGATAAATTCAGTGAGATATAATTGTTATGTTAAATTGGTGATTTGCTGATCATAGATTGGCACAGGCTGTAGGTGTTGGGTCCTTTACAGGAACTTCAGCAGCTGCCTCTGCTGCTGCTATCAGGTTATTACTCTCTTTGCTACATTGTATTTGCTATTAGGAACTCAGGACATTAATATTATGTTCTTTGGAAGACAAGGAATCTTGATATTGGTTTAGCTTAATTTTGTTCCATCCCTCGGGAAAAATATTATGTTCCATCCTGATCTGGTCACCTTTTTTGTGCTTGTATTCACAACTTGAAAGTGTTCTTTGTTACTCATGAGCCTTGAGTCTTTACTAAATATTGTCTGAACATACCAGAGGTCACAGACCAACATTCTAGCAGCCAAACATTTTCATAAATGAGTGGATCAACTAATTTTATGCTCGTGGTCAAATCACCCATTTTGTTTGTGCTCATGTAAATCCTCTTCTGTAGATGGGTATCAAAGGATGGCATAGGAGCTTTTGGGCGTCTTCTCATTGGTACAATTATCCCTGTTTTTTGGGAATATGTTGTCCCGGAAGATTTATGAATGACTTGTTTTAGGTGGACGTTTCGGAACACTTTTTGATGATGACCCAAAGAAGTGGCGGATGTATGCAGATTTCATTGGGAGTTGTGGAAGGTTCATGCACTATCTCTATCCAATAATTACAACAAATATATGAAATCAAGTGAAGAAGCAAAACCCACTTACAGTATTATCTACTATCTATGGCAGCATCTTTGATCTCACCACTCCCCTCTATCCTGGTTACTTCCTCCCACTTGCATCATTGGGGAATCTTGCAAAGGTATACTGTAAACAACACACATTAATTTCTTCCATTTTTTTCACATGTGACTAAAGCATAACTCCAACTTTGTGGAGAGCTCCGTGCATAGAAAATCATTGACTCCAGACTTCTTGAGCAGGCTGTAGGAAGAGGATTTAGAGATCCTTCTAATCGTGTTATTCAAAATCACTTCGCGAAATCTGGAAATCTAGGGGAGATTGCTGCAAAGGTACCTAGGTTCTTCCAGTACCCTATCTAACAGTACGTTCAATGTCCATATCCAATTATTCAATCATTTTGTTAAACCGCAGAATAGTAGTACTTTTTGTGTACGGAAAAAGAGCACAATATTATGATCATCCAAAAGTCTGTTTGAAGATTATGCGCTATTTCTTTTTTTTGGATCAGTATATAAGAGATCTCTCTTAATAATTTTGCTAATTTCTACTCTGATGTATTTTTCAGGAGGAAGTATGGGAAGTAGGTGCTCAGTTGGTAGGCCTTTCTATCGGTGTACTTATTCTGGTAATACTATTCATTAAGTACATGGAACCTCCTTTGGGGATGCCAACCTTACTTCGTCATTGTTTGATAATTCATTCCTAATTGGTATTTCGTTCCAGGACACATCGGGCATACAGTCGTCATACTCAACTCTTACTTTGACATGGCTGGGTGTTCGTCTTCTACATCTCTGGTTTCGATACCAATCCCTAATAGTTCTCAAGTTCCGCACAGTAAGGTGCTGGACTTAAATTATGTTTGGTGAATTTACTAAAGCTAAATGTTTACAATGTTAGGCCATGTTTTTCAGTCATATACATGAATGGATAGCATAAATGGTTGGAGTTGCTGGTTTTTGATTCATCACATGTGTTCCTTTTCATGTCTTATTGGTAGGTAAATTTAAAACGTGCTCGGATTCTTGTGAGATCACATGTTGCACATCATACAGTACCTGGTGACATGTTCTTCCCTTGTGACTTTGAATCTTTCTTGGTTGCTTCATGGGAAAAAGAATTACACCTGTTTGCGTCCTCCTGTTTCTTTTTAACTGAATGTCCTTCTGTTTTAGGCTATGTTGCTTGCAACGAGGGAGAGAATATATTAACATGGGAGAGATTCTTGCATCCCCAAATTTCTTTTGGTGTGCCCATGGAGAGGATGCTCGGTGGAGAGGAATCCACTGACATGGTATGAGTCTTTAGCATTCATAATGCAAAGCTTGGAAGTTCATTACATTCATCTTGGTAGATTGAGTTTCCAGTTCAATTGCTTCATCATACAATGTTTCTCTGAAATTATAATTCCTTGGCAGCTTGAATTAAATGAACAAAATAAAATTTGATTGGTATTCTACTGGCACTGGCATTAATTTGCAGCCAGTTTTGAACTTAAAATATAGCCTCAAGTGAAACTCATATCCAGTATCTTGTAAATTTGTCCTCTGCGCCAAGTTGTGAACTTCTCCCCATCAAAGAATAATGTAGTGAAGAATAATTCTATCAAGGACAATGTAAATGCAGTAATTTTTAGCTAAAAACAGCTGCTTAGTCTGGCAGAGTTGAAACCAGCAGAGTGGTACTTGCAACCAATTCATAACCACCTATGGCTTTTGTTACCACTTGCCCATGTATGTCCTTCAACTCTTGAAACAGGTAAACATGCTACTGAAGCTATACAAGAATGAGAAGTACATCCTCTACGTCGAGCAGCTCGGGTCAAGAGAGCCAGCATTTCTTGTTACATTCAAGGTGACCTACTGCTAAATATCGGTTTACGAAAATATTTAGGCCTTGTAAACACATACTTGTTTTCAGGAGGCTGCGACGAGCATGTCGGTTCTAAGGAGCCTATGGCAAGCGCATTGGCTCCACGAGAATCAGCAAAAGCAGAAGGATGGTGATGTTTTCTTCTGGCTAGAAGAGAGCCTCACTGCATTGGAGGATGAATTTGCCGACTTCATCAAACAAATGGAGGGAGCTGGCTGGGATCAAAGCCAGATCTTTCTGAAGGTGCCGAAAGAACCCGTCTTGGTGCTGGAGCATCTTGACCAAGAGGTGTAAGAACACAAATGGAGCAATTTTTTGGGGTTTGGCCGGCGCTAACCTAATAAACTTGTACCAGACAACAAACTGTAGTCCATAGCCTCTGATTGGCAGATGTTTAGTGAGCTAACAATCAGTATACTGCGAGAAATTTTGTTTGGCATGTGATTATGTTTACTGAAACAATAGAAATTCACTGTTAGTGCATCAGTTGGTTCTGCTATAAGAGATATCCAACTACTGTTCTGTCTCAGTGACATAATTTCATCTACTCACAGTTTCACATATGGTACATTGCTGTCAATCACGATAGTTGTTTCTTCACCCTTCATCATGGACAAAAAACAAGCACGCAACAAAAACATACAGCAGATGGTCATCGACTCAAGTAAAAAAACTGCATTAAAGCTACTGAGTGTGTAGATATCTATACATAAAAAAGATCGTATGCATACATATGTTTAACGCCTAATGCTCATCAGGATTCAAAAGCAACACAAACTTAACACTATGTTGCTTAAGAAGGTTGTGGCATACTACCACATGCCTTCAGCATGTTACCTACAACAGACGGTACCCAAAAAAGATCAAGCAGCATCTGCTAACACATTTGTTCTGCCAAAATTGCTGCTGCGCTAACTACATAAATTGTCAAGCTTTCGATTTTCCCTTTCCCTTCGCAGTATGGGTGAAGCGAGTCTTCTTCGCTTTCTTGTTCTTTCCATCACCATCTGAGTCGTCATCGTCACTACTGTTGCCGTGCTTGCCATTCCCTTTCTTCTGCGAACCTGACCCGTACACGTATTCCTTGATCTTCTGGCTGGTCCTCTCTTCTGTAGCATCCGAGTCGGCGTCGTTCTTTGGTTTCCAGATGAAGATGGACCTGCATTCATGGACAGAACCTCATAAGTAAAGAGTGAAAATGATCTAGGCATGGTAAAGAAAGATGTTGGGTAAATACAGATTTATTGGTTTACCTTGAACTTCCTGTGGCCAGGATATCATCCTGCGGGTGTAGCTTGTTTACGGGGCTGATGGTCGTTAGGTCGGGGTCCATTACCTCCGCCAGAAGCTTCCCGGTGCTGGTATCTATGAAATCGATGGGATGCAGAGCAACCCCATTGTGGTTTTCACTTATGTAACGACCAATAACTGCAACAGATTCAGAGAAATCCTGCAGAGCATAAATACTCGATATTAAAATTGGGCATTCTAATGAAGAATCTGAGAAAAAAAAGGAAGTAATTCGTTGCTGTAACATTGAACCTTTGGGTCCCACTCGGCTTTGAAAGGAGTCAAGTGACGATTGAAATCGTGACTGTGCACAATTTCTCTACTCGGAGATTCAAGATCGCCAAAAATATAATCCCAGACACGAATTCGGTTGTCCTGGCATGTCGTCAAGATTTTATTTCCACTCCGGGGAGAGAAATATCCTGAATTAACAACCCGTCCATGAGCAAGGCTGGCAAGAGCGGACTTGGGCTCAAGTTTCCTTGTATCCCAGATACGAGCCTACAGAAGTGATGAGAAATATTAGACACAAAGAAATGGATATGTACGTGTGGAGAGCAGAGCATACTCACAAAGTGATCATTCCCGCTGCTTAGAAGAACTTCGGGTTGAGCAGGGTTGCAATGGAGGCCAGTCACCTTGCTACCCTTTTTATGTATAAGAATCGGTTGCCCGATTCTTTCCTTCGACCGTCTATCCAGCCTGCAAGAATTAAGGCGTAAGATAGATGCATAGCTCACAACAGATTGTCAGATACCCTGGTATGACGAAGCGATATATGGAGTGTGACAGCAACATCTCAAACTCAAATGCACGGGGAAAATGATATTAACATCCAAGTCAACAATTTCAAAGGAAACAGCATAAACTGCACCTAAGCTATTAATCTCAGGGGAAGGTATAAAAGTGCTCATAGAGATACTCACAAGTAAAGAAACCCAAAACTATCCGCCACCAAAAGAAGACCTTTGTCGGTGTTTAAGTCCATTCCATATATCATGCGCCAAGTGCTTGGACCCTGTTAAGAGCAACAGGCAGGGTTGGTTAAATCAAGCCCAAAGTGGATGCAAATTTTTGTTCGAGACAGTGCGAGGAAAATTTGTCTAACTCTAATTACAGGAGATGCATAAATCTAAGATTGAACTGCAATCTGTATAAAATCTTTTTTAGAGCGGAAATCTGTACAAGCTTGATCACAAAACTAAGGGGAACAGGAAAACTTACACTCCAGCCATTTGGATTGAGATTTAGCAAGGGTGACCCAATTCCAGTGTCTAAGTCTGTGCTGCTGATAGTCCCATCAGAGGAAGCTGTGTATAGCACTCCATCATTGGCAGTGTCGAACCTGAATCAGATGATAACAAGTTTTCATTTTTCATCCTTGAACTAGAAAGAACTAACATAATCCCACGCAACTTGTACTGTTCTTGAACAAAAAAGCCTCTTACTTCATACTGTTCAAAATACAGGAGTGCACAGAGTCGTAAGTGATCTTCTCATGCAACTTGACATGATCCCAGATGCCTAGTAGCCCTTTCTGCGTGGACAGAAAAACAAACAGGACGATCAGCAGTCGCATATAAGTACCTTCAGTTCGACCACACTTGTAAGGAATTAAGTGGACAACAGAGCACAGTGGTAGGAATGTGATACCTTGTCTCCTGATAAAAGCACATTGTTCTTAGTCGGATGGAATTCCAAGCAGGTCACACGTCTCTGGTGAAACTTTATGTTGCCACACTCCAACTGGTTGGGCACCAGGAACCGCGGCTTAACCTAGAATCAGAAGGAGGGAATCATATGTTACGGAAATGGACCACGCAGCATAAACTGTGACACAGAGTGCTGCAACTGATGACAAACGACACGGGGCAGACATCAAGTCACGCACCATAGGGATCTTGCCCTTCACTTGGCTCTGGAAGACGTAGTCGAGCGAAGTGTTTGTGGTCCTCCTAGGGGCTGGGATGACGCCGTGCTCCATCGCCACCCTATGCGGGCAGGTCAAGGTCGTATGACCTGCAGAGCGGAAGCGGTGAAAACGTCATGGCATCAGCGAATTGGGAATGTAAAAAGTAAATGGCAGTACACAAGTAGTCATGGACAATTCATCAACATGGGATTATTTTCAGCCCGTCGATCCTAAGCAGAAGCGTCTGAACTAAGCAAAAGTAAATGGCAGTACGGATTCATATAAAGCCCGAGTTCTTGAACTTCCCAATCCCAACACACAAACAAACAAGAAGGTTTTAGAGGTGTCAGGACCTGGCATCTTGCAGAGGAAGCAGGGCTTCATGGGGCAGTCGATGTAGACGGCGCCCTTGAACCCTGCCTCGTGCCCCGCCTTCTTGCACACCTGCAGCCAGACACCACAAAATCACACATCAGAACGGTCGGTGCAAATGTTCAGACACCATCAACACCTTCTCGACTGACACCGAAGTGGATAGTGGAGAAGAATCGTCAGTCCGGTTAAATGCGAAGTGGAGCAGCCATTTTCACCGCGGACGCAGCAGTCGCTCCCAGCTCTGCTCTGCTTTACTTAACCCCCGAATCAGCCGCGAGCGCTTACTGCGGAAGCGATTGCCGTACAAATGAGCGTTCTTTGTGGACGCGGTCGGCGGCGGAGAAGGAAATCGGGAGCAAAAGGGCGACAGAAAAATAGGTGGAACCACCGGGGGCGGCCGCGGGAAGGGGGAGGGCGGTACCTTGCAGACTTTCTTGAGGCTGATGGTGATGGAGCCCTTCCTCCCGCCCCTCCCCGCCGCCGGCGGAGCCGCAGGGGGTTTCCTGGCCGCTGGTTCTTCGGCGACCGCCTCCTCCTCCTCTTCGTCGGAACCCTCGACCTCCGCCGCCTCTTCTTCGTCTTCCTCCTCTTCGTCGGAGGAAGACGAGGAAGCGTCCTCCTGCTCCTGCTCCTCCTCCTCCTCAGCGGCGCGGCGGCGGCCATAGACGAAGCGGGCGCGGGTGGCCATTGTGGGGGCCATGGTGGCGGCGGCGGATGCCTCGGGAGGCGGGAAGAGGAAAGGAAAAGTGTGGTGTGGGGAGCGACGCGACGGCCGACAGGGAGACGAGACGAAGAAGCGGTTCAGTCGGTTCGACTCGCGCCGTTTCGGGTTTTGCTTCTCTTTTTTTTTCCACAAAAAAAGTACGGTAACGCACGCACGAAAGCTTAGCCCCCATTTTAAAACTTGAAAACATCTACTCCCTCCGTGTCCAAATATATATCTATGAAAACAAGATAGCAAACAAACCAGAAAGGGGCATCTTTCTCCACACCACGCGGTACTCCGTCCATGAAAATTCTTTAAGCTCCCGCACCCAACCCTAGACCCTCCCGCGCCGCCACCCCAGGGCGCCGCCGGGGGGAACCAACCCCACCGTCGTCTAGCCCCTTCCTCAACCGGTCAAGACTGCCGCCGTTGCCGCCGGCCAGGGCCGCGGTGGCGGCGGCACCCGGCACCATGCGTGCTTAGGGCAGGAGGATGTGGTGGCGGCCCCCGGACGCGGCTGAGGCGCCTCGGGCAGAGCGTTGCGCACGGCGGCCAGGGCGGTTTCCTGGCTGTGAGACGGCAGGCGGCGGCACCTTGATGACCGGCGGCGTCAGCTTGGCTGCGGCGGCGGTTCCAGATGGGCGGCGGCGCTCAGCCCGAGATCTTTCGGCGGACGAGCGTGAGGAGACATGGTGGTGGCAGTTGGGGCTTCCATCTAGTCCTATTGGACTCAGATCTGGACTGACCCAACCGGGCTGCTATCTCCGCCGATGCCATCCCGCCGGAGGAAAGCCGGGGCGACGAGTTGGAGGTGGAAGGGAGGCTATCTCACGGAGTGGCTTCTTCGACCGTCTCCGTTGCTGCTCCGACCGGCGGCGTGGGGGCCTCCCGGTATGCTTAATAATGGCGGCGGTCCTAGGGTTCCAACTCGCGCGAGGACGATGATCTGCCTATTGTATGTCCTCTTTGATCAAGCCGGGGTGTCGACCGAAAGGCTCCGCCGGCGACTCCCATAGGCAACGCCTGGAGATTGCTGGATCGGTGAAATTTGATCGCAATGCTCAGTCATCGAAGGTGAGATTGGAGGACTAGCAACGGTGTTCGGAGTCTTTGCATCGATGGGGAACTGGCTTGGAGTTACATGATTCGTGGCATCTGTATGTCAGAGGGGGAGACAATACGCGTGGAGTCCAAAGTCCTACCTTTCAGGGTGAAAACCCAAGGTCTGACCTTAATTGGTTGTGCATGGCACTGGTCTTCTTGGGGCCGTTGTTTTGAGAGCGAGGATTATCTTCAGGGTGAAAACCCAAGGTCTGGCCTTAATTGGTTGTGCCTGGCACCGTTCTTCTTGGAGACGTTGTTTTCGAAGAGTTGGACGTCAGCTGTTGTTTAGGTGGTGGTTGTGCGGATACCGCGATGACCGTAACTCTGTAACGGGACTTTTCTTCTTTTTTATTTCTTCTTTTTATTGTCTTTCGGCTGTGTGCATCCATTGCGATGTTGCAGAGGCCGGGTGTAATTTGTATCTCCGCGATATTAATATACTTCCCTTTATAAAAAAAAATGAAAATTCTTTAAACCAAACATAAAAAAAGTCAAACTTGTGATTCTTTTTTGTCGACATGGTTCCATCTCAATGTATCTCCTTAATTTGTCTTGATCGTTGACATCATACACTAATACGGGAATCCCCTTCCTCGGACCGTGTTCGAGTGCCTCCAAATCTGCTTCTGTCGGTTCATCATTTCCACCAATTGTTTCGTCATCTTCTACGATTGGTGGAGATGGTTCATGTTCAGCATCTGGTGCTTGCACCAACGCCAATTGTAAAAGTAGTCGATGCAACAACTGTCTCAGTGTGGATTGTCTTTCAAGCTTTTTCCCATAAATAAAATATGCTATTGCCTGCCCCCACCATTCTTCTTCATCTACAATGGAAATTCGGGAAATTAAAAACTTGCATCTGAGAAAATAGATCTACTTCTAATAGTAGTCTAGTACAGGCTAGAAGGCGGAGCGGATCAACATGTCCGGAATAAATCGGCTAAATAGAACCTAGAAAATTAAGTAGAGGAGGGGGGGTGCCATACCTGCGCTATGGCCTACGGGGCAGTTCTGCCATTCTAGGCGGGGGTGAAGAGGAGGGCGAGGACCATACCGTGGGCTGACATGTATATTTATTTTTTGCTAGGAATCTTGGGTGTGCGTTTGAATACATACACGGTGGTGTAAGGATATTTTAACCGATCAATTTCCGCAATGTGAATCCCTCGAGTATCCCCTCTTGAAAGTACGGAAACCTAGCCCTAAACCAAAATTAAAAAGTCGGTCCATTAGTCCATTTTCTTATTTATTCAGAATAATCTAGGTAGCTTAAGTTAAACATCCTTATTCTCATTAAATATCGAAACACACTTAGGGGCGAAATCCCCTTTCAACGGTATGTATCTATGGCACACAAATATAAGTCGGAATATATTCAAACATTAAGCAACAAAAAATAGTTCATGAGGCTACCACTACTGGAATCTTTGTTGGAAGCTTCTTCACCATCCTTAGTGATCCCTGTCGTGCGCCTCAATCTGTATTTAATAGTTCATCCCCAATGTACATAATTTTCTTCATAACTTGGTCCAAAGTTGGGGTAGGGCGGTGCCCCCCCCCCCCCCCCCCCCCCGCGGAATGTGGAAGGGGGGCCGAGCCATCAGTGAGATAACACTATGGAAGAGTTCGGATTCTAACCTTGTGTCATACCCACAGGCCAAAGGATGTAGACAATTTCTATGGGGCGTTGACCTCCCAAAAGGTAACAGAGGCGTGCAAAGGTTTTCTTAGGCATGGCGGAAATGAATTACAGTGGGAGCACATACCTCCGAGGGCCTTAGAAGGGGGGGGGGCGTACAGCCCTCTACCACCTGACGAGGAGAATGGCGGCGGGGCGCCAAGCCCTCCAGCGTCCAGCGAGGCGAATGGCGGCGAGGCACCAAGCCCTCCAGCATCTGGTAAGGAAAATGGATGCGGGGTGCCATGCCCTCCAGCGTCTTGCAAGACAAACACGGGATTATTCTACCAACTCTTGGGAATTGTTACGCTTAGATCATACTATATATAGGGGCCGCAGAATACTCCGGCTCAGGTCCACTCATTTTAAACAGAACAAACTTCAAATACCAAGTGAGTGCAAATTTAATCATTACCGAGTCGAGGATGTAAATTAAACTCCACCCAAACAATATTGAAACTCAAAGCTCCATCCACACGGGCTAGCTAGATCAACGCAGAGCCCTTTCTCCTCTCCATCTACTTATCCATGGCACACAAACACAACTAAGAATTCGATTTAAACACTAAGAAACAAAAAAAAAGTTCACAAGGGAACCACTACTAGAATTTTTCGTGAGAGACTTCTTCACCACCTTTATCGACCCCCCGACACCAGGATAAGACCAGGGAAAACCGAGCCCATCTCCCCAGCAAAATATCTCAGGCAACGTAGGCAAGCACACAACACACAGAGAGCTGCGTTCTTGGCCCCTCGGTTTGAACTAAGCTCCGCCAATATTTTATCGGGATATCAAGGAAGGGAATCATATTATGCTCAAATGTGACCGATTCTATGTTCGTCAATATCATATCAAAGTTGTAACGACCTAAGAAAAATATTTATTGTATTTTATATAATACAAATTTACACATATCTATATTTTTTAAACAATGGTGTATCACCGTACTCGCATATGTATCCATATCATTGTTCTATACATTCTAGCTAACTGATCCCGGAATCTTCTTTTCTGGTGTTGCTCCTCCTGTGTTTCACCTTCTACATTACCGGTTTCATCACGTGTGCCTTGGTCGTGATGGCCTGCCTATCGATTCTTGGTCGTTGTAACATCCCAAGTATGAAAAACTCTCTTTTAGAATGTTTGTTTCTTGTTTTTTATTGTTTTGCATCATGTCATCATAATCATTGCTTTTTGTTTGCATTTGTTTTGCATTTGATTCCATTTGTTTTCTATATGAATTCCAAACAAAAATTCAAATTATTGTTCATACTTGTTATGTTACAATGTTTCAAATCAAAAACTACAAAACAAACAAATAAATTGTTCCATTAAACTTGAATTTAAAAACTTTACATTGATTAGGTTTCAATTATTCATTTAATCTCAAATTCATTCAAAATTCAATCAAATTGCAAACAGCAACTAATTTCAATTTTTTTGGAAAACAAAAGGGTGTACTTGTTGCTATTACAATACTTAGTCAATACAAATTATCCCTAAAATTTTCTAACCACTAAAACCATCTCTTTTCTCCCTATTCCATTTCAGCAAAAAAAAAGAAACAGCAAGAAAAAAAAGAAAAAGAGAAAGGGAGGCAACCAGGCCAGCCCAACTGGGCCGGCCCAGTCCCCAGCCAGCGTGCGCTCGGCCGAGCAGCCCGCGGCCTTCGTCTCCCTCCTCCGTACAGGGGGTGACGCAAGCAGGCACGCCACCTTCGCCTCCCCCCTCCTCACCTGCTCCCCTCTCCCCTTTTCTACCCCCCTAGAGCCCCCAAAACCCTAACCCTAACCTATCCGCACCCCTTCCCTCTCTCTCCCACCTCCGCCATCGCCGTTGGGGAGAGGCGCCGCCGTTTCCTTCCGCGGCCGGCCGCCGCTCGCCGGGCACGCCGCCGTCGCCTCCGTCTCTCTCTGGCCGCGCTGAGGCCACCCCTGCGAAGAGGGTGAGCCCCTCTTTCCATTCTGCTATCTTGCCCTCTTGTTTCCGTGCGGTAGGTGCCTCGATTTCTTCCGGCCGTTTGTTGTCGTCGCTGCTCTGTTCATCGATAGAGAAGAGCACCTGCAGGTTACGCTTGCAGTTCAGTTAGCGCCGAGTAATTAGGATCAAAACCAACTCGACCTCGTATGCATCCAAACAGCCGCAGCAGCCCACTGGCCGCGTTCTCTGCGCGCGCCCAAGCGCTCGCGGGATCGAATCCCGACCACCCCCCCTTTTTCTGCTCCTTTTTCCGAATTTTTCAGTAGACGTTTTCTGAACCTCAACCCCCCTGCGGTTGTTTCCCTGTAACAAACCCAGCAGTAGCCCACTGGTTGCTCCTTTGCGCTGCCAGCAGGAGGGCAGGGGTTCGAATCCCACCCCTGCATCTTAAAACCAATCTTTTTTTTCATTCCATTTCCTAGATCCAGATATGCTCCAAATTGCACACAGGTCCCTGTAGTTACTTCTAGGTCCCTGTAGATTTTATTCCAAGTCCCTAGCAGCTGTTTAAATGGCAGATCACACCCTATTCTTGTAAAATGCCTAAATAATTCATTACCACTCTAAATTAAACATTTTAAATATGTTTTTCATACCAAATTGAATTCTCTACCCAAATATAAATTTTGTTTACTGTTTTGAGTATTTTAAATTGGTGAAATATTTGAATCCTTGTTGAATTCACTTAATTTTGCAAAATTCATAACTTGAGCATAAAAATTCCAAACTCAACAAATAAAATATGTTTTCCATCCCATTTTTCATGTACTTTGCAAATATAAACTTTGTTTCATGTTTTGAATAAGTAAAATTGGTTAAATAATTTAAACCTTGTTTAAATCATTTAAAATTGCTAAATTCATAACTTGCTCAAATTAAATTATTTTTGAAACTATAAAATATGTTTTCAAACCAGAAAAACATAATCTTTTCAAATATGAATTTGGTTTACTGTTTGAACAAATAAAATTTAAAATAAATTCATACTTGAATTAAATTCATTTAAATCTTGTTTAAACTTGTTTAATTCATAAGTAATTTATTTTAAATCCTTTTCCAACAAGTGAAACATGTATTCCACCTAAAATTTTGTGTTCTTTCCATTTATGAACTTTGTTATCTGTTTTGAACAATTAAACGTGATGAAAACAACAAGTGCTTGTGTAACTCCTTTAAGAAGCAAATTTTCATAACTTAATAAATAAATTTCCAAACTTGGTAAACCTTATTCCAAATTGCTTCTATTGTTGTTTTCTTTCTGTTTTCTTCATCCATGCATCATGCTAAGTCACTTACACATGATGATTAGTTGTAGAACAATTATTTCAACCTTAATTCATGGGCTTTCCATATGCAATCCAAATTGCATACGGGTCCATTTAATTATGTTATGTTACCATGTCAACTAGTTTATTTTTGATGCATCAATTAAATTGACATGCATCATCCCATGTTTGCATTATGCCATGTTATTGATTGTTTGTCTCTCTACGTGTTTGTGTGCTTCTTCTCGAATAGACGACGACGTTGAGACAGACGGTACTTACGACACCCCTTCTGAGGTTTCAGCTCAGTACCAGGCTGCTGAGCTTGCAGGCAAGTATTCACTCACATGAACCATCGTGTTCCTTTCAACATTGGATACCGATACTTTCCGTTGTCTATTCTGCTAGCCCTATGAATCGATGCTTGTGTTCCGATCCTATCATATGTCATCCTTTAACCCTAATATAACCTCACCTCCACACCTATAACCCCGTTGCTTGTTGCCCGTGTCTTACTAGCATGCTTAGGGTTGTTTTGCTCGAGTCTGTTGTCCGTTACTTTCTATTACCATGTTACTTATGTTCTGGGGCTCGATGTTAATCAATCAACCTGTTAATGCTATGGGTAATAATAATTGATGATAAGACACCGGCAGGAGGCCCGGCGTGGTTTTGAGGCCTGCTAGTGTCGAGCCTAATTAGGAAAAGGTCTTGTCTACCGATCCATGATGAGCGTGCTCACCGCATCCGGGTGGTGGTATGGAACCCCCCTCGACTTTGATCTGATCCGCAGTTTGTCCGCCCACACTTAGTTCGGGTGTTCCATTTGGCTCATACGCATGAATGGGTCGCTCCCATGGTTACTGATGATGATCATGACGCACACATATAGGGCGAGGCCTGTATTGCCGGGGTGTTGCGTCCTGCGGGAGTTTTGCACACTTGCGCTGAGTATTCGGCTGCGTGGCTGGGACCTTATAGCTCTGTGGCTCCTAGGACAGGCTTTTGAGATGGTTCGAGTCGTGTCAAGCCAACTTGAGTTTTAGTTGGTGGCTTGAGTGTGTACGGGTACTGGAGCACACCCTGCAGGGATGAATCTTCTCGAGAAGTCGTGTTGTCCGCGGTTATGTGACGACTTGGTGAAAGTACTGGCTAACAAGTACTCAGAACAACTTACACCTAACTAATGATAACTTGACTAGTAATAGGTTTATTGACACAATAACATGAACCATCATTAATCCAACTGTGTGAGTTATCCTCGGAATGCTTCTTTGGATAAGGGGCGAGATCCAGGATGGGTTTGTTTGGAGTTAGTTATTAGTTGGTTCCGATACGCTATCTTATCTTCTTTCTGTTAGCCGGAAGGAGTAGCAACTCTGTAGTTGGTTAGAGCAGCCCGCTGCAGCATCTTTTATATCACCCATTTCTTTCGTTGAACCCAAAGCATCTGTGCTTGGTGTTGACGGGTTACACTTTGGTGAACTGTGAGTCTTGCTTGCCAGTACGTTTATGTACTGACCCCGTTGGGGCTGTGGTTTCCGCAGACTACGTTTCCGAGGATCCCCATGGTGGCTACTACGTGGAGTATGACGAGGCTGTTGACGAGTAGATAGCGGACCCGGGCAGGATCCGAGACTTCGTGGATGGGTTCCGTTTCCTTTTCATTCTCGGCCTCTTAGGCCTATTTGGATTTGTCTGTACTCAGACCTTTTGAATGCTTCCGCTGTGATGTAATGATGAATTGTTGGGACATGTGTCATCTGGATGATTGTATTTGCTATCTCTGCTCTAATGAGAGCTATTTGCAACTTATTTCCATCTTTTGTGTCTTAGAGACATGTTGTGCTATCATTCTGTTAAACGCCGTTGACGTACCATGTGTGTATGGTATGAAGTACGTCAATGGTAGTATCTTGATCTCTATGGGATAGTTTACATCGACGGTGGATAGTAGAGTTTGGTTGTCACACATAAGTGTTGGCCTACTCGTAAGAGGATGCGGATGCAGTTAGGCCCCGTAACCCAATCATCTACTATCCAGTTCGGCCCGGTGAGTATCCTATAGAAGTCAGGGTGCGACAAATGGTATCAGAGCCTGTCTGCCTGTAGGATCCCTTTTACTGGTCGCAGTTGAGTCTAGAAACTATTTTGTAGCTATATAGGAAAAATGAAACGTGAGAGTAGGAATTCTGTCCTTTTATTTCTTTCCCCACCCACCCTCCCTTTTCTAGTAAGGAAGTGCAACGTTGTTTTTCCCTTCTCATCTAAACTTTCAAGTTAGGATTTCACGTATCCTGGTTTATCTAGGATGGTTATATCTACTAGACCATAGGAATGGAGGTGGTTGTGACATGATTTATCATGTTGCCTACTCACGATTGAGAACGGAGGCGTGTAAGCCCCGGAAGCAGATCCTCTATTCCTTAAGCAGTAGATATTGATCCTTTAGAAGCCCGGATGGGTTTCTCCGTAGTACCTCAGGTGTTTGTGGTCTCCTGTTTCCCAGTTTTTGCTTCGATATCGTCCTTCACAAATCGTCTCTTTCGTTGTTAACCTCCATTCGTTTTGCTCCGGAGTTTTTCTTCTTCAGCACCGCATCAGTGTGGTTCTCGAAGCATTTATGGTGAACGTTGAGGGTAGTATATGTTTGCTCCATGCTACCTTCTTACCGTCTGAAGTAATCCTTTTAAGCACTTATATTGGATTTTGTTATCCGGTTAGTGTGTTAATCTTGGTATCCTCTTCAGGATGGAAAGTGGTGACGAAAAACCCACACTGCCACCTGAGATGGGGAAAGTGTTGTCTCAGATGACACAAGTTATAAGGCAGATGCAGAAGAACCAAGACCTTGGGAGTAATGGCAACGCCCGTGTGTCTATTCGGGAGTTCCTTGAGCTCAATCCGTGCACGTTTGATACCTCCTCCGAGCCATTGGATGCTGATGAATGGCTCCGTGAAATGAACCGTACTCTTATGGTAGCTCATGTGGCTGACGAGGACCGTGTTCCTTACGTGACCTACCTTCTCCGTGGACAATCCATGTCTTGGTGGGAGAACTTCCAAGAAATGAGAGGTTCTAGTGTGGCAATCACATGGGAGGATTTCAAGCAAGCCTTCGTGCGCCATCACATTCCCGATGGGCTCATGGAGAGAATGCGTGAGGAATTCTATTCTTTCACACAAGGCAATTTGGACGTTCTCGAATATCAAAGAGAGGTCAATCGTTTGGCTCGCTACGCCGGAGATGAAGTCTCCACGGAAGCGACAAAGATGGCAAAGTTCCGCAGGGGTCTCAACCCGGAACTCAAGTATGCTCTCACCAACGTCAAGGCCAAGAATTTTGAGGACCTCATCAACATCGCTCTAAATGAAGAGCATGGGCGCAAGTTGGTTGAGGAATCTCGTAAGCACTCTCGTGAACAGGCTAATCTCTCAAAAGCTATCATGCCTCCACAAAAGCGAAGAGTTTGGGTTCCATATACCACTCCAACACCGCCCATCTGCTTGCCAAGCCCGGCAGGATTTCTTGCCCTCCCTCCCACCCCAGTGGTATCTTTAGGAGGTGCTCCATCTCAGCCAAGTCCAACAACTCCTCGTTCTGCTAGCACATGCTTCAAGTGCGGTCTACCAGGACACTACTCCTACAAGTGCCCGCAGAACAAGCTACCATCACTACCTATCTCTAATGTCAATCATGTGATGGTAAACACTTCTTCGCCTAGGCCCCGCAACAGGAACAAGTCTGTCTTGAGAACTGTGAGGGTGAACCATGTCAAGGCCCAGGGAGCAGAAGAATCTCCAGAGGTTGTAATGGGCACACTTCTTGTGAACTCGTTTCGTGCTAAAGTCTTGTTCGATTCTGGTGCAAACACCAGTAAAATCAACTTCGAACAGTTGTCTATCCCTCTCCTAGTGAAATCACCGGGATCTAGCTGGCAAAGCAATAAAGTTAGCCAGAACATCGAGATCACAATTGGAAACCTTCCATTCCAGGCATCTTTGATAGCTCTCCACTCTTCAGATATTGATGTCATTCTTGGGATGGATTGGCTGGTAGCCAACAAAGCAGTCATTGATTGTCCTGCTAAGTCTGTCAAAATCACACACCCTTCTGGCCAGATAGTCTACTTCCATGCTGAAAATCCAGTTGTTAAACTCTACACTCTCAATGCAAATCCCCTACCATCTATTGAAACTATTCCGGTGGTTTGTGACTTCCCCGATGTCTTCCCAGAAGAATTGCCAGGAATGCCTCCGGACAGAGCAGTTGAGTTCGTGATCGAACTTGAACCAGTTACTGCTCCAATCTCTAAGCATCCAGACAAGATAGCTCCTCCTGAACTGAAGCTTTTGAAGGAGCAAATCGATATGTACATGGAGAAAGGTTACATTCAACCTAGTTCCTCGGCTTGGGGTTGCCCAACTCTGTTCGTTGCGAAGAAGGATCAAACAAAGAGACTCGTTGTTGACTATCGTCATCTTAACGAGAAAACCATCAAAAACAAGTACCCAATTCCTCGTATCGATGATCTCTTTGATCAACTTGCTGGAGCCTCAATATTCTCAAAGCTGGACTTGAGAATGGGTTACCATCAGATAAAGATCAGAAAGGAAGATATTCCAAAGACAGCCTTCACCACTCGCTACGGTCTATATGAATACACCGTCATGTCCTTTGGTCTCACCAATGCACCGGCGACATTCTCTCGACTCATGAATTATGTCTTCCATGAATACCTCGACAAGTTCGTTGTGGTATATCTTGATGATATTCTTGTCTACTCAAAATCCGAGGAAGAGCATGAAGAACGTCTTCGTCTCACTCTCATGGAACTTCGCGAGCATCGTCTTTATGCCAAATTCTCCAAATGTGAGTTCTGGATTTCAGAAGTTGCTTATCTTGGTCATGTCATCTCTGCCAAGGGCATAGCCATTGATCCAGAAAAGGTTAAGGCAATTGTTGATTGGAAACCTCCTAAGACGGTGAAGCAAGTCAGAAGTTTTCTTGGCTTGGCTAGCTATTGCCGTTGTTTCGTCCAAAACTTCTCCAAGATTGCCAAACCTCTCACTGATCTCACAAAGAAGGACAAGAAGTTCGTTTGGTCTCCACAATGTGATGAAAGTTTCAATCTCCTCAAGACTAAACTCACTTCTACACCGGTTCTGGTTGGCCCAGATACTACCAAACCTTTCCAGATATTATGTGATGCTTCTCTCCAAGGTCTAGGTGCAGTTCTTATGCAAGAACGTCAAGTTGTGGCTTATGCTTCACGTCAGTTGAACGCCCATGAGCTCAATTATCCCACACATGACCTTGAACTTGCAGCAGTTGTGTTTGCCCTCAAGAAATGGAGGCAATACTTGTTGGGTAATCGCACTGAAATCTTTTCCGATCATAAGAGTCTGAAATACATCTTCACTCAACCAGATCTAAACCTCAGGCAAAGGAGATGGATTGAAAAGATCAAAGACTTCGATCTTACCATTTCTTACACTCCGGGCAAGGCTAATGTTATGGCCGATGCTCTTAGTCGCAAGTCGTATTGCAATAATCTCATGATCATGGAAAGCCAACGTCCACTTCATGAAGAATTCCAGAAGCTCAACCTTGGTCTTGTTCCTCAAGGTTATCTTGCGAACTTGACAGCCAGTCCAACTCTCGAGGACAAGATTCGTTCTGAACAACTTCGTGATGATGAGATCAAGAAGATCGCAAATAACATCAAAGCAGGCAATGTGAAGTATGAGTGCTTCTCAATTGATGACAAGGGAACTGTGTTCTTTGAAGGACGCATTGCAGTTCCTCAAATTCAAAGTCTCAAAGATGTCATTCTCAAAGAGGCTCATGAAACTCCTCTTTCCATACACCCTGAAAGTACAAAGATGTACCAGGATCTCAAGACACTGTATTGGTGGTCTGGCATGAAACGTGAAATTGCTCAATACGTTTCTGAATGCGACGTTTGTCAACGTGTTAAGGCAGTTCATCAGAAAACAGCCGGTCTTCTCCAACCTCTAAAAATCCCTGAGTGGAAGTGGGACATGATTGAAATGGACTTCGTCACTGGTTTTCCAAAGTCCAAGAGGGGCAACGATGCAAGATAATAACTCAACTCTCGTGTTACACTGGATATTCGATATCTGCGATATTGCTAGAACTCTGGGGATCGCTTTAATTAGACCTAGGGGCGGGTTTATAAAGCACCCGGACCCCTTGGCTTGCCCTCCAAGGCGCACCTTGAGTCCTACCCGGACACTGCATATTAAACCCTAACTTTCCTTATCGTATCCCACAATCCGGGTTACGAGGCCTACAATCTTGGGCCTTCTAGAAGTTCTTTTATCCTTAGCCGGATCTCGCGCAGCGTCCTTTGGGCCGAATTACACCTTGGAGTTGGCCTACCGGGTTACTATCCCTCCATCAGTAGTCCCCAGAATAGCTTGGGTTTCACAGGTTCCTCCTTGAAGCGCTCGCTATTCCCTGCAAAAATATCAAATGCACAAGTCCATGGAGGCCGGGTTAAGGTGCTTCGATAAATAGCTAGGCCTAACTCCATGGTGGCCATATAATAACCCGGCTTTTTTCCAAATGCTTTGCTTAGCTTTCCGGGTCAAATCCCTGATAAAAAACGTCAAGACCCTGTACTATACTCGATAATTGATCCTGATGTTGCGAATAGGATCTCCTTCTCTTTTTTGTACGGATATCTCATTCGGTACTTAAATCACATCTCGCAAAATCCGCGCAGATAGCCGTTACCCCCAAAATTTCCGGCTTACGCCCGTTGGAATAGGTTTATCCACCCGCACCCTTATAAATAAGTGCTTAGGGGTAAACCTAACCTCAACGGCTCATTTTCCCCCTTTCCTCTTTCTCCTCGTCTCCGCGCTCGAGCTCACAGAGCATCATCACGGAGACCTCACGCATATCTCCAGAGCCAATCTGCCGCCGGCTGCGCTCCGCCACGGTTCGTCCCGTGCCGCCGCCAAGATCCGCCACTGCACCCCCGACCTGCCCGCCGGGAATCGCAAAGGGGCATCAAACTTGTGCTATTGGCCTCCGTCGAGCTTCACTTCGATCTCCCTCAGTAAGTCTCTCTCTTATCCACTAACTTGTCCTTGCAATTTCTCGATTTTTCTCAGATTTAGATCTAAGTCAACCCGCCGGTCATTTTTCTCGATGCGCCGAATTAGGTCGCTCGAATCCATTTTAACTCATCCAATAGATTGAATATAGACTTCATTTCACTCCCCTACTGCCCGTAATCATTAATTTCACCACAAGTCTAGAAATGGAATCTCTAATCTGGGCTCGGGCCGCCCAAATTTTCCGCCCTTGTCTCTGTCACCCGGAAAATCCTTCCTTTCCCGGTTCTTTTGTTCGCAATAGATACATGGGCAACCATCCATCATCCTCAAACACTTTTTCAACGCATAAGCCTCCATAGTTTTTATAATGACGCTTGACACCCGGATAACTTGAACCTTGCTCCGCAGAATGATACCCGGATAGTATTTAGCTTCCATGTTGTCTCGATATCGCTCGCCAATACTCAACCAACTCACGGTTTCCGAGTCTTATTTATCATGCCCTTCTACCTTGTGCTTTGCAGGTTAATCCCATGGCCCCCAAGAAGCAGGGGAAGCAGCCGACCAAGGCCAAGACTACCAACTCCATATCCGCCAACTGGGCGCGATCTTCGGTTACCAAGGCCAAGTTAGAAGAACTAGTCGAGTTAGGGGTTCTTCCCCCTCAAGAGGATATCCATTGGAGGGTACCGGGTAACGAAACCCGGCCTATACCTGCGGATAATGAGGTAATATGCTTTGTGGAGCACGTGACCCGGGGATTTCGTCCTCCGGGTCACCCTTTCTTTCGCGACATTCTAAGCCACTATGGCCTTCGAATATTTGACATAGGGCCAAACTCCGTGTTAAATATTTCCCAATTTATCGTTCTTTCCGAGTCATACTTGTGCACTCCGCCAAGTTTGGCTCTTTTCATCGAACTTTTCCAGTGCAAACCGTGCCGCGAGAGCGGTGACGGAGCACTTCTCGCTTGCGGCGGGGTTTCTATCCAGCGCCGCAAGAATTCTCTAATGCCACCTCTCACCCTCAACTCCCACGTCAAACATTGGCAACTTTCATATTTTTACTGCCGGGACACCTCCCCACCCGGCGAAAAGAGGTTGCCGGGTTACTCAGAGGGCCTCCTCGATATCTCTGAAACCTTCAATGCCTTCGCCCTTGACTCGGACAGGGAGGCAATCCAACCCTTGCTAGCCAAAATTTCTTTTCTTTCGGCCCAAGGTCTCATCGGGCTTAACCTGGTGAAAACTTGGGTCGATTTCTGGATCCAGCCCAATTCCATCCGCACAAAGTTAATGTGCGAGTATTCGGGGCACACCACAGACTCGCTCCGGTACTCTACCAACAGCTTTGCGGCTGGCGACACCAATAAAACTATCAAGGGTTTTCTAACAAAAAAGCTAGAGGTAATCCGGAACATAGCCGGATTAGAGCCCTTCACGCTCGAGAACCCAGCCCCCAAGGTAAAGATCCGATTTCATGTTTTTACCTTCGCTCTTTCCAATTGGTACAGCTGATAACCCTTGTTCTTATGTCTTCATCTCAGGCTGATGATGATTTCTGGAAGATTGAAACTCCTCCTAACTCCGAAAATCCGGAGGAGAAAGAGGACGCCGTTAACTCGGATGAAGGTGCGCTCCGAATTTCACTTAGTTCCTTTGAGTTCGTCGTGCCTCGTTCTTCATTTTCCAACTGTAACCTTGATAACTTCCAGAGCAAGAGGACAAGGACGAAGAAGAAGAAACTGACGGCAAGGTGGAATCCGCCAGCGATGAAGATGAAGCGGAGCCGATGATCAAAGTCGGATCTAAGAGAAAACCCCGAGGGGTCGTCTTCAAGGTTCCATATCGTTTCCTTGCGTCCAATTCATATTCCTTTGATAACATGCATGAGCTAAACTTGACGTTATCCCACTGGCTGTATTTGAAGGAGTCGCCTATGACCAAGCGCAGAGCGACTCGAAATTACCCGGGTGATGGTGCTCTTAACCCGGGTATTCCATCGTCTCCGGCTCGCCGCGCTGGTATTTACCTTATCCTTTCTTGAACGGAAAAATCTTCCTGAACCATTCCCTTACAAGGTCTTGCTTGATATTTTTCAGTTTCGTCCGGGTCCAGCAGCGAATTCCCCTCGGACTATGCAGTGAACCCCGGGTAAAATTCCTTTCCTGATGCTTTATCATATTTTCATCACCTTTTTCTAGTTATGTGCTAACCGCTCATTCATACTGCCTATAGGGCCGCGGTCATTGTTACCGACCAAGAAGATATGGAGACCGATGACCCGGGTAAGGGGAACCCGAATAAAGATACAACAGCTGCAGCTGGTGGCGGAGAACAAGTGCCACCGATAAACCCGGCCGGACAAGAAGCCGAGTACCCAATAGCCTCGCACGCAAGCGAGAAGGAAAAAACTGCAACTTTGGGTGCGGGAGGAGGAGCACCAAATTCCGACATTCGGATGACCCGGATGCCTTCGCCCGCTAAGAAGAAAAATCCTTCTCCGAGTTTTCAAGACCCCGGGTCCTCTAACTCGGGTAATGATACTTTTGATCAGCTGATGAGCACTCTCCTCACTATGAAAATCTCAGAGAACAATATTCTAGAGCGCATGGCCGCAGAGCACCAGGTAACCATACTTGATATCTCGTAGTATACGCCTAGTCCCCAAGTTCCGAGCATAACTTGTTGAAGTTGTGCTTGGTACTTTATGCAATATTCGGCTTGCTACGATACCCGACTGATACTTGTGCTCTTTGTTCCTTACAGGCGCAGATGACCCGGTCTGATGAGATTTTGCTCAAGACCGAACAACTTCTGCTTGCCGAGGTAAAGCGGAGAGAGGCCCTTGAGGCTGACGTGGAAACCTTGAAGAAGGATGTTTCCAAGTATAAGAAGAAGTGCAACACTGCTCAAACCGCACTGAAGAAATTATCGGACCAGGTTACCGATACCTATCGCATCTTGCTTAGTAAGTTTTTGCTGCCGACTGACTTCATGCCTCTACTTTATTACATGATACTCGGAATTACTGATATGTCCTTCCTTTGTTTCAACTGCAGGTGCCAACCTTGCGGCCCCAGAAGAAGATGCTGTTGCAAAGGCTAAAACTTTAAAGACTGTGCTCCGTACTTTCTTTGCCGGCACCAAGTTCATATTGGATGCCGTGAAGTGGCCTACTGAAGTATACCCGGGTGAAGAAAATCTTATCCAAGCCTGCTCCACTGTGCCTTCATGGATCGAGATCTGGAAACGCTCAGCCTGCCGGATCGGTATGACCCGGGCCTTTGCACTGGCTAAAGCTTACTTTCCTAAGCTTGAGCCTGCAAAGGTGATATCCGGGTTTCCAGAATATAAAGCGGATGGTTCCAAGTTTGGGCCCAAGGACTTCAAGGCCGTTCAATCAGCAGTGCGTCACTCGGCAACCACTTTGGCCGATAGTATGGATCTGCGCACACTTATGACTTCGTACGATGCCGAAGGTAAGATCGTGAAGGAGGACGCACCCCCGCCCTTTGATATTCTGGAGAAATGGGCTGCTGATTCGGCCAGGAAGAGGGAAGAAACCGCGAAGAGGGAGGCCGAATTAGGATCAGAGCCAACCACCTCTACGCCGGCTATCCTCCCGCCTGTCCGTCCTGATGCGAAGAATCCGGGTGACGATGCCGGAAGATCTAAAGAGCAGGCCCAGGACCAAGACCCGGAGGGCAAGGGCAAAGATGTAGACCTTACTCAGAAGGCCGAGTAGACAAATGCCACCATCATACCTCGATTGCCCAATGCTTTTATTCAAAACAAGTATTCTTTTGACGGTGCACCTGTGCACCCTTGATACTGGTATCGCAATTTGTAACGTACTTTAATTCCGTGATATACTTCGTGCCTTTCCTGGCCTTTTGATACTTGTCTATTTTTAAACTTATTCTTGATACCCGACTTTCTTTATGGTTCCTTTTGTGAGACTCGGTTTCCAAGTATAGCGGGTTTTGACAAGTGGACTTTTCTTTAAGTCCTCAAGTCCCCAAGACTTGGATGCTAGGGTATTTCGAGCTTCGATAGCCGAGCAGCTTGTCTCTGTTTCGAAATCCCCAGTCCCCATGGCCCGAAGTCCGAGTCTGGGACGTATGGTCTTTCTAAGAGAACAAACTGCTTTCTACCAATCCCAAAACCTAGAGCCGGTTCACATATGTACTGAAGTTATGCTTGATAAGTGTTGAGTTTCCGGCTATTAGCCCTGTACTCTGCATAACTTGTGGTTTAGATGACCCTTTTGACTATCTTGTACTATAAGCCGGCTTTCGCGTGGATACCATGTTGTTACATCTATACGAAAACAGGGTCAGGCAAGTCCCATTGGGCTTCATGGCTGATTGTAATCGTAAGCGAGCAAATCATGCCACTTTAGTGCGAGTCACATCAAGCTTAAGTAAGAAAAGTCAAGAAAATTTGGCTCCTTTGTCCGGTTATAAGATTGCAGCCGTACTCGTTTGCGAGTAATCGGCCCTTATAACTCATAGGCATCAAGGCCGGGTCTTTGGGTTTGTAACTGTGCTATTCAAGCAATCAGCCCCCAAGACCTATATATATGCGACATACTTGACGATACTGATGTATTGATAGCAATGAATACTACTTACCTGTAACCGAAGTAAACATTGTAACAGGATAAGACTTGATAACCATCTCTTTATTTATACGAGAAAATTTGGGTTAGCAGGCTGCCTCATTAAAAACATTCCAGTCCCCTTAGGTACCCTGGATAGGAAAAGAGTGCGTCTGAAACCTGCTGCCCGTTACATTGTTTAATTCTTCTTGGGAATCGGTCCGAAACTGGCGTGACCGACACACATTCTCCACTTGTTAGTCTTTTTCATAATGAGTATCGGGTTTGCTAGCCAATCCGGGTGAGATGTTTCCATAACGCGGCTGGCTGTGAACGGCCGTGCAATTTCTTCTCCTATGCCAGATTGTTTGGAGGAATCATCCTTGACGAAAGCCACCATCTTAGTATCTTGTGCTGCCTTGGACTTTGCTCTTTCGCCTTCAGTGCTCGACCTTTTCGATGCGGTTCTGTCATCCGGGTCTGCTTGAGACCGGTAATGCTTGAGTTCCTCTTTTCTACAGGCCTGCTCGGCCATTGCTGCGTCTCCTTCATCGCATTCAGCTGCTATATCTCGATTTCGATGTATGGTAATGGTCTGCTTAGGACCCGGGATCTTTAGCTGTAGATACACATAACACGGCCTAGCCATGAATTTAGCATAAGCCGGCCTTCCGAATAGCGCGTGGTAAGGACTGCGCAACCTAACCACCTCGAAAGTAAGCCACTCAACTCGATAATTGTCCTTTGATTCCCCAAAAGCTACCTCCAATGCGATTTTTCCCTCGGGGCACGCTGAGTGACCCGGCACTATCCCATGAAAAATTGTTGTACTTTTTTGTAGCTGAGATTCCTTGAGACCCATGCGTAGAAAGGTTTCCCAGTACAGGATATTGATGCTGCTTCCTCCGTCCATCAAGACCTTTTTCAGCTCATACCCATTGCCCTGTGGTGCGACTACTAATGCTAAGACTCCCGGGTGTTCTATTCTTTCCGGATGATCCCTTCTGCTCCATGTTACGTCCTGCTCTGACCACCTCAGGTATCTCGGGACAGCCGAAGACACCGAGTTTACCGCCTGCTTCAGTATCTTCTTCTCCTTGTTGGAACTTCCTGTAGTATGCACGTGATATTGACCCAACTGCTTGGGGTTAGCCTGGAAACCTCCAGCTCCCCCTTGGTTGTTACCTTGATTTCCGGCTGCCGGGTTACCAGCTGGGGGTGGGCCGTTGCCCGGGTTTCCTCCTGGACCCGGTCCTCCTCCCCGACCTGCACCTCGCATGGCTCTGTTCACTTCCTCATTCTTCCACCTCTGTAGATCGGCGCACTGCTCCAAGGAGTGATTAGCTGGTCTACCGTTCCTGCTGTGCTTCGGGCATGACATTCTGAAGATGTCCCAATTATTACCCGGCCTTGGTGGTCCTTGATAGTTTCCTCCATTGTGGTTTCCAGTATTGAAATTTCCTTCTGCCCTGGGTCTTGAAGATCCGGCTTCAGTGTTGGCGACAAACTCGGAGCCTCCCTCAAACGGGCGCTTGTTCTGGCTGTTTCCGTTGTTACCCGGCGCTGATCCATTGCCGGTTCTTCCATTATTACTTGTGTTTACTTTTGCTTTTTTATCGTTAGTTTCCTCTTCCGTAGTGTCCGTTGCGGCGTGTTTGTTGCATGCATCCATCAGTTCTCCCATCGTGACCTCTGAAGCATTCCAGCTAGATTTCATGCGAGTTAGCTTTTGTACTAAAGGTGTGTACTTGCAGGTCTTTGCCATAGCTTGCAGCGCATCCTTGGGCTGAATATCTGTAGATGAATGAAGTATTTCCATAACCCGGCGCACCCAGCTGCGCGCCGATTCTCCCTTCTTCTGAACACATCGCTCTAGGTCATCAATAGTGAATAGCTTTCTGCATGTCCCATGGAAGTGTTTGATAAACGTAGTTTTCAACTCCTCCCAAGACTTGATAGATCCTTCCGGTAGATTGGTGAACCACAACTTTGCTGCTCCTTCTGACATCATCAAGTACATGAACTTGGCTTGGAGATTCTCGGATGCATTGCGAATTGACATGGCCATCTCATAACTGCTCAACCACGTTTCTGGATCCATAGTTGGCTCGTAATTCACTACTTTGCCCGGTTCTTTGAACTTTTCCGGGTAAGGTTCTGCCCTGATGCTGTCCGAAAGACACTTAGGTCCTGCAAGAATAGTCGAAGCTGGTCTTACTCGGGAAACATGTGATCCTGCAGGGGGCACGGCTGGACGCGGTACTGCTGGCGGCCCATGTGCTGCAGACCCGGCCGCGGCCCTCCTGGCTCTGGAACTATCCACCACAGCTTGTGCTGCTGATGCTGCTGGTATTGTCTGAACACGGGGAGGAGGCGGCATTTGCTGCTGCTCTTCCCTCCGCCGCGCTGAGCTTGTCTGGATATTGGCGGTGTTGCCTCGTTGCTGACTAACATACGGTGTTCCATGCATTCCAGTTCTGTGATCCGGATAATTGGCTTGCTGCGCCACCGCAGTGTGCAGCATATCTATCGCCCGTCGGGTTTCCTCTGCGTGGGGTGACTCTCTCACGGGGATTCGGTTCAATGCGAGTGTTGCTGCGTATACGTTATCCATGGGGTTGTTGTAATGACCTGCAGGTGTGTGAAATCGTGGCGGTGGTGGTGGTGGTGGTGGCGTATTGCCTGTCACAACTCCAGTTTGTGGCACAGGTAACCCGGCTTGCACGCTCGCCGGCTGTGTTCCCACAATTGCCGGTTGAGGTGCAGTTTCTTGGTTCGTCGCTGGAATCGGCTGATCCTGAGGCGTGATTAATAGCGCAGCCGGGTTTATGACTCCTCCCAATGCTGGCAATCTGGTTTGGTGCCTTTGATGTATTCTAGTCGTTTCTTCTCGGAGCCGGGTTTCCAGTGCATCCAGCTCGCGTTGTCGCGCGGCCATCCCTTGTCTTTCTACTTCTACTTGCCTTCTCTGCTGCTCCAATGCGCGACGGGCTACGTCCAGATCCCTCACACGTTCCGCCGCGTTTTCTAGGGTAATGACGGTGGCGAGAACTGTGGGGTCTAGAATCAGATTGTTGTCGAACAGGGCCGGTTGCTGTGGATTGGAAGGACCCGCTCCTGGTGTCCGGTTTGCTAGGAATCCAAACGTGTTCGCATGTAACTCGTTTTCTGGCGCTTGACTGGTAACCGATGCCGACTCTCCGTCAACCTGGGCCAAAACCGTGTTTCCGTTAGCCGGTCCCTGCTGCCGGGTCAATGCTTGCGCTGCGCCGGCTGCGGCCGCGGTTACGTTCTGTTGGTGGAGATCGGTCGCAGGGGCCGTGTAAACCGCAACCCGGCGCACAATGCTTGGCGCGACTCCATACTGTTCCTCTTCGCTGCTGTGTTCCTCGTACCGGTTCTCCAGTATATGCAGGATAGATTCGGTATCATCTTCTTTCTCGACCCGGCCACGCGGGGTCCATGCCGGCTCCTCCGGCTGTTACCACTTCGTGGCGGGCTCTTCTGTCGGGTTTGTTGTCCCAACTTATTCTTCTTCATCTTATTGGATATAGCTGGTCTTTCCTGACACAGAATCAAACCCAAAGTCGTCAGGGATCGAACCGGAAGTACGTACCATACCGATGAAGACGCTGATCTGGACGATTGTCATGATAGATCCAGATTCAAGGTGATCCGACTCTGGCCCCCAGCCGGAATCGTCCACCATCTTCTCTCCTTCGTGGTCGATGTAGATCTCGCCGATGACTAGATTCTCCATGCTCTTCCGAGCTTCTCCCGTGATGTAAACACCTTTGGACGTAGGCCCCACGGTGGGCGCCAACTGTCGTGGGATAATCACGGAAGATGTTACCAGAGGTAACTGATCTTGGGGCAAGACGACACAAGTGTTTGGGAGAGGGTTTAGCTCAGAGGAAAACATGATGATATTTGATCTGGTAGCCGGCAATCAAGTCGCCGAGTCTCCGATCTCAAGTTAATAACTCAACTCTCGTGTTACACTGGATATTCGATATCTGCGATATTGCTAGAACTCTGGGGATCGCTTTAATTAGACCTAGGGGCGGGTTTATAAAGCACCCGGACCCCTTGGCTTGCCCTCCAAGGCGCACCTTGAGTCCTACCCGGACACTGCATATTAAACCCTAATTTTCCTTATCGTATCCCACAATCCGGGTTACGAGGCCTACAATCTTGGGCCTTCTAGAAGTTCTTTTATCCTTAGCCGGATCTCGCGCAGCGTCCTTTGGGCCGAATTACACCTTGGAGTTGGCCTACCGGGTTACTATCCCTCCATCAGAAGAGCATGAAGAACATCTTCGTCTCACTCTCATGAAACTTCGCGAGCATCGTCTTTATGCCAAATTCTCCAAATGTGAGTTCGGGATTTCAAAAGTTGCTTATCTTGGTCATGTCATCTCTGCCAAGGGCATAGCCATTGATCCAGAAAAGGTTAAGGCAATTGTTGATTGGAAACCTCCTAAGACGGTGAAGCAAGTCAGAAGTGTTCTTGGCTTGGCTAGCTATTGCCGTCGTTTCGTCCAAAACTTCTCCAAGATTGCCAAACCTCTCACTGATCTCACAAAGAAGGACAAGAAGTTCGTTTGATCTCCACAATGTGATGAAAGTTTCTCCTCAAGACTAAACTCACTTCTACACCAGTTCTGGTTGGCCCAGATACTACCAAACCTTTCCAGATATTATGTGATGCTTCTCTCCAAGGTCTAGGTGCAGTTCTTATGCAAGAACGTCAAGTTGTGGCTTATGCTTCACGTCAGTTGAACGCCCATGAGCTCAATTATCCCACACATGACCTTGAACTTGCAGCAGTTGTGTTTGCCCTCAAGAAATGGAGGCAATACTTGTTGGGTAATCGCACTGAAATCTTTTCCGATCATAAGAGTCTGAAATACATCTTCACTCAACCAGATCTAAACCTTAGGCAAAGGAGATGGATTGAAAAGATCAAAGACTTCGATCTTACCATTTCTTACACTCCAGGCAAGGCTAATGTTATGGCCGATGCTCTTAGTCGCAAGTCGTATTGCAATAATCTCATGATCATGGAAAGCCAACCTCCACTTCATGAAGAATTCCAGAAGCTCAACCTTGGTCTTGTTCCTCAAGGTTATCTTGCGAACTTGACAGCCAGTCCAACTCTCGAGGACAAGATTCGTTCTGAAAACTTCGTGATGCTGAGATCAAGAAGATCGCAAATAACATCAAAGCAGGCAATGTGAAGTATGAGTGCTTCTCAATTGATGACAAGGGAACTGTGTTCTTTGAAGGACGCATTGCAGTTTCTCAAATTCAAAGTCTCAAAGATGTCATTCTCAAAGAGGCTCATGAAACTCCTCTTTCCATACACCCTGGAAGTACAAAGATGTACCAGGATCTCAAGACACTGTATTGGTGGTCTGGCATGAAACGTGAAATTGCTCAATACGTTTCTGAATGCGACGTTTGTCAACGTGTTAAGGCAGTTCATCAGAAAACAGCCGGTCTTCTCCAACCTCTGAAAATCATTGAGTGGAAGTGGGACATGATTGAAATGGACTTCGTCACTGGTTTTCCAAAGTCCAAGAGGGGCAACGATGCAATCTTCGTTGTCATTGATCGACTCACTAAAGTAGCTCACTTCTTTCCTGTCAAAGAGACAATCTCAGCTAGCCAGTTAGCAGAGCTCTACACAACAAGGATTGTTCCTCTTCATGGTGTTCCATTGGAAATAAGCTCAGACCGTGGAAGCATATTCACTTCTCATTTCTGGAAGAGTTTTCAAGAAGCATTGGGCACCAAACTCCTGTTCAGCACAGCTTACCATCCTCAGTCTCAAGGGCAAGTCGAAAGAGTCAATCAGATTCTCGAGGATATGCTCAGAGCATGTGGTCTCTCCTTTGGCATGAAATGGGAGGAATGTCTTCCATATGCTGAATTCTCCTACAACAACAGCTTCCAGGCAAGCCTAGGCATGGCACCATTTGAGGCACTCTATGGCCGCAGATGCAGGAGTCCAATCAATTGGTCTGGAGCTGGTGAACATTCACTCTTAGGCCCTGACATTGTTAAGGAAGCCGAAGAGAAAGTTCGCATCATCCGTGACAATCTCAAGATTGCTCAGTCTCGTCAGAAAAGCTACTATGACAGCAAGCACAGGGATATGATCTATGCATCTGGTGACAAAGCATATCTCCGTGTAACTCCCCTCAGAGGCACTCATCGTTTTGGTGTGAAAGAAAACTTGCACCAAGATACATTGGTCCTTTCAACATTCTCTCAAGGCGTGCGGAAAATGCCTATCGTCTTGAACTTCCAGAAAAACTATCTAAGGTGCACGATGTGTTTCACGTATCACAGCTCAAGAGGTGTTTCAAAGATCCAGATCGTGCAGTTGATCATGATTCCATTGAACTGCAAGAAGATCTCTCTTATGAGGAGCACCCTGTTCGAATTCTCGATGAGACCGAGCGTAAGACTCGCAACAAGAGCACCAAGTTCTTGAAGGTGCAGTGGTCCCATCATTCCGATAAAGAGGCAACATGGGAGACCGAAGAGGATCTTCGTAAGAAGTATCCGGACCTTTTCTCTTCTCAGTAGGAATCTCGGGGCGCGATTCCTTCAAGGGGGGGCATTTTGTAACATCCCAAGTATGAAAAACTCTCCTTTAGAATGTTTGTTTCTTGTTTTGTTATTGTTTTGCATCATGTCATCATAGTCATTGCTTTTTGTTTGCATTTGTTTTGCATTTGATTCCATTTGTTTTCTATATGAATTCCAAACAAAAATTCAAATTATTGTTCATACTTGTTATGTTACAATGTTTCAAATCAAAAACTACAAAACAAACAAATAAATTGTTCCATTAAACTTGAATTTAAAAACTTTACATTGATTAGGTTTCAATTATTCATTTAATCTCAAATTCATTCAAAATTCAATCAAATTGCAAACAGCAACTAATTTCAATTTTTTTGGAAAACAAAAGGGTGTAATTGTTGCTATTACAATACTTAGTCAATACAAATTATCCCTAAAATTTTCTAACCACTAAAACCATCTCTTTTCTCCCTATTCCTTTTCAGCAAAAAAAAAGAAACAACAAGAAAAAAAAAGAAAAAGAGAAAGGGAGGCAACCAGGCCAGCCCAACTAGGCCGGCCCAGTCCCCAGCCAGCGTGCGCTCGGCCGAGCAGCCCGCGGCCTTCGTCTCCCTCCTCCGTACAGGGGGTGACGCAAGCAGGCACGCCACCTGCGCCTCCCCCTCCTCACCTGCTCCCCTATCCCCTTTTCTACCCACCTAGAGCCCCCAAAACCCTAACCCTAACCTATCCGCACCCCTTCCCTCTCTCTCCCACCTCCGCCGCGGCCGTTGGGGAGACGCGCCGCCGTTTCCTTCCGCGGTCGGCCGCCGCTCGCCGGGCACGCCGCCGTCGCCTCCGTCTCTCTCCGGCCGCGCTGAGGCCACCCCTGCGAAGAGGGTGAGCCCCTCTTTCCATTCTGCTATCTTGCCCTCTTGTTTCCGTGCAGTAGGTGCCTCGATTTCTTCCGGCCGTTTGTTGCCGTCGCTGCTCTGTTCGTCGACAGAGAAGAGCACCTGCAGGTTACGCTTGCAGTTCAGTTAGCGCCGAGTAATTAGGATCAAAACCAACTCGACCCCGTATGCATCCAAACAGCCGCAGCAGCCCACTGGCTGCGTTCTCTGCGCGCGCACCAAGCGCTCGTGGGATCGAATCCCGGCCACCCCCCTTTTTCTGCTCCTAATTTCAGTAGACGTTTTCTGAACCTCAACCCCCCTGCGGTTGTTTCCCTGTAACAAACCCAGCAGTAGCCCACTGGTTGCTCCTTTGCGCTGCCAGCGGGAGGGCAGGTGTCGAAGCTCTGGCTCCGCAAATCCCTCAGGTGACCCTATCGGGTTTCGACTAGGAGACGTCATAGGCGCTGGTGAAATCGTCGGCTTGACAGGGGGGCGAGATTTACCCAGGTTCGGGGCCCTCGAAGAGGTAAAACCCTTACTCCTGCCTTCTGCTGATATGTATTGGATGATTAGATCGATTACAGGTTGCTCGAATCGAGAGTAGATCTCGAGTTTCAAGGCTTTTGTGGTCGTGCGGTAATACTTGGTCCTCTCCTAGGGGGCTCTCCTGGCCTTATATAGATGGCCAGGTCTCGAGTTCCACCCGGAGAGGATACAAACCCTAGCTTAGGTCGGTTACAAGTTCCCTAACTTAACCCGCAAGCTTGATGCGGGTGGGCTCCTCATGGACCTTCTAGAGTACTCCAAGGGCGCTGCCTGTTGGGCCTTGACCAGAAGGCTTGAGAGGGGGTGTCCTTACTCGCCAGGTCCAGGATCCATGCCTTCGTCAGTAGCCCCCGAGCGTGTGCTCGACTGGGATTTACTTTCAGTCGAGTAGACGGTCATAACCTTTTGATCTTTTCTCGGAGGTTCAGCTCGACAGTCGCTGTTTTTGAAGGGTGTGTTCCCTGTATTGTAAGTTTATAAAGCTCGAGTATCGAGCAGTACAGGCGCCTGTTTTACGGCTTTTATTTGCAGAAGGATGCGGCGCAGTAGCTTGGCTCTCCCGAGAGATCAGGGCCAATTAATTGCGACTAGGGCAAAAACACTCCTGGCCTACACAGATTCGAGACCTCCGACTCGAACCCGATGAGGTGATTGTTGCGACTGGGACGTTGTGGACTTATCGAGTCGAACTTAACCTATGAGGGTACCCGGCGCGTCCGCTAGGATTTTTCTTCGTGTTGTTGACACGGAACTATGCCGGAGGACGCAGCTTTCGAGTGCGATTCCGGGCCCAAAAGAAAGATCTTTCTGGGTCTTACCTTCGTACTCGAAGAATACGGCATCCAGATGTGCCTAGTCGGCTGAACAATCCAGGTTTTTATGATGTAGAATTATCACGTGTAGGAGAGGTAGGTTTTTCCCACCCGATGGATTTGTTTGAGCTCCATACGAAAGAAATTTCGCGTTGGAAAAAGAAATCAAGCCCGTATGAACGAGTTTTCATGTTCGGGATGCTGTTCCCATACGAAAGATTTTTTCGTGCATAGGGTATTTTCCTCTTTGTTCGAAGAGGTCTTGCTTTATGAACTGTTCATGAAAAGGTTGGTTTCATCCGAAGGAATCGATATTCGTACGAAGATAATTTCGCGTTTGAATTTCCATTCGAAAAGATCTCAATCTTGAATGACGAACGTCATGACGTCATGGCGCACTCCTCTTCTCCCGATGGGACGTGACGGAGTGGTAGCAGATGATGGCCCACCTTGTCAGCTTTTTGACCGGGAAACGAGACGTCGCTCCCGTTTTCTACGCAAAACGCGCAGTAAATGCGCACGATCTTCTGTTAAGATCGTGGCACGAAACAGCGCAGGCCGCCGCTTCGTTTCATCCTCACGCGTGGCAGCCGCGATAGGTGCCACGTAGCGCATCGTACGGCTGAGATTTCTTTGCCCCGTGTATAAGTAGGGGTGTTAGTGCCGCAGTAAAATTTTCCCCGCTCTCTGTCTTCGTCTTCTTCCTTGCGCCCATCTTCATCTCCCTCGTGCTCAAGCTCTCGCTGCGAACAATGGCTGGCGGAAGGAAGCGCGGCGCTAGTACTCTGGCGTCTGGCGAGCCTTCTGCGCCACCCGCTCCTCGCGCCGGCGACTGGCGCTCCCCCAACACCACCGCAAAAAGCATCAAAGAGATGCAGCGGGAGGGATTGCTACCGGCGGAGGCGGAGAAGCGCGTCCGCCTCGGGAAAAGAGAAGAGGTACCCAACCCTCAGTCGAATGAGCGCGTGGTCTTCGTGGACCACGTGACTCGAGGTCTTTCTTTCCCCCTTCACCCTTTCTTCATCGGGCTGCTGTGTGCCTACGGCATACAGCTTCACGACCTTCCTCCGAACGCGATGCAGCACATTTCGTGCTTCATCGTGCTTTGTGAGTGCTACCTCGGCATTCGCCCGCATTGGGCGCTCTGGAAAGCGCTGTTCAAGATCGGGATCTTCCGCGAGAAGCCGCGGGTGGAGTCCGAGCCTGGCGAGCCACTTCGCACGGGTGGTTTCGGGATCCAGGCGCGCCAGGAGAACGCGTACTTCAACATGCACTTCATCGATTCCGCCCAAGGCTGGCGGAAGAAATGGTTCTACGTCGTCGACAATAGCTCGGGTGGGCTCGTAGAGTTTCATCCATTCGCAGTTCTGTCGAGGCGCAAGTCTTGGAGCCACAAGATGTCAGCCGAGGAAATCCATACGGTCACGCCCTTACTCGCAAGAGTAGCCACTCTTCGAGACCAAACCTCGGGAGTAGTGCTCAACGGGCTCCATCTGGCGAGCCTCTTCTTGAAGCGCAGGATCCAGCCTCTGCAGCAAAGGCCTTCCACTATGTGGGAGTATCAAGGTGTAGAAGATCCCAGCCGAGTGAGTCGCGAAGAACTGTCGAATGTAGAATTCGAGAAGAAGATCGCGGTCATCACTCGACTGAAGGTAGGGGAGCAATTCCCCGATTGCTCAGTCGAAGCTTTTTCTGCTTCAAATCCTCCTCCGGCTGAGGTTAGTTTCTTGCCTTTGAGTTACTTTCATCTTCTGAATTTTTAGTCGATAAGATCTTTCTTGTTTTCTTGTCTTTGTAGAGTCTAGCCATGGCGGACTGCTACCCGCCAGCTACGGGGGGAGCTGCTTCGGAGCAAGTGTCTAGTCACCAGGACGGTGCGGTCGACACCAGCGTCGCCAATGCTTCCTCGAGCTCGGAGGACGATTCTTCGGACGACGTCGAAGACTCGAATGGTGCCCTTCCGAAACGTCGTCGGGTGGATGAAGACGAAGCTACTTCAAAGGACAAATCCTTGGAAGCATCGCCTAGTCAAGCTCCTATCCATGTCACTCCACTCCAATCTCTTCCTCCTTCGGCCTCGTTTCCAGTGATAGCAACCGCTTGGAATGCGGATGCTCTGGACGATGATGAAGAAGATGATGAGTAAGTGTTTTCTTCCTTGTTCTTTTGTAATGCCAGTCGACCAAACTCTAAATTCCGATATTGATGTTTTTCTATCTTTCACTGCAGTCTGCAGGCGATCAGCCCGCGTAGGTTTGCTGCTAACGTTCCTCCCGAAAAGAGGAACAAAGCAAAGGACGCGGGTGAAACCCCCACTGCAGGCACCGTCCAGAACTCTCCCAGGGCAGCGCCTGATGCTGCGACTGTGGAGCGTGAAGTCCCCAGCTCCGCCGCTAGGACTTCGGTCTCGAAGGAGGCGACGGACAGTTCTGCGGATCCTCTCTCCCGCGCCACCGGGCAGGTAAACTTCTATCTTTTGGCCTTCAAGAATTTTTTATCGGGTGCACGGCAGTGCTCCCGATGGGAGTAGCCCCCGAGGCTGTAGTCGATCGCGTGCGATCGGCTACAGGCTCAAAGTTCTTTTCATCTTTCCTTCATAATTTTGCTTTTCTCGGGTGCACGGCAGTGCTCCCGATGGGAGTAGCCCCCGAGGCTGTAGTCGATTGTAAGTAATCGGGTACAGGCTCTAATGTAATCCTTCTAGTTCTTCTATCTTCGTGCTTTTAATTTCTATCGGGTGCACGGCAGTGCTCCCGATGGGAGTAGCCCCCGAGGCTGTAGTCGATTGTAAATAATCGGGTACAGGCTCAAATTTGATCTTTTTAACTCTTCCGTCTTCGCGCTTTTGCAGTCACTCGTTGATTCTCTTGCGGCGATTGGTCGCCGCGTCGTTCTCGCTGAATCGGATTGCAAGTCTCTTCGAGCAGACTGCAACCGACTCCGGACTGAAAACGATCTTCTCAAGGGTGAGCTCTATCGTTCCCCTGTCTTCCACACTCCATTCATTCTAGAGTTTTTGACAAGCGTTTCTTTGTAGCTCGACTTGAATTTGCGGAATCCGAAAAGGTCAAATTTTCTGAGCAGGTAACTGCTCGAGAAGCTGACTTGACGGCCATTCGACAAGAGCTAGAGACTTCCCGCATGCAGTCGGAAGACTTCAGTCGACAGCTTGCAGACGCGCGGAAGTCCTTGAAGGAGTTAGAGAAAACCGGCAGTAAGGCCGACAGCGAGCTTGTCGGGTTCCTCCGTCCCCTTGCTGAGCGCTTCACGGGTAAGCTTGATGGAATTTCGCGATTCTGATTCTTCACTTGGCTGTAGTTTGCTGAGTATTATTTTTCTCCCTTCGCAGGTATTCTGGATGTTCCTCTAGAAATCCCTGGACTCCAGCGGGTGGATGTGGTAACCGATACGCTTGCCCAGCTTAAAAGGCACGCTGATGGAGTTTCTTCCATGATCAGTGATGCTACCCAAGTGCTGGGGCAGCTGTACGGTCGCCTCCTCGCCAACGCCACTCCTGCACCTGCGCTCGATGATATGTTGAAGGTCTTCTCAGAAAGAAAGCTTCTGGATGCCTTTGCAGTCGCTCAATCGGAGGCCGGCGCGAAGACTGCGATTCAATTTGCTCTGGCGCACGGAGTCGAAGGTCTGGAGGATGCTTACTCGTCCATGCCAGTCGACCCCTCCTCGGGCAAAAAGGTACGGCTATCTCGTTTTTCCGAGCAAGCCACCATTCTTGCTCGGAAATTATCTAAGATGTTTGCTCGGAAGAAAGGAGGGTCGACTGCCGCTAGTGGCAGCACCAACGTAGCCTCGTAGGCTTTTCTTTATTTCTTTTCCTTGAATGTAATGAATCTTGGGATGTATTCCCGTACCTTTGTTGGTCTTAATCGAAGTATTGTGCTTTTGGAATTTATTCCCTTTGTTTGTACTCTGTCTCCCGATGGGAGTAGCCCCCAAGCGTTTAGTCCGATGTTCGACTAGAAACAACTCGAATAGGGCATCTCACTTCTTTCCTTGTACTTCTTCCAGGCGACTGTGTCTGCCGCGGAGTCATCGGGTGGACGTGGTAACCCAGTAAATCCACTTGTGGCTGCCGTGGGCACTTTTGCTGGCCTTCGTGGTAAGGTTCAAGAGGGTGAGCGTAGGCTGAAAGCGCTGCGCGGGGTAGCTGATGTGGCGATCCCAAACAGAGATTGCAGCTGAGCGCGAGCAATTTCTGATGGATGAACTGTCTTCGATTGCAAGGGAGTTGCTATGTAAGTAGTGTAGCCCCCATGCTATTTTTCTCCCCTCTGCTTCTTATCTAACTAAGTACGTTTGCTCTTTAGTTGTGAGACCAGATGACAGAGAGGAGAAGCAGTGGGTGGAAAACCTCATTCATCAAGAAGCTAACAGCACTAAACCTCATGCGAGTAATTTCTGGTCTGATCGCAGTCGAGGTTTTGTGATGGCTACCTTGCAATTTCGAGTCCGCCAGGCGAGAATTCTCGTGAGTTCTTTCCACGAAGTCCTGGTTGCGGTGAATGCTGCTTTCTATCCACTCGAGAGGGGTCCCGAAGACTGGAGTTATCTTCTCAGGTTGTTTGGACGAGAAGGGGAGATTCGCACGTGCGTACGCAAACAAATGATGTGCGGCGCGGTTGTGGCACTCTCGTTTGTCCGAATATGGCATCCTGATATAGATGTAAACTCCGTAGCCCGGCGCCCAGATTATGCAATCGAAGACATCATACCGTTTTATGACGCTGTACGCCCTGCAGCCGAGAAGATTATCCAAATGACCTCTGAAGAGGTAGATAGGGTTTTAGCGACTGAGAATGCTCAGCGGTTTGACTGATTAACGGATGTGAATATCCTGTAAACTGTGCATAGTTTGTAAAAACTGTTTGTAAGGTGTGTAACCTTGTTTTTGATGATATTTCTTTGTGATGCTTAGTTTTAGGTGTAGCCCCCGTGTATCTTATGGGGTGTGTACCTGTAACTTTTTAGCATGTAATCGACTGGAAATCTGTCGGGTAAATATGATGAGGAAATCATGTATTTTATTGCTATGACTGAGAAGTCATGTGTTCGAGCTACAAGATTGGCTAGTATAGCCTTATTGTTGCAAAACAAGTAAACCTAGGGGTAGAATTTGCGCAGTTGCGCGATATTCCATGGATTGGAATAGATGCCTCCAGTCTCTGGATTCTTCAGTCGATAGGCTCCTCCTGGGATCACTTCGTGTACGATGAAGGGTCCTTCCCAAGGTGGTTCGAGCTTGTGTCCTTCCTTTTGCTTCAGCCGCAACACCAAGTCGCCTACCACGAATGACCTGTGGCGTATGCGTCGACTGTGGTAATTGCGTAGTGATTGTTGATAGACCGCGGATCTCTCGAGTGCAATGTCGCGAATTTCGTCGAGTGCATCCATATCTTCTGCAAGTGCTTTGTTGGAGGTTTCTTCGCTGTAGGCTACAACCCGTGGGGCGCTGAATCGAACCTCCTCGGGAAGGACGGCTTCTGCCCCGTATACCATGAAAAATGGTGTGTATTGCGTTGATCGATTGGGAGTTGTGCGGAGGCTCCAAAGTACGGAGGGTAATTCCTCTGCCCAATGTCCTGCAGCGGGATGCAGACGATCTAGCAATCTCTTTTTGATGCCAGCCGAAACTAAGCCGTTGGATCTTTCGACTTGGCCGTTTGTTTGCGGATGGGCAACCGAAGCAAACTTGAAATTGATTCCTTTCTCCTCGCAGAACTGTTGTGTTTCCTTTGCGGTGAAGTTTGTACCATTGTCTGTAATGATGTCATGTGGTACACCGAATCTGCATATTATGGAGTCGAGGAACTTGATGGCGCATTGGGCGCTAGCCGAAGTCACTGGCATAGCTTCGATCCATTTGGTAAATTTGTCGACTGCGACCAGCAAATGTGTGTATCCTCCTGGTGTGGATTTGCGTAGTGGCCCAACCATGTCTAGCCCCCATTGCGCAAAGGGCCAGGCGATGGGTATCATATGCAACTCTGTGGCGGGTGCGTGCGGCTTTGGTGAGAATCGCTGGCAGGCGTCGCATCTATCGACCAGGTTTTTTGCATCGTAGGCTGCTGTTAGCCAGTAGAATCCTGCTCGATAGGCTTTTCCCAGTATTGCTCCAGCTAGCATGATGTCCGCAATCACCCTGGTATGTCCCGAGTAATTCCTTGCCGTCTTCGGGCGCGATGCAGCGCTGGAGTATGCCCGAGATGCTTTGTTTGTATAATTCTCCATTAACCACCCGGAAGGATTTGCTACGCCTGATTAGCTGTCGAGCCTCACGTGGATCGACCGGGAGCTGTTTGTTGAGCAGGTAGTCGAGATATTTCTGCGTCCAGATTGGCTCGACCAGAAAAACCTGCCGTGATATGTTATGAGTTAGCTCGAGAAGCGCGATTTGTGGGCTGACCTCTGTTTCTAGTGCTGCGGGTGTCTCTACGGCTTTCTTCACTTTGACTGATCTCTTAATCATCCGCTCGAAATATATCCCTGGCGGTATGGGTGTATTCGTGGAACCCATGTTGGCCAGTCTATCCGCCTCTTCGTTACTGGATCTTGCGATATGCTTCAACTCGCATCCTTTGAAGCTTCCTTCGAGTAGATTATACATGTCGCGATACGCGATCATGTTTTCAGCAACGGCATCACATTCTTTCATTGTTTGTTGTACTATGAGATTGGAATCGCCATAAATCATCAATCGGGTAGCTCCACAAGCAATCGCCATCTTCATCCCGTGCAACAGTGCTTCATATTCCGCGTCGTTGTTCGATGCTGGATCATCTGGTGGAAAGTCTAGTCGCAGGACGTATTGCAGTTTGTCTCCACGAGGTGAAATAAGAACGACTCCAGCTCCTGCTCCTTCGTTTCTTTTGGACCCGTCAAAGTACATAATCCAATTGCTCGTATACTCGGGTGGCCCGGGTGTTTGTAGCTCTGTCCATTCGCTGATGAATTCCACGAGAACTTGGGATTTGACTGCATTGCGTCCTGCATAGGTGATGTCCCAAGCGCCTAACTCGATGCTCCACTTCGCTATTCTTCCGGATGCCATAGGGTTGTTCATGATTGTCCCGAGTGACGCATCATTAACCACTGTGATGGCGTGTTCCTGGAAGTAATGTTTGAGCTTTCGGGCTGTGAGGACAACTCCATATGCAAGCTTCTGGTAATGAGGATATCGCTGCTTGCATGGCGAGAGCACTTCGCTGATGTAATATATTGGGCGCTGGACTCCGTATGCCTTGCCATCTTCAGGTCGTTCGACTACGATTGCAGTGCTGATGACCTGGTTTGTGGCGGCTAAGTAGAGAAAAAGCGGCTCCCTTTCTTGTGGTGTTGCGAGAATGCGCCTGCTTTGCAACGACCGTTTCAAGTCTGCGAACGCTTGTTTGGCTTCGGGTGTCCACTCGAATTTGTCTGTCTTCTTCAGTAGTTTGTAGAAGGGTAATGCCTGCTCTCCCAATCGCGCGATGAACCTGCTTAGGGCGGCTAATCGCCCTGCGAGCTGTTGGACTCCGCGTAGATCGGTGGGCTCCTTCATGGTGAGGATGGCTTGTATTTTCTCCGGGTTGGCTTCAATGCCTCTGGCGGATACCAGGTACCCGAGGAGTTTTCCTGCAGGGACGCCGAAAACGCATTTGGTCGGGTTGAGTTTGATCCGATATGCATTAAGGGCGTCGAACGTTTCTTTGATGTCCTCGAGGAGTGTGTCCTCTACTCGAGTTTTAATGACGATGTCGTCGACGTACACTTGTACGTTTTTGCCAATGAGGTTGGCGAGGCATCTTTGCATGCAGCGTTGATATGTTGCGCCTGCGTTCTTCAGCCCGAAGGGCATTGTCGTGTAGCAGTAGACACCGTGGGGTGTGATGAATGCCGTCTTCTCTTCGTCTTCCTTTATCATTCGGATCTGGTTGTATCCCGAGTAGGCGTCCAGGAAGGAGAGACGTTGGCAACCTGCTGTGGAATCCACGATCTGGTCGATTCGTGGTAGAGGAAAGTTGTCCTTGGGGCAGTGCTTGTTTAGTGACGTGTAGTCGATGCACACCCGAAGGATATCCGTGTTCTTCTTGGGGACCAGCACCGGATTTGCCAGCCAGGGGATATCTTGATCTCTAATAAAGTTGGCGGCTAGCAGCCTATTTACTTCTTCTCCCAGCGCCTTTTGCTTGGGTTCTGAAAATCGTCGAGTCGTCTGTTTGATGGGCTTGGCGTTAGGAAAGACTTCGAGTGAGTGCTCGGCAAACTCCCTGGGTATACCTGGCATATCTGAGGGCTGCCAGGCGAAAATTTCCCAGTACTCACGGAGGAGTTTGACGAGCGCGCTTTCCTATGCTGGCGAGAGGGTTGTGGAAACCATCGCGGTTTTGGCGGAATCCGTCGGGTGCACTTGGTGCTTGCGAGTGTCGCTGTTGGCCCTGAATTCCAGTTCAGGCGCGTTTTTCTTCGTGAGGGGCATGACGGAGTGGTCCGTGGTTTTTGCCAGCTCTTGTAGTTCTTCTTGCATCCCGAAAGATTTCGCGATCTCATTAAATTCTATGTCGCACTTATCCGATTTCTGGAAGTCTCCGTCAATGGTGATCACACCGTATTCGCCGGGTAGCTTGAGCTTCAAGTATGCGTAATGTGGTACGGCCATGAATCTGGCGAACGCTGTTCGACCAAGAATGGCGTGGTACTGTGACGGCCAGTCGACGACTTCGAAGTCCAGGAATTCCCTTCTGTAGTTGCGTGGGGAGCCCAGTACAACTTCAAGGTTGATTGTTCCGAGTGGACGTATTGCCTTGCCCGGAACTATCCCGTGGAAGGATGTTTCTGATTCCGTTAGGCCGTCCAGGTTTTTGTTCATTCGACGGAGTGTATCCGCGTAGATGATGTTGATGCCGCTGCCACCGTCCATGAATACGCGGGCCAGGTCATAGCTGCCAATTTGAGCTTGAATGACAAGGGCGGCGTGTCCTGGTCGATAGACTCGTGGCGGGTGGTCTTCTTTCGAGAACGTGATTGGCTGCTCGGCCATCTTCAGGTACTCGGGCTTCGTTGGTGGCGTCTGCACTGCCATGCATATTTGTCTCGAGTTAGTCTTTTGAGCTCTGCGAGAGGGGCATACCTTCTGTATCATGCCGAGTAGTTGTCCATGCGGAGTCGGGTATGCATTTTCTCCCGCGTTTTGTTGTTGTGGCGCTGGCAATGCGGCGAGCGCCATGTTTGGGTTGGCCGGTGGAGGTGGTGGCGGTGGTAGCTGGAATTGTTGTCCGGCTCCTGGTAGTGGTGGGTAGTTTTGGGTGGAAGCGAATCTTTTCTTGGCGAGCGCGTCCGAGATTTCGATGAACTTTCGGCAATCCTTGAGAAGGTGTGTTGCCTTAGTCTTGCCCGTGCGCTTGTCTGTGAACAGATGTAGCGAGCAGTACGCATCGAGGTCTTCCTCGGGTGATTTTTCTTCTGCCTTTGGTCTCCACTCGCGACTTCCACGACGACCGGAGTCGCGCCTTCGCGTGAATTCTGCTGCTACTAGTTCTTCTCTATCCTCGTGGTCGTAATATTTTCTTCTCTTTCTTCGCCCATGACGGTCTTCGTCGTGCGTGGGCGATGATGTTCTTTCATTGCGTACTGCGTCTTCTCCATTGGCCCATTTTTCGGCTATGACCATGAGCTCCCCTATGGTTTTGGGCGCAGCTCTGCCGAGTTCTTCTCGAAACGCAGTTCTCCTTGCTCCTTTGGCGAAGGCCTCGATCGCCACTTCTTCAGAGATTGTCCCTGCGGTGTTCCTGAGCGTGTTCCACCGCTGGATGTATTCTCGTGTGGATTCGCCACTTTTCTGTTTGCAAGCTCGTAGTTCTTCGATTGTAGCTGGCCTTTTGTAGGTCGACTGGAAGTTTTTGCAGAAATCGCGATGCAGGTCGTCCCACGATGCGTAGCAAGATCGTGGTCTCCTCTCCAGCCAGCTGCGGGCCGCTCCGGCTAGGTGCAAATTGAGGTATTGCATGGCCGTGTTCTTGTTACCACGTTGGCATTTTACTGCGTGAGGTAGTCGCTTAACCACTGGAGGGCTCGAGTGAGCCATCGTATTTTGTCACCTCCGAGCTGAGCTTGAATCTCTTGGGTAGAGGTGCTTCACGAATACTGCGAGCAAAGCAAAGTGCTCCGCAGGTTTCGTCGTCCGAAGACCCGGATGAGGAGCGTTCGCGATATCGTGAAGCCCTTGCTTTATCCACCTTCTTCTGGGCGAGATCGGATCGCGCGTCGTACCCGGACCGGTCACGGTCGCTATCTTTTCTTGGTTCCTTGCTTCGTTTTCTGCTGTGGTGCCGCGAATCTTTGTCTCTCGGGCTGTCGTCGCTGCTGCTTCGACTATCGCCGCGGCGTCGAGCCTCTTTTCCTCGGCCGCGACGCGGCGATTTATCCTTTCTCGGAGAGGAGCTCCTGTGCCTGCGGGGCGTATCTTTGTCTTTGTCCTTCTCCTGTCGCGCCTTCTCCAGTTGTTCCTTGCGATCGTGGGAGGCGAGTTTCGCGGCTGCCAACCCTAGACCCTTGCGGATATGCTTGTATTGTTCCACCCGAGGATCGCTGTCCGTCGGCTGGTTCATCTGCATGTAGGTTGCTGCGGCTAGGATTGCAGCGGCTGGAGTTTGCGGGTAGACGTTGCCATCGTCGTCAACCCTCATGAAAGAAGACGTGGTAGACCTGTTGGTCCCAGCCATAGATTCGTGGTCCCTCGTCGACGCTGCGGGTCCTTTTCCCCCGGGTCGGGTACCGACCGAAGGTGCAAGGGACAGCTCGGCTCGACGTAGGCTTGACTCATCCGCCGCTCTCCTGCGACGGGCTAGATCTGCTCGGGCATCCTTGATGTTTGAGGCCGCTCTCACTAGGTGATAGTGGTAGGCGGTTAGGTCTTCCTGCGTGGCACCTGCTGCAGGTGGCTGACTCTTTCGCATGGATTCCTTGGCTTTTTTCCAGGCTTCCCGCGAAACGCCGATTAGATCGCGCTCGGTTGCGCTGTATTCAGTTTCCGAGGGCTGTTCCGACCCTGCCATGCAGACTTGGGCCAGTTTTGGTCCGTGCGTCCTAGGCGCAGATCGGGAAGCTCTCTGCACTCGAGAGGGTTCCTCTGTCGAGAGTGCATGGTAGTCGATTGCGTTGAAGCGGATGGACTCGCCGCTTTTCTCCATAGGGAAGCGTGAGTTGACGGTTCCGGATTCATGTTCAGATTCATCCGAGAAGTGGAGGATTCCGTCTCTGTTCGCCATGAAATTGAAGCTTCCGAACGTCAGGGTGACGCTCTTCTCCAGATCCTCGAACACCGGGCGTGATTCCGGCGAGTGAGGCGTGACTATGACGGATCCGATCCGTACGGGATTGTTCGGAGCCGTAGTCGATGGTTTCCAACGAGAGTTGGATGTCGATGAAGCCGAAGATGCCGGTGCTCCAGCGCCCGCGTTCCCCACGGTCGGCGCCAATTGTCGAAGCTCTGGCTCCGCAAATCCCTCAGGTGACCCTATCGGGTTTCGACTAGGAGACGTCATAGGCGCTGGTGAAATCGTCGGCTTGACAGGGGGGCGAGATTTACCCAGGTTCGGGGCCCTCGAAGAGGTAAAACCCTTACTCCTGCCTTCTGCTGATCTGTATTGGATGATTAGATCGATTACAGGTTGCTCGAATCGAGAGTAGATCTCGAGTTTCAAGGCTTTTGTGGTCGTGCGGTAATACTTGGTCCTCTCCTAGGGGGCTCTCCTGGCCTTATATAGATGGCCAGGTCTCGAGTTCCACCCGGAGAGGATACAAACCCTAGCTTAGGTCGGTTACAAGTTCCCTAACTTAACCCGCAAGCTTGATGCGGGTGGGCTCCTCATGGGCCTTCTAGAGTACTCCAAGGGCGCTGCCTGTTGGGCCTTGACCAGAAGGCTTGAGAGGGGGTGTCCTTACTCGCCAGGTCCAGGATCCATGCCTTCGTCAGCAGGGGTTCGAATCCCACCCCTGCATCTTAAAACCAATCTTTTTTTCATTCCTTTTCCTAGATCCAGATCTGCTCCAAATTGCACACAGGTCCCTGTAGTTACTTCTAGGTCCCTGTAGATTTTATTGCAAGTCCCTAGCAGCTGTTTAAATGGCAGATCACACCCTAATCTTGTAAAATGCCTAAATAATTCATTACCACTCTAAATTAAACATTTTAAATATGTTTTTCATACCAAATTGAATTCTCTACCCAAATATAAATTTTGTTTACTGTTTTGAATATTTTAAATTGGTGAAAAATTTGAATCCTTGTTGAATTCACTTAATTTTGCAAAATTCATAACTTGAGCATAAAAATTCCAAACTCAACAAATAAAATATGTTTTCCATCCCATTTTTCATGTACTTTGCAAATATAAACTTTGTTTCATGTTTTGAATAAGTAAAATTGGTTAAATAATTTAAACCTTGTTTAAATCATTTAAAATTGCTAAATTCATAACTTGCTCAAATTAAATTATTTTTGAAACTATAAAATATGTTTTCAAACCAGAAAAACATAATCTTTTCAAATATGAATTTGGTTTACTGTTTGAACAAATAAAATTTCAACTAAATTCATACTTGAATTAAATTCATTTAAATCTTGTTTAAACTTGTTTAATTCATAAGTAATTTATTTTAAATCCTTTTCCAACAAGTGAAACATGTATTCCACCTAAAATTTTGTGTTCTTTCCATTTTTGAACTTTGTTAACTGTTTTGAACAATTAAACTTGATGAAAACAACAAGTGTTTGTGTAACTCCTTTAAGAAGCAAATTTTCATAACTTAATAAATAAATTTCCAAACTTGGTAAACCTTATTCCAAATTGCTTCTATTGTTGTTTTCTTTCTGTTTTCTTCATCCATGCATCATGCTAAGTCACTTACACATGATGATTAGTTGTAGAACAATTATTTCAACCTTAATTCATGGGCTTTCCATATGCAATCCAAATTGCATACAGGTCCATTTAATTATGTTATGTTACCATGTCAACTAATTTATTTTTGATGCATCAATTAAATTGACATGCATCATCCCATGTTTGTGCATTATGACATGTTATTGATTGTTTGTCTCTCTACGTGTTTGTGTGCTTCTTCTCGAATAGACGACGACGTTGAGACAGACGGTACTTACGACACCCCTTCTGATGTTTCAGCTCAGTACCAGGCTGCTGAGCTTGCAGGAAAGTATTCACTCACATGAACCATCGTGTTCCTTTCAACATTGGATACCGATACTTTTCGTTGTCTATTCTGCTAGCCCTATGAATCGATGCTTGTGTTCCGATCCTATCATATGTCATCCTTTAACCCTAATATAACCTCACCTCCACACCTATAACCCCGTTGCTTGTTGCCCGTGTCTTACTAGCATGCTTAGGGTTGTTTTGCTCGAGTCTGTTGTCCGTTACTTTCTATTACCATGTTACTTATGTTCTGGGGCTCGATGTTAATCAATCAACCTGTTAATGCTATGGGCAATAATAATTTGATGATAAGACACCGGCAGGAGGCCCGGCGTGGTTTTGAGGCCTGCTAGTGTCGAGCCTAATTAGGAAAAGGGTCTTGTCTACCGATCCATGATGAGCGTGCTCAACGCATCCGGGTGGTGGTATGGAACCCCCCTCGACTTTGATCTGATCCGCAGTTTGTCCGAAGAGCCACACTTAGTTTGGGTGTTCCATTTGGCTCATACGCATGAATGGGTCGCTCCCATGGTTCCTGATGATGATGATGACGCACACATATAGGGCGAGGCCTGTATTGCCGGGGTGTTGCGTCCTGTGGGAGTTTTGCACACTTGCGCTGAGTATTCGGCTGTGTGGCTGGGACCTTATAGCTCTGTGGCTCTTAGGACAGGCTGTAGAGATGGTTCGAGTCGTGTCAAGCCAACCTGAGTTTTAGTTGGTGGCTTGAGTGTGTATGGGTACTGGAGCACACCCTGCAGGGATGAATCTTCTCGAGAAGCCGTGTTGTCCGCGGTTATGTGACGACTTGGTGAAAGTACTGGCTAACAAGTACTCAGAACAACTTACACCTAACTAATGATAACTTGACTAGTAATAGGTTTATTGACACAATAACCTGAACCATCATTAATCCAACTGTGTGAGTTATCCTCGGAATGCTTCTTTGGATAAGGGGCGAGATCCAGGATGGGTTTGTTTGGAGTTAGTTATTAGTTGGTTCCGATACGCTATCTTATCTTCTTTCTGTTAGCCGGAAGGAGTAGCAACTCTGTAGTTGGTTAGAGCAGCCCGCTGCAGCATCTTTTATATCACCCATTTCTTTCGTTGAACCCAAAGCATTTGTGCTTGGTGTTGACGGGTTACACTTTGGTGAACTGTGAGTCTTGCTTTCCAGTACGTTTATGTACTGACCCCGTTGGGGCTGTGGTTTCCGCAGACTACGTTTCCGAGGATCCCCATGGTGGCTACTACGTGGAGTATGACGAGGATGTTGACGAGTAGATAGCGGACCCGGGCAGGATCCGAGACTTCGTGGATGGGTTCCGTTTCCTTTTTATTCTCGGCCTCTTAGGCCTATTTGGATTTGTCTGTACTCAGACCTTTTGAATGCTTCCGCTGTGATGTAATGATGAATTGTTGGGACATGTGTCATCTGGATGATTGTATTTGCTATCTCTGCTCTAATGAGAGCTATTTGCAACTTATTTCCATCTTTTGTGTCTTAGAGACATGTTGTGCTATCATTCTGTTAAACGCCATTGACGTACCATGTGTGTATGGTATGAAGTACGTCAATGGTAGTATCTTGATCTCTATGGGATAGTTTACATCGACGGTGGATGGTAGAGTTTGGTTGTCACACATAAGTGTTGGCCTACTCGTAAGAGGATGCGGGTGCAGTTAGGCCCCGTAACCCAATCATCTACTATCCAGTTCGGCCCGGTGAGTATCCTATAGAAGTCAGGGTGCAACAAATGGTATCAGAGCCTGTCTGCCTGTAGGATCCCTTTTACTGGTCGCAGTTAGTCTAGAAACTATTTTGTAGCTATATAGGAAAAATGAAACGTGAGAGTAGGAATTCTGTCCTTTTATTTCTTTCCCCACCCACCCTCCCTTTTCTGGTAAGGAAGTGCAACGTTGTTTTTCCCTTCTCATCTAAACTTTCAAGTTAGGATTTCACGTATCCTGGTTTATCTAGGATGGTTATATCTACTAGACCATAGGAATGGAGGTGGTTGTGACATGATTTATCATGTTGCCTACTCACGATTGAGAACGGAGGCGTGTAAGCCCCGGAAGCAGATCCTCTATTCCTTAAGCAGTAGATATTGATCCTTTAGAAGCCCGGATGGGTTTCTCCGTAGTACCTCAGGTGTTTGTGGTCTCCTGTTTCCCAGTTGTTGCTTCGATATCGTCCTTCACAAATCGTCTCTTTCGTTGTTAACCTCCATTCGTTTTGCTCCGGAGTTTTTCTTCTTCAGCACCGCATCCGTGTGGTTCTCGAAGCATTATGGTGAACGTTGAGGGTAGTATATTTGGCCATGCTTTACCGTCTGAAGTAATCCTTTTAAGCACTTATATTGGATTTGTTATCCGGTTAGTGTGTAAATCTTGGTATCCTCTTCAGGATGGAAAGTGGTGACGAAGAACCCACACTGCCACCTGAGATGGGGAAAGTGCTGTCTCAGATGACACAAGTTATAAGGCAGATGCAGCAGAACCAAGACCTTGGGAGTAATCGCAACGCCCGTGTGTCTATTCGGGAGTTCCTTGAGCTCAATCCGCGCACGTTTGATACCTCCTCCGAGCCATTGGATGCTGATGACTGGCTCCGTGAAATGAACCGTACTCTTATGGTAGCTCATGTGGCTGACGAGGACTGTGTTCCTTACGTGACCTACCTTCTCCGTGGACAATCCATGTCTTGGTGGGAGAACTTCCAAGAAATGAGAGGTTCTAGTGTGGCAATCACATGGGAGGATTTCAAGCAAGCCTTCGTGCGCCATCACATTCCCGATGGGCTCATGGAGAGAATGCGTGAGGAATTCTATTCTTTCACACAAGGCAATTTGGACGTTCTCGAATATCAAAGAGAGGTCAATCGTCTGGCTCGCTACGCCGGAGATGAAGTCTCCACGGAAGCGACAAAGATGGCAAAGTTCCGCAGGGGTCTCAACCCGGAACTCAAGTATGCTCTCACCAACGTCAAGGCCAAGAATTTTGAGGACCTCATCAACATCGCTCTAAATAAAGAGCATGGGCGCAAGTTGGTTGAGGAATCTCGTAAGCACTCTCGTGAACAGGCTAATCTCTCAAAATCTATCATGCCTCCACAAAAGCGAAGAGTTTGGGTTCCATATACCACTCCAACACCGCCCATCTGCTTGCCAAGCCCGGCAGGATTTCTTGCCCTCCCTCCCACCCCAGTGGTATCTTTAGGAGGTGCTCCATCTCAGCCAAGTCCAACAGCTCCTCGTTCTGCTAGCACATGCTTCAAGTGCGGTCTACCAGGACACTACTCCTACAAGTGCCTGCAGAACAAGCTACCATCACTACCTATCTCTAATGTCAATCATGTGATGGTAAACACTTCTTCGCCTAGGCCCCGCAACAGGAACAAGTCTGTCTTGAGAACTCTGAGGGTGAACCATGTCAAGGCCCAGAGAGCAGAAGAATCTCCAGAGGTTGTAATGGGCACACTTCTTGTGAACTCGTTTCGTGCTAAAGTCTTGTTCGATTCTGGTGCTTCACACTCTTTCATCTCTCAAAACTTTGCAAACACCAGTAAAATCAACTTCGAAAAAATTGTCTATCCCTCTCCTAGTGAAATCACCGGGATCTAGCTGGCAAAGCAATAAAGTTAGCTAGAACATCGAGATCACAATTGGAAACCTTCTATTCCAGGCATCTTTGATAGCTCTCCACTCTTCAGATATTGATGTCATTCTTGGGATGGATTGGCTGGTAGCCAACAAAGCAGTCATTGATTGTCCTGCTAAGTCTGTCAAAATCACACACCCTTCTGGCCAGATAGTCTACTTCCATGATGAAAATCCAGTTGTTAAACTCTACACTCTCAATGCAAATCCCCTACCATCTATTGAAACTATTCCGGTGGTTTGTGACTTCCCCGATGTCTTCCCAGAAGAATTGCCAGGAATGCCTCCGGACAGAGCAGTTGAGTTCGTGATCGAACTTGAACCAGTTACTGCTCCAATCTCTAAGCATCCATACAAGATAGCTCCTCCTGAACTGAAGTTGTTGAAGGAGCAAATCGATATGTACATGGAGAAAGGTTACATTCAACCTAGTTCCTCGGCTTGGGGTTGCCCAACTCTGTTCGTTGCGAAGAAGGATCAAACAAAGAGACTCGTTGTTGACTATCGTCCTCTTAACGAGAAAACCATCAAAAACAAGTACCCAATTCCTCGTATCGATGATCTCTTTGATCAACTTGCTGGAGCCTCAATATTCTCAAAGCTGGACTTGAGAATGGGTTACCATCAAATAAAGATCAGAAAGGAAGATATTCCAAAGACAGCCTTCACCACTCGCTACGGTCTATATGAATACACCGTCATGTCCTTTGGTCTCACCAATGCACCGGCGACATTCTCTCGACTCATGAATTCTGTCTTCCATGAATACCTCGACAAGTTCGTTGTGGTATATCTTGATGATATTCTTGTCTACTCAAAATCCGAGGAAGAGCATGAAGAACATCTTCGTCTCACTCTCATGAAACTTCGCGAGCATCGTCTTTATGCCAAATTCTCCAAATGTGAGTTCTGGATTTCAGAAGTTGCTTATCTTGGTCATGTCATCTCTGCCAAGGGCATAGCCATTGATCCAGAAAAGGTTAAGGCAATTGTTGATTGGAAACCTCCTAAGACGGTGAAGCAAGTCAGAAGTTTCTTGGCTTGGCTAGCTATTGCCGTCGTTTCGTCCAAAACTTCTCCAAGATTGCCAAACCTCTCACTGATCTCACAAAGAAGGACAAGAAGTTCGTTTGGTCTCCACAATGTGATGAAAGTTTCAATCTCCTCAAGACTAAACTCACTTCTACACCAGTTCTGGTTGGCCCAGATACTACCAAACCTTTCCAGATATTATGTGATGCTTCTCTCCAAGGTCTAGGTGCAGTTCTTATGCAAGAACGTCAAGTTGTGGCTTATGCTTCACGTCAGTTGAACGCCCATGAGCTCAATTATCCCACACATGACCTTGAACTTGCAGCAGTTGTGTTTGCCCTCAAGAAATGGAGGCAATACTTGTTGGGTAATCGCACTGAAATCTTTTCCGATCATAAGAGTCTGAAATACATCTTCACTCAACCAGATCTAAACCTCAGGCAAAGGAGATGGATTGAAAAGATCAAAGACTTCGATCTTACCATTTCTTACACTCCAGGTAAGGCTAATGTTATGGCCGATGCTCTTAGTCGCAAGTCGTATTGCAATAATCTCATGATCATGGAAAGCCAACCTCCACTTCATGAAGAATTCCAGAAGCTCAACCTTGGTCTTGTTCCTCAAGGTTATCTTGCGAACTTGACAGCCAGTCCAACTCTCGAGGACAAGATTCGTTCTGAACAACTTCGTGATGCTGAGATCAAGAAGATCGCAAATAACATCAAAGCAGGCAATGTGAAGTATGAGTGCTTCTCAATTGATGACAAGGGAACTGTGTTCTTTGAAGGACGCATTGCAGTTCCTCAAATTCAAAGTCTCAAAGATGTCATTCTCAAAGAGGCTCATGAAACTCCTCTTTCCATACACCCTGGAAGTACAAAGATGTACCAGGATCTCAAGACACTGTATTGGTGGTCTGGCATGAAACGTGAAATTGCTCAATACGTTTCTGAATGCGACGTTTGTCAACGTGTTAAGGCAGTTCATCAGATAACAGCCGGTCTTCTCCAACCTCTAAAAATCCCTGAGTGGAAGTGGGACATGATTGAAATGGACTTCGTCACTGGTTTTCCAAAGTCCAAGAGGGGCAACGATGCAATCTTCGTTGTCATTGATCGACTCACTAAAGTAGCTCACTTCTTTCCTGTCAAAGAGACAATCTCATCTAGCCAGTTAGCAGAGCTCTACACAACAAGGATTGTTCCTCTTCATGGTGTTCCATTGGAAATAAGCTCAGACCGTGGAAGCATATTCTCTTCTCATTTCTGGAAGAGTTTTCAAGAAGCATTGGGCACCAAACTCCTGTTCAGCACAGCTTACCATCCTCAGTCTCAAGGGCAAGTCGAAGGAGTCAATCAGATTCTCGAGGATATGCTCAGAGCATGTGGTCTCTCCTTTAGCATGAAATGGGAGGAATTTCTTCCATATGCTGAATTCTCCTACAACAACAGCTTCCAGGCAAGCCTAGGCATGGCACCATTTGAGGCACTCTATGGCCACAGATGCAGGAGTCCAATCAATTGGTCTGGAGCTGGTGAACGTTCACTCTTAGGCCCTGACATTGTTAAGGAAGCCGAAGAGAAAGTTCGCATCATCCGTGACAATCTCAAGATTGCTCAGTCTCGTCAGAAAAGCTACTATGACAGCAAGCACAGGGATATGATCTATGCACCTGGTGACAAAGCATATCTCCGTGTAACTCCCCTCAGAGGCACTCATCGTTTTGGTGTGAAAGGAAAACTTGCACCAAGATACATTGGTCCTTTCAACATTCTCTCAAGGCGTGCGGAACATGCCTATCATCTTGAACTTCCAGAAAAACTATCCAAGGTGCACGATGTGTTTCACGTGTCACAGCTCAAGAGGTGTTTCAAAGATCCAGATCGTGCAGTTGATCATGATTCCATTGAACTGCAAGAAGATCTCTCTTATGAGGAGCACCCTGTTCGAATTCTCGATGAGACCGAGCGTAAGACTCGCAACAAGAGCACCAAGTTCTTGAAGGTGCAGTGGTCCCATCATTCCGATAAATAGGCAACATGGGAGACCGAAGAGGATCTTCGTAAGAAGTATCCGGACCTTTTCTCTTCTCAGTAGGAATCTCGGGGCGCGATTCCTTCAAGGGGGGCATTTTGTAACATCCCAAGTATGAAAAACTCTCCTTTAGAATGTTTGTTTCTTGTTTTGTTATTGTTTTGCATCATGTCATCATAGTCATTGCTTTTTGTTTGCATTTGTTTTGCATTTGATTCCATTTGTTTTCTATATGAATTCCAAACAAAAATTCAAATTATTGTTCATACTTGTTATGTTACAATGTTTCAAATCAAAAACTACAAAACAAACAAATAAATTGTTCCATTAAACTTGAATTTAAAAACTTTACATTGATTAGGTTTCAATTATTCATTTAATCTCAAATTCATTCAAAATTCAATCAAATTGCAAACAGCAACTAATTTCAATTTTTTTGGAAAACAAAAGGGTGTACTTGTTGCTATTACAATACTTAGTCAATACAAATTATCCCTAAAATTTTCTAACCACTAAAACCATCTCTTTTCTCCTTATTCCTTTTCAGCAAAAAAAAAAGAAACAACAAGAAAAAAAAAAAAAAGAGAAAGGGAGGCAACCAGGCCAGCCCAACTGGGCCGGCCCAGTCCCCAACCAGCGTGCGCTCGGCCGAGCAGCCCGCAGCCTTCGTCTCCCTCCTCCGTACAGGGGGTGACGCAAGCAGGCACGCCACCTGCGCCTCCCCCCTCCTCACCTGCTCCCCTCTCCCCTTTTCTACCACCCTAGAGCCCCCAAAACCCTAACCCTAACCTATCCGCACCCCTTCCCTCTCTCTCCCACCTCCGCCGCCGCCGTTGGGGAGAGGCGTCGCCGTTTCCTTCCGCGGCCGGCCGCCCCTCGCCGGGCACGCCGCCGTCGCCTCCGTCTCTCTCCGGCCGCGCTGAGGCCACCCCTGCGAAGAGGGTGAGCCCCTCTTTCCATTCTGCTATCTTGCCCTCTTGTTTCCGTGCAGTAGGTGCCTCGATTTCTTCCGGCCGTTTGTTGCCGTCGCTGCTCTGTTCGTCGACAGAGAAGAGCACCTGCAGGTTACGCTTGCAGTTCAGTTAGCGCCGAGTAATTAGGATCAAAACCAACTCGACCCCGTATGCATCCAAACAGCCGCAGCAGCCCACTGGCTGCGTTCTCTGCGCGCGCACCAAGCGCTCGCGGGATCGAATCCCGGCCACCCCCCCTTTTTCTGCTCCTTTTTCCGAATTGTTCAGTAGACGTTTTCTGAACCTCAACCCCCCTGCGGTTGTTTCCCTGTAACAAACCCAGCAGTAGCCCACTGGTTGCTCCTTTGCGCTGCCAGCAGGAGGGCAGGGGTTCGAATCCCACCCCTGCATCTTAAAACCAATCTTTTTTTTCATTCCTTTTCCTAGATCCAGATCTACTCCAAATTGCACACAGGTCCCTGTAGTTACTTCTAGGTCCCTGTAGATTTTATTCCAAGTCCCCAGCAGCTGTTTAAATGGCAGATCACACCCTAATCTTGTAAAATGCCTAAATAATTCATTACCACTCTAAATTCAACATTTTAAATATGTTTTTCATACCAAATTGAATTCTCTACCCAAATATAAATTTTGTTTACTGTTTTGAATATTTTAAATTGGTGAAATATTTGAATCCTTGTTGAATTCACTTAATTTTGCAAAATTCATAACTTGAGCATAAAAATTCCAAACTCAACAAATAAAATATGTTTTCCATCCCATTTTTCATGTACTTTGCAAATATAAACTTTGTTTCATGTTTTGAATAAGTAAAATTGGTTAAATAATTTAAACCTTGTTTAAATCATTTAAAATTGCTAAATTCATAACTTGCTCAAATTAAATTATTTTTGAAACTATAAAATATGTTTTCAAACGAGAAAAACATAATATTTTCAAATATGAATTTGGTTTACTGTTTGAACAAATAAAATTTCAAATAAATTATACTTGAATTAAATTCATTTAAATCGTGTTTAAACTTGTTTAATTCATAAGTAATTTATTTTAAATCCTTTTCCAACAAGTGAAACATGTATTCCACCTAAAATTTTGTGTTCTTTCCATTTATGAACTTTGTTATCTGTTTTGAACAATTAAACTTGATGAAAACAACAAGTGCTTGTGTAACTCCTTTAAGAAGCAAATTTTCATAACTTAATAAATAAATTTCCAAACTTGGTAAACCTTATTCCAAATTGCTTCTATTGTTGTTTTCTTTCTGTTTTCTTCATCCATGCATCATGCTAAGTCACTTACACATGATGATTAGTTGTAGAACAATTATTTCAACCTTAATTCATGGGCTTTCCATATGCAATCCAAATTGCATATGGGTCCATTTAATTATGTTATGTTACCATGTCAACTAGTTTATTTTTGATGCATCAATTAAATTGACATGCATCATCCCATGTTTGTGCATTATGCCATGTTATTGATTGTTTGTCTCTCTACGTGTTTGTGTGCTTCTTCTCGAATAGACGACGACGTTGAGACAGACGGTACTTACGACACCCCTTCTGAGGTTTTAGCTCAGTACCAGGCTGATGAGCTTGCAGGCAAGTATTCACTCACATGAACCATCGTGTTCCTTTCAACATTGGATACCGATACTTTCCGTTGTCTATTCTGCTAGCCCTATGAATCGATGCTTGTGTTCCGATCCTATCATATGTCATCCTTTAACCCTAATATAACCTCACCTCCACACCTATAACCCCATTGCTTGTTGCCCGTGTCTTACTAGCATGCTTAGGGTTGTTTTGCTCGAGTCTGTTGTCCGTTACTTTCTATTACCATGTTACTTATGTTCTGGGGCTCGATGTTAATCAATCAACCTGTTAATGCTATGGGTAATAATAATTTGATGATAAGACACCGGCAGGAGGCCCGGCGTGGTTTTGAGGCCTGCTAGTGTCGAGCCTAATTAGGAAAAGGGTCTTGTCTACCGATCCATGATGAGCGTGCTCACCGCATCCGGGTGGTGGTATGGAACCCCCCTCGACTTTGATCTGATCCGCAGTTTGTCCGACGAGCCACATTTAGTTCGGGTGTTCCATTTGGCTCATACGCATGAATGGGTCGCTCCCATGGTTACTGATGATGATGATGACGCACACATATAGGGCGAGGCCTGTATTGCCGGGGTGTTGCGTCCTGCGGGAGTTTTGCACACTTGCGCTGAGTATTCGGCTGCGTGGCTGGGACCTTATAGCTCCGTGGCTCCTAGGACAGGCTGTAGAGATGGTTCGAGTCGTGTCAAGCCAACCTGAGTTTTAGTTGGTGGCTTGAGTGTGTACGGGTACTGGAGCACACCCTGCAGGGATGAATCTTCTCGAGAAGCCGTGTTGTCCGCGGTTATGTGACGACTTGGTGAAAGTACTGGCTAACAAGCACTCAGAACAACTTACACCTAACTAATGATAACTTGACTAGTAATAGGTTTATTGACACAATAACCTGAACCATCATTAATCCAACTGTGTGAGTTATCCTCTGAATGCTTCTTTGGATAAGGGGCGAGATCCAGGATGGGTTTGTTTGGAGTTAGTTATTAGTTGGTTCCGATACGCTATCTTATCTTCTTTCTGTTAGCCGGAAGGAGTAGCAACTCTGTAGTTGGTTAGAGCAGCCCGCTGCAGCATCTTTTATATCACCCATTTCTTTCGTTGAACCCAAAGCATATGTGCTTGGTGTTGACGGGTTACACTTTGGTGAACTGTGAGTCTTGCTTGCCAGTACATTTATGTACTGACCCCGTTGGGGCTGTGGTTTCCGCAGACTACGTTTCCGAGGATCCCCATGGTGGCTACTACGTGGAGTATGACGAGGCTGTTGACGAGTAGATAGCGGATCCGGGCAGGATCCGAGACTTCGTGGATGGGTTCCGTTTCCTTTTCATTCTCGGCCTCTTAGGCCTATTTGGATTTGTCTGTACTCAGACCTTTTGAATGCTTCCGCTGTGATGTAATGATGAATTGTTGGGACGTGTCTCCTCTGGATGATTGTATTTTCTATCTCTGCTCTAATGAGAGCTATTTGCAACTTATTTCCATCTTTTGTGTCTTAGAGACATGTTGTGCTATCATTCTGTTAAACGCCGTTGACGGACCATGTGTGTATGGTATGAAGTACGTCAATGGTAGTATCTTGATCTCTATGGGATAGTTTACATCGACGGTGGATAGTAGAGTTTGGTTGTCACACATAAGTGTTGGCCTACTCGTAAGAGGATGCGGGTGCAGTTAGGCCCCGTAACCCAATCATCTACTATCCAGTTCGGCCCGGTGAGTATCCTATAGAAGTCAGGGTGCGACAGTCGTGATGGCCTACCTATCGGTCCATAGTCGTTTTCTGCAACAGTAGTTAGTAGTTCACCGCCGGAGTTAGTAAATTTATTCACAATTTGGTCCAAAGTTGGGGGTAGGGGTTGGAGGGCCCCTAGCTTGCACTAGACCCCGCCAATAGATTATAACCATATCAGCGAGGTGAGACTCTCCCACTCGCAGTCTCGTAGGGAAAGTTATGCCAACAAATGAAGTTAATGAAAATTATTCCGTTATCACCAAATGGGAAACCATTGGTATAGTATAGTCTACTGGATAATTCGAACTTATTGGAATGGAAATAGCCTAAGTCTCTATTTTACTCTAAATTTTATCCTTTTCATGAAGCTCGTCAGGATATGAATTATATTTATAATTTCTTCACTGATTTTTCAAAATGAGAGGGGTGAAGGGGGGTGTCCTCCCAACATACACATAACTCCACCTATGCCTACTAGTATCGTTGCCTCCTTCTCTACTCCTATGTGGGGATGGGAGAGGAGTGAAGTATGAAGACCAAGCTCTATTCTCTGCAATGGAGTAGTGCAGCGCAAAGCTCTTCAAGTTTCTTTTTTCTGAAATTGATTAGTGGCTTATGTGCCTCATATTCTTCATCATCGGCTATCATGCCTGCCCTTACCGTATGGCAGACCCGTGGATTCATCCCCTCTGGAGGATGCAGGGGTGGTGCACCGGCACCGTGGTGATCCGTCTCGGACGGGCCTGCCCTCCCGTCTGAGGATGGTGGCATGCGGGCGCACGTAATCATCGATCAAGTTTAGATTCCATCGTGGAGGCAGTAAGCTGACATTTCCTTTCTTCCTTTTGCAGGCTTTGTCGTCCCTACTGCCATCTCCTTCCTTTTGCAGGCCTACCTATTGGTCCATAGTCGTTTTCTGCAACATTAGTTAGTAGTTCACCACCGGAGTTAGTAAATTTATTCACAATTTGGTCCAAAGTTGGGGATTGGGGGGGGGGGGGGCGGAGGGCCCCTTGGCCTGCACTATGCCCCGCCAATAGATTATAACCATATCAGCGAGGTCTGACTCTCCCACTCGCAGTCTCGTAGGGAAAGTTATGCCAACAAATGAAGTTAATGAAAATTATTATGTTATCACCAAATGGGAAACCATTGGTATGGTATAGTGTACTGGATAATTCGAACTTATTGAATGGAAATAGCTCAAGTCTCCATTTTACTCTAAAATTTATCCTTTTAATGAAGCTCATCAGTATATGAATTATATTTATAATTTCTTCACCGATTTTTCAAACTGAGAGGGGTGACGGGGGGTGGCCTCCCAACATACACATTCCTCCACCTATGCCTACTAGTATCGTTGCCTCCTGCTCTACTCCTATGCGGGGATGGGAGAAGAGTGAAGTATGAAGACCAAGCTCTATTCTCTGCAACGGAGCTGCTAGCTTCACCATCCGTCACAACAGTAGTGCAGCGCAAAGCTCTTCGTCCGTCACAACAGTAGTGCAGCGCAAAGCTCTTCGAGTTTTTTTTTTCTGAAATTGACTAGTGGCTTATGTGCGTCATATTCTTCATCACCGGCTATCACGCGTGGCCTCGCCGTTATGGCAGACCCGTGGATTCATCCCCTTTGGAGGATGCAGGGGTGGTGCACCGACACCGTGGTGATCCATCTCGAACGGGCATGTCCTCCCTTCTGAGGATGGCGGCATGCGGGCGCACGTAATCTTAAAATCGATCAAGTTTAGATTCCATCGTGGAGGCAGTGAGCTGCCATTTCCTTTCTTCCTTTTGCAGGCTCTGTCGTCCCTACTGCCGTCTCCTTCCCCTTTCCCCGCAAATTAAGCTGATACCCAAGCGAAGAACATGTGAACATCAGATTGGAGCAAGACGTACATTGATCATGTCTTTGCTAGGTTTAGTTGAAAAAAAATTGGGTCAAAAGATATGAGACTTTGTTGTAGAAGGCTGAGATGAATTCAGAGAAAGAGAGGGGTATATCTTCGGTGATGTGGTTCGTTGCCCATCAAATAAGCGTTGACTTGCTAATCAGCTACTTATGTGAAATTTGTGTTGATACCGCTAGATAACATTGTTCCGATATGAATCGATGATTGTCTACAACTAAAGTCCATTTGGCCGATGTAAGTTGTGTATTTTTTGTTCAATGGCAGCATCCAAACTTATTTATTTGCTCTAATCGGGCAGTGCTACCTCAATTTACCGTTTATTACCATGAAAAACATTTTGTTGTTTGGTGTATGAATGGTCCAAACGGGGACAGAAGCAAGCAATGGCAATAGGTCAGGGCTCCTTATTGAAAAAATAGGTCAGGGCTGAAGAAGATAGTGGCCGAAGAAAAGAAATCAGACATATAACTAATCCTACGATCCTAAATAATTTTCAATTTAGCCTTGCAAATTTCGATGTCTAAAGAACTCTATCTTTCCAATATAATGTATCTTTGGTGATTTTTTAAAGAAATTTTAAACATGTTTTTCGTGATTTTCACTGAAAGTTGTTTTCCACACAGTACTTTCTCCATATCACCGGTGTCAAGAAATCCGGCTTTGAGATTCGGTTCGAGGCTAGATCGTGGCCGCGGCAAAGACCTCTAATTTTTTCCACCGTTTCCAAGGAGAGAAAGAGATAAGGCGCGCGCTCCTCCTCCCTCTCGACTCCACCGCTCTCCCGCCCAGCATGACCTCTTCTTCTTGCCCGCCGCCGCCGTCCTCCTCGTCGTCGTCGTACGGACGCTGCTGCCATCGCCTCCTCCTCGCGTCCACCGCCGCGCCGGCAAGGAGCGCTCGCTTCACGGTCGCGCTCCGCTCCTCCCTCCCGCTCGCCGCCGGGCCTCCTCACAGGTGAGAGCCGCGTTTCTTGGTCTTCGTCTGGGCACAGGAGGCTTCAGGCAGTTACTTCGATTTGATTGCTCATCCAGCCCTCCATTTCGCAAACAATTTCCTTCATCAAGGTATAGGAGCAGAAGGGTCTCATGCCAGGCGACGGACGGGCCTGAACCTGACGGCGGCGGCGGTGGCGACGACGAGATAAAAGCTTCATCGCCCCCGGTTGATAGTGCTATCGCAGAAGCAACTGCAGCTGCAGAGACAGGGACAGACTCCACTGCAGACAATGTACATTTTTTTTTTCTCGTGTACTCTTAACTGCTTCTCAAACTGGCTCTCTGCACTCAGTCTGCGTGTGATTTAGAATGCATTGCCACTCTGTCAGACTAGCTAGCTAGATGAAGAATGAGCATGTAAACTGAACTGTAATTATCTAGCTTTCCCATGCCCTCACCAGACGAAAGATGAATCCCCGAATGCAGAGCCGCTGCCGCCCCTGCCAAGCACCAGCGACACCATCCAGAACACGATCCAGAACCTCGGCAGACTGGCTGGTACCGCAGCCACAAACAGCGACACGCAGGTATATATATATATGCGCACAGTGATTTAGCACGGCAAATCTCACCTTATAGACATGGCATGTCTGATAATTTTCTGTTCAAAACAGGAGCAGACCAAGGTTGTTGATGTTGCTACCACCAACATCCAGAACACGATACAGAACATCGGCAGACTGACTGGTACCGCGGCCACCGACAGCAACACGCAGGTATGCCCGTATGCAGTAATGTGCCAGGACAAATGTTCACCTTATTATAGACATTGAGAACACAGCGCCATGGCATATCTGAGCTCTGTTAAAAACAGGAGCAGGTGGAGGTTTCTGATGTTGCCAGCACCAGCGACACGGTTCAGAACATCGACAAAGATGCCACTGACAGTGCTGCGCAGGTATGTTCGCAGTATTGAAATTGACGTCACGACAAATTTCACCTCATAAACAGAAATTGAGGATGCAACCATGGCATGTCTGATAACATTCTGCCAAAAACAGGCACCCGTGGAGGCTGTCGACGTCGCTAGCGGCTCGCCTTTGCCTGGAATGAAGGTAATTCTTTTGTACTGGATTATTTAATGTCTGTAACTCTGAACCCAATGGGGTGATGAGCCTTGTTGTTCACTCGTTCAATCTCAATGATCTGCAGCAACAGCTTGATGACGTTGTTGCTATCCCCAAGGAAACAGTAGACATTCTAAAGGATCAAGTTTTCAGTTTTGACACGTTCTTCGTCAGCAGCCACGAGCCGTATGAGGTGAGCATCTGAGATGTCATGCTCCACCTTCATGTGCATACATCAGATTCCAGTAAAATATCAATCTCGCTTTGCAAGGTGCAACGTTTTTCTTACAAGTTATGTTTATAAAGTTGCACCCATGCTCCAAATGATGATACAATATGACTTGGCTGTTAAACTGATCATGCTATTCTCATTTGAAATGACATCATGTAAATAGGCATCAAATGCTCAGAATAACTACTCCCTCCGATCCGAATTAATTGTCGGAGAGCTGGGCAAAGTTTTGCCTAAACCTTTCCTAAACGTGCGTCACTTATATCGGATCGGAGGTAGTAATTTATTTATATTTATTACCACCTTCACCTGTGTGCATAAGGGAGGAGTACTATTCAAGGGGAACTTGCGCGGTGTGCCAGCCAAAAGTTTTGAGAAGATCACAACTAGACTAGAGGTAAGGGGATACTCGAAAAGCCGATCGTCTAACAAAATCTAAGCTTATATGTGAATGTTTTGACATGTGTGCCGCTCTCGGTTATCAACAGAGTAAATTTGGTGATGAATTTAGGGTTTTTCTTCTCATCAATCCAGAGGACGAGAAACCAGTTGCAGTAGTTGTACCTAGGCGGACATTGGAGCCTGCAACTGGAGGTAATGTTTTTCTGACTACAGAGTTTGCTTTTACAATGTTCCTAAGTGTCAAAACGCCTAAAGATTAGCACTAATATGTTGTTCAGCTTGCTGATCTGATTCTCAGTAAATTGAATTTTCAGCCATCCCAGAGTGGGCTGCTGCGGCAGGATTCGGATTAGTTACCGTCTTCACCTTGTTGCTTCGAAATGTACCTATCCTTCAGGACAACTTGCTGTATGAGGTTTCTCTTTCATTTTTTCACCATTTTGCTTCATCTTTGGTTCTATTAAACTGTTCGTTTTTTTTTCATAAGAACTGATGTAATCAATTTCCATTTTCTCTAGCTTGGTGTCCTCTTTGAATTGCAACATGTGACCTTTCTGTTTAAAAAAAATTCAAGTCTCATGTGGGTAGTATGATGCTAAACTTCTGCGTTCATGTCGTGACAAAGTCTTCTAATACATGTGAATTTTTCTACTGCCAGTTACATTAGTTTTACAGTCCGAGACATGTGAATAATTTATATTTATTCCAGTACTTAAAACATAAACATGCCTGGTACACTAGTCTAGTACTTCTTTTCACAAAAAGTTTCTTCCCCAGATCAACATTTGATAACCCTGAGCTATTGAAAGAAGGACTGTCTGGTGCTCTCGTAACTGGACTCATAGTAGGTGTTCATGAAATTGGACACATCCTTGCTGCTAAGGATGCCGGGGTCAAGCTCTCAATACCATATTTTGTTCCTAGCTGGCAGGTAAGTTGCGGGGCGATAACTTCAACCAAGGAATATATGTTTTAATTATCAGAATCTATTTCTAGCTTTGAAAATTTTCATTTCCTGTGAATAAATCTTCGATGATCTTCTTGCTTATTTTATTAAGTGGAAACATGCTATTACAGATTATGACATAAAATTGGGAGAGCTTTATTAAACTTCATTTCGGTTGCATTGCTTATTGGCAATAAGAAAGCAATGTTTGATTTGAAGTGTGCTTTTAGCATAGGAAAAGCAACTATTACTGAACGCCTTGTGTAAAAATTGGAGTGTTGGAAGATAATTTTGCACCATTCCTAACTTATCTAGTGCGGTATTGATATATGAGTATCTCATTTTCTATATTTGTTGTAGATAGGATCATTTGGTTCCATTACCAGAATAGTCAGCATTGTCCGCAATCGCGGGGACCTACTTAAGGTAGCAGCTGCTGGACCGATTGCTGGGTACACCCTTGGGTTTGCTCTTCTGCTGTTGGGCTTCACCTTACCTCCAAGCGATGGTCTCGGCATCATTGTAGATCCAGCCGTATTTCATCAATCCTTTCTTCTCGGTGGTCTTGGTAAGTGTACTAGACAAGGGCATCCTCCTCTTTCTGCATTTCCATTAATACTTGCCAACACTCAATTAATTATGCAAGAATGTGCTGAATTACGAACAGCACAAAAAACAGCATGCTTTTGAACTATGCAAATTCTTCTTAATTTGATCCATATTTCCTTGGTGCAGCAAAGCTCATTCTTGGAGATGTTCTAAAAGAAGGGACACAGCTGTCCATCAACCCACTGGTTTTGTGGGCGTGGGCCGGTCTCCTGATCAACGCCATCAATAGCATCCCCGCAGGAGAGCTTGACGGTGGTCGCATAGCATTCGCCATGTGGGGTAGAAAGGTAAAATATACCACTGTTTAATGATAAGACGCGATTAAAGGCTACCTGAAACCATGAAGAAGCTTGCTCACTCTTGACCTGCGATGAACCCAAACTTACCTACATTTTGTGACAGGTGTCTTCTCGACTCAGCAGCCTCACCATTGGATTGCTCGGGCTCTCGTCGCTTTTCAGCGACGTCGCGTTCTACTTTGTGGTGCTCATCTTCTTCTTGCAAAGGGGCCCAGTCGCCCCTCTCTCTGAGGAAATAACAGAGCCTGATAGTACCTACATCGGCCTTGGCGTCGCCATCCTGTTCCTGGCGCTTCTGGTCTGCCTGCCCTACCCGTTCCTCTTTGACCCTTCACAAGCTACCAATTTCGACTTCTGAAGATATAATCTAGAAAACTCAGCAGGCTTCCCTTCTTCCCAACTGTATCTCTGAGATGTTTTGTCATCGTCGCAAGTCCTTGATCATGATAGCCCCTTGCAGTAGCAAAAATAAAAGGCAGGAGTTTTTCTTGTGGTAGCTAGTGTACCAGAGTAGAGCAATATAGTCCATTACACTGTTTCGGCTGTAACTGCAATCTGTTCATTTTTCTGATCAGTTTATAGTTATTCACACTGGTAACTATTTTGGGATTCTACATTCAGTAAGATGAACTACGATAACTGGCAACTCCAATATCATGTACTTCAAAGAAACAGCTAACAAATATACATCACCAATACAACGGAATTCGACACAGTTCAGCCAGAGGGGCATGCTCCGCTACCGGCCTAGTAAACAGGTCAAAGAATGAACAGATAAAGGACGGATTCTTTCTTATCAATAACATACAAAGGTCCAGATGGTAGTTGAACATAGAGCACTCCCACGTAACATGAATGGATAAATATAGGACAGTCATAGAACCTACATATGAGAATAGAGGTAATCAGGTCATCTTGGAGATGATCTTCCGCACTGCCACTCTGAACATTCGGTGGTCGTAAGAATTCATCAGTCAGAACTTTATACTAGCACTAGCATAGAGGCGACTCATCGTCCATAGTGTCCTGCTCTATCGAGGCACAGCTCATCGTCGATGTCGATGCTGTCAAAGCACATCAGGTTGTTGTTGACGCTCGGCTCGGAGCTGGCGTTGCTGCTTGTCGCGAGAGGCGAGTCAGAAACGCTTATTGGTCTGCCCCTTGTGGACCCTGAGCGGCCGCTGTGCACAGATGATGCTGGAATGCTCGTCATAAGCGGCCGTAAATTGTTTGGAATGCTGCACCGTATGTCCTGTGTACAACAATATTCGTCAGGTTCAGTCGAAATGAATAATTTTTCAGGTGTTGGCTAAACAGAGGGAAGGAAAAAAAATTACCATGTGCCGCATTGCCATGTCCAGTGACTTCTTTGATAACGACCTACCGAAGCCAGAGCTATCTGGAGAATTTAACGATTTTCCGGACAGACTACCGAGGCTGGATCTTTGATCATCATGTTTCGGAGGAACGAGTCTTCTCATGTTCACCACCCTCTCAACCATCTTATTGCCCATCTGAACCGGGTTAACGCTGTCACTTCTGTTAAGATGTGATCTTCGCACCGCCGGCATGGAACTCCCTGAAGGCACACTGCCATTTGAAGCCCTCCCTCTTGAAGGAGAGCAAGACTGGCGCTTTGGTCGAGCAGCTGGCCCAGGCTCCACAGAGGAAGATCTAGAACTAGGCGCTCCAGGTCTACCCCGAGTAGCAGAAGTTGGTCTTTCTGGTAACGAAGTCCTCAGATTTGGAGGTGCGTCAAGCGAGAAGCCTGGCATTTCAGATGGTTTCCATGGTCTTGATTTGACAGTAGGTGAGCTGCCCCTTGAAGGTGCTGGCGCTGTTGCTGTCACTGCTGATGCAGAAGTTTTGGACATTGTAGGTCCTGGTCTGGAGATTGAAGAAGATCGAACTGGACTGGGCAAATTACTGTGCTGGGTGGCAGGGGCAGAAGACCGCCTTGTTGGGGTTGATGACCTTGATGCGGGCTTGCTTTGTGCTGGTAAGGAGGGCCTGGACAAAGGTGTAGTTGACCTGGTAACAGGCATTGATGATCTGGAAGTAGGCGTTGCTGATCTGCTAGCAGGTGCTGATGCTCTGCCTGCAGGAACTGATGTCCTGGTGGCACCTGCAGAGCCAGATGTCCTTGATGGAGTTGTTGACCTTGCAGGAGGCTGTGTCGACCTTGCAGGAGGCTGTGTCGACCTTGCTGGAGGCTGTGTCGACCTTGCTGGTGGCTGTGTTGACCTTGCTGAAGGAAGTGTTGACCTGGAAGTGGGTGTTGAAGATCTTGGGGCAGTAGGTCCAGTCTTGGCAGGTAGAGTAGCCCGAGAATTGGGGGTTGAAGGTCTTGAACCTTTGGATGTAGTGGTCGATGCAGCACGTCCAGTTGGTGTTGAAGGCCTCGAAGAATTAGACGTAAGACCTCCAGATGACGATGGCCGACGAGTTGTTGCAGCTGAGTTCAGGCTGTTCGACGATGCTGTTCTCAACGGAAGCGTGGTTCTTGATGGAGGATCTGGATGATTGGCCAGCTAAAATACCATGCAAGAGCAGATAAAAAAGAAAATTCTTCAAGATAGAACATCTTAATGATTATGAGGACACAACATACTTAAGAGCAAACTAGTTTACAACGGTCTTGTTAACAACAGAAACAATTAATTACCAGATGTAAAAATCTTCAGTACTATCTTTAGACTTTAAATCTTCAGAAACAATTAGCACTACAAACAAATCAAAAGTACTATCCTTAAGATTAATCCATCATGAAGTTATGAGACAATGAAGTACTGTATTTTGAGATAAATCTATGGAGAGCCTATCTGCATGAAAATCCAAATTAATTCTAAAGTGAAGTAGCATGTACTCGTATACTGTAGAAGTCTAAAGTGGTGCACAGATTTAGTTGCATCATATCACTATATCTACCATGAGGAAGTTTGTTGAATCATCTGGGTTACTAAAAAGTATTCACCAGAAGACAAGCACACGTTCCAATGTCTCACCCTAGATTTCAAGGCGGCTTGGCGAGTCTTTGGTGATCCAGTTTGGCTCACTGGAGACCTTTTTGGTGCAGCTTCATGAGATGGGAATAGTGGAGTTCCTGGTGGAGTGATAAGCCTGAAAGTGAACATTGTCAGAAAGGTCCGATAAGTACTCTGAAACTGCATTGAAAGTGAACATCAGAAGGTGCTTCAAACCGCAGGCAATAAAAGGATAAAAATCTGTAACATGCTAGTTGGGTCAATGAAGACATCAGAAACCATCATATGGTGTTTGATTAACTTAGCATAAAAATAAATATCAAAATGAAGTTCGCTGACAAAGAAAATGTTCCATGGCGGCATTCATGTAGCAACACAGCAATTTACTGTCTGGTAAGCATTAAAGACATGGGCATTGAGTTATTTATTTCGTGACTCATGTTAACAGATGCCACTGATCAGTACACAGTTCTAATTCAAGCAGCCAAGCAAGACAGACACCATGTGAACTTGTTCCACAGTCCAGCTGCCACCTACCAACCAAGCAATCCAATAGTCCTCTTAACGAAAAGAATATGCTACAAATATTAACATGGCTGCCTAGAGACCTAAGGCGACACACTAATGATTAACCAGCATTAAGGACAAAACCTTGGCAAATAAGTCAAAACACACCAATCAAATATACTTCAAATCTACTAGACTAGGGCTAAGATCAATAGCTTGTAGGGGCTAAGGTATTGAAATATGTGTCCAACATGCAATTATTTCATCTTCAGAAAAAGCGGGAAAAAAAATCACAGATAGCTCACCAGATCAAGGAAATCCAAACTAGCTAAGCAACCAAAAAAGCGAAGAGAAGAAACAGGGACCAACTTAAAACCCAGCAAACCAACAGCTCCTTAAACAGAGTTCCGTAAGATATCACAATCACATCCCCTCCAGACCGCACGTCCTAAAGCGCAACGACTAGCAGAAAAAATATGACAGCTTAATTACCACATGTGAACCTAGGCAAGCGACCAGAGAAAGCAGTGGCAGCAGCCTGTGTTCACAAGGGAGCCAACTGTTACCTCCAACAACCACCTAAGAGCCAGCCTTTATCCAGCAACAAGAGCTAAACTGTAACCAAGAACATTGAATTTGGATCGGGCAAAAGACAAAGTATGCAATAGAACTTTACAGGGTAGATGCGGCAACAGAAGCTGAAAGCACATTTCGCTGCAACCCCCAAAATCTTATAAGATGTGTGCACATGGTGCTGCTCCATTAATTCCAGACCAGATATGCAGCAGCGGTACATTAATTTAGCTGCCTGTTCAGTTGAGGAATGGGCCCTCAGCTAATACTATCTGGAGCATAACAACTCCTTACTTGGCAAGGTATAGAACCAGAACCCCCTACATTTTCAGGTTTTATTTCACCCGTGCAGAGACACACATTTACCAGAAGAGCTCAGACTCCAGGGTGCCAAGAGCAGAGCAATCAGCAGCTCAACCCAGTACAACATGATGATACTACTCCACTTATATGAGCTGAAGTAGGCATAAATTCTAAACATACAGACAGCAGTACATTAATTTAGCTGCCAATTGAAGAATGGGTCCTATTAGTAACTCCTGAACTGGTAAGGTCCAGATAATCCTACATTTCAGGAATTTTGCCACTGGTGCGTGCACGGAGACATACTGACGGACCGACATACACCAAAGCAGAGCAACACTGCATTTGCCAACACCAAAAGCTCAAACTTGAGTGTCCCAACCCCGAATTATTAAGAGTTGAACCCAGCTAGTTAGAGCTGAAGCACAAGTTGAACTCGCAATGGTAAGGTCTAAATTAGCCCCAACCAAAGATGATTTCTTTGCCCGGGCGGCGGGGCAATCGAAGGCAGCGGGGAGGGCACCTACCAGTCGTAGTCGCTCTTGTCCCCGGCTTCGGAGTGGAGGAAGTCGTCGGCCCCGCCGGGCGCCCTCCGGAACCCGCCGCCCATCCTGTACGCGCCCACCGGCGCCGCCTTGGGCTCTGCTAAACCCAGACCAGGGGTAAGTTAGGGTTTTCCCCACCGGAAACCAAAAAACCGCGGCATTTAAGGGGAAATGGACGGGTCCGGGAGGGGGGGGGGGGGGGGGGTGCTCGTACTCACCGGCGTGCGTCGGGGGTGGGGGCGGCGGCGGGGGCGGGTCGAGCAGCAACAGCCCGTCGTCGTCGTCCCCGTCCCCGGCGGCCGTGTCGAGGAGCAGCAGGTCGGCCTCGTGGTCCCGGCGGCGGCGCATCTGGAGGAAGAGCGCCAGCTCCTCGTCCTTCTCCCGGATGACCGCCCCCAGCGTCCTCCCGCCCCCCTCCGGCATGGCCACCCGCTGCATCGGTCGATCCGCGCGCGTGCGTCACTCCGCCGCAATGCGGGGGCTGGGCAGGGTGTCCCGGCGAGATCTAGCGCGCGGTCAGTGGAGGGGGAGAGTGGCTGGGCTGGTGCCGCCCGTGAGCGAGCGAGCGGAGCAGCAGTGAGAGTGAAGCAACGGCAGTGGCGAGTGGGGGAAAGAAAGAAAGGGCTCTGCTTTCAGCTCGCGAGCTACTAGCTGCTGTGGATGGAGCTGCGAGTTTGAATTCGGTTTGGGTTGGGTGGAGATTAATTTAATTAATTAACCAGGAGACTCATTAATCAAAAGAAAATTGAACTTCCTCGACTCAATTAATACTGTACTAGATTGCGTTTCAACTTTGAAGTGCATTCGTGTGTTTGAAATGAGTGGACCTGAAACGGTGTGTTTAATTTGGTTTGGGACCTGGATGAGGTAGTAAATGCTATGGGCACACCTGCCCCACCACAAAATTTTGGTTTGGGACATGGATGGAGGAACCAATATTCTTGAAAAATCCGTTATATGGGCAATGTGTTCTTTTCAAGGGTGGTCTCGATCAGTCTTGTTGGCCGAAACCGTTGAAGGTTTCGGGTCGAAACTTTGCTCCAGGATTGATAGATTACCCCCAGAATTCGACATTTTGGTTGAATTTGTTCAGCTCGAAAGTGTTGTCTCGTGGTACCATGTGCTTCGTTCTGTCTCGCGATGTTTTAGGAGGGGATTATCCTATCTTGGGAAATATGTCACGAGGTGTCGGTTCAAGCGATGGCCTTGTTTTTCTTATTAGCAAAGACGTTCGTCATTGATGTTGGGAGCCATAAAAATATGGCGGTGTGAATTCGAGGATGCATCGGTTGGAAAACTCACCCTTCCTTCTAGAAACGAAATATTTGTGGAAACAGAAGGACCGATCAACCATTGGACATGTTGGCTTCTTCTCTCCTACACTGTTAGAATTTGAAATACAAACTTGAAACAATAAAAAAAAATAGTTTTCTACGAGGATGAATTCGGTCCAAATTCAAACTATCCGGAATTTTTTGTTCGATGAACTCATTTAACGGAGCCACAAGGGCTTTAGCTGTCCACTGACCGTGGGCCCCACCAGCGCCCGAGGCGACCGGACAACGTGACCGTGACGCACTGCTCGAAACGATTTCCACGAGTAGCCAGTCTTACCCGTTCATATGTGCTCGCTGGGCCCAGGCCGTCATTGGGATTGGATAAGATGGGTGCGGCGGCCTGCTTTTTTTTTTCTTCCCCGCGTCAGCGGCCAAGATCGCACCAGACTGGAGTTATCTGCTCTGCGGACGGATTGCCGGTTCTATCCCTGGTTTCAAAATCCTCCACGCCTTGCGTTGCTGGACACACTTGTCTTTTGGTCTAGCAATCACACGATAGAGATGGAGCATCTCTAGGGGATTAAAAAAGGATTTATTCCAAACAAAATATATATACTTCCGTTTCCTAGCAGGGACGCACGAAAAATTGTATTGCAGACCATCCCTCGTACTACTAAGGGATCGGAGGTAGTAACTTATTTAATTATCTTTAGAGATATACTATCTTAAAATTCCTTGGCTATCTTATACTCCCTCCGTTCCATAATATAAGATGTTTTAGCCATTTTTCACATTCACATATACATACATGTATCTAGACATGTTTTAGTATATATGTCCACTCATCTTAGTCCGAATCTAGACAAATATGTGAAACAGCTAGAACATCTTATATTACGGAACGGAGGTAGTATTTCCATTTTTACTTGTCACCACTAATACTCCAGCTTTGTATTTGGTCAGTTCTATTTTCGCCACATTGAAGATAAACAACGGGAGAAAATTAAATTCGCCAAATATTAGCCACCTGCTTTCTTCGTGTTCCACTTCCATGTAACATTATATGCACAAACCCATGTATCTTTATGTGCTCTCTCTGTCTCGAACTAATTGTCTTAGATTTTTCAAAATATGGATGTATCAATAGACTAAAATATATGTCTAGATACATCCATATTTTGATAAATTCACGAAAATTAATTCGAGAGGGATAGAGTACAAAGAGAAGAGTAAGTGTGATACTCATGTTCATGTACAAGAAGAGAAGACGAGAGAAGACTAGAATGTAGTCATACGACTATACCATGTTCCCTCCATCCCAACATATAAGAAGTGATTTAATTTCGTGGGTCAACCACGTCTAACTTTAACCATAATTTTTATGTGTACATAAAATAGTATAAAGATATATGAAATGAAATAATTCTACAATACGAATCCAATGATACCAATTATACATTCTCAATCCAGACAATTTTATGATATATTGGTGGTCAAAGTCAATCATTAAAAAAAAGCGTGCCTTATATTTTGGGACGAAGGGAATACAAGACACTGCGACGGCGACCTTAGTTGCACTACTAGGAGAGGCGACGAGGGAGAGACGAAAGGCGGAAACGATGACAACAGGGAACATGACGAATGATTGCAATATGGATACAGGTACAACAATTCAGATATAGATACGGGTAAGTCGATTTTGAAAAAATATAAATATCGGGATACGATTGTATCTATAATATTTAACCTTTTTTAGCCGTCGTAACTTTGTTATGAAGCTGACAAACATAGGATCGATCACATTTGAGCACGATACGACCCCCTTTCTAGATATCTATATGCTTAATTATACTTCAGTGACGGAGTTTTGTGCAAGCCAAGGGGGCCACCACCCCCTCCCCAGCTTTTAGTGCATTGAATTTCTGAAGAAATTAAAGTTTCTTACGACTTGTTTAAACTTTTTGCAATCTTGATTTCAATCTTAATACAAGAGTGGATTAACATGGTTATTCGAACTATAAATCTTAGTTGGGAAAATTTTATACAAAACCAACATGTGTCTATTTGATTTGATTTAAAACACGCAAAGAAAACCATCCAATCCCAGCCCACACTACAAGAAATATGCTGATACACGACGCTCAATTTCCGTCACTAAATCGTCACCGTATGTCGTCCATGACGGTCTTATGACGAAAAACAAATCGTTGAAAACCGAGCGCCAGTAATGGTCCACCACGACGAATTTTTAGGAATCATCATGAACATCTACGACGATACAGGAACGTCATGAATCTATGACGATCCAAAATCGTCGTGAGCAATCCGGCCAGGACACCTCAGCACCGACGTGGCCTATCCTACATGACAGAATAGTGACGAAATGAAATCGTCGTGGACCTAATTCATCCCGGTACATTTTGCTGGTCTGCGTGGGCCTAGCCCAATAACTTTGGCCGTTGCTGGTCCTTTTCTTACTTGGGCCTGGGCGTTTTTCATCTATGGGCCTTGGCCTTTGTATGATCTTTTTGTTTTGAAATTTTCGGAAGTATTTATTTTACTATTATTTGGGCCGTGGCCTTTTAGAGCTCATATATTTCAGTCCATTCTGAGTATTTAGCACATTGCTTCTACCAGGCATGGGCCTTTTAGAATTTCACTAACTTCTGGGCCTCTAGTTCTTAATGCATAGGATAAGAGGACATTTTTTTTTCTCTCCAAGTACACATTTCAATCGAATATAGAAACGAATTTGAATAAAAAAAATCAAATTACACGGGAACATAAATTTCAGGATTCATTTAACTTATCAGCAAACTTCAGGACTGCAGGACACTAGTGTATAAACAGGAACATTACATTCAATGTTACATAAATAGCTAGGAACATCCATTGCAGCTGTACGGTATATGCATAACTTGTTCAGGATCAGGAGCTGAAGCGAACATCAGAAGCTGCAGTGTACTTCAACAACATGTAGAGCAATGTGAGCTCTTTTTATGCCCTTCATTCCATCCTTGAGTTCTTTTATCGGGCCAACCTGCAAAAGCACCAAAGATACCGCAAAGAAAATCAGACAATTATTTTTTGGTAAAAAATATACAGCAAGTATTAAATGTGCAAAGCATTGGTTGTACCAGTACAAGTATTGACACACCTAGCAGACTAAATCTAATACTCCATTTCCACAGAAACAAGTCCTCCTTGAAATTAGACCAACTACATTATGGAACCTATCAAAGGATGCAACAACAAAATAACTTGCTTTAAACACACTTATGCCTTCCAATTTGAAAAAGCTCCATCTCAAGTTAAATGCAATCACGAATTTAGAACAACCACAAGAAAATAATGCATTAAACTAAATTAATTAGGAGAGTGCTGACTAGGAGGCAGAACACAATAGATCATATCATCAGAACAGTACAGTTCTACTTCGGATATACCTGACAATAAATGTTAGAACATAAAGCTTAAGTCAATACATCTCCATGAAAGAAAATACAGAGGAAGGGGGCACATTCATATTAGCTTGAGAAGTTTATATGTATATGCTCACAACAAGTCATAGCCATATGGCAATATGGTGCTCACCTGGAACTTACTGCCCTACAGGAGAGCAGTTGTACCAACCAGACTAGTGTATGTACGACAACTAGTTCTAGGCAAAACGTACGACAACTTAGTTCCACGCTTCCAGCTCTTGCGCACAAGCCAGCATGGTTCCCTGGCCGCACCTTTCACTGCACAAAGCAAAGTCACATAAGAAAGTATGTATGTAGTCATCTAGAGAAACATCCAAGCAACATGCTATGAACTAGAGAAATATATTCACAGCTTCACCATACTACTACTGGTACCATGCATGAGATGGCTGCAAGTAAATCTTAGTTACTGAGCATCTGATACATTCTTAGGATCATCATATTAGCTATAGATGAAAATGCTACATGTTCATTCAACCAGCGTTGCTAACCACTCCATGTACACAACAACCACTCGTCGCTAGCTGGTTGACATAGAGCATTCAGCTTCTCTGGCCACAAGAAATAATTCTGCCAACATGCAACGAATATCCACACAAACATACAAGAACATGATTTACTTCTTGACAGCAAAACCAAACCACCAGGGTGTGGCTACAGCATACGCACACACGGCCATGGCCAAGAGCCCCACCACTAGACTCAAACAAACTAATCGCAAAACTATTTGTCAGATTTAGCAACAACATCAAACACACACATGACCATCTGCAGGCTGCAGCAACTATGAACATTCAAAAGCATCAGGTTTGAGAGACCGGGATCACCTTGGCTCGAGGAAGCGCTTGTCATCCACCGCCGAGAAGCAGGAACACCAGTGACGGTGTCCTCTCCAGCAGCATGCCCACATCCACCGATGCGTTACTCGTTGGACCTCATGGTGTACAACTAGCTACAAATAAAGATTAATCTTTTCAGCAGAATCAATGCAGACACAGTCCTACTCATGCAACAAAAAATACAATACATACGAACCTGAGGAATTATATAATGCATTGCCCACTCTGGACCAAACTCCTCTGTAGCACACAACATTGGGGCAGCTCATTAGAAAACTGCAAGGTATGACTACACTGCGACAAGTAATTCCCGAGATATATAATCCACGAGACAAGAAACAAATTAGAACGACACAGAAGCAATTTGCCGACCAATGGTACCAGATGGAAAAGAAAAGGAAATCAAGCAGAAGTTCGAGAGGGGTAGAGGGGAAATAGCTTACATTATCGGACAGGGGCTTCGACTTCTCACCACCGGCCTTGCCAACCTGCAATCAATTCAACACCACGGCCAAAATTGATTCAAAATTCACAACGCAAATCCATCGCAGCACTACGAACGAAACTGGAGGAGAAACAACGGGGAATGGGGCCGCTTACCATGGTGACCTTCTTGTTGTTGGGGTGCTTCTCCTTGTAGTCCTTCCTGGACCCCTCCCTGCAGAAGGGGAACCAAGCCCAAAACATCCGTCAGAAACACCACACCACAGCAGAGACACACCGGAAACCGAATCACGAACTGGGGAAGCAGATCTGGGAGGAGGCTGCTTACATGAAGACGAAGAAGGCGCTCAGGGGACGCTTGGGCCTGTTGGGGTCCTTCTCGGCCCTTGTCTTCTTCACCGTGAGCCTGCACGCAACAGCAAAAAAGCCAACAGCAAATCGAGTCAGACCAGACGCAGAACCGCTCGAACACGCAAGCTAAACAACAGGAAATCGAACTGGGAAGATGGGAGATGACGGGATCGGATGGGGTGGTTCATGCTCACCTTGGCCTTCATCTCGAAAACTGCAGCACGGAACAGATCGAAGCGCGTCAGAAGACTACAAGGAGCACCGGCCGCCTTGCTTCACCTGGTACTGGCGTTGCGGTGATTTGGTGAGTAGGCGTCAAAGCCAGAGGGAAGCACCGACCGCAGCTTCTCTTATGCGTCCGTCCGCATCGCCTTGGGATGGAGAGGAGGCGACGAGATCCTCTTCTGCACTGCAAGCCGCGTCAGGAAAGGGATGGAGAGGAATCCGCGTCGGGAAAAGGATGGAGAGGAATCCGCGTCGGGAAAGAGAAGGAGAGGATTGTCACGGCCACTCGCGAGATGGACGGGAGGGTGGATAGGGTGCAGTGGTGCAGGGGGTGGTGCCGCCGCCGTCGGTCACGAAGGATCCGGGGGAGGTGGGGATCTGGCTCGGGACGGGAGGGGGCAAATGAGGGATCTGGCTCGGGGCGGCGCAAGAAGGGAAACGAGGGGGTGGTGGCTGGAGAGAGAGAGAGGGGCCTTAGGGTTTCGACGGGGATGGAAATTTTAACACCGCTCCCATTTCCGAAAAATTCCCGCCCCTCTTTTCTAACTTCAGCCACATCTCCACCTAGAGTGGCTGCACCTGGGACCTGAATCCTCATGGCCCCACCAAACAGTGTCCAGTTAGGTGGTATGGTGGTAACATAAGTATTTATGATGATATCATATATTTTTAAATAGTTCCTTTTCTCAACTAAATGGCCAAAAACTACAAGATATAAAGTTAATTAATAGTTTCGTTGCCAAATACTCGGATGTAGGGAGTATATTGTTTACAACAAATGTTTTATTATAATAATGTGACTTTAATTAAGTAAGTTTCGTCGTCCCTCTCATAACATTTTCCATTTTCGGAGTGTCAAAAAAGTTTTTATTTCTCGTACCCAAACATGCATATTGGAACAACGAATAATGTTGCCGAAGAAAGTTTTATTTTTCTCTTAATAAAAATACGATTTTCCATTTTCGGAGTGTCAAAGAAGGTTTTTTTGTGAAGCACCTACCAAAAATATGTTACAAAATTGCACCAAATAAAATTATAAAGTTATTATACCATATTTCATGTTCAAACAACAAAATTACCACCTCTCAATAGCTTTAAATACACCTCTTTTGAAAAAGACAAATTTCTGCCGATTCAGTTGAAACCGGGTCAAATCTGAACTACATGTGCCTCATAGTTTGCTTATGATTTTGTGCAAAAATCATTTTTAGATACACAAGTACCTATTTCTTTAGAGATACACCTAGAGTTTCAAAAATTTCATCCCCTAGCTACGAAAGGCAATGCCCGCCGTCTTGACTTTTTCCTAAAACCGACTTAGAAAATTCCAGAAAATTCAGAAAAACAACTCAAAATGATGCAAGACCTTCGCGTGGTGTCATTTTATATGTCCTAGTATCCAACAAAATAAAAAACTTGGAATACCACAATTGGGTTCAAAAGGTGTTCACAGAAATGAGCTATCTCGTCAAAAGATTCTTGAGTTTCAGGCCAAATGACGGTTGTTTTGGCCACATTCATGGCGCAGTTTGTTTAAATGTGCCCATATTCTACCCAAACATGCATATTGGAACAACAAACAATGTTGCCGAATAAATTTATATTTTTCTCTTAATAAAAATACCATTTTCCATTTTCGGAGTGTCAAAGAAGGGTTTTTTTTGTGAAGCACCTACCAAAAATATGTTACAAACTTGCACCAAATAAAATTATACAGTTATTATACCATATTTTATGTTCAAACAACAAAATTACTACCTCTCAATAGCTTTAAATACACCTCTTTTGAAAAAGACAAATTTCTGTCGATTCAGTTGAAACCGGGTCAAATTTGAACTACAGCTGCCTCATAGTTTGCTCATGATTTTTTGCAAAAATCATTTTTAGATACACAATACCTATTTCTTCAGAGATACACCTAGAGTTTCACAATATTCATCCCGTAGCTACGAAAAGCAATGCCCGCCGTCTTGACTTTTTCCTTAAATCGACTTAGAAAATTCCAGAAAATTAAAAAAAAACTCAAAATGATGCAAGACCTTCCCGTGGTGTCATTATATATGTCCTAGTATCCACAAAAAAGAATAAAATTTTAATACCACAATTGGGTTCAAAAGGTGTTCACAGAAATGAGCTATCTCCTCCGAAGATTCTTGGGTTTCGGGCCAAACGACGGGTGTTCTGGCAAAATCCATGACATAGTTTATTTAAATGTGCCCATATTCCACATAAACATGCATAATGGAACAAAGAACAATGTTGACGAAGAATGTTTTTTTCATTGAATAAAAATATCATTTTCCATTTTTGGAGTCCTAAAAATGGGTTTTTTTTATGAAGCATTTACCAAAAATATATTGCAAAATTGTACGACATAAATTTATAAAGTTATTATACCACATTTCATGTTCAAATAACAAAATTACTACCTCTCAATAGCTTTAAATACACCTCTTTTCAAAAAGACAAATTTCTGCCGATTCAACTGGAAACGAGTCAATTTTGAATTACAGGTGCCTCGTAGTTTGCTCATGATTTCTTGCAAAAATAATTTTTAGATACACAAGTACCTATTTATTCAGAGATACACCAAGATATTACTATAATTTTTTTTACAAATTTTACAAAATTGATTTCGGTCAATTTGAAGGTGAAATTCAAATTATAGAAAATGTAAACAGGAATTAAAAAACAGTTAAGACCCAGCCCAACCCAGCTAGCTGTGAGAATCTGCGCCAGCACTAGCTACACAGGCCAAATTTCGGCCCATGCGAAGAGGGAAGCATTCCCCGCACCCGCCCCGAGAAAAAAATTTGATGGACTTGACCCACCAAGGCCCGAGTTCGCTTTGATTTTGCCTTAAGTAGTGCGAATGCTGAAAATGGTCAGCGCTTGTGTGTTGGCCTGGTGGTTGTGTTGCTCGTAGGTGAGCTCGAGGTGCAGGTTCTTGTCCGCACAATATTTTTGCTAATATTACGGTAGAGCCACAGGCCACGCACGCACGTTCGGTAGGGCCACCGGCCACGCACGTCAGATGCAAGGCTGGAGACAACTCGAATTCATGTCATGTGCTGTAGTTTGTGGGGCTGGCCCCACATGTCATTGGTAGCAAGTGAAGCTATGGATTGACACATAACCAATGAAATGACAACTGAACATGACACGTAGGCAAAAATTGATGATGTGGTCATCCAGTCATATAAATGTGTCTACGTTGCAGCGTCATGACGATTTATATTCGTCGTGATCTACTAAAAAATAAATCCTCAGATCACATGCACCGGTTGTGACGATTTCATCTTATACGGATACGAAGTTTTTAACTCAAATCGTCGTTATTTTACAGGGTTTTTATCCCCTCAAACAACTTACGACGATCCTGTTTGAAATCGTCACAACTCTATGACGATTTCGTTCACCGTCATTACGAGAACGCCATGTACCAACATATTTCTTGTAGTGCCACGTGTTAGTCACTTGTAGTGTCGCCGCCCGCTTGTATCTCCGTCGATGGGTCGCTTGTAGCTCCCTCACTTGGTGCTTGTAGCTCGGTCGGTAGGCTCTTGCAGCTCCGCCTCCCTTCCATGGACCATGGTAGCACTTCCATGGCTTGTTTGTTGCACTGGAGAGCAACAATCGAAGCAGCGGTGACTGCCGCACATAGCACCGGTGACCAACACTAGCACCACCACCACCGATAGCATCGTTGTCCTTCTTTTGTAACACTGGTGCCCACCACCGGTAGCATCTCTGACCTTCCTTTGTAGCATCAGCGTCAACCGTGGTAGCATCCCTAGCCTTCCTTTCTAGCACCGACGACCACCACCTGTAGTGTCGTGGGGATGCCTAGAGGACCCCCCCACACACACAATGAAGATATTGAGTACGACCCAATTACAGGAACCTTCCTGAAGATCCTGTGGAAGTATCAATACCCGGCCCCATCAACAGATGAGCGTATAAACCGACCCGGGAGGCTTACCTTGCGGGTCAAGAAGAAAACTAGGAAACCAACTATGTAAAGAGTCTGAGTTGTACACGAATTCTGAGACCCGGCCTCCTATATAAAGGCCGGGTGGGGGTCATAGCAAGGGCATCACATCTAGAGAAGAACAAAGGGAGAGGAGAAAACACGCCGAAACACCATTGTAACCGAGATCTTACTTGCCAAAATAAAGAGATATACATGAAGTATGGGTTTAACCTCCTCGAAGGCCCGTGAACCTGGGTAAATTGTTCTGGGTCCCAAAATTTGTCACTTGTGACAAACTTGGATTGAATTTATTAGAAACTTCTGTAAAAATTTAGGGTCCATTCTACATTTCGTTCAGGGGCTCAAAATTTGTCACCTAGCGCCTTTTCACACCCGAAACAGATCTTAGTTAGCCGAGGTCTGACGGTAGCGGCGGCGAGGTCTAAAGGGGGCGACGACATAGGAGATGATATTACACTAAATATTGTTCTTAGGCAAGAATACAATATCCTAAGAAATACTACATAGAACAAAAAGGCGAAACATAAATTTATCACGTTTCATTGATCCGTAAATTTTCTGTGGAGCCTGTATAAACTTTAAATAGCACGTCAAGCTCATGCTAAGCAAAGAAAGGATAAATAAAGAAAGATAATAACATCTAAGCCATATGAAATAAATTTGAAGCATTAAGAGCCCTTTTGACCTCCAGCAAACACTCTTCTTACATATCATTTCTTCAATTTGTATTGTAGCTAGTTGGGTGCAAGAGAAAGAAACAAAAAAGGAGCAAAGCTAAGCCTGGGGAAAAGTTCAATCGATTCATGATTTTCCACGTTTGCTAAGCTAAGCAAGCTAGCAAACGCGCCTACAAAATCATTTGATCACCGCTGCAGCCACGCACTAGTGGAAAACGGTGCTTTTGTCCCGGTTGGTAAGGGTCTTTAGTCCCGGTTTTTCAATCGGGACTGCTCAATCAAGACTAAACCGGGTCTCTAGTCTTGGTTTTCCAACCGGGACTGCTCAATCAGGACTAAACCTCCACACCTTTAGTCTCGGTTAGCCACGGACCGGGACTAAATGCCCATCCACGTAGCCGCGGCCGTGAGGTGGAGAACCTTTAGTCGCAGTTGGTGTTACAAACCTGGACTAAAGATCTTGTGATTTTTTTCATCTTGGGAATTAGGGTTTATGTTTCCCATTTTAATTAACTTTTTTTTTGCCTTTTTCTATTTAATATTGAATAGTTCATATCTACAAATCCGCAAATCGAAAATTGACAAATAATATGTCTAAACCGATTAGGAAATTGAGAGAAATTCAAATATGACTTCCATATCATCACGCTTCCCATAAAAACATGATAAACATGAAATCATGCCAATAACACAAAAGTAACATAATATCAGAGAGTTAGCATTAAAGGACATCTTAATAACACTACTACTAAAGATAACTTTCTAATCAATTAAGACAACACTTTGAATAGCACCCTAAATGTAATCTATCTATTTATAAGGAGCAAGTGTCGCCGTAGCCGGTCACACTTCATATTTGAAAAGTGATAAATATTTTCTGCATGTCTTCATCATGCTTTCACTTTGTTTTCAAATGTTTTCATCATGTTTTCACTTGTTTTCCTCATGTTTTTAATGTTTTCTCCATGTTTTTATTTGTTTGCACTTTGTTTTCCACTGTTTTCACATATTTTCATCATCCTTCATCATATTTTCACATTCTTACAAACACTACATATAAGTAAAACAAGTGTAAACATGATAAGTACACAAGTGAGTTTACTTACTAATGACGCACAAGTATAGGGGATCGCAACAGCCTTCGAGGGAAGTAAAACCCAAATTTATTGGTTCGACACAAGGGGAGCCAAAGAATATTTATAAGGCTTTAAGATGAATTGTCAGTTCATCTTCAACAGTTTATCGGTAGCAACGGTTTATAGCAGTAGAAGTAGTGAACTAATAGCAGAAATAAAATAAAGACAACAACGGTAATTGTAGTAGACCGCAGGATTAAAACACTGTAGGAATAGGGACGGATGAACGGGTGTTGCATGGATAAGATAATTCATATAATAATCAAGACATGGGCAATTGCAGGTAAATAATGATAAATCATCCAAGTACTAAGTAACCATAGGAATGTGTTCCGTATTTAGTCGTACGTGCTCGCAATGAGAAACTTGCACACCATCTTTTGTCCTACTAGCCCGTTTGCAGCGGGACCCCAATGAAAACTACTGGCAATTAAGGTGCTCCTTTTAATAAAGCATCGGGGAAAAATATTAACCCTCTGTGAACACACATGGTACTCACATCATAGCCATCCGCTCCGGTTATCCCAATTGTTTTCACTTTGGGGCCTCGGGTTCTGGACAACGATATGTGTATACAACTTGCAGGTAAGGTAAAAAACAATAATTATCCTCATGAATCAATAACATGTTCAGATCTAAAATCATGGCACTCGGGCCCTAGTGTCAAGCATTAAGCATAACAAGTTGGAACAATGTCAAAAGCACTAATAACGGATACTAGACACCATGCCCTAACACCCCTTTAGTTTACAGCGGGGGTTAGTCACATGGATGGGGGAATCATGGATGGTTGATGGAGAGGGGTCGGTGATGATGATGGCCATGATCTCCTCCAATTCCCCATCCCGGCAGGGTGCCAGAACGGAGTTTCTAATCCTCGAATTGGGGTTTTTGGTGGCGATGGAGCTATGGAAGTTTTCATGGAAAAACTGTCTGTCCCCCGGTGTTTTGAGGTCAAGAGGCTTAGTTGAAAGGGGGCACGAGGGGTGGCCGAGGTGGCCACACCTTGCCATGGCGTGGCCTAGGGGTGCCTGCGCCGCCACGTGGTGCGGGCCCCTCGTGGACTATCTCCGTCTCGTCTTCTGGCTCCGTGAGTCTTCGGGTAAAATAGGGACTTTTCGATATTTTCCGGGCATTTTCCTGAAAGTTGAATTTCTGCTAAAAAACAAGACACCAGAGCAATTCTGCTGAAAATAGCATTAGTCGATGTTGGTTGTATTAAAAACTCACAAGTTTAGCGGAAGAACAACAGCAAAAGTGTTCGGGAAAGTAGATACGTTTTGGACGTATCAACTCCCCCCAAGATTAGCTTATTTCTTATCCTCAAGCAATTCAGTTAACAACTAAGTGCGATAAAATAACTTTTACAAACACATTTATTCATATGATGTATATATTCTCACTATATGATCAAGCACTTAGGCAATTCATAATAAGAAGTATGCAAATAAAGGCACCTAATAGTTATGAAAACCATGAAGAGATACCAACACACTAATAATATGACATCCATGGTAGAGGGGCTATGGAAGAATAGATAACCTCCCGCTCCGGTTCAATTGAAATTTTAGATCTAGTGTGATTTAGGCCTAGGGAGGAGACAACACTCGAAGGGGAGAAAACAGTGACACAAGCAAGCCGCACCAAACCTACCCGCATTATGTGAGCATTGTTGAGAGTGTCCATTAGTGAAAGTAGGAGCCCTAGGCCTTATTTCCAAGCATTGAAACACCATTTTCCGCCTGTTCTGCTACATGTTTGCTTGCTTCCATTTTTATTTCAGATTGCTATTATCACTTATTATCATCCATATTACTTGCATTTTACCCTCTCTTCGCCGAACTAGTGCACCTATATACCTTACAAGTATATTGGGTGTGTTGGGGACACAAGAGACTTCTTGTATCTTGATTGCAGGGTTGCTTGAGAGGGATATCTTTGACCTCTACCTCCCTGAGTTCGATAAACCTTGGGTAATCCACTTAAGGGAAACTTGCTGCTGTTCTACAAACCTTTGCACTTGGAGGCCCAACACTGTCTACAAGAATAGAAGCGTGCGTAGACATCATATCCACATAAATTAGTCCCCGGTGGCTGCTGCAAACCCTTCACCAGTTTAAAAGTTAGCTCGTCTTTGAATTCACCTCGTGTGACCGATATGAACCGTTTCCAACACCTGCTTGGCAAGGAAAATGAACAAAGGAGTTACTAATTACTTGATATCAGGAAATGAATGATATATAATAATGTGATACTGATTGAAATTACTTCTGCAACATTGCTTTCATTCCTTTCCACTGGGTGTCGTCGCTCCTATTTAATGAGTCCATGACTTCAACATGGGACTTCTCAAGGTTAATGTTTAGCAAAATCCAGTAAAATCTGCGGACATTTACATAAGAAGACGTGAAGAATAACTCATCAATTGCACTTAACATCGACGACGGCGGTAGAGGATGCAGTCATTGATACGTGCGTGTATCTTCTGCACTTAACATCGATGATGGTGATACGTCTCCAACGTATCTATAATTTCTGATGTTCCATGTTGATATTATGCCAATTGCTACATGTTTTCCTTACACTTTATGTCATCTGTCGATTTTCCGGATTAACCTATTGACAAGATGGCACAGAGCCAGTTCCCTGTTTTCTGCTGTTTTTAGTTTCAGAAAAGTTGTTCTAAAAATATTCTCGGAATTGGAAATTTCAAAAGCCGAAAGTCTTAGAAGTTCCGGAGGGTCCAGAAAGTCCCGAAGAGCCCCGGAGGTGGGCCATAGGGTGGCCACACCATGGGGTGGCGCGGGCCCCCCTAGCCGCGCCACCTGGTGGTGTGGGCCCCCTGGCCACCCCCCGGCATCGCCCTTTCTCCTATATACACTCCCCCGAGGGAAAACCCTAAAATAATCGACCTTTTCCATAAAATACATCCGTAGCTCCGCCGCCGCCACCGACAAGTTTCGGGGTGACAGATCTCTATTCTGGCACCCTGTCGGAACGGGGAAGTGCCCCCGGAACCCATCTCCGTCAACTCCACCGCCATCTCCATCGCCGTTGCTGTCTCCTATGATGAGGAGGGAGTAGTTCTCCCTCGAGGCTAAGGGCTCTACCGGTAGCTATGTGGTTCATCTCTCTCTCCCATGGTGTGATCTATATGTGATCGTGAGCTTTGTAATCTAGTTGAATAAGTAGCTGTTACTCTTCATCTTGTGCTACTCATGTATTTTATTAATATGAACTTTGAATTCACCTTGTCCCGCGGTGTGAAGGTGACAGTGTGCACATCGTGTGTTTCTCCAATATGAATTGTGGTGTTTTTCTAGTACCTTCTAGGGCGCTTATAGTGACAACGCGGGGTTAACTAGACATGAGAATGCTTACTTTAAGGGATGCTTTTTGCAGCCCTACGCAATGATTATTGTTCATTATCCAACCGGAGAGGGTTAAGAGTAGCATAGTGAAGAGAATATATTTAGTTATTCAATTATGTGATCATTGTTGAGAGTGTCCACTAGTGAAAGTAGGATCCCTAGGCCTTGTTTCCAAGCATTGAAACACCGTTTACCGCCTGTTCTGCTACATGTTTGTAACATCCAAGTATGAAAACCCTTAGTTGTTTTACTTGTTGTTTTATTTCAAGCAATGCATCATGTCATCATCCTCATATTTATTTATGATTGCATTGTTTTCATATGAATTTCGAACTTGTTTTCAATTACTGTTTTCACACTTGTCTGTTACAACCTTTCAACTAAAGAATTGCAAACTTAAAAACCTCTTTGTTTCCAAGCAACCCCTTTTAATGCACCTTTTGAGTTGTTGCTTAAAAGCAATTAATCAAGTTAATCTTCTATATCCAAGTTATTTTCCAAACTCAAAACAAATCTCAATTCATCAATCCTTTTGAATCCATGATGTTCAATACATTTTGGTATTCTTCAAAACTTTCTAAAACCATAGGGTAAACCCTATCGAAAACAACCTATTTTCTAAATAATAATTAATATGGCAAAATTCTCTTATTTTGGTTCAATTTTGAAACAGCATCAAACATTTAAAATTTTAAACCAAAACTACCAAATGGTTTCTTTTAACTTAAGAAGTTTACCTAATTTTTTCCAAAATTTATCTATTTGAAAACCTATCTAATTTATCCAAAAGCAAATCTACAAAAAATAAAACAGAAAAAGAATAAAAGCAAGCCAACTCGCTGCGCGCGCGCAGCTAGCTGGCCCAAGCCCACCTAAGCACTAGCCCAGCCCAGCGCCCAGCAGAGCAACTTACCGCTTCGCGCTGCTTCAAGATCCGTGCGCTCGCAGGATCTCCTTCTCCTCGCAGTACGGCGGCCATCCACCGATGCCACCGCGGCAGAATTCTCCTCCGACGGCCGATGCGAGCCCTGCCGCGCCTATATCTACCCTAGACCTACCCTGGTACCTAACCCTAGCCCTAGGTCCTCGCTTTCCGCGCCGCGCCGCCACCTTCCCTCCTCTCTGTCGCCTCTCCCTAGCTGTAGCTACCTCGCCGGAGATCCTCCTCTGAAAACGACCACCGCGGCGGCGCCATGACGCACCACTCCCCACCTAGTTCCGGGAATCGCACGCCCGCAGGTGCCTCTCTCCGTTGGACACCAGAGCCTCTCCGCGAACGCGTTGGATCGACCACGCCATCGACGACGTCGCCGCCGTCCGCCACTCCGAGCCGCTGCTTCCTCCTACAATCGGCGGTGAGCACCCCACCAGCTCCTCTCTCTCTCCCTCGGTGCATCACCGCAAGCTCGCGCATGTTCTGCACACGACCGTGCGTTCCAATCCCCAACTGCAGCGTTCACGGCCGTGCATCGCCGCCGGCGATCTTTGCCTGTCAGTCAAGGAGACGTTCTTCGTCAGTTAAGTTCAGTAACACCTGCTGCTGAACAATACCTTGGCCGCGCGTGATACTCTGTCAGATGAGCGAGCACAGCGCAGTGGCAGTTCCCCTCTGAATTTTCGCGAGCGGGCGCGGGTTCGATCCGCGAAAACCCCACCTTTTTGTGGATTTTTCGTCCACAGCAGGCTGGCCCGCTGTCAGCGACCGCGGTGGCCACGTGTGCCGCGCAGGTCCACGCTGGCCCCTGGCCCGCTGCGCAATGGCAGCGTGTAGGCTGCTGCTGTGTAACAAACGTTTTCAGCACAAATCAAATTCCATTTCCTTTTTTTTTTAAAATAAACAGATTTGAATAATACCTTCTAAATTCAATATCTTTCATTTCATAAGTCCAATGAATACAAACTTTATATAAACTTGATCTAAATTTCCTAATCTATCCAAATATGCAACTTGTGTTCTGTTTTGAACTTTCAAACTATAATTCAAATTCAAATTCAAATCATTTCATTTGTATTTGCTAAATTCAATAATTAATTATTCCTAAGTCCAAATCATGCAACTAAAATATGTTTTCAGTACCATTTTAAATAAGCTAATCAAATATAATTTTTGTTTTTCTGTTTTGAATAATTAAAATTGCTTAAACAATTTAAATCTTGTTTAATTCAATTAAAAATTGTTTAGTATTGTTTAATTCATAATTAATTAATCCAAAGTCCAATTTCAAAATGTGAAACATGTAATCCAACTAAAATTTGATAACCTTTTCAAATATCAAATTGTTATTTGTTTTGCACACTCTAACCTGTTGATAACAACCAATACTTGTTCAACACCATTAAGTAACTAATCTTCCAAACTTGTTAATGTTTTCTAAAATGATCAACTATCATTCCAATTGCAATTAACTTGTTATCTTATTGTTATTCATCATGCATGCATCATACTAATTCAACTACACCTAATGCTTAGTGATAGAACAATTAATTCAACTCCAAGCATGGGCTTCCATATGCACCCTTTTGCATATGGAATCCATTTAAACTTGTGTTTCATGTCAAGCAAGTTATTTTGGTGCATCTATTAAACATGACATGCATCATCCAAATGTTTGTGCACCTATGCCATGATAATGATTGCTTATCTTTCTGCAATGTCTGTTTGCTTCTTCTCGGATACACGACGACGTTGAGACCGACGATACTTACAACATCCCTCCTAAGGATTTAGCTCAGTACCAGGCTACTGGGTTTTGCAGGCAAGTTATCACTCACATGAATCATTGAGTTCCTTTCCACACTTGTTGTCGATACTATCTTTGTCTACTATTGCTAGCCCTATGTATCGTTGCTTGTTCTCCGAACCCATCACATGATACCTTGAGCCATGATATTGCCACCACCTCCATACCTACAGCCATTGCTTGTGCCTGTTATTATCTAGCATGCTTAGGGTTGCTTTTACTCGAGTCTGTTGTCGGTTACTTCTGTTGCTATCTTATTATCTTGTACCGGGGCTCGTTATTAATCAATCAATCCTGTTAATTGCTAATGGTAATAATAATTTGATGATAAGGCACCGGCAGGAGGCCCATGAGTGGTTTTGGAGCCTGCTAGTGTCGACCCTAATAGGAAAAGGGTCTTGTCTACTGATCCATGATGAGCGCACTACCCGCATTTGGGAAGCGAGTATGGGCGCCCCCCTCAACTTGACCTGATTCGCATCTCGTCCAAATCGCCTCATTTAGTTCGTGTTTTCCATTTGCCGCATGCATGTTTTTGCGAGCCCAGCGCAGGGTGGAACTTTTGTAGTCGGCATATAGGGGGACACGTTCTTAGAGTGCTATGAGGGTCCATTTTCTTCTGGGCTCGATTAGCCGTGCGCCCAAGGTGCTTTGGGCTTGATGCGGAGAATGGTTGGTTGTGTAGAGTACCCCGCTTGGTGGGTTAGCTTCCCATCTGCGGGTTATTCTTGAGTGTACGGCCAAATTGGTGCAACCCTGCAGGGATAATCTTCTCGAGAAGCCGTGTTTTCCGCGGTTATGGATTACTTGGTGAAAGTACTGGCTAACAAGTACTCAGGACAACTTCAACATAATGATCAATCTTGTTTCACCCAATGATTAATAATCTGACTAGTAATAGGTTATTCACACAATAACTTGATTCACCTTATTACAACTGTGTGAGTTATCCTCGGATTGCTTCTTTGGATAAGGGGCGAGATCCAGGATGGGTTTGGTTGAAGTTATCTTTCAGTTGGTTACAATCCTCGATCTCATCTTTTCTGTTAGCCGGAATTTGTAGTTATATTCTGTAGTTGGTTAGAGCAGCCAGCAGCAACTTTTATATCACCCCTTCTTCCGTTGATCCAAGCATCTATGCTTGTGTTGACGGGTAACTCCTTGATGAACTGTGAGTCTTGCTTGCCAGTACTTGGATGTACTGACCCTTTGGGGCTGTGGTTTCCGCAGACCTACGTTTCCGAGGATCTACATGGTGGCTACTACGTGGAGTATGACGAGGCTGCTGACGAGTAGATAGCGGACCCGGGCAGGATCCGAGACTTCGTGGATGGGCTCCGTCTGTTTGTTTTCCGGCCTCTTAGGCCTATTTGGTTCTTGTCTGTACTCAGACATGTTGAATGCTTCCGCTGTATTGTAACGATGTATTGTTGGGGCATGTGCCCTCTGAATGATTGTATTTGCTATCTCTGCTCTAATGAGAGCCATTTGCAATTTATTTCAATCTTTTGTGTCGTAGAGATCTGTTGTGATATCACTTGTTAAACGCCGTTGACGTACCATGTGTGTATGGTTTGAAGTACGTCGACGGAAGTGCCGTTGATCTCTAGTGGATAGTTTACATCGACGATGGAATAGCAGGGCTTGTGTTGTCGCGCATAAGCGCAGGCCTACCAGGAAGCTGGGACGTGGGAGCAGGTATGCCCCATAATCCAAGCATCTGCTATCCAGTTCGTACGGTGAGTATCCCCTAGAAATCAGGGTGCGACAAATGGTATCAGAGCCTGTCTGCCTGTAGGATCCCTTTTTACTGGTCGCAGTTGAGTCTAGAAACTATTTTGTAGCTATACAGGAAAAATGAAACGTGAGAGTAGGAATTCTGCCATTTTTCTTCTTTCCCCACCCACCCACCCTTTTCTGGTAAGGAAGTGAAACGTTGTTTTCTGTTCTCACCTAAACTTTCAAGTTAGGATTTCACGTGTTTTGGGTTATCTGTAGTACCTCAGGACTTTTGGTCTCGTTTTCCCGATGTTGCTTCGATATCATGTTCTTTTCAACATCCTTTTCGTCCGTTCAACCTTGTTGTTGCTTTCCACATCCTTTTCATCTACCGGAGTCTAATCAAAACCTTCCAAATAATCTGCAGATGGGTCTCAACTACTATCCGCAGGTGGTTCGCATGACTCGCTGTGAGAGCACCGCCGGTTTTCCGGAGTTGCTGAGAGACATGGTTACCTTTCTGGGGTTCCGTTGGGCACCAGAGTACCAGGTCTACGAGCACCAGCGAGAGTGTGACCAGACTTGCTACCGGGCTATCGTCTACATTCTGTCGGATGATGGCAGGAGCATTGCACACCAGTACGAGGCAGTAGGGTCCACAGTGGATATGGCAGTGCAGCAGGCAGCGTACGTAAGTGTCACCGTTCTCCGTGCTGACTACGGGGGGTTTGATAAGTCCAGTTTTCGTCACATCCCCCGTGGTTACATCACGGCAGCGGGAGCTCACTTCACTATCCACCGCGACATGGATACCTACGAGACTGATAGCTCCAGGCTCCAGGTCACTGCCCAGTTCGCTAGTCACAGTGATGCCGTTGCTTCCGCACTTTCTCAGGAGTTAGCCTCAGTCAGGGAGCAGCTCCACCTTGCTCTCACTCGTCTGGCGACGTACACCACAGACTTTGTTGGAGACGAGCGCTTCGCACGTGTCGTTCAGCCAGCTGGTCTTCCGTTGCCAGATGCTGGAGGTTACGAGCCGATCAGAGGCCCACTTCTCGACCTCGGAGCTGGTTACACAGGGATTCCCCGCTATGGAGCACAGGGATACGACGCTTCCTACTTCACGACACCGAGAGTTGCTCTCAGAGCAGTTCCTATCTACATGGATCGTCGTGATACCTACTTCCGTGGGATTCCTCCTCACCGTATCTCTCGTCGTACTACTCACTGCCGTCCTGCGTGATGAGCATGGGAGTACCTTTGTATCCATTACTAGCTGTGTCTAGTTTATCCTTTCGTTTTCGAACCATGTATTGGTCTGTTGGATATTCTGATGTATTTGAACATGTGATGATGTACCTGTTGGTTATCTATTCATGCGTCGGAATAATCTATCTTTCGGTTACCAAGTCTATCCTTTTCTGTTGTTGTGCTAAAATGAATTTCTGTTCAGGATGCCTCCAACCAGGAACAACCCGCCACCGCCACCACCAATGGGGGAGCTGTTGGCTCAGATGACCCAAGTGGTGACACAGATGGCCCAGATCCAGGCTAACCAGCAACACAACCAGAATGCTCCAAGGGTCACCATCAAGGACTTCCTCAGCTTGGGCCCAAAAGCTTTCGTGGCAACACGTGAGCCCCTGGATGCTGATGACTGGATCCGTGACGTAGCAAGAGCTCTGGAGATAGCTCATGTTGATGAAGAGGATAAGGTCAAGTACGCCACCTACCTACTGAAGGGTCAGGCAGCTACTTGGTGGGAGAACTACCAGGCCATGAGGGCTGGCTTTCCTATCAACTGGGGATGTTTCAGAGATGCCTTCCTGAAGCACCACATCCCGGATGGTCTCATGGAAAAGATGCGTGAGGAATTCTGCTCTCTCAGACAGGGCAAGCTGGACGTTCTCGGCTACCAGAACGAGTTCAATCGTCTCGCTCGGTACGCTGGTGACGAAGTGTCCACCGAAGCCAAGAAGATGGCAAGGTTCCGCCGAGGTTTTAACCCGGAACTGAAGTACGCTCTCACCAACATCAAGTGCAAGGACTTCGTGGAGCTTGTGAACACCGCGCTCAATGAGGAGAATGGGCGCAAGGCGTTCGAAGAGTCGCGCAAGCACTCGCGTGAGGGTGGTTCCTCCTCCAACATGACCACCCCTCCGCAGAAGCGCCGCATCTGGGTGCCAAATGGTGCTGTCACTCGCGCTCCAAATGCCCAAGCTTCTCCAGGCTTTGGTCCCCGCCCACCCAACCCACCTCAGATGCAGGGTCAGAGGTTTCCGATGGGGCAGCCAAGGCCAGGTCCTTCTCGTATCGTCACTTGCTACAAGTGCAAGGATACTGGACACTATGCTGACAAGTGCACGCAGAAGCAGCTACCCCTACCTCCTCGCCCCAACACCAACCAGGCTATGGTTCGTGCTTCTCCGGCTAAAGCCTTCAACAACAACAATAGGCCTGTCGGGAGGAACGCGAGGGTGAACCATATCAAGGCCGACAAAGCCGAAGAGGCTGCTGACGTCGTTCTCGGTATATTACCCGTAAACTCTATTCCAGCTAAAGTGTTGTTTGATACTGGAGCATCGCATTCATTTGTGTCAAAGATTTTTGCAAAAGCATACAACCTAGTTCTGGTTCCGCTAAGCAATCAGATGACTGTTCACTCTCCGGGACCGCAAATGTTGACTTCCAAGATAAGCATGGACAATGAGATCCTAATTGGAGGTCGCATATTCCTTGCTTCACTCATGTTGCTGGGAAATTCTGACATTGATGTCATTCTGGGTATGGATTGGTTGAAGACCCACAAGGCTAAAATTGACTGTGCTCAAAAGTCAATAACTCTCTCCCACACTTCAGGCCAGATAGTCTATTCTCCATATGGATCAACTTCTGCTCAGCTGTTCAGCCTCGATGCCAAACCCCTTCCTGCAATTGAAAATGTTCCGGTGGTTTGTGAATTCCCTGACGTCTTTCCAGAAGAGTTGCCAGGGATGCCTCCGGACAGAGCAGTTGAGTTCGTGATCGAGCTTGAGCCAGGTACTGCTCCAATCTCTAAGCATCCATACAAGATAGCTCCTCCTGAACTGAAATTGTTGAAGGAGCAAATCGATATGTATATGGACAAAGGTTTCATTCAGCCTAGTTCCTCCGCTTGGGGTTGCCCAACTCTGTTTGTTGCCAAGAAGGATCAAACTAAGAGACTCGTGGTTGACTATCGTCCTCTCAACGAGAAAACCATCAAGAACAAGTATCCACTTCCTCGTATCGATGATCTTTTTGATCAACTTGCTGGAGCCTCAATATTCTCAAAGTTGGACTTGAGGATGGGTTACCATCAGATAAAGATCAGAAAGGAAGATATTCCTAAGACAGCTTTCACCACAAGGTACGGTCTATATGAATACACCGTCATGTCCTTTGGTCTCACCAATGCACGGCAACGTTCTCAAGACTCATGAATTCTGTCTTCCATGAATACCTCGACAAGTTCGTTGTGGTATATCTTGATGACATTCTAGTCTATTCCAAATCCGAGGAAGAGCATGGAGAACACCTTCGTCTCACTCTCATGAAACTTCGCGAGCATCGTCTATATGCCAAGTTTTCCAAATGTGAGTTCTGGATTCCAGAAGTTGCATATCTTGGTCATATCATCTCTGCCAAAGGCATTGCCATTGATCCTGAAAAGGTTAAGGCAATTGTTGATTGGAAACCCCCTAAGACGGTGAAACAAGTTAGAAGCTTTCTTGGCTTGGCTAGCTATTGCCGTCGTTTCGTCCAAAACTTTTCCAAGATTGCTAAACCTCTCACTGATCTCACAAAGAAGGACAAAAAGTTCGTTTGGACTCCACAATGTGATGAGAGTTTCAACCTCCTGAAGACTAAACTCACTTCTACACCTGTTCTAGTTGGCCCCGACACCACCAAACCTTTCCAGATATTCTGTGATGCATCTCTCCAAGGCCTAGGAGCAGTTCTTATGCAAGAACGTCAAGTTGTGGCTTATGCTTCACGTCAGTTGAACCCACATGAGCAAAACTATCCTACTCATGATCTTGAACTCGCAGCAGTTGTGTTTGCCCTCAAGAAATGGAGACAATACTTGTTGGGTAACAAAACTGAAATCTTTTCCGATCACAAGAGTCTGAAATACATCTTCACTCAGCCAGATCTGAACCTCAGGCAAAGGAGATGGATTGAGAAGATTAAAGACTTTGATCTCACCATTTCTTACACTCCAGGCAAGGCTAATGTTATGGCCGATGCTCTCAGTCGCAAATCCTATTGCAATAATCTCATGATCATGGAAAGCCAACCTCCACTTCATGAAGAATTCAAGAAGCTGAACCTTGGTCTTGTTCCTGAAGGATACCTTGCTAGCTTGACAGCCAGCCCAACTCTCGAGGACAAGATTCGTTCTGAACAACTTCGTGATAATGAGATCAAGAAGATTGTGGATCACATCAAGGAGGGCAGTTAAGTTCAAGTCCTTCTCAATTGATGACAAGGGAACTGTATTCTTCGAAGGACGCATTGCAGTTCCTCAGATTCAAAGTCTCAAGGATATCATTCTCAAGGAGGCTCATGAAACTCCTCTATCCATTCACCCTGGAAGTACAAAGATGTACCAGGATCTCAAGACTCTGTATTGGTGGCCTGGCATGAAACGTGAAATTGCTCAATACGTTTCTGAATGCGACGTTTGTCAACGTGTTAAGGCAGTCCATCAGAAGACAGCAGGTCTACTCCAACCTCTGAAAATTCCTGAGTGGAAGTGGGACATGATTGAAATGGACTTCGTTACTGGGTTTCCAAAGTCCAAAAAGGGCAACGATGCAATCTTCGTTGTTATTGATCGTCTCACTAAGGTTGCTCACTTCTATGCTGTAAAGGAAACTATCTCAGCTAGCCAGTTAGCAGAGCTCTACACAGCAAAGGTTGTTCCCCTTCATGGTGTTCCATTGGAAATAAGCTCAGACCGTGGAAGTATTTTCACTTCTCTGGAAAAGCTTTCAAGAAGCATTGGGCACTAAACTTCTGTTCAGCACAGCTTATCACCCTCAGTCTCAGGGGCAAGTCGAAAGAGTCAATCAGATTCTCGAGGATATGCTCAGAGCATGTGGTCTCTCCTTTGGCATGAAATGGGAGGATTGCCTTCCATATGCTGAATTCTCCTACAACAACAGCTACCAGGCAAGCCTAGGCATGGCACCATTTGAGGCACTGTATGGTCGCAGATGCAGGAGTCCAATCAATTGGTCTGGAGCTGGTGAACGTTCACTTTTAGGCCCTGACATTGTTAAGGAAGCCGAGGAGAAAGTTCGTATCATTCGTGACAATCTCAGGATTGCTCAATCTCGTCAGAAGAGCTATTATGATAGCAAGCACAGGGATATGGTCTATGCACCTGGTGATAAGGCATATCTCCGTGTAACTCCCCTCAGAGGCACTCATCGTTTTGGTGTGAAAGGAAAGCTTGCACCAAGATACATTGGCCCTTTCAACATCCTCTCAAGACGTGCAGAGAATGCTTATCGTCTTGAACTTCCAGAAAAACTATCCAAAGTGCACGATGTGTTCCACGTGTCACAACTCAAGAAGTGTTTCAAGGATCCTGATCGTGCAGTTGATCATGATGATATTGAACTGCAAGATGACCTCTCCTATGAGGAGCACCCTATCCAAATTCTTGATGAGACCGTTCGTAAGACTCGCAACAAGAGCACCAAGTTCTTGAAAGTTCAATGGTCACATCATTCTGATAAAGAGGCAACATGGGAGACCGAAGAGGATCTTCGCAAGAAGTATCCGGACCTTTTCACTTCTCCGTAGGAATCTCGGGGCGCGATTCCTTCAAGGGGGGGCGTTTTGTAACATCCAAGTATGAAAACCCTTAGTTGTTTTACTTGTTGTTTTATTTCAAGCAATGCATCATGTCATCATCCTCATATTTATTTATGATTGCATTGTTTTCATATGAATTTCAAACTTGTTTTCAATTACTGTTTTCACACTTGTCTGTTACAACCTTTCAACTAAAGAATTGCAAACTTAAAAACCTCTTTGTTTCCAAGCAACCCCTTTTAATGCACCTTTTGAGTTGTTGCTTAAAAGCAATTAATCAAGTTAATCTTCTATATCCAAGTTATTTTCCAAACTCAAAACAAATCTCAATTCATCAATCCTTTTGAATCCATGATGTTCAATACATTTTGGTATTCTTCAAAACTTTCTAAACCATAGGGTAAACCCTATCGAAAACAACCTATTTTCTAAATAATAATTAGTATGGCAAAATTCTCTTATTTTGGTTCAATTTTGAAACAGCATCAAAACATTTAAAATTTTAAAAACCAAAACTACCAAATGGTTTCTTTTAACTTAAGAAGTTTACCTAATTTTTTCCAAAATTTTATCTATTTGAAAACCTATCTAATTTATCCAAAAGCAAATCTACAAAAAAATAAAACAGAAAAAGAATAAAAGCAAGCCAACTCGCTGCGCGCGCGGCAGCTAGCTGGCCCAAGCCCACCTAAGCACTAGCGCGCGCAGCCCAGCCCGCCCAGCAGAGCAACTTACCGCTTCGCGCTGCTTCAAGATCCGTGCGCTCGCAGGATCTCCTTCTCCTCGCAGTACGGCGGCCATCCACCGATGCCACCGCGGCAGAATTCTCCTCCGACGGCCGATGCGAGCCCTGCCGCGCCTATATCTACCCTAGACCTACCCTGGTACCTAACCCTAGCCCTAGGTCCTCGCTTTCCGCGCCGCGCCGCCACCTTCCCTCCTCTCTGTCGCCTCTCCCTAGCTGTAGCTACCTCTCCGGAGATCCTCCTCTGAAAACGACCACCGCGGCGGCGCCATGACGCACCACTCCCCCACCTAGTTCCGGGAATCGCACGCCCGCAGGTGCCTCTCTCCGTTGGACACCAGAGCCTCTCCGCGAACGCGTTGGATCGACCACGCCATCGACGACGTCGCCGCCGTCCGCCACTCCGAGCCGCTGCTTCCTCCTACAATCGGCGGTGAGCACCCCACCAGCTCCTCTCTCTCTCCCTCGGTGCATCACCGCAAGCTCGCGCATGTTTCTGCACACGACCGTGCGTTCCAATCCCCAACTGCAGCGTTCACGGCCGTGCATCGCCGCCGGCGATCTTTGCCTGTCAGTCAAGGAGACGTTCTTCGTCAGTTAAGTTCAGTAACACCTGCTGCTGAACAATACCTTGGCCGCGCGTGATACTCTGTCAGATGAGCGAGCACAGCGCAGTGGCAGTTCCCCTCTGAATTTTCGCGAGCGGGCGCGGGTTCGATCCGCGAAAACCCCACCTTTTTGTGGATTTTCGTCCACAGCAGGCTGGCCCGCTGTCAGCGACCGCGGTGGCCACGTGTGCCCGCGCAGGTCCACGCTGGCCCCTGGCCCGCTGCGCAATGGCAGCGTGTAGGCTGCTGCTGTGTAACAAACGTTTTCAGCACAAATCAAATTCCATTTCCTTTTTTTTTTAAATAAACAGATTTGAATAATACCTTCTAAATTCAATATCTTTCATTTCATAAGTCCAATGAATACAAACTTTATATGAAACTTGATCTAAATTTCCTAATCTATCCAAATATGCAACTTGTGTTCTGTTTTGAACTTTCAAACTATAATTCAAATTCAAATTCAAATCATTTCATTTGTATTTGCTAAATTCAATAATTAATTATTCCTAAGTCCAAATCATGCAACTAAAATATGTTTTCAGTACCATTTTAAATAAGCTAATCAAATATAATTTTTGTTTTTCTGTTTTGAATAATTAAAATTGCTTAAACAATTTAAATCTTGTTTAATTCAATTAAAAATTGTTTAGTATTGTTTAATTCATAATTAATTAATCCAAAGTCCAATTTCAAAATGTGAAACATGTAATCCAACTAAAATTTGATAACCTTTTCAAATATCAAATTTGTTATTTGTTTTGCACACTCTAACCTGTTGATAACAACCAATACTTGTTCAACACCATTAAGTAACTAATCTTCCAAACTTGTTAATGTTTTCTAAAATGATCAACTATCATTCCAATTGCAATTAACTTGTTATCTTATTGTTATTCATCATGCATGCATCATACTAATTCAACTACCCCTAATGCTTAGTGATAGAACAATTAATTCAACTCCAAGCATGGGCTTCCATATGCACCCTTTTGCATATGGAATCCATTTAAACTTGTGTTTCATGTCAAGCAAGTTATTTTGGTGCATCTATTAAACATGACATGCATCATCCAAATGTTTGTGCACTATGCCATGATAATGATTGCTTATCTTTCTGCAATGTCTGTTTGCTTCTTCTCGGATACACGACGACGTTGAGACCGACGATACTTACAACATCCCTCCTAAGGATTTAGCTCAGTACCAGGCTACTGGGTTTTGCAGGCAAGTTATCACTCACATGAATCATTGAGTTCCTTTCCACACTTGTTGTCGATACTATCTTTTGTCTACTATTGCTAGCCCTATGTATCGTTGCTTGTTCTCCGAACCCATCACATGATACCTTGAGCCATGATATTGCCACCACCTCCATACCTACAGCCATTGCTTGTGCCTGTTATTATCTAGCATGCTTAGGGTTGCTTTTACTCGAGTCTGTTGTCGGTTACTTCTGTTGCTATCTTATTATCTTGTACCGGGGCTCGTTATTAATCAATCAATCCTGTTAATTGCTAATGGTAATAATAATTTGATGATAAGGCACCGGCAGGAGGCCCATGAGTGGTTTTGGAGCCTGCTAGTGTCGACCCTAATAGGAAAAGGGTCTTGTCTACTGATCCATGATGAGCGCACTACCCGCATTTGGGAAGCGAGTATGGGCGCCCCCCTCAACTTGACCTGATTCGCATCTCGTCCAAATCGCCTCATTTAGTTCGTGTTTTCCATTTGCCGCATGCATGTTTTTGCGAGCCCAGCGCAGGGTGGAACTTTTGTAGTCGGCATATAGGGGGACACGTTCTTAGAGTGCTATGAGGGTCCATTTTCTTCTGGGCTCGATTAGCCGTGCGCCCAAGGTGCTTTGGGCTTGATGCGGAGAATGGTTGGTTGTGTAGAGTACCCCGCTTGGTGGGTTAGCTTCCCATCTGGCGGGTTATTCTTGAGTGTACGGCCAAATTGGTGCAACCCTGCAGGGATAATCTTCTCGAGAAGCCGTGTTTTCCGCGGTTATGGATTACTTGGTGAAAGTACTGGCTAACAAGTACTCAGGACAACTTCAACATAATGATCAATCTTGTTTCACCCAATGATTAATAATCTGACTAGTAATAGGTTATTCACACAATAACTTGATTCACCTTATTACAACTGTGTGAGTTATCCTCGGATTGCTTCTTTGGATAAGGGGCGAGATCCAGGATGGGTTTGGTTGAAGTTATCTTTCAGTTGGTTACAATCCTCGATCTCATCTTTTCTGTTAGCCGGAATTTGTAGTTATATTCTGTAGTTGGTTAGAGCAGCCAGCAGCAACTTTTATATCACCCCTTCTTCCGTTGATCCCAAGCATCTATGCTTGTGTTGACGGGTAACTCCTTGATGAACTGTGAGTCTTGCTTGCCAGTACTTGGATGTACTGACCCCTTTGGGGCTGTGGTTTCCGCAGACCTACGTTTCCGAGGATCTACATGGTGGCTACTACGTGGAGTATGACGAGGCTGCTGACGAGTAGATAGCGGACCCGGGCAGGATCCGAGACTTCGTGGATGGGCTCCGTCTGTTTGTTTTCCGGCCTCTTAGGCCTATTTGGTTCTTGTCTGTACTCAGACATGTTGAATGCTTCCGCTGTATTGTAACGATGTATTGTTGGGGCATGTGCCCTCTGAATGATTGTATTTGCTATCTCTGCTCTAATGAGAGCCATTTGCAATTTATTTCAATCTTTTGTGTCGTAGAGATCTGTTGTGATATCACTTGTTAAACGCCGTTGACGTACCATGTGTGTATGGTTTGAAGTACGTCGACGGAAGTGCCGTTGATCTCTAGTGGATAGTTTACATCGACGATGGAATAGCAGGGCTTGTGTTGTCGCGCATAAGCGCAGGCCTACCAGGAAGCTGGGACGTGGGAGCAGGTATGCCCCATAATCCAAGCATCTGCTATCCAGTTCGTACGGTGAGTATCCCCTAGAAATCAGGGTGCGACAATGTTTGCTTGCTGGCATATTTATTTCAGATTGTTATTATCACTTATTATCATCCATATTACTTGCATTTTACTCTCTCTTCGCCGAACTAGTGCACCTATACAACTGACAATTGTATTAGGTGTGTTGGGGACACAAGAGACTTCTTGTATCTTAATTGCAGGGTTGCTTGAGAGGGATATCTTTGACCTCTACCTCCCTGAGTTCGATAAACCTTGGGTGATCCACTTAAGGGAAACTTGCTGCTGTTCTACAAACCTCTGCACTTGGAGGCCCAACACTGTCTATAAGAATAGAAGCGTGCGTAGACATCCAGATCTTTTCTGGCGCCGTTGCCGGGGAGGTAAGGTAAAAGGTACTCACATCCTTAGGTGTGAGTGCTCGGATTTTTTCCTTTAGATTCTGCAATTTTATCTTTTTGTTACTTGTTTTCACTAGTTAGTCTTAATGGAAAACAACAACAAAATGAGATAGCTTTATAATCTTTATCTTGAGTTAGGACATGAAGTGTTTGAAGAGAAAATTTGGAGCTTTATTTGCATGCTAATAGCAATGTTATTAGTATGAATTCTTTGAGCACTATTATTGCTAATGCTATGGAAAAGTCTAAGCTTTAGGAAGCTAGTTTATATGAAAATGATCTTTTTAGTTCCCCAAGCATGGAGGAGAAAATTTGCTTTGATGATGAGCCTATGCTTGTTACCTATAGTAGTGATCATGATTGGGAAAAGCACAGTACGTTTGATATTGAAAATGATGATATAGAAAGCTCTAAACTTGTGGATGATGTGTTTGAAAATCCTTTTGCTACTGATGATTATATGCTTGATACATCTCCTCCTAGTTAAAATGATGATATGTTTACAAATGAACACATTTTGGAGGACAACTATTCTATTGCTTATGATGCTATTATTTTTCCTATATATGATGATTACAATGATGAATATGATATTTTCAGTCCACCTACTATTGAGGAGAAAATTTATTTTGATGATACCATGCCTCCTATATTTCATGATTATGGTGATGAGAATAATAATGATAGCTATTTTGTTGAATTTGCTCGCACTACTATTAATAAGAATGACTATGCTTATGTGGAGAGTATTAATTCTTTTATTCATGTGGCTCATGATAAGAATGTTTTATGTGATAGTTATATTGTTAAGTTTATTCATGATGCTACTGAAAGCTATTATGAGAGAGGGAAACATGGTTTTATGTATCTCAATAATATTAAGTTTCCTTTCTTTATGTTGGAAAATTTGAAGTTGCACTTGTTTTGCTTTCCTATGCTAGCCACTTTGTGCTTTATTGACTTGTTCTTTTACAAGATTATTTTTCATAGGAAGTGGGTTATAGACTTAAATTTGTTTTACATTTGCTTCTTGATGCTCTCTTTTGCTTCAATTCATATTTCTCATGTGAGCATCTTCTCAAATTATCATGCCTAGCTAAAAGGCTTTAAAGAAAAGCGCTTCCGGGAGACAACCCGTTTTCTTTTGTTTTCTTTGCACCTGGGTGTTGTCTATTTCCTTAGAAACCCCGATGTATCTTTTATTTTGTGTTTTTGTTGAGCCAAGTAAAGCCTCTAGTGGAAAGTTGAGGCTATATTTCGGATTTCTGCGCAGGAAACAGATTTCTGCTGTCCACTGTTAAATTCGTATAAAATCACCGAAAATTCAAAATGACCTGTGTTATTTTGTGTGTAATCCTGGGTTGTATACGCAACTTTTCTTAGTTGACCACTTTTTTATTTGAGTAACAGAAGATTTTCGAAAAAAAATCATCTTTACCTGATGTCCTGTTTTGACAGATTTCTACCAATAATTGCATTTGCATCTTAATCTCTTTCTTTTGGTGTTGTTTTAAGAAAAAGAGTTTTAAAATAAGTTGTAACAGTAGCTAATGTGTTTATTAGTGTTAGGATTGTGTTGAAACTGAACCTTCTGAATTTATTATTTCGATTGCACTAACGTTGCTAATGAAGATTGTGAGAAGTTTGGTGTGAAGGAAGTTTTCAAGGGTCAAGAGAAGAGGATGATATGAAGTGGTCAAGAAGAGTGAAGAGAATAAGCTTGGGGATGACCCAGAGGTACATCCCAGCAAATTCCAAGAAGAATCAAGCGTCTAAGCTTGGGGATGCCCAAGTCATCCCCTTCTTCATCGACAAATTATCAGGTCACTTCTAGTGAAACTATATTTTTATTCGGTCACATCTTATGTGCTTTACTTGGAGCTTCTTTTATTTCTTGCTTTCAGTTTGTTTAGTTTTCTTTGCTGTAGTTTATGGTTGGATCTTATCATACTTGTGTGGGAGAGAGACACACTCTGTTTTCATTGCTTAGAACACTCTAGTTTTCATTCTTATTGTTCTGTGAGTGTTCACTTTTTGCTAGTACTGTGTTTAGCCTTTGTTTTCATGCATCTCTTATTCATAGCTATTAGCTTTTGTAGTTAGGTGGTTCTCATATGTGTGTTTTCTTGGAAATAGGAATGCTATTGTGATAGTTGGTATAGTGGAAAAGATTGCATGGTCTTGTAGATCACTAAACTGCTTCACTTGAATCACTGTTGTCGTTTTGAGATATTAATTTGCTTAATGGATAAACGGGAAGGACTAGTAAGTAGAAACTTTTAATGGTTGGTCTAAGAAACTTGAAGCTGTGCCACACTTAAATTACCAGCTCATAGAAACAATGGTATATGATTGCTACGAGTGATACATTTTTGATCGGCCTTTTGTTACGCGCTACGGTCGGGGTAGCTAATAGTGACTTGTCACTGCCATAGACCCTCTTGGAGTGATTTGCATTGTGCCTTGTAAGATGATTTGCTTGCTGTAATCTTTTAACTCGTGAGTCTATGTTGAGGTTCCTGGCACTTCCACCATCCATATTTGCTAGCCTCTTCGGTACTGTGCATTGCCTTTTCTCACATTAAGAGTTGGTGCAAACTTCGCCAGTGCATCCAAATCCCGTGGGAGGACTTTGTTCTCCTATGCATAAGCCCATGTATTCTTCCTCAAAACAGTCATCATACCTACCTATCATGGCATTTCCATAGCCATTCCAAGATATATTGCTGCACAGCATCCACCTCCATTATGTTACTTGATGATGAGATTCATGGTTATTTATGCATACTGCTACACGGGCAGGAGCATGCAGTTAGAGACATCAGAGATATTTCTTTATGAGTTATGAGTACTAAAAGTGTGATGATTCATTGTAATATAGGATGTTTCCCCTACCGGTGAGGATATATAAAAAAATAAAAATAAATGAAAAAGCCAAAAAAAGAAGAAAAAAAGGGCCAAAGAGAGAACAAAGAGAGAGGGGGCGCATCACTATCCTTTATATACCACACTTGAGCTTCATGTTTAGCACCAATACTTCAGTTTGGAGAAAGTTATCATATTATCATTCATTCATAACTATATGGGGAACTTTACATTATAGAACTTGGCTTGTATATTCCAATGATGAGCCTCCTCAAATGAGCTCTAGGTCTTCGTGAGCAAGCAAATTGGACGCACCCCCACTAGTTCCATTGGAGAGCTTTCATACAATTATAGCTCTATGTGCATCCGTTGTGTGGCAATCCCTACTCCTTGCATAGCTTCGGTTGTAAGACTTTCTCTTGACTAATGACCACTTTCAGCTTTGTGAGCCTTTCTTCCATTGACCTTCCAAACCCCATAGTGTTCTCTTTACCATAACATCCCAGTGCCACGGACAAACACAAAACACTTGCTTGTTTTTAGTGCGCAAATAGTTTAAGATTCAAGCATTGCATCGTGTGGAAATCTTGACTTGATCCTAACAGGGATTTTGAAGATCGTTTGACGTGCATGATATTGATGTTCTTGAAAGCTTAAATCGTCTCTAATAAACTTTGCACGGTTGATAGTCTTTTAGTATTGATTCATTAAAAGTTTTGCTTCTTTCTTCTTATTTGTTTATGCATTACTTGTTGATATCAAATATAGATCACAACTTTAGTTCATTTAATCCTGGTTTACATGCTCTGCTTTACATATTATGATCAAGATTGTGTGGTAGCATGTCTTTTTTATCGTTTACCTACTCGAGGACGAGTAGGAACTAAACTTGGGGATGCTTGATACGTCTCCAACGTATCTATACTTTCTAATGCTCCATGATAATATTATGCCAATTGCTACATGTTTTCTCCCTTCTTTATGTCATTTTTATCGATTTGTCCGGACTAACCTATTGACAAGATGCCACAAAGCCACTTCCCCGTTTTCTGCTATTTTTAGTTTCAGAAAATTTGTTCTGGAAATATTCCCGGAATTGGAAATTTCAAAAGCCAGAAGTCTTAGAAGTTCCGGAGGGTCCAGGAAGTCCCGAAGAGCCCCGGAGGGGGGCCACAGGGTGGCCACACCATGGGGTGGCGCGGGTCCCCCTGGCCGCGCCACCTGGTGGTGTGGGCCCCCTGGCCACCCCCCGCCATCGCCCTTTCACCTATATATACTCCCCCGAGGGGAAACCCTAAAAGAATCGATCTTTTCCACAAAATACATCCGTAGATCCGCCGTCGCTGCCGACAAGTTTCGGGGGACAAATCTATGCTCTAGCACCCTGCTGGGACGGGGAATTGCCCCCGGAACCCATCTCCATCGACTCCACCGCCATCTCCATCGCCGTTGTTGTCTCCTATGATGAGGAGGGAGTAGTTCTCTCTCGAGGCTGAGGGCTCTACCAGTAGCTATGTGGTTCATCTCTCTCTCCCATGGTGTGATCTATATGTGATCGTGAGCTTTGTAATCTAGTTGAATAAGTAGATGTTACTCTTCATCTTGTGCTACTCAAGTATTTTATTAATATGAACTTTGGAGTCACCTTGTCCTGCGGTGTGAAGGTGATAGTGTGCACATCGTGTGTGTCTCCTCTATGAATTGTTGTGTTTGTCTAGTACCTTCTAGGGTGCTCATAGTGACAGCGTGGGGTTAACTAGACATGGGAATGCTTACTTTAGGCCCCGCTTGGGATGTAGTTAATATTTCCGGCCCGTATCATTTTCGGACCTGCGCAGGAGTTTTTCGTAGGACCTCCAGGGGTCAGTGAAAAAATACCGGGTATTGACTAAAAAACGACGTGCCAAGCGCCCTTAAGGAATGCTTTTTGCAGCCCTACGCAATGATTAGTGTTCGTTATCCAATCGGAGAGGGTTAAGAGTAGCATAGTGAAGAGAAGATATTTAGTTATTCAATTATGTGATCATTGTTGAGAGTGTCCACTAAAAGTAGGATCCCTAGGCCTTGTTTCCAAGCATTGAAACACCGTTTTCCGCCTGTTCTGCTACATGTTTGCTTAATGCCATATTTATTTCAGATTGCTATTATCACTTATTATCATCCATATTACTTGAATTTTACTCTCTCTTCGCCGAACTAGTGCACCTATACAACTGAAAATTGTATTAGGTGTGTTGGGGACACAAGAGACTTCTTGTATCTTAATTGCAGGTTGCTTGAGAGGGATATCTTTGACCTCTACCTCCCTGAGTTCGATAAACCTTGGGTGATCCACTTAAGGGAAACTTGCTGCTGTTCTACAAACCTCTGCACTTGGAGGTCCAACACTGTCTACAAGAATAGAAGCGTGCGTAGACATCAGATGGCGGTAGAGGATGCAGAATCCAGTGAATACGGGCATGCATTCAAATTCTCGTACTCCGGACCGCGATAGAAGATGCAGTCATTAATGCATGCATGTATCTTCGGCACCTCTAAACCTAGAGGGCAGACAACCTTCTTTGCTTCGTACATACTGGCGGGCATTCATAATCCTTTGTAAGCATATTCTTCATTATTTTCAGCAACTTTTCAAAAACTCTTATCAGATAAACCGGACTGCTCCTTCCATTGCAGCATTTCCAGTGTGCTACCCAGCTTTTTCAGACCGTTTTCACAAGTTGGGTACAACAACTTTCTATGATCCTCTAACATGTGATCCAACTTCTCGCTCTCCTTTTCACTATCACAGTCTCTCCGTGCATCACCAATGGTCCGACCAAAATCATCAACGGGCTCATGATGTGCCTGTTCTTCAGCTTCCCCCATGATAGTATCACCGTATTCAGGGGGTAATTGTCATCATCCTCTCTTCTTCATTCTCTTTCATTATAACCCGTCTCTCACTGTGTTTGGTCCAACAATTATAGCCGGGCATGAAACCGAACTGAAACAGGTGGATGTGAAGGATCTTTGAGTCAGAGTAATCATTCTGATTCTTAAATGCATTACATGGATAGAATACAAAACCATTCTGCTTGTTTGCATTAGCCACGCGGAGGAAATCTTTCAGGCCATTAATGAACTCGCCAGATCGTCGGTCAGAACAATACATCCAATGTCGTGGCATATGCGTTATTATATAAGTATATTAAACACAATCACGATGACAAAATTAGTACTTAGGTTTAGGTGCTAACCTCTTGGACCACTCCAATAGAAGAGGTGACACCACCAATCGTAGAGAAAATAGGGATAAAATCGAGCTCGGTGGTGAAAACATAGGAGATCAAAGAAGCTACCTAGCTCGAGAATTTCATCGAACACCTCTAGTGCATACAAAATGAATAGCAAAGTAGCACACACCTCTCACTTTCAAAATGGAAAAAACAGAGTAGAGAGGGAAGGGGTAGGGCTGGTTATATAGGAACAGAGGACCTCTAGTCCCGGTTCATAACACGGACCGGACTAGAGGTTCTCGCTCTTGTCAGAACGTGGCCAGAACCCTCTAGTCCGGGGCCGTGTTACGAACCGGGACTAGAGGTCCCGTTCGGACCCGGACTAGCTCGCCCATGCCTTTTCTTGCGAGCGAGGGCGATGGAACTGGAGCACTAGTCCCGGTTGGTAATGCAACCGAGACTAATGCGCCGAACCATAGGCCCTGTTTCTACTAGTGGGGTGGGGGGGGGTGGGGGTGGGGGTGGGTGGGGCTTTAGTCCCAATTGGGCCGTCCCGGTTGGAAAACCGGAACTAGAGGCCCTTACCAACCGGGACTAGACCCCCATTCCCACTAGTGTATCCATATCGCCCGTAACTTTGAATTAGCACCATTGTCCCATCGACCTGCCTAAGATACTTTGATAGGCCTGCCAGTTCCACACCCCGAAGCTATCGTAGAAGAGCCAAATATCGTCCTTACATTCCCTTAAAAAAAGATATCGTCGTTTTAAGCTTGGAGTTAAATGACTAGGACGGTCTCGCCTCGATCTTGATCGTTTTAAGCTTGGAGTTAGATGACTAGGACGGCCTCGCCTCGATCTTGATCGTTTTACTTACGATGTTGACGTGCGCATGCATGCATGTTGGATTCTTCTAACTAGGTCTCCGCTTACTATTTCCGAAACGCACGCGGTCTCCGGTTACCAGGATTGATTTTTTTTTCTCGGTTGCAAAAATGATGGATCAAGATGAGGTTGTCCTAGTCATTTATTTCACCTATGCGTGTGCTTGCTCAAGGAGTAGAGAGGCAAATGAACCTACTCGATGCCTACGTATGATTCATGATGCCTGCATGCACCTTAAGTCTTTGCACCTCGAGAAGAAAAAGCTAATAATACGTTCGCTTCCACCACACATATACATGTTGGGATTCTTCTAATTAGGTCTCCGGTTTCTTTATCCAAAACGATGAGGTCTCCGGTTACTAATTCCATATACTGGTTTTTTTTTCAACGTAGCATATTCGCCCAGGACGTACTACAACTCGTCCACCTTTTAATTTCTCCTACTGAATTACTATGATAATAACTCCAACCTTGGCTGCTTTGAGAAGCTACCCATCTACTAGCTAGTATAAATACCGTGGCAGCCCAGTACACCTTCACTCACACACACTTATCATTTCCTTCCTCCATTCTTCTCCAAGCCATAGCAATGGAGAAGCTAGCTCTAGTTCTGCTCACCGTTGTCGCGTCAGCCATGGTCCTCGTTACGGCCCAGAACACAGCGCAGGACATGGTGGATGCCCACAACGCGGCGCGCGCCGATGTCGGCGTGGGACCCGTCACCTGGAACGACACGGTGGCCGCATACGCGGACGCCTACGCCAAGGAGCGCAGTGCCGACTGCAAACTCGTGCACTCTACGAACAGCCCATACGGAGAGAACCTTTTCTGGGGCGGCGGGTCCGACTGGACCGGGATCGACGCGTGAAGGCGTGGGTCTCCGAGAAGCAGTACTACGACCACGGCTCCAACACCTGCTCCGCGCCGTCCGGTGAGTCCTGCGGCCACTACACCCAGGTGGTGTGGAGCACCTCGACCGCCATCGGGTGCGCCGGTCTCCTCTGTGACGGCGCCGCCGGCGTTTTTATCATCTGCAGCTACGACCCGCCGGGCAACTGGGACGGGCAGAGTCCATACTAGTATGTATGTTGCTATGCGTGCATGTCCTCGTAGCAGCGTACTGCGTAAATAATTAAGGGACACCCTACTCCTAGGGCGCCTCGGCTGACCAAGAATTTACTTAATTCTCGGTCCACTGATCGTTTGTGCGGGTCGATCCCTTCTTCCTTTCAGTCTTGTATGGTTGTGGACTTTGATTGTTGTTGTATTTGTGCTATAATAATATATGACTAAGCTTGTATCTGTTTGTATTGTGAGGCAGTTTACATGTTGGGCTTTGATTTATTTTCTATTCGCTTACAACTTCTGATTGGGCTTGTTTTTTCTTTTTTTGTATTGTTATGCAATTTTCTCTTCATTGAAGTACCTGCGCATGCAGATGATGTATTCTGACCTGACTTCAAATCACGGTATACTTCATCAATATTGCTCTAATTTTACTCCATGGAACATGAAATTTTGTTTCAAGTTTATTTCACATATAAGCCGATTAACTTTAACAAAAGGTTCTCTTAGAGGAAGTTACCAAAAAACAACCAACTCATGGCTCGTTGGAAGCACAACTTAAATTTCATGGCCAAATATTTTCTATTTCACAATATTGTTATTGCCTAACAAAGAATATTGTATTATAATACTTATACCACTAAAATGTGTTATTTAACTAAATGTAATAGGAAAATATATTGAGAACCCAAATAGGTATGCAAGGACAGTCAATCCTCCCCGAGTACCCGTCCTTGGGTTGAGATGTACTATCATCCATACAGAGTATTTTTTTCCAGCCATTAAATTGAGAATAACTTGTTAGTTATAAATTAGAACAAAATGTGTAACTCACCACTCAAGGCTCACTATATAAAACATAGATGGATATTTTCTTACACCTTTAACAAAGTTATACTCGTGTTCTAGTGACACTTCCCGGTCGCCGGTCGGTCACACATCCTCAAACTGCTCCACTCTCGGCATGCTTAACTTTTTAGTTTCTTCCGTCTCAGTTTCCAAGAAACAAAGACGGTTTTACTAACAATAGTATGCTATCAGTCATAATCTTAAATTATTTAAGTAAACAAAAATAAATAAGTAATAATAATCTTAAATTCAAATAATCTTGGATTTAAATAATAATTAACTTTTTGCCCCTTTCTATTTAATATTGAATAGTTCATATCTATAAATCCTCAAATCAAAAATTGACAAATAATATGTCTAAATCGGTTAAAAAAATGAGAGAAATTCAAATATGACTTCCATATCATCACGCTTCCCATAAAAACATGATAAACATGCAATCATGCCAATAACACAAAAGTAACATAATACCAGAGAATTAGCCTGAAAGGACATCTTAATAACACTACTACTAAACATAACTTTCTAATCAATTAAGACAACACTTTGAATAGCACCCTAAATGTAATCTATCTATCTATAAGAAGAAAGTGTCGCCGAAGCCGGTCACACCCCGGGGTTATCACATTTTCATATTTGAAAAGTCATCAATATTTTCGGCATGTCTTATTCATGCTTTCACTTTGTTTTCAAATGTTTTCATCATGGTTTCACTTGTTTCACCCATGTTTTTTAATGTTTTCGCCAGAAAATGAACTTCTGATCCCTGAAATAGGTTTCGAGGTGGCGGCGGTGCTCTGATGTGATTCTCTGGATTATGACGATACCTCCTGGGTTTTAGGTTTACGGGGCATAAGTAGTCGAAAGGGGAGCCCGAGGGGGTGCCTGGGGCCACCACACCACCTGTAGGCGCGGCCTAGGGGGGGCGCGCCCACGCATGGTGTGGGCCCCTCCATGCCCCCTCTAGCTCTTCTTCTGGCTTCGGGGGTCTACGGGTAAAATAAGGACTTCGGGATATTTTCCAGGCAATTTCCTGAAAGTTGATTTTTCTGCATAAAACGAGACACCAAGGTAATTCTGCTCAAAACAACGTTAGTCCGTGTTAGTTGTATCTAAAAACTCAAAGTTTAGAGGCAAACAATAGCAAAAGTGTTCGGAAAAGGAGATACGTTTTGGACGTATCAGCCTACAACGAGGATTACTCACACATGGATGGGGAATCTTGGATAGTTGATGAAGAGGTGGCGGTGATGATGATGTCGATGATCTCCTCTAATTCCCTCTCCCGGCAGGGTGCCAGAACGGAGTTTCTGATCCCTCAATCGGAGTTTTCGGTGGCGGTGGAGCTACGGAACTTTTCATGGAAAAATTATCTGTCCCCCAGTGTTTTTAGGTCAAGAGGCTTAAGTAGTCGAAAGGGGGGCACGAGAGGGTGGCTGAGGCGGCCACACCATGCCATGGCGCGGCCTAGGGGTGCCCGCACCGCCACGTGGTGTGGTCCCCTCGTGGACCGTCTCCGTTTCTTCTTCTGCCTCCGTGAGTCTTCGGGTAAAATAGGAACTTTTCGATATTTTTCGGGCATTTTCCTGAAAGTTGAATTTCTGCTAAAAAAACAAGACACCAGGGCAATTCTGCTAAAAACAGCGTTAGTCCGTGTTAGTTGTATTCAAAACTCATAAGTTTAGAGCAAAAATAACAGCAAAAGTATTCGGGAAAGTAGCTAGATACGTTTTGGACGTATCAACTCCCCCCAAGCTTAGCTTATTTCTTGTCCTCGAGCAATTCAGTTAACAACTGAGTGGGACAAAATAACTTTTACGAACACATTTGCTTCATACGATGTATATATTTTCACTATAAGATCAAGCACTTAGGCAATTTATAATAAGAAGTATGCAAATAAAGGCACCTAATAGTCATGCAAACCATGAAGAGATACCAACACACTAATAATATGACATCCATGGCAGCACTAGTGGAAACAGGGGCACTAGTCCCGGTTGGTAAGGCTCATTTGTCCCGGTTGTGCAACCGGGATGGGCCAGCCGGGACAAATGCCCCTCCCCCATTGGTCCCGATTGTGCCAGGACCCGGGACAAATGGGGCTGACCATGTGGCGAACCTGGCCAGGGGAATTAGTCCCGGTTCTTAACACGAATCGGTATGAATGCCTCCTCTGCTGCGGCAGCAGTTTTGCCATTTTATCTGCCGCGACAGAGTTTTTTTTTCCGCTTTATTGTTTTATTTTTATTTTCTGTTTTGCGACCAATTCCATTTTACGATACCCCTGTCACCATACACGGATAAGGAGCCTTGTTGGCCCCTCCCCGGACCTCCCAGATCCTAGAAGAGAGGATCCCGGTGGCCCTTCCCCGGACCTCCGGGATCCCACGAGTGAATAAGTAATACATATATATAGAAAAATAAAGAACACTTATATTACAAAAGCTAAGTATATCGAGCATATTACATGACCGATGGAATTACAAAATAAAATTTAGCCCGCAATTTCCTCCCGAATTGCTCGTATGCGGTCCCTTGGTTGAAGACTGTCCCGGAGCCGTTCGATCTAATATAAAGAAGAGTGGTCAATATATATTAATGAAATTAAGTAACTTAAATAGATGTGGTAATAAGAAAAATTGACGACTGACGTACATGAAGGTGGTTCCCGTCTGACGAATGAACTCACAGACGTAGTATCCACACAAGGTGGTTTCTGTCTTTGTTCCAGTTGCTGTGTTTGTTCCAGCTCCATTCCTGTAGCCATTGGCGGAGGGTGAACAAAACATAAGAGGGGGCCAATTTTATAGAAAACATAAAAAATATATAAAAAAAAAGTGGCCAACTCATATAATAGAAATAACGATAATTAGATGGAGATGTTGTGATGATATATTTTCTCGCAAAAACATGTCTATATCTATGGTTAACATAAAATATCGAGAGAAAGAAATCGAAAGAATCACATCCGTCCACGACGTCGATCGAATGGTGTACGTCGATCGAAATTTGTATCAGTTAATTAACTAAGTGAAGTGTTGAACATCTAAATTAGCTAACCTAGTCAAATTCATTAATTAACTAAGTGAATTGATGACAGAGAAGGGACAGGGACAGGCAGTGACACAGCGGCCGCCTGCCTCGTAATCCCCAACCGGCCTCCCCTTCACCAACCGCCTGCCAAGTCCCCACGTCTTTAATTAGTACGCCTAACCGCGGCCACACCTGGTCAAAGGGCCATTGGCTAGCGACCCAGTGGCCGCCTCGGCTTCCCCCACGTCCCCACGTATTTTATTAATCCCCCGAACCGCGGCCGCGCGCGGTCAAAAGGGGCCACTGGCCAGCGACCCAGTGGCCGCCTCGCCTTCCGCCATGTCCCCACGTCTTTATTAATCCCCTAACCGCGACCACGCGCGGTCAAAAGGGCCCACTGGCCAGCGACCCAGTGGCCGCCTCGCCTTCCCCCACGTCCCCCACTTCCCAACTCGTGGCCACGAACGGTCAAAAGGGCCCACCGGCCAACGACCCAGTGGCCGCCTCGGCTTCACCGCGCATTCAACGCCACCTGCAACCGCCGCCACGTTCTCACCGCCGGTTGGCATGCCATCCCCGCCCCGGTCCTTTTTAAAGGGACCCCGCCGCCCGTACACCGGCACACCCCACTCCCTCAGCACAAACCCTAACCCTAGCCATGTCGCCCCTCCGCTGGTTCAAAAAGGCCAAGAACGAGCACGAGGCCGGGTCCTCCAGGGGCATCGGCCAGAGAGGCCGCAGCGGCGGCGTTCCCCCCACCGCGGGAGGCATTCGGCTTCGGTCCCGGCGGCATGCGGATCAGGGCCACCCTGCGCTTCCCAGCACCACCTCCGGCCGCGCGCCACCCGCCGCCTCGCGCCGCGCCAGGCAAGCGGCTCCGCCGGTACGTCCGGAAGGAGGAGGCCACGTGGCACTGGCAGCACGCCACGCCGGTCTTCTGCCCGGACGTCCCAGCTCCCGGACGGTGGCACCTCAACCCGCAGCGGATCCCGGTACGGCGGTCCCGACCAACGACGCTCGGGCCGAGGAGGTAGCTCGCCGGCGCGCGCTCCTGCCGGCCCACTCCTTAGGGACCCCGCCTACGCGCTGCACTCTCGCCGAACTGGGACGTGTGGTTCCAGCAGGAGTACGACCAGCGCCGCCGCTCCTACTTTGCTACGCCCCGATTCCGGAGGCCAACACCGACACTTACCCAGCACCGCGCCCGTCAGCGAGCCGGACCTTTGGTTCGAGGAGGACATCGTCGACGATGAGGAGGACTCCGAGATGCATGCCGCCTACGAGGCCTCCTGCCGCTCCCTCGCCGAGGACGAGATCAGGCGCTGGGAGCAGGTCCTCGCCTGCGCGGCCGCCTCCGCGGCTGCCGACGCCGACACGGCCACGATGCCGCCCCCTCCACTGCCGGCGCCGTGGTGGCAGGCGATGAACACCAAGATGGAGGCGTCGATGGACCAGCCCCCTCCACAACCGCTGCCCCCTGGCCTCGAATACGGCATGAGCTGGGCCTAGACCGTCGGCGAGTGGTCGCCGGAGGAGCTGCCGCCGCCGCCACTGGAGGGCGCGCCACAGGATCTGCCGCCGCCGCCAGAGGGCGCGCCCCCGATGCCTCCGCAGCCGCCACTGGAGGGCGCTCCCAGCTGCCTGCCCACCTGTGGCAGCAGCCTGCCTACCACTCCATCTCCTCCAACGAGGAGGACTAGGCCGACGCCGGCGCGCCCCCGGCCAAGTAGTTAACTAGGTTTGCCCCACAAGAAACGGCCGGCCGCCTGTGGCCGCGCCACCGCCCCCATGCATGTAAGGACGGCCAATAGGGCCGTCATCAAGAAACGGCCGGCCGCCTGTGGCCGCGCCGCCGCCCAATGTAAGCACCGGCCTTCGGGCCTTTTATGAATGCATTCGTTCCCGTCCCAACTCGTCCACGGCCAATCTATTGCCAATCTAATGCAATAAACGGCCGAGCAGACGCCGGCGAGATCTTTCTATCCATCCCCGCCGCCGGCAAGGCTTCGCCTAGGCTAGTCCGGTCGGTCCCGGGTGGTTGCTCGGCCTGGAGAGAGGGCCTGGATATTTATACTAATGGGCCTCTAGTCCCGGCCCGTGCAACCAACCGGGACTAGAGGTACCCCCTTTGGTCCCGGTGGTGGCACGGGCCGGGACCAGACGTATTTCGAAATTTGGTGCTACCCTGCGCCCAAATGTTTTAGCGCCAAAATTTGAAAATTGTTTGAATATGCACATGAATAACTTCTACATACTTTCGAATTTGACAAAAATTCCAACATGAAAAGTGCTTGAATTTGCATAACTAATTCAAATCCATTTTCTGTTTAACTAAATAATTATTCTACTATTCAAACTATTAACTATTTTACTATTTGAATATATATATCTATATTGTTTTAAATTAGTATCAAACCTTAAAGTGGGGATGTAGAACACAACAATCGGTATCGCCAGCCTACAGCTCTGCCGTGGCTACTGAGTGCATATATGCATACCAAATGCACGGCAGGACGTATGCTCTGTTTTCAAGCGGGGGGTCGGGATAAAGGGGAAATATGTGCCGGCCGTGGCGCTCCTTCCAGATGCGCGGCTGCACACAGGGCTGGTTACAGCGGCCCTGTGTGCAGCGCACATCTCAATGGACGAGACGGAGGAGAGAAAAACAGAAAAGTGGGTGGGTGTGCCGCTGGTTGGGATAATAATGAAGTCGGGCTGGTCATAGTTGTCAATCACTCAATGCTTGCCAGCTTTTGACCGGTCAATACGAATTATTGGTCAAACAAAACTATGATCATGTATTTCACGTTTATTATTACACATCACCAACACATCACCGCACACGTACACCTGGTTGGCCTCACAATTGTAAGAGTTCTTTCACTAATGGTCTTAGATACACATCAATGTCGTTGCAAAGTTGCCTCGGGCCTTGGATGAGAACTGCATCATAATGAACTTGCGCTTCATGCACAACCAAGGAGGAAGGTTGTACATACATAGAGTTACGGCCAGGTGCTATGACTGTACTTAGACCAAACCATAAGTTTCTCGCCTCTCCTGTAAAGTCCGAGAAGTCTCTCTCGATCTTTCTCCCACTGCGTCCATCGGCAGGGTGTCTCAACTTTCCGTCTTTCTTACGGTCTTCTTTGTGCCATCGCAACAACCTAGCATGCTCTTTGTTTCTAAACAGACGTTTCAACCGTGGTATTATAGGAGCATACCACATCACCTTAGCAGGAACCCTCTTACGGGGGGGGGGGGGGGGGGTTCCCGTAAACATCACCAGAGTCATCTGCTCTGATCTTATACCGCAGTGCAGTGCATACCGGACATTCATCCAAATTCTCGTACTTCTCACCGCGGTAGAGGATGCAGTCATTAATGCATGCATGTATCTTCTGCACATCTAATCCTAGAGGGTAGAGAGAGCTTTTTTTTTTGCTTCGTACGTACTCTCAGGCAATTCGTTATCCTTTGGAAGCTTCGGCTTCATTAATTGGAGTAAACTCTCAAATGCCTTGTCCGTCACACCGTTCTGTGCCTTCCATTTCAGCAACTCCAGTGTGGTATCGAGATTTGTGCTACCATCTTCGCAATTTGGGTACAACAACTTTTTGTGATCCTGTAACATGTTGTCCAGCTTCAACCTCTTCAATTCACTTTCACAGTCTTCCCTTGCATCAACAATAACTCGGCCAAGATCATCATCGGGCTCTTCTGATGCCTGTTCTTGATCACCTCCTTCTTCTGCATTGCCTTCCATTGCAGTATCACCGTATTGAGGGAACAAAGGATCTTGTTCTTCTTCATTGTCTTCCATAACAACCCCTTTTTTCTCCATGTTTGGTCCAGCAATTATAGCTGGGCATGAAACCTCTCCGAAGTAGGTGGCCGTGAAGGATTCTCGAGGAAGAGTGCTCCCTGACGTTCCGACAATCAACACATGGGCAACACATAAAGCCATTATCTTCGTTCGTCTGAGCTACAACGAGAAATGCATCCATCGACTCCACCGCCATCTCCATCGCCGTTGTTGTCTCCTATGATGAGGAGGGAGTAGTTCTCTCTCGAGGCTGAGGGCTCTACCAGTAGCTATGTGGTTCATCTCTCTCTCCCATGGTGTGATCTATATGTGATCGTGAGCTTTGTAATCTAGTTGAATAAGTAGATGTTACTCTTCATCTTGTGCTACTCAAGTATTTTATTAATATGAACTTTGGAGTCACCTTGTCCCGCGGTGTGAAGGTGACAGTGTGCAAATCGTGTGTGTCTCCTCTATGAATTGTTGTGTTTGTCTAGTACCTTCTAGGGTGCTCATAGTGACAGCGTGGGGTTAACTAGACATGGGAATGCTTACTTTAGGCCCCGCTTGGGATGTAGTTAATATTTCCGGCCCGTATCATTTTCGGACCTGCGCCAGGAATTTTCGTAGGACCTCCAGGGGTCAGTGTAAAATTACTCGGGTATTGACTAAAAAACGACGTGCCAAGCGCGCCCTTAAGGAATGCTTTTTGCAGCCCTACGCAATGATTAGTGTTCGTTATCCAATCGGAGAGGGTTAAGAGTAGCATAGTGAAGAGAAGATATTTAGTTATTCAATTATGTGATCATTGTTGAGAGTGTCCACTAGTGAAAGTAGGATCCCTAGGCCTTGTTTCCAAGCATTGAAACACCGTTTTCCGCCTGTTCTGCTACATGTTTGCTTAATGCCATATTTATTTCAGATTGCTATTATCACTTATTATCATCCATATTACTTGAATTTTACTCTCTCTTCGCCGAACTAGTGCACCTATACAACTGAAAATTGTATTAGGTGTGTTGGGGACACAAGAGACTTCTTGTATCTTAATTGCAGGGTTGCTTGAGAGGGATATCTTTGACCTCTACCTCCCTGAGTTCGATAAACCTTGGGTGATCCACTTAAGGGAAACTTGCTGCTGTTCTACAAACCTCTGCACTTGGAGGTCCAACACTGTCTACAAGAATAGAAGCGTGCGTAGACATCAGATGGCGGTAGAGGATGCAGAATCCAGTGAATACCGGGCATGCATTCAAATTCTCGTACTCCGGACCGCGATAGAAGATGCAGTCATTAATGCATGCATGTATCTTCGGCACCTCTAAACCTAGAGGGCAGACAACCTTCTTTGCTTCGTACATACTGGCGGGCATTCATAATCCTTTGTAAGCATATTCTTCATTATTTTCAGCAACTTTTCAAAAACTCTTATCAGATAAACCGGACTCTGCCTTCCATTGCAGCATTTCCAGTGTGCTACCCAGCTTTTTCAGACCGTTTTCACAAGTTGGGTACAACAACTTTCTATGATCCTCTAACATGTGATCCAACTTCTCGCTCTCCTTTTCACTATCACAGTCTCTCCGTGCATCACCAATGGTCCGACCAAAATCATCAACGGGCTCATGATGTGCCTGTTCTTCAGCTTCCCCCATGATAGTATCACCGTATTCAGGGGGTAATTGTCATCATCCTCTTCTTCTTCATTCTCTTTCATTATAACCCGTCTCTCACCGTGTTTGGTCCAACAATTATAGCCGGGCATGAAACCGAACTGAAACAGGTGGATGTGAAGGATCTTTGAGTCAGAGTAATCATTCTGATTCTTAAATGCATTACATGGATAGAATACAAAACCATTCTGCTTGTTTGCATTAGCCACGCGGAGGAAATCTTTCAGGCCATTAATGAACTCGCCAGATCGTCGGTCAGAACAATACATCCAATGTCGTGGCATATGCGTTATTATATAAGTATATTAAACACAATCACGATGACAAAATTAGTACTTAGGTTTAGGTGCTAACCTCTTGGACCACTCCAATAGAAGAGGTGACACCACCAATCGTAGAGAAAATAGGGATAAAATCGAGCTCGGTGGTGAAAACATAGGAGATCAAAGAAGCTACCTAGCTCGAGAATTTCATCGAACACCTCTAGTGCATACAAAATGAATAGCAAAGTAGCACACACCTCTCACTTTCAAAATGGAAAAAACAGAGTAAGAGGGAAGGGGTAGGGCTGGTTATATAGGAACAGAGGACCTCTAGTCCCGGTTCATAACACGGACCGGGACTAGAGGTTCTCGCTCTTGTCAGAACGTGGCCAGAACCCTCTAGTCCGGGGCCGTGTTACGAACCGGGACTAGAGGTCCCGTTCGGACCCGGACTAGCTCGCCCATGCCTTTTCTTGCGAGCGAGGGCGATGGAACTGGAGCACTAGTCCGGTTGGTAATGCAACCGAGACTAATGCGCCGAACCATAGGCCCTGTTTCTACTAGGGGTGGGGGGGGGTGGGGGTGGGGGTGGGTGGGGGGGCTTTAGTCCCAATTGGGCCGTCCCGGTTGGAAAACCGGAACTAGAGGCCCTTACCAACCGGGACTAGACCCCCATTCCCACTAGTGTATCCATATCGCCCGTAACTTTGAATTAGCACCATTGTCCCATCGACCTGCCTAAGATACTTTGATAGGCCTGCCAGTTCCACACCCCGAAGCTATCGTAGAAGAGCCAAATATCGTCCTTACATTCCCTTAAAAAAGATATCGTCGTTTTAAGCTTGGAGTTAAATGACTAGGACGGTCTCGCCTCGATCTTGATCGTTTTAAGCTTGGAGTTAGATGACTAGGACGGCCTCGCCTCGATCTTGATCGTTTTACTTACGATGTTGACGTGCGCATGCATGCATGTTGGATTCTTCTAACTAGGTCTCCGCTTACTATTTCCGAAACGCACGCGGTCTCCGGTTACCAGTTGGATTGATTTTTTTCTCGGTTGCAGAAAATGATGGATCAAGATGAGGTTGTCCTAGTCATTTATTTCACCTATGCGTGTGCTTGCTCAAGGAGTAGAGAGGCAAATGAACCTACTCGATGCCTACGTATGATTCATGATGCCTGCATGCACCTTAAGTCTTTGCACCTCGAGAAGAAAAAGCTAATAATACGTTCGCTTCCACCACACATATACATGTTGGGATTCTTCTAATTAGGTCTCCGGTTTCTTTATCCAAAACGATGAGGTCTCCGGTTACTAATTCCATATACTGGTTTTTTTTTCAACGTAGCATATTCGCCCAGGACGTACTACAACTCGTCCACCTTTTAATTTCTCCTACTGAATTACTATGATAATAACTCCAACCTTGGCTGCTTTGAGAAGCTACCCATCTACTAGCTAGTATAAATACCGTGGCAGCCCAGTACACCTTCACTCACACACACTTATCATTTCCTTCCTCCATTCTTCTCCAAGCCATAGCAATGGAGAAGCTAGCTCTAGTTCTGCTCACCGTTGTCGCGTCAGCCATGGTCCTCGTTACGGCCCAGAACACAGCGCAGGACATGGTGGATGCCCACAACGCGGCGCGCGCCGATGTCGGCGTGGGACCCGTCACCTGGAACGACACGGTGGCCGCATACGCGGACGCCTACGCCAAGGAGCGCAGTGCCGACTGCAAACTCGTGCACTCTACGAACAGCCCATACGGAGAGAACCTTTTCTGGGGCGGCGGGTCCGACTGGACCGGGATCGACGCCGTGAAGGCGTGGGTCTCCGAGAAGCAGTACTACGACCACGGCTCCAACACCTGCTCCGCGCCGTCCGGTGAGTCCTGCGGCCACTACACCCAGGTGGTGTGGAGCACCTCGACCGCCATCGGGTGCGCCGGTCTCCTCTGTGACGGCGCCGCCGGCGTTTTTATCATCTGCAGCTACGACCCGCCGGGCAACTGGGACGGGCAGAGTCCATACTAGTATGTATGTTGCTATGCGTGCATGTCCTCGTAGCAGCGTACTGCGTAAATAATTAAGGACACCCCTACTCCTAGGGCGCCTCGGCTGACCAAGAATTTACTTAATTCTCGGTCCACTGATCGTTTGTGCGGGTCGATCCCTTCTTCCTTTCAGTCTTGTATGGTTGTGGACTTTGATTGTTGTTGTATTTGTGCTATAATAATATATGACTAAGCTTGTATCTGTTTGTATTGTGAGGCAGTTTACATGTTGGGCTTTGATTTATTTTCTATTCGCTTACAACTTCTGATTGGGCTTGTTTTTTCTTTTTTTGTATTGTTATGCAATTTTCTCTTCATTGAAGTACCTGCGCATGCAGATGATGTATTCTGACCTGACTTCAAATCACGGTATACTTCATCAATATTGCTCTAATTTTACTCCATGGAACATGAAATTTTGTTTCAAGTTTATTTCACATATAAGCCGATTAACTTTAACAAAAGGTTCTCTTAGAGGAAGTTACCAAAAAACAACCAACTCATGGCTCGTTGGAAGCACAACTTAAATTTCATGGCCAAATATTTTCTATTTCACAATATTGTTATTGCCTAACAAAGAATATTGTATTATAATACTTATACCACTAAAATGTGTTATTTAACTAAATGTAATAGGAAAATATATTGAGAACCCAAATAGGTATGCAAGGACAGTCAATCCTCCCCGAGTACCCGTCCTTGGGTTGAGATGTACTATCATCCATACAGAGTATTTTTTTCCAGCCATTAAATTGAGAATAACTTGTTAGTTATAAATTAGAACAAAATGTGTAACTCACCACTCAAAGGCTCACTATATAAAAACATAGATGGATATTTTCTTACACCTTTAACAAAGTTATACTCGTGTTCTAGTGACACTTCCCGGTCGCCGGTCGGTCACACATCCTCAAACTGCTCCACTCTCGGCATGCTTAACTTTTTAGTTTCTTCCGTCTCAGTTTCCAAGAAACAAAGACGGTTTTACTAACAATAGTATGCTATCAGTCATAATCTTAAATTATTTAAGTAAACAAAAATAAATAAGTAATAATAATCTTAAATTCAAATAATCTTGGATTTAAATAATAATTAACTTTTTGCCCCTTTCTATTTAATATTGAATAGTTCATATCTATAAATCCTCAAATCAAAAATTGACAAATAATATGTCTAAATCGGTTAAAAAAAATGAGAGAAATTCAAATATGACTTCCATATCATCACGCTTCCCATAAAAACATGATAAACATGCAATCATGCCAATAACACAAAAGTAACATAATACCAGAGAATTAGCCTGAAAGGACATCTTAATAACACTACTACTAAACATAACTTTCTAATCAATTAAGACAACACTTTGAATAGCACCCTAAATGTAATCTATCTATCTATAAGAAGAAAGTGTCGCCGAAGCCGGTCACACCCCGGGGTTATCACATTTTCATATTTGAAAAGTCATCAATATTTTCGGCATGTCTTATTCATGCTTTCACTTTGTTTTCAAATGTTTTCATCATGGTTTCACTTGTTTCACCCATGTTTTTAATGTTTTCGCCAGAAAATGAACTTCTGATCCCTGAAATAGGTTTCGAGGTGGCGGCGGTGCTCTGATGTGATTCTCTGGATTATGACGATACCTCCTGGGTTTTAGGTTTACGGGGCATAAGTAGTCGAAAGGGGAGCCCGAGGGGGTGCCTGGGGCCACCACACCACCTGTAGGCGCGGCCTAGGGGGGGCGCGCCCACGCATGGTGTGGGCCCCTCCATGCCCCCTCTAGCTCTTCTTCTGGCTTCGGGGGTCTACGGGTAAAATAAGGACTTCGGGATATTTTCCAGGCAATTTCCTGAAAGTTGATTTTTCTGCATAAAACGAGACACCAAGGTAATTCTGCTCAAAACAACGTTAGTCCGTGTTAGTTGTATCTAAAAACTCACAAGTTAGAGGCAAACAATAGCAAAAGTGTTCGGAAAAGGAGATACGTTTTGGACGTATCAGCCTACAACGAGGATTACTCACACATGGATGGGGAATCTTGGATAGTTGATGAAGAGGTGGCGGTGATGATGATGTCGATGATCTCCTCTAATTCCCTCTCCCGGCAGGGTGCCAGAACGGAGTTTCTGATCCCTCAATCGGAGTTTTCGGTGGCGGGAGCTACGGAACTTTTCATGGAAAAATTATCTGTCCCCCAGTGTTTTTAGGTTAGGCTTAAGAGTCGAAAGGGGGCACGAGAGGGTGGCTGAGGCGGCCACACCATGCCATGGCGCGGCCTAGGGGTGCCCGCACCGCCACGTGGTGTGGTCCCCTCGTGGACCGTCTCCGTTTCTTCTTCTGCCTCCGTGAGTCTTCGGGTAAAATAGGAACTTTTCGATATTTTTCGGGCATTTTCCTGAAAGTTGAATTTCTGCTAAAAAAACAAGACACCAGGGCAATTCTGCTAAAAACAGCGTTAGTCCGTGTTAGTTGTATTCAAAACTCATAAGTTTAGAGCAAAAAAACAGCAAAAGTATTCGGAAAGTAGCTAGATACGTTTTGGACGTATCAACTCCCCCCAAGCTTAGCTTATTTCTTGTCCTCGAGCAATTCAGTTAACAACTGAGTGGGACAAAATAACTTTTACGAACACATTTGCTTCATACGATGTATATATTTTCACTATAAGATCAAGCACTTAGGCAATTTTATAATAAGAAGTATGCAAATAAAGGCACCTAATAGTCATGCAAACCATGAAGAGATACCAACACACTAATAATATGACATCCATGGCAGCACTAGTGGAAACAGGGGCACTAGTCCCGGTTGGTAAGGCTCATTTGTCCCGGTTGTGCAACCGGGATGGGCCAGCCGGGACAAATGCCCCTCCCCCATTGGTCCCGATTGTGCCAGGACCCGGGACAAATGGGGCTGACCATGTGGCGAACCTGGCCAGGGGAATTAGTCCCGGTTCTTAAACACGAATCGTATGAATGCCTCCTCTGCTGCGGCAGCAGTTTTTGCCATTTTATCTGCCGCGACAGAGTTTTTTTTTTTCCGCTTTATTGTTTTATTTTTATTTCTGTTTTGCGACCAATTCCATTTTACGATACCCCTGTCACCATACACGGATAAGGAGCCTTGTGGCCCCTCCCCGGACCTCCCAGATCCTAGAAGAGAGGATCCCGGTGGCCCTTCCCCGGACCTCCGGGATCCCACGAGTGAATAAGTAATACATATATATAGAAAAATAAAGAACACTTATATTACAAAAGCTAAGTATATCGAGCATATTACATGACCGATGGAATTACAAAATAAAATTTAGCCCGCAATTTCCTCCCGAATTGCTCGTATGCGGTCCCTTGGTTGAAGACTGTCCCGAGCCGTTCGATCTAATATAAAGAAGAGTGGTCAATATATATTAATGAAATTAAGTAACTTAAATAGATGTGGTAATAAGAAAAATTGACGACTGACGTACATGAAGGTGGTTCCGTCTGACGAATGAACTCACAGACGTAGTATCCACACAAGGTGGTTTCTGTCTTTGTTCCAGTTGCTGTGTTTGTTCCAGCTCCATTCCTGTAGCCATTGGCGGAGGGTGAACAAAACATAAGAGGGGGCCAATTTTATAGAAAACATAAAAAATATATAAAAAAAAAGTGGCCAACTCATATAATAGAAATAACGATAATTAGATGGAGATGTTGTGATGATATATTTTCTCGCAAAAACATGTCTATATCTATGGTTAACATAAAAATATCGAGAGAAAGAAATCGAAAGAATCACATCCGTCCACGACGTCGATCGAATGGTGTACGTCGATCGAAATTTGTATCAGTTAATTAACTAAGTGAAGTGTTGAACATCTAAATTAGCTAACCTAGTCAAATTCATTAATTAACTAAGTGAATTGATGACAGAGACAAGGGACAGGGACAGGCAGTGACACAGCGGCCGCCTGCCTCGTAATCCCCAACCGGCCTCCCCTTCACCAACCGCCTGCCAAGTCCCCACGTCTTTAATTAGTACGCCTAACCGCGGCCACACCTGGTCAAAGGGGCCATTGGCTAGCGACCCAGTGGCCGCCTCGGCTTCCCCCACGTCCCCACGTATTTTATTAATCCCCCGAACCGCGGCCGCGCGCGGTCAAAAGGGGCCACTGGCCAGCGACCCAGTGGCCGCCTCGCCTTCCGCCATGTCCCCACGTCTTTTATTAATCCCCTAACCGCGACCACGCGCGGTCAAAAGGGCCCACTGGCCAGCGACCCAGTGGCCGCCTCGCCTTCCCCCACGTCCCCCACTTCCCAACTCGTGGCCACGAACGTCAAAAGGGCCCACCGGCCAACGACCCAGTGGCCGCCTCGGCTTCACCGCGCATTCAACGCCACCTGCAACCGCCGCCACGTTCTCACCGCCGGTTGGCATGCCATCCCCGCCCCGGTCCTTTTTAAAGGGACCCCGCCGCCCGTACACCGGCACACCCCACTCCCTCAGCACAAACCCTAACCCTAGCCATGTCGCCCCTCCGCTGGTTCAAAAAGGCCAAGAACGAGCACGAGGCCGGGTCCTCCAGGGGCATCGGCCAGAGAGGCCGCAGCGGCGGCGTTCCCCCCACCGCGGGAGGCATTCGGCTTCGGTCCCGGCGGCATGCGGATCAGGGCCACCCTGCGCTTCCCAGCACCACCTCCGGCCGCGCGCCACCCGCCGCCTCGCGCCGCGCCAGGCAAGCGGCTCCGCCGGTACGTCCGGAAGGAGGAGGCCACGTGGCACTGGCAGCACGCCACGCCGGTCTTCTGCCCGGACGTCCAGCTCCCGGACGGTTGGCACCTCAACCCGCAGCGGATCCCGGTACCGGCGGTCCCGACCAACGACGCTCGGGCCGAGGAGGTAGCTCGCCGGCGCGCGCTCCTGCCGGCCCACCTCCTCAGGGACCCCGCCTACGCGCTGCACTCGCCGAACTGGGACGTGTGGTTCCAGCAGGAGTACGACCAGCGCCGCCGCTCCTACTTTGCTACGCCCCTGATTCCGGAGGCCAACGCCGACACTTACCCAGCACCGCCGCCCGTCAGCGAGCCGGAGCTTTGGTTCGAGGAGGACATCGTCGACGATGAGGAGGACTCCGAGATGCATGCCGCCTACGAGGCCTCCTGCCGCTCCCTCGCCGAGGACGAGATCAGGCGCTGGGAGCAGGTCCTCGCCTGCGCGGCCGCCTCCGCGGCTGCCGACGCCGACACGGCCACGATGCCGCCCCCTCCACTGCCGGCGCCGTGGTGGCAGGCGATGAACACCAAGATGGAGGCGTCGATGGACCAGCCCCCTCCACAGCCGCTGCCCCCTGGCCTCGAATACGGCATGAGCTGGGCCTAGACCGTCGGCGAGTGGTCGCCGGAGGAGCTGCCGCCGCCGCCACTGGAGGGCGCGCCACAGGATCTGCCGCCGCCGCCAGAGGGCGCGCCCCCGATGCCTCCGCAGCCGCCACTGGAGGGCGCTCCCCAGCTGCCTGCCCACCTGTGGCAGCAGCCTGCCTACCACTCCATCTCCTCCAACGAGGAGGACTAGGCCGACGCCGGCGCTCCCCCGGCCAAGTAGTTAACTAGGTTTGCCCCACAAGAAACGGCCGGCCGCCTGTGGCCGCGCCGCCGCCCAATGTAAGCACCGGCCTTCGGGCCTTTTATGAATGCATTCGTTCCCGTCCCAACTCGTCCACGGCCAATCTATGGCCAATCTAATGCAATAAACGGCCGGAGCAGACGCCGGCGAGATCTTTCTATCCATCCCCGCCGCCGGCAAGGCTTCGCCTAGGCTAGTCCGGTCGGTCCCGGGTGGTTGCTCGGCCTGGAGAGAGGGCCTGGATATTTATACTAATGGGCCTCTAGTCCCGGCCCGTGCAACCAACCGGGACTAGAGGTACCCCCTTTGGTCCCGGTTGGTGGCACGGGCCGGGACCAGACGTATTTCGAAATTTGGTGCTACCCTGCGCGCCCAAATGTTTTAGCGCCAAAATTTGAAAATTGTTTGAATATGCACATGAATAACTTCTACATACTTTCGAATTTGACAAAAATTCCAACATGAAAAGTGCTTGAATTTGCGTAACTAATTCAAATCCATTTTCTGTTTAACTAAATAATTATTCTAACTATTCAAACTATTAACTATTTTACTATTTGAATATATATATCTTATATTGTTTTAAAATTAGTATCAAACCTTAAAGTGGGGATGTAGAACACAACAATCGGTATCGCCAGCCTACAGCTCTGCCGTGGCTACTGAGTGCATATATGCATACCAAATGCACGGCAGGACGTATGCTCTGTTTTCAAGCGGGGGGTCGGGGATAAAGGGGAAATATGTGCCGGCCGTGGCGCTCCTTCCAGATGCGCGGCTGCACACAGGGCTGGTTACAGCGGCCCTGTGTGCAGCGCACATCTCAATGGACGAGACGGAGGAGAGAGAAACAGAAAAGTGGGTGGGTGTGCCGCTGGTTGGGATAATAATGAAGTCGGGCTGGTCATAGTTGTCAATCACTCAATGCTTGCCAGCTTTTGACCGGTCAATACGAATTATTGGTCAAACAAAACTATGATCATGTATTTCACGTTTATTATTACACATCACCAACACATCACCGCACACGTACACCTGGTTGGCCTCACAATTGTAAGAGTTCTTTCACTAATGGTCTTAGATACACATCAATGTCGTTGCAAAGTTGCCTCGGGCCTTGGATGAGAACTGGCATCATAATGAACTTGCGCTTCATGCACAACCAAGGAGGAAGGTTGTACATACATAGAGTTACGGGCCAGGTGCTATGACTGTACTTAGACCAAACCATAAGTTTCTCGCCTCTCCTGTAAAGTCCGAGAAGTCTCTCTCGATCTTTCTCCACTGCGATCCATCGGCAGGGTGTCTCAACTTTCCGTCTTTCTTACGGTCTTCTTTGTGCCATCGCAACAACCTAGCATGCTCTTTGTTTCTAAACAGACGTTTCAACCGTGGTATTATAGGAGCATACCACATCACCTTAGCAGGAACCCTCTTACGGGGGGGGGGGGGGGGTTCTCCGTAAACATCACCAGAGTCATCTGCTCTGATCTTATACCGCAGTGCAGTGCATACCGGACATTCATCCAAATTCTCGTACTTCTCACCGCGGTAGAGGATGCAGTCATTAATGCATGCATGTATCTTCTGCACATCTAATCCTAGAGGGTAGAGAGCTTTTTTTTTGCTTCGTACGTACTCTCAGGCAATTCGTTATCCTTTGGAAGCTTCGGCTTCATTAGTTGGAGTAAACTCTCAAATGCCTTGTCCGTCACACCGTTCTGTGCCTTCCATTTCAGCAACTCCAGTGTGGTATCTAGATTTGTGCTACCATCTTCGCAATTTGGGTACAACAACTTTTTGTGATCCTGTAACATGTTGTCCAGCTTCAACCTCTTCAATTCACTTTCACAGTCTTCCCTTGCATCAACAATAACTCGGCCAAGATCATCATCGGGCTCTTCTGATGCCTGTTCTTGATCACCTCCTTCTTCTGCATTGCCTTCCATTGCAGTATCACCGTATTGAGGGAACAAAGGATCTTGTTCTTCTTCATTGTCTTCCATAACAACCCCTTTTTCTCCATGTTTGGTCCAGCAATTATAGCTGGGCATGAAACCTCTCCGAAGTAGGTGGCCGTGAAGGATTCTCGAGGAAGAGTGCTCCCTGACGTTCCGACAATCAACACATGGGCAACACATAAAGCCATTATCTTCGTTCGTCTGAGCTACAACGAGAAATGCATCCATCGACTCCACCGCCATCTCCATCGCCGTTGTTGTCTCCTATGATGAGGAGGGAGTAGTTCTCTCTCGAGGCTGAGGGCTCTACCAGTAGCTATGTGGTTCATCTCTCTCTCCCATGGTGTGATCTATATGTGATCGTGAGCTTTGTAATCTAGTTGAATAAGTAGATGTTACTCTTCATCTTGTGCTACTCAAGTATTTTATTAATATGAACTTTGGAGTCACCTTGTCCCGCGGTGTGAAGGTGACAGTGTGCAAATCGTGTGTGTCTCCTCTATGAATTGTTGTGTTTGTCTAGTACCTTCTAGGGTGCTCATAGTGACAGCGTGGGGTTAACTAGACATGGGAATGCTTACTTTAGGCCCCGCTTGGGATGTAGTTAATATTTCCGGCCCGTATCATTTTCGGACCTGCGCGCAGGAGTTTTCGTAGGACCTCCAGGGGTCAGTGTAAAATTACTCGGGTATTGACTAAAAAACGACGTGCCAAGCGCGCCCTTAAGGAATGCTTTTTGCAGCCCTACGCAATGATTAGTGTTCGTTATCCAATCGGAGAGGGTTAAGAGTAGCATAGTGAAGAGAGAAGATATTTAGTTATTCAATTATGTGATCATTGTTGAGAGTGTCCACTAGTGAAAGTAGGATCCCTAGGCCTTGTTTCCAAGCATTGAAACACCGTTTTCCGCCTGTTCTGCTACATGTTTGCTTAATGCCATATTTATTTCAGATTGCTATTATCACTTATTATCATCCATATTACTTGAATTTTACTCTCTCTTCGCCGAACTAGTGCACCTATACAACTGAAAATTGTATTAGGTGTGTTGGGGACACAAGAGACTTCTTGTATCTTAATTGCATGGTTGCTTGAGAGGGATATCTTTGACCTCTACCTCCCTGAGTTCGATAAACCTTGGGTGATCCACTTAAGGGAAACTTGCTGCTGTTCTACAAACCTCTGCACTTGGAGGTCCAACACTGTCTACAAGAATAGAAGCGTGCGTAGACATCAGATGGCGGTAGAGGATGCAGAATCCAGTGAATACCGGGCATGCATTCAAATTCTCGTACTCCGGACCGCGATAGAAGATGCAGTCATTAATGCATGCATGTATCTTCGGCACCTCTAAACCTAGAGGGCAGACAACCTTCTTTGCTTCGTACATACTGGCGGGCATTCATAATCCTTTGTAAGCATATTCTTCATTATTTTCAGCAACTTTTCAAAAACTCTTATCAGATAAACCGACTCTGCCTTCCATTGCAGCATTTCCAGTGTGCTACCCAGCTTTTTCAGACCGTTTTCACAAGTTGGGTACAACAACTTTCTATGATCCTCTAACATGTGATCCAACTTCTCGCTCTCCTTTTCACTATCACAGTCTCCGTGCATCACCAATGGTCCGACCAAATCATCAACGGGCTCATGATGTGCCTGTTCTTCAGCTTCCCCCATGATAGTATCACCGTATTCAGGGGGTAATTGTCATCATCCTCTTCTTCTTCATTCTCTTTCATTATAACCCGTCTCTCACCGTGTTTGGTCCAACAATTATAGCCGGGCATGAAACCGAACTGAAACAGGTGGATGTGAAGGATCTTTGAGTCAGAGTAATCATTCTGATTCTTAAATGCATTACATGGATAGAATACAAAACCATTCTGCTTGTTTGCATTAGCCACGCGGAGGAAATCTTTCAGGCCATTAATGAACTCGCCAGATCGTCGGTCAGAACAATACATCCAATGTCGTGGCATATGCGTTATTATTATAAGTATATTAAACACAATCACGATGACAAAATTAGTACTTAGGTTTAGGTGCTAACCTCTTGGACCACTCCAATAGAAGAGGTGACACCACCAATCGTAGAGAAAATAGGGATAAAATCGAGCTCGGTGGTGAAAACATAGGAGATCAAAGAAGCTACCTAGCTCGAGAATTTCATCGAACACCTCTAGTGCATACAAAATGAATAGCAAAGTAGCACACACCTCTCACTTTCAAAATGGAAAAAACAGAGTAGAGAGGGAAGGGGTAGGGCTGGTTATATAGGAACAGAGGACCTCTAGTCCCGGTTCATAACACGGACCGGGACTAGAGGTTCTCGCTCTTGTCAGAACGTGGCCAGAACCCTCTAGTCCGGGGCCGTGTTACGAACCGGGACTAGAGGTCCCGTTCGGACCCGGACTAGCTCGCCCATGCCTTTTCTTGCGAGCGAGGGCGATGGAACTGGAGCACTAGTCCCGGTTGGTAATGCAACCGAGACTAATGCGCCGAACCATAGGCCCTGTTTCTACTAGTGGGGTGGGGGGGGGGGGGTGGGGGGGGGTGGGTGGGGCTTTAGTCCCAATTGGGCCGTCCCGGTTGGAAAACCGGAACTAGAGGCGCTTACCAACCGGGACTAGACCCCCATTCCCACTAGTGTATCCATATCGCCCGTAACTTTGAATTAGCACCATTGTCCCATCGACCTGCCTAAGATACTTTGATAGGCCTGCCAGTTCCACACCCGAAGCTATCGTAGAAGAGCCAAATATCGTCCTTACATTCCCTTAAAAAAAGATATCGTCGTTTTAAGCTTGGAGTTAAATGACTAGGACGGTCTCGCCTCGATCTTGATCGTTTTAAGCTTGGAGTTAGATGACTAGGACGGCCTCGCCTCGATCTTGATCGTTTTACTTACGATGTTGACGTGCGCATGCATGCATGTTGGATTCTTCTAACTAGGTCTCCGCTTACTATTTCCGAAACGCACGCGGTCTCCGGTTACCAGTTGGATTGATTTTTTTCTCGGTTGCAGAAAATGATGGATCAAGATGAGGTTGTCCTAGTCATTTATTCACCTATGCGTGTGCTTGCTCAAGGAGTAGAGAGGCAAATGAACCTACTCGATGCCTACGTATGATTCATGATGCCTGCATGCACCTTAAGTTTGCACCTCGAGAAGAAAAAGCTAATAATACGTTCGCTTCCACCACACATATACATGTTGGGATTCTTCTAATTAGGTCTCCGGTTTCTTTATCCAAAACGATGAGGTCTCCGGTTACTAATTCCATACTGGTTTTTTTTTCAACGTAGCATATTCGCCCAGGACGTACTACAACTCGTCCACCTTTTAATTTCTCCTACTGAATTACTATGATAATAACTCCAACCTTGGCTGCTTTGAGAAGCTACCCATCTACTAGCTAGTATAAATACCGTGGCAGCCCAGTACACCTTCACTCACACACACTTATCATTTCCTTCCTCCATTCTTCTCCAAGCCTAGCAATGGAGAAGCTAGCTCTAGTTCTGCTCACCGTTGTCGCGTCAGCCATGGTCCTCGTTACGGCCCAGAACACAGCGCAGGACATGGTGGATGCCCACAACGCGGCGCGCGCCGATGTCGGCGTGGGACCCGTCACCTGGAACGACACGGTGGCCGCATACGCGGACGCCTACGCCAAGGAGCGCAGTGCCGACTGCAAACTCGTGCACTCTACGAACAGCCCATACGGAGAGAACCTTTTCTGGGGCGGCGGGTCCGACTGGACCGGGATCGACGCCGTGAAGGCGTGGGTCTCCGAGAAGCAGTACTACGACCACGGCTCCAACACCTGCTCCGCGCCGTCCGGTGAGTCCTGCGGCCACTACACCCAGGTGGTGTGGAGCACCTCGACCGCCATCGGGTGCGCCGGTCTCCTCTGTGACGGCGCCGCCGGCGTTTTTATCATCTGCAGCTACGACCCGCCGGGCAACTGGGACGGGCAGAGTCCATACTAGTATGTATGTTGCTATGCGTGCATGTCCTCGTAGCAGCGTACTGCGTAAATAATTAAGGGACACCCCTACTCCTAGGGCGCCTCGGCTGACCAAGAATTTACTTAATTCTCGGTCCACTGATCGTTTGTGCGGGTCGATCCCTTCTTCCTTTCAGTTGTATGGTTGTGGACTTTGATTGTTGTTGTATTTGTGCTATAATAATATATGACTAAGCTTGTATCTGTTTGTATTGTGAGGCAGTTTACATGTTGGGCTTTGATTTATTTTCTATTCGCTTACAACTTCTGATTGGGCTTGTTTTTTCTTTTTTTGTATTGTTATGCAATTTTCTCTTCATTGAAGTACCTGCGCATGCAGATGATGTATTCTGACCTGACTTCAAATCACGGTATACTTCATCAATATTGCTCTAATTTTACTCCATGGAACATGAAATTTTGTTTCAAGTTTATTTCACATATAAGCCGATTAACTTTAACAAAAGGTTCTCTTAGAGGAAGTTACCAAAAAACAACCAACTCATGGCTCGTTGGAAGCACAACTTAAATTTCATGGCCAAATATTTTCTATTTCACAATATTGTTATTGCCTAACAAAGAATATTGTATTATAATACTTATACCACTAAAATGTGTTATTTAACTAAATGTAATAGGAAAATATATTGAGAACCCAAATAGGTATGCAAGGACAGTCAATCCTCCCCGAGTACCCGTCCTTGGGTCGAGATGTACTATCATCCATACAGAGTATTTTTTTTCCAGCCATTAAATTGAGAATAACTTGTTAGTTATAAATTAGAACAAAATGTGTAACTCACCACTCAAGGCTCACATATAAAACATAGATGGATATTTTCTTACACCTTTAACAAAGTTATACTCGTGTTCTAGTGACACTTCCCGGTCGGTCACACATCCTCAAACTGCTCCACTCTCGGCATGCTTAACTTTTTAGTTTCTTCCGTCTCAGTTTCCAAGAAACAAAGACGGTTTTACTAACAATAGTATGCTATCAGTCATAATCTTAAATTATTTAAGTAAACAAAAATAAATAAGTAATAATAATCTTAAATTCAAATAATCTTGGATTAAATAATAATTAACTTTTTGCCCTTTTCTATTTAATATTGAATAGTTCATATCTATAAATCCTCAAATCAAAAATTGACAAATAATATGTCTAAATCGGTTAAAAAAATGAGAGAAATTCAAATATGACTTCCATATCATCACGCTTCCCATAAAAACATGATAAACATGCAATCATGCCAATAACACAAAAGTAACATAATACCAGAGAATTAGCCTGAAAGGACATCTTAATAACACTACTACTAAACATAACTTTCTAATCAATTAAGACAACACTTTGAATAGCACCCTAAATGTAATCTATCTATCTATAAGAAGAAAGTGTCGCCGAAGCCGGTCACACCCCGGGGTTATCACATTTTCATATTTGAAAAGTCATCAATATTTTCGGCATGTCTTATTCATGCTTTCACTTTGTTTTCAAATGTTTTCATCATGGTTTCACTTGTTTCACCCATGTTTTTTAATGTTTTCGCCAGAAAATGAACTTCTGATCCCTGAAATAGGTTTCGAGGTGGCGGCGGTGCTCTGATGTGATTCTCTGGATTATGACGATACCTCCTGGGTTTTAGGTTTACGGGGCATAAGTAGTCGAAAGGGGAGCCCGAGGGGGTGCCTGGGGCCACCACACCACCTGTAGGCGCGGCCTAGGGGGGGCGCGCCCACGCATGGTGTGGGCCCCTCCATGCCCCCTCTAGCTCTTCTTCTGGCTTCGGGGGTCTACGGGTAAAATAAGGACTTCAGGATATTTTCCAGGCAATTTCCTGAAAGTTGATTTTTCTGCATAAAACGAGACACCAAGGTAATTCTGCTCAAAACAACGTTAGTCCGTGTTAGTTGTATCTAAAACTCACAAGTTTAGAGGCAAACAATAGCAAAAGTGTTCGGAAAAGGAGATACGTTTTGGACGTATCAGCCTACAACGAGGATTACTCACACATGGATGGGGAATCTTGGATAGTTGATGAAGAGGTGGCGGTGATGATGATGTCGATGATCTCCTCTAATTCCCTCTCCCGGCAGGGTGCCAGAACGGAGTTTCTGATCCCTCAATCGGAGAGTTTTCGGTGGCGATGGAGCTACGGAACTTTTCATGGAAAAATTATCTGTCCCCCAGTGTTTTTTAGGTCAAGAGGCTTAAGTAGTCGAAAGGGGGGCACGAGAGGGTGGCTGAGGCGGCCACACCATGCCATGGCGCGGCCTAGGGGTGCCCGCACCGCCACGTGGTGTGGTCCCCTCGTGGACCGTCTCCGTTTCTTCTTCTGCCTCCGTGAGTCTTCGGGTAAAATAGGAACTTTTCGATATTTTTCGGGCATTTTCCTGAAAGTTGAATTTCTGCTAAAAACAAGACACCAGGGCAATTCTGCTAAAAACAGCGTTAGTCCGTGTTAGTTGTATTCAAAACTCATAAGTTTAGAGCAAAAATAACAGCAAAAGTATTCGGGAAAGTAGCTAGATACGTTTTGGACGTATCAACTCCCCCCAAGCTTAGCTTATTTCTTGTCCTCGAGCAATTCAGTTAACAACTGAGTGGGATAAAATAACTTTTACGAACACATTTGCTTCATACGATGTATATATTTTCACTATAAGATCAAGCACTTAGGCAATTTATAATAAGAAGTATGCAAATAAAGACACCTAATAGTCATGCAAACCATGAAGAGATACCAACACACTAATAATATGACATCCATGGCAGCAGGGGCACTCCCGGTTGGTAAGGCTCATTTGTCCCGGTTGTGCAACCGGGATGGGCCAGCCGGGACAAATGCCCCTCCCCCATTGGTCCCGGTTGTGCCAGGACCCGGGACAAATGGGGCTGACCATGTGGCGAACCTGGCCAGGGGAATTAGTCCCGGTTCTTAACACGAATCGGGATAAATGCCTCCTCGCTGCGGCAGCAGTTTTGCCATTTTCTCTGCCGCGGCAGAGTTTTTTTTTTCGCTTTATTGTTTTATTTTTATTTTCTGTTTTGCGACCAATTCCATTTTACGATACCCCTGTCACCATACACTGATAAGGAGCCTTGTTGGCCCCTCCCCGGACCTCCCAGATCCTAGAAGAGAGGATCCCGGTGGCCCTTCCCCGGACCTCCGGGATCCCACGAGTGAATAAGTAATACATATATATAGAAAAATAAAGAACACTTATATTACAAAATCTAAGTATATCGAGCATATTACATGACCGATGGAATTACAAAATAAAATTTAGCCCGCAATTTCCTCCCGAATTGCTCGTATGCGGTCCCTTGGTTGAAGACTGTCCCGGAGCCGTTCGATCTAATATAAAGAAGAGTGGTCAATATATATTAATGAAATTAAGTAACTTAAATAGATGTGGTAATAAGAAAAATTGACGACTGACGTACATGAAGGTGGTTCCCGTCTGACGAATGAACTCACAGACGTAGTATCCACACAAGGTGGTTTCTGTCTTTGTTCCAGTTGCTGTGTTTGTTCCAGCTCCATTCCTGTAGCCATTGGCGGAGGGTGAACAAAACATAAGAGGGGGCCAATTTTATAGAAAACATAAAAAATATATATAAAAAAGTGGCCAACTCATATAATAGAAATAACGATAATTAGATGGAGATGTTGTGATGATATATTTTCACGCAAAAACATGTCTATATCTATGGTTAACATAAAAATATCGAGAGAAAGAAATCGAAAGAATCACATCCGTCCACGACGTCGATCGAATGGTGTACGTCGATCGAAACTTGTATCAGTTAATTAACTAAGTGAAGTGTTGAACATCTAAATTAGCTAACCTAGTCAAATTCATTAATTAACTAAGTGAATTGATGACAGAGACAAGGGACAGGGACAGGCAGTGACACAGCGGCCGCCTGCCTCGTAATCCCCAACCGGCCTCCCCTTCACCAACCGCCTGCCAAGTCCCCACGTCTTTAATTAGTACCCCTAACCGCGGCCACGCCTGGTCAAAGGGGCCATTGGCTAGCGACCCAGTGGCCGCCTCGGCTTCCCCCACGTCCCCACGTATTTTATTAATCCCCCGAACCGTGGCCACGCGCGGTCAAAAGGGGCCATTGGCCAGCGACCCAGTGGCCGCCTCGCCTTCCGCCATGTTCCCACGTCTTTTATTAATCCCCTAACCGCGACCACGCGCGGTCAAAAGGGCCCACTGGCCAGCGACCCAGTGGCCGCCTCGCCTTCCCCCACGTCCCCCACTTCCCAACTCGTGGCCACGAACGGTCAAAAGGGCCCACCGGCCAACGACCCAGTGGCCGCCTCGGCTTCACCGCGCATTCAACGCCACCTGCAACCGCCGCCACGTTCTCACCGCCGGTTGGCATGCCATCCCCGCCCCGGTCCTTTTTAAAGGGACCCCGCCGCCCGTACACCGGCACACCCCACTCCCTCAGCACAAACCCTAACCCTAGCCATGTCGCCCCTCCGCTGGTTCAAAAAGGCCAAGAACGAGCACGAGGCCGGGTCCTCCAGGGGCGCCGGCCAGAGAGGCCGCAGCGGCGGCGTTCCCCCCACCGCGGGAGGCATTCGGCTTCGGTCCCGGCGGCATGCGGATCAGGGCCACCCCGCGCTTCCCAGCACCACCTCCGGCCGCGCGCCACCCACCGCCTCGCGCCGCGCCAGGCAAGCGGCTCCCCCGGTACGTCCGGAAGGAGGAGGCCACGTGGCACTGGCAGCACGCCACGCCGGTCTTCTGCCCGGACGTCCAGCTCCCGGACGGTTGGCACCTCAACCCGCAGCGGATCCCGGTACCGGCGGTCCCGACCAACGACGCTCGGGCCGAGGAGGTAGCTAGCCGGCGCGCGTTCCTGCCGGCCCACCTCCTCAGGGACCCCGCCTACGCGCTGCACTCGCCGAACTGGGACGTGTGGTTCCAGCAGGAGTACGACCAGCGCCGCCGCTCCTACTTTGCTACGCCCCCGATTCCGGAGGCCAACGCCGACACTTACCCAGCACCGCCGCCCGTCAGCGAGCCGGAGCTTTGGCTCGAGGAGGACATCGTCGACGATGAGGAGGACTCCGAGATGCAGGCCGCCTACGAGGCCTCCCGCCGCTCCCTCGCCGAGGACGAGATCAGGCGCTGGGAGCAGGTCCTCGCCTGCGCGGCCGCCTCCGCGGCTGCCGACGCCGACACGGCCACGATGTCGCCCCCTCCACTGCCGGCGCCGTGGTGGTAGGCGATGAACACCGAGATGGAGGCGTCGATGGACCAGCCCCCTCCACAGCCGCTGCCCCTGGCCTCGAGTACGGCATGAGCTGGGCCTAGACCGTCGGCGACTGGTCGCTGGAGGAGCTGCCGCCGCCGCCACTGGAGGGCGCGCCACAGGAGCTGCCGCCGCCGCCAGAGGGCGCGCCCCCGATGCCTCCACAGCCGCCACTGGAGGGCGCTCCCCAGCTGCCTGCCCACCTGTGGCAGCAGCCTCCCTACCACTCCATCTCCTCCGACGAGGAGGACTAGGCCGACGCCGGCGCGCCCCCGGCCAAGTAGTTAACTAGGTTTGCCCCCCAAGAAACGGCCGGCCGCCTGTGGCCGCGCCACCGCCCCCATGCATGTAAGGACGGCCAATAGGGCCGTCATCAAGAAACGGCCGGCCGCCTGTGGCCGCAACGCTGCCCAATATAAGCACCGGCCTTCGGGCCTTTTATGAATGCATTCGTTCCCGTCCCAACTCGTCCCCGGCCAATCTATGGCCAATCTAATGCAATAAACGGCCGGAGCAGATGCCGGCGAGATCTTTCTATCCATCCCCGCCGCCGGCAAGGCTTCGCCTAGGCTAGTCCGGTCGGTCCCGGGTGGTTGCTCGGCCTGGAGAGAGGGCCTGGATATTTATACTAATGGGCCTCTAGTCCCGGCCCGTGCAACCAACCGGGACTAGAGGTACCCCCTTTGGTCCCGGTTGGTGGCGCGGGCCGGGACCAGACGTATTTCGAAATTTGGTGCTACCCTGCGCGCCCAAATGTTTTAGCGCCAAAATTTGAAAATTGTTTGAATATGCACATGAATAACTTCTACATACTTTCGAATTTGACAAAAATTTCAACATGAAAAGTGCTTGAATTTGCATAACTAATTCAAATCCATTTTCTGTTTAACTAAATAATTATTCTAACTATTCAAACTATTAAATATTTTACTATTTTTGAATATATATCTTATATTGTTTTAAAATTAGTATCAAACCTTAAAGTGGGGATGTAGAACACAACAATCGGTATCGCCAGCCTACAGCTCTGCCGTGGCTACTGAGTGCATATATGCATACCAAATGCACGGCATGACGTATGCTCTGTTTTCAAGCGGGGGGTCGGGGATAAAGGGGAAATATGTGCCGGCCGTGGCGCTCCTTCCAGATGCGCGGCTGCACACAGGGCTGGTTACAGCGGCCCTGTGTGCAGCGCACATCTCAATGGACGACGAGAGAGAGAGAGAAACATAAAAGTGGGTGGGTGTGCCGCTGGTTGGGATAATAATGAAGTCGGGCTGGTCATAGTTGTCAATCACTCAATGCTTGCCAGCTTTTGACCGGTCAATACGAATTATTGGTCAAACAAAACTATGATCATGTATTTCACGTTTATTATTACACATCACCAACACATCACCACACACGTACACCTGGTTGGCCTCACAATTGTAAGAGTTCTTCCACTAATGGTCTTAGATACACATCAATGTCGTTGCAAAGTTGCCTCGGGCCTTGGATGAGAACTGGCATCATAATGAACTTGCGCTTCATGCACAACCAAGGAGGAAGGTTGTACATACATAGAGTTACGGGCCAGGTGCTATGACTGTACTTAGACCAAACCATAAGTTTCTCGCCTCTCCTGTAAGGTCCGAGAAGTCTCTCTCGATCTTTCTCCACTGCGATCCATCGGCAGGGTGTCTCAACTTTCCGTCTTTCTTACGATCTTCTTTGTGCCATCGCAACAACCTAGCATGATCTTTGTTTCTAAACAGACGTTTCAACCGTGGTATTATAGGAGCATACCACATCACCTTAGCAGGAACCCTCTTACGGGGGGGGGGGGGGGTTCGCCGTCAACATCACCAGGGTCCTGCTCTGATCTTTACCGCAGTGCAGTGCATACCGGACATTCATCCAAATTCTCGTACTTCTCACCGCGGTAGAGGATGCAGTCATTAATGCATGCATGTATCTTCTGCACATCTAATCCTAGAGGGTAGAGAGCTTTTTTTTTTGCTTCGTACGTACTCTCAGGCAATTCGTTATCCTTTGGAAGCTTCGGCTTCATTAGTTGGAGTAAAGTCTCAAATGCCTTGTCCGTCACACCGTTCTGTGCCTTCCATTTCAGCAACTCCAGTGTGGTATCGAGCTTTGTGCTACCATCTTCGCAATTTGGGTACAACAAGTTTTTGTGATCCTGTAACATGTTGTCCAGCTTCAACCTCTTCAATTCACTTTCACAGTCTTCCCTTGCATCAACAATAACTCGGCCAAGATCATCATCGGGCTCTTCTGATGCATATTCTTGATTACCTCCTTCTTCTGCATTGTCTTCCATTGCAGTATCACCGTATTCAGGGAACAAAGGATCTTGTTCTTCTTCATTGTCTTCCATCACAACCCCTTTTTCTCCATGCTTGGTCCAGCAATTATAGCTGGGCATGAAACCTCTCCGAAGTAGGTGGCCATGAAGGATTCTCGAGGACGAGTGCTCCCTGACGTTCCGACAATCAACACATGGGCAACACATAAAGCCATTATCTTCGTTCGTCTGAGCTACAACGAGAAATGCATCCAGGTCTGCCATATACTCGGAAGTGCGTCGGTCACCGTACATCCATCGCTGCCGTGCATCCATCTGCATCGTATAATTAAGTTCATCAAAATACATTACAATAAACATATTCAATAGATAAATGACCACAATACATCGACAAATATTACTTTTTTATGTATCAATTACAGATGAAAAAGATAAGTTTGTTAACCTCGGTCGAAGATACCATTTTCAGTGAGCTTATGTGTGGCTCGGGAATTTCGTCGAACACCTCGTGTGCATAGTAAAATAACACACACTAACACCCATCTCTCTCACACCTTCAAGCCAAAAAAAAATGGAAGAGGGGGGGGGGGCTGTGGGACAGTATATATAGGGAAGGGGGGCATTGGTCCGGTTTGTGGAATGAACCGGGACCAATGCCCATGCGCGTGCCACGTGGCCTGTTGCTAGGCATTGTCCCGTTCATGCCACAAACCGAGACCAATGCCTCCCCACGAACCGGGACCAATGCCCCCAGGCGATTTCTGTTGCCTCGGGCGCACAAACCGGGATCAATGCATAGCATTTGTCCCGGATTTTGTTGCAACCGGGACATGTGTGCCCCCTGGACGAAAGGGGTTGTTTCCACTAGTGCAGAGGGCCTATGGAAGAATAGATAACCTCCCGCTCCAGTTCAATTGAAATTTTAGATCTAGTGTGATTTGGGCCTAGGGAGGAGACAACACTCGAAGGGGAGAAGACACTGACACAAGGAGGCCGCACCAACCCTACCCGCACTACGAGTTAACGAACGATGGTACAGTAGCTGCACTATCCGAATCGCCCGTAACTTTGAATTAGCACCATTGTTCCATCGGCCTGCCAGTTCCACACCCCGAAGCTATCGTAGAAGAGCCAAATATCGTCCTTACATTCCCTTTAAAAAGATATCGTCGTTTTAAGCTTGGAGTTAAATAACTAGGACGGCCTCGCCTCGATCTTGATCGTTTTAAGCTTGGAGTTAGATGACTAGGACGGCCTCGCCTCGATCTTGATCGTTTTACTTACGATGTTGACGTGCGCATGCATGCATGTTGGATTCTTCTAACTAGGTCTCCGCTTACTATTTCCGAAACGCACGCGGTCTCCGGTTACCAGTTGGATTGATTTTTTTCTCGGTTGCAGAAAATGATGGATCAAGATGAGGTTGTCCTAGTCATTTATTTCACCTATGCGTGTGCTTGCTCAAGGAGTAGAGAGGCAAATGAACCTACTCGATGCCTACGTATGATTCATGATGCCTGCATGCACCTTAAGTCTTTGCACCTCGAGAAGAAAAAGCTAATAATACGTTCGCTTCCACCACACATATACATGTTGGGATTCTTCTAATTAGGTCTCCGGTTTCTTTATCCAAAACGATGAGGTCTCCGGTTACTAATTCCATATACTGGTTTTTTTTTCAACGTAGCATATTCGCCCAGGACGTACTACAACTCGTCCACCTTTTAATTTCTCCTACTGAATTACTATGATAATAACTCCAACCTTGGCTGCTTTGAGAAGCTACCCATCTACTAGCTAGTATAAATACCGTGGCAGCCCAGTACACCTTCACTCACACACTTATCATTTCCTTCCTCCATTCTTCTCCAAGCCATAGCAATGGAGAAGCTAGCTCTAGTTCTGCTCACCGTTGTCGCGTCAGCCATGGTCCTCGTTACGGCCCAGAACACAGCGCAGGACATGGTGGATGCCCACAACGCGGCGCGCGCCGATGTCGGCGTGGGACCCGTCACCTGGAACGACACGGTGGCCGCATACGCGGACGCCTACGCCAAGGAGCGCAGTGCCGACTGCAAACTCGTGCACTCTACGAACAGCCCATACGGAGAGAACCTTTTCTGGGGCGGCGGGTCCGACTGGACCGGGATCGACGCCGTGAAGGCGTGGGTCTCCGAGAAGCAGTACTACGACCACGGCTCCAACACCTGCTCCGCGCCGTCCGGTGAGTCCTGCGGCCACTACACCCAGGTGGTGTGGAGCACCTCGACCGCCATCGGGTGCGCCGGTCTCCTCTGTGACGGCGCCGCCGGCGTTTTTATCATCTGCAGCTACGACCCGCCGGGCAACTGGGACGGGCAGAGTCCATACTAGTATGTATGTTGCTATGCGTGCATGTCCTCGTAGCAGCGTACTGCGTAAATAATTAAGGGACACCCCTACTCCTAGGGCGCCTCGGCTGACCAAGAATTTACTTAATTCTCGGTCCACTGATCGTTTGTGCGGGTCGATCCCTTCTTCCTTTCAGTCTTGTATGGTTGTGGACTTTGATTGTTGTTGTATTTGTGCTATAATAATATATGACTAAGCTTGTATCTGTTTGTATTGTGAGGCAGTTTACATGTTGGGCTTTGATTTATTTTCTATTCGCTTACAACTTCTGATTGGGCTTGTTTTTTCTTTTTTTGTATTGTTATGCAATTTTCTCTTCATTGAAGTACCTGCGCATGCAGATGATGTATTCTGACCTGACTTCAAATCACGGTATACTTCATCAATATTGCTCTAATTTTACTCCATGGAACATGAAATTTTGTTTCAAGTTTATTTCACATATAAGCCGATTAACTTTAACAAAAGGTTCTCTTAGAGGAAGTTACCAAAAACAACCAACTCATGGCTCGTTGGAAGCACAACTTAAATTTCATGGCCAAATATTTTCTATTTCACAATATTGTTATTGCCTAACAAAGAATATTGTATTATAATACTTATACCACTAAAATGTGTTATTTAACTAAATGTAATAGGAAAATATATATATTGAGAACCCAAATAGGTATGCAAGGACAGTCAATCCTCCCCGAGTACCCGTCCTTGGGTCGAGATGTACTATCATCCATACAGAGTATTTTTTTTCCAGCCATTAAATTGAGAATAACTTGTTAGTTATAAATTAGAACAAAATGTGTAACTCACCACTCAAGGCTCACTATATAAAACATAGATGGATATTTTCTTACACCTTTAACAAAGTTATACTCGTGTTCTAGTGACACTTCCCGGTCGGTCACACATCCTCAAACTGCTCCACTCTCGGCATGCTTAACTTTTTAGTTTCTTCCGTCTCAGTTTCCAAGAAACAAAGACGGTTTTACTAACAATAGTATGCTATCAGTCATAATCTTAAATTATTTAAGTAAACAAAAATAAATAAGTAATAATAATCTTAAATTCAAATAATCTTGGATTTAAATAATAATTAACTTTTTGCCCTTTTCTATTTAATATTGAATAGTTCATATCTATAAATCCTCAAATCAAAAATTGACAAATAATATGTCTAAATCGGTTAAAAAAATGAGAGAAATTCAAATATGACTTCCATCTCATCACGCTTCCCATAAAAACATGATAAACATGCAATCATGCCAATAACACAAAAGTAACATAATACCAGAGAATTAGCCTGAAAGGACATCTTAATAACACTACTACTAAACATAACTTTATAATCAATTAATACAACACTTTGAATAGCACCCTAAATGTAATCTATCTATCTATAAGAAGAAAGTGTCGCCGAAGCCGGTCACACCCCGGGGTTATCACATTTTCATATTTGAAAAGTCATCAATATTTTCTGCATGTCTTATTCATGCTTTCACTTTGTTTTCAAATGTTTTCATCATGGTTTCACTTGTTTCACCCATGTTTTTTAATGTTTTCGCCAGAAAATGAACTTCTGATCCCTGAAATAGGTTTCGAGGTGGCGGCGGTGCTCTGATGTGATTCTCTGGATTATGACGATACCTCCTGGGTTTTAGGTTTACGGGGCATAAGTAGTCGAAAGGGGAGCCCGAGGGGGTGCCTGGGGCCACCACACCACCTGTAGGCGCGGCCTAGGGGGGGCGCGCCCACGCATGGTGTGGGCCCCTCCATGCCCCCTCTAGCTCTTCTTCTGGCTTCGGGGGTCTACGGGTAAAATAAGGACTTCGGGATATTTTCCAGGCAATTTCCTGAAAGTTGATTTTTCCGCACAAAACGAGACACCAAGGTAATTCTGCTCAAAACAACGTTAGTCCGTGTTAGTTGTATCTAAAACTCACAAGTTTAGAGGCAAACAATAGCAAAAGTGTTCGGAAAAGGAGATACGTTTTGGACGTATCAGCCTACAACGAGGATTACTCACACATGGATGGGGAATCTTGGATAGTTGATGAAGAGGTGGCGGTGATGATGATGTCGATGATCTCCTCTAATTCCCTCTCCCGGCAGGGTGCCAGAACGGAGTTTCTGATCCCTCAATCGGAGTTTTCGGTGGCGGTGGAGCTACGGAACTTTTCATGGAAAAATTATCTGTCCCCCAGTGTTTTTAGGTCAAGAGGCTTAAGTAGTCGAAAGGGGGGCACGAGAGGGTGGCTGAGGCGGCCACACCATGCCATGGCGCGGCCTAGGGGTGCCCGCACCGCCACGTGGTGTGGTCCCCTCGTGGACCGTCTCCGTTTCTTCTTCTGCCTCCGTGAGTCTTCGGGTAAAATAGGAACTTTTCGATATTTTTCGGGCATTTTCCTGAAAGTTGAATTTCTGCTAAAAAACAAGACACCAGGGCAATTCTGCTAAAAACAGCGTTAGTCCGTGTTAGTTGTATTCAAAACTCATAAGTTTAGAGCAAAAATAACAGCAAAAGTATTCGGGAAAGTAGCTAGATACGTTTTGGACGTATCAACTCCCCCCAAGCTTAGCTTATTTCTTGTCCTCGAGCAATTCAGTTAACAACTGAGTGGGATAAAATAACTTTTACGAACACATTTTCTTCATACGATGTATATATTTTCACTATAAGATCAAGCACTTAGGCAATTTATAATAAGAAGTATGCAAATAAAGGCACCTAATAGTCATGCAAACCATGAAGAGATACCAACACACTAATAATATGACATCCATGGCAGCAGGGGCACTAGTCCCGGTTGGTAAGGCTCATTTGTCCCGGTTGTGCAACCGGGATGGGCCAGCCGGGACAAATGCCCCTCCCCCATTGGTCCCGGTTGTGCCAGGACCCGGGACAAATGGGGCTGACCATGTGGCGAACCTGGCCAGGGGAATTAGTCCCGGTTCTTAACACGAATCGGGATAAATGCCTCCTCTGCTGCGGCAGCAGTTTTGCCATTTTCTCTGCCGCGGCAGAGTTTTTTTTTCGCTTTATTGTTTTATTTTTATTTTCTGTTTTGCGACCAATTCCATTTTACGATACCCCTGTCACCATACACTGATAAGGAGCCTTGTTGGCCCCTCCCCGGACCTCCCAGATCCTAGAAGAGAGGATCCCGGTGGCCCTTCCCCGGACCTCCGGGATCCCACGAGTGAATAAGTAATACATATATATAGAAAAATAAAGAACACTTATATTACAAAATCTAAGTATATCGAGCATATTACATGACCGTTGGAATTACAAAATAAAATTTAGCCCGCAATTTCCTCCCGAATTGCTCGTATGCGGTCCCTTGGTTGAAGACTGTCCCGGAGCCGTTCGATCTAATATAAAGAAGAGTGGTCAATATATATTAATGAAATTAAGTAACTTAAATAGATGTGGTAATAAGAAAAATTGACGACTGACGTACATGAAGGTGGTTCCCGTCTGACGAATGAACTCACAGACGTAGTATCCACACAAGGTGGTTTCTGTCTTTGTTCCAGTTGCTGTGTTTGTTCCAGCTCCATTCCTGTAGCCATTGGCGGAGGGTGAAAAAAACATAAGAGGGGGCCAATTTTATAGAAAACATAATAAATATATATAAAAAAGTGGCCAACTCATATAATAGAAATAACGATAATTAGATGGAGATGTTGTGATGATATATTTTCACGCAAAAACATGTCTATATCTATGGTTAACATAAAAATATCGAGAGAAAGAAATCGAAAGAATCACATCCGTCCACGACGTCGATCGAATGGTGTACGTCGATCGAAATTTGTATCAGTTAATTAACTAAGTGAAGTGTTGAACATCTAAATTAGCTAACCTAGTCAAATTCATTAATTAACTAAGTGAATTGATGACAGAGACAAGGGACAGGGACATGCAGTGACACAGCGGCCGCCTGCCTCGTAATCCCCAACCGGCCTCCCCTTCACCAACCGCCTGCCAAGTCCCCACGTCTTTAATTAGTACCCCTAACCGCGGCCACGCCTGGTCAAAGGGGCCATTGGCTAGCGACCCAGTGGCCGCCTCGGCTTCCCCCACGTCCCCACGTATTTTATTAATCCCCCGAACCACGGCCACGCGCGGTCAAAAGGGGCCACTGGCCAGCGACCCAGTGGCCGCCTCGCCTTCCGCCATGTCCCCACGTCTTTTATTAATCCCCTAACCGCGACCACGCGCGGTCAAAAGGGCCCACTGGCCAGCGACCCCCACGTCCCCCACTTCCCAACTCGTGGCCACGAACGGTCAAAAGGGCCCACCGGCCAACGACCCAGTGGCCGCCTCGGCTTCACCGCGCATTCAACGCCACCTGCAACCGCCGCCACGTTCTCACCGCCGGTTGGCATGCCATCCCCGCCCAGGTCCTTTTTAAAGGGACCCCGCCGCCCGTACACCGGCACACCCCACTCCCTCAGCATAAACCCTAACCCTAGCCATGTCGCCCCTCCGCTGGTTCAAAAAGGCCAAGAACGAGCACGAGGCCGGGTCCTCCAGGGGCGCCGGCCAGAGAGGCCGCAGCGGCGGCGTTCCCCCCACCGCGGGAGGCATTCGGCTTCGGTCCCGGCGGCATGCGGATCAGGGCCACCCCGCGCTTCCCAGCACCACCTCCGGCCGCGCGCCACCCGCCGCCTCGCGCCGCGCCAGGCAAGCGGCTCCGCCGGTACGTCCGGAAGGAGGAGGCCACGTGGCACTGGCAGCACGCCACGCCGGTCTTCTGCCCGGACGTCCAGCTCTCGGACGGTTGGCACCTCAACCCGCAGCGGATCCCGGTACCGGCGGTCCCGACCAACGACGCTCGGGCCGAGGAGGTAGCTCGCCGGCGCGCGCTCCTGCCGGCCCACCTCCTCAGGGACCCCGCCTACGCGCTGCACTCGCCGAACTGGGACGTGTGGTTCCAGCAGGAGTACGACCAGCGCCGCCGCTCCTACTTTGCTACGCCCCCGATTCCGGAGGCCAACGCCGACACTTACCCAGCACCGCCGCCCGTCAGCGAGCCGGAGCTTTGGCTCGAGGAGGACATCGTCGACGATGAGGAGGACTCCAAGATGCAGGCCGCCTACGAGGCCTCCCGCCGCTCCCTCGCCGAGGACGAGATCAGGCGCTGGGAGCAGGTCCTCGCCTGCGCGGCCGCCTCCGCGGCTGCCGACGCCGACACGGCCACGATGCCGCCCCCTCCACTGCCGGCGCCGTGGTGGCAGGCGATGAACACCGAGATGGAGGCGTCGATGGACCAGCCCCCTCCACAGCCGCTGCCCCCTGGCCTCGAATACGGCATGAGCTGGGCCTAGACCGTCGGCGAGTGGTCGCTGGAGGAGCTGCCGCCGCCTCCACTGGAGGGCGCGCCACAGGAGCTGCCGCCGCCGCCAGAGGGCGCGCCCCCGATGCCTCCGCAGCCGCCACTGGAGGGCGCTCCCCAGCTGCCTGCCCACCTGTGGCAGCAGCCTCCCTACCACTCCATCTCCTCCGACGAGGAGGACTAGGCCGACGCCGGCGCGCCCCCGGCCAAGTAGTTAACTAGGTTTGCCCCCCAAGAAACGGCCGGCCGCCTGTGGCCGCGCCACCGCCCCCATGCATGTAAGGACGGCCAATAGGGCCGTCATCAAGAAACGGTCGGCCGCCTGTGGCCGCGCCGCCGCCCAATATAAGCACCGGCCTTCGGGCCTTTTATGAATGCATTCGTTCCCGTCCCAACTCGTCCCCGGCCAATCTATGGCCAATCTAATGCAATAAACAGCCGGAGCAGATGCCGGCGAGATCTTTCTATCCATCCCCGCCGCCGGCAAGGCTTCGCCTAGGCTAGTCCGGTCGGTCCCGGGTGGTTGCTCGGCCTGGAGAGAGGGCCTGGATATTTATACTAATGGGCCTCTAGTCCCGGCCCGTGCAACCAACCGGGACTAGAGGTACCCCCTTTGGTCCCGGTTGGTGGCGCGGGCCGGGACCAGACGTATTTCGAAATTTGGTGCTACCCTGCGCGCCCAAATGTTTTAGCGCCAAAATTTGAAAATTGTTTGAATATGCACATGAATAACTTCTACATACTTTCGAATTTGACAAAAAAGTCAACATGAAAAGTGCTTGAATTTGCATAACTAATTCAAATCCATTTTCTGTTTAACTAAATAATTATTCTAACTATTCAAACTATTAAATATTTTACTATTTGAATATATATATATCTTATATTGTTTTAAAATTAGTATCAAACCTTAAAGTGGGGATGTAGAACATGTTAGCGTAATCTTGTGTCCAGGTTAATTAGGCAAGGTAATTGCTTGCACGATTGGTGTGTCCGTGTCCAAGTCCAAGTTACATGGACTTGTATATCCAGGTCGGTTTGCATGTTGTCAGTTAATTAGGTAGTCGTGTCTAGCTGGGAATAGTTTCCTAGTTTATCTAGGAAAGTTTGTCTCCGTGTAGGTTTGAGGTTACCTACCAAATCGAGTAGGCTTAGGTCTGGTCCTGCGTGTATATATGCACGGGTCCGGTACCACAAAATTGTACCGAGAGCATTGAGAAATAAAGAGAATAAAACACGGGTGCGACAAGCGCTCTTGGCAAAAATATTTGTGTGTGTGTGTTCGTCTAGTCTTATGTGATTCGATCCGTGGGGAATTCCAACATTTGGTATCAGAGCGAGGTCGAGAATTTGAGGGCACGCTTGCCCCGGGGAGGCGACCCGTACTAGCGCCTCGGGGCGGGCGATCGTCGTTTGATGGAGCGACACGGAGGAGACGGCGGGGAGCTGCCGTCGGTTAAGCGGTGGAGGTGGATGATCGTCGATGGAGCGGCGGTGCTGAGGTGCGGTACCTGGAGTTTCGTCAAGATCGTCAATCGGGTGTTAGATAAGTCGAAGTGTGTGCATGTTTGCACGAGTGGTCGGCGTCGTGTCAATGAATCGTCGTTGTTTCCAAGTGCTCGTTTCTGTGAGGATCTGTTGCAGTTGAAGCGCGTCGCGGTTGAGGAGTGCACGGTGTATTCCGTGAGTTGTGTCCATGTCCTCGTGGAGCGTCCTGGTTGCGGCCAGTGTGATTCGGTGCGATGCCGAAGGCGGACGGTGGTAAGAAGAGCTACCGTAAAGCGAGGAGGTGTGCGACCAGTAGAAGGCTACTGGAAGCAGGTACAGAGAAGTATGGTGCGAACCGAGTGCGAGGATGCCTAGCAATGGCGGTGGCACAAGAGGTGCGAACCGAGTGCATGGCAGGGGCCAAGCAATAGCGGTGGCAAAACATAGCAGGGCGAGGTGCACTGCATGTTTCCTGCGTGGTCATACTTAATGTACGGACATGACGGTGGAAGGTGTATCTCCAAGGAGCGAAGATGTGAGACATCACAGTCGAGGAACTCCAGTGAGGTGTGTCACCAAGGACAAGGGGCGTGCGCGCAGACAAAGGAGTATCGGCGAGAGGAATCGTCGTGAATCTGCCAGGAGTCAAGATCAGGAGAAGCACGAGAAGATGACTAGTCAAGATTAGGGGGAGATTGTTAGCGTAATCTTGTGTCCAGGTTAATTAGGCAAGGTAATTGCTTGCACGATTGGTGTGTCCGTGTCCAAGTCCAAGTTACATGGACTTGTATATCCAGGTCGGTTTGCATGTTGTCAGTTAATTAGGTAGTCGTGTCTAGCTGGGAATAGTTTCCTAGTTTATCTAGGAAAGTTTGTCTCCGTGTAGGTTTGAGGTTACCTACCAAATCGAGTAGGCTTAGGTCTGGTCCTGCGTGTATATATGCACGGGTCCGGTACCACAAAATTGTACCGAGAGCATTGAGAAATAAAGAGAATAAAACACGGGTGCGACAAGCGCTCTTGGCAAAAATATTTGTGTGTGTGTGTTCGTCTAGTCTTATGTGATTCGATCCGTGGGGAATTCCAACAGAACACAACAATCGGTATCGCCAGCCTACAGCTCTGCCGTGGCTACTGAGTGCATATATGCATACCAAATGCACGGCAGGACGTATGCTCTGTTTTCAAGCGGGGGGTCGGGGATAAAGGGGAAATATGTGCCGGCCGTGGCGCTCCTTCCAGATGCGCGGCTGCACACAGGGCTGGTTACAGCGGCCCTGTGTGCAGCGCACATCTCAATGGACGAGACGGAGGAGAGAGAAACAGAAAAGTGGGTGGGTGTGCCGCTGGTTGGGATAATAATGAAGTCGGGCTGGTCATAGTTGTCAATCACTCAATGCTTGCCAGCTTTTGACCGGTCAATACGAATTATTGGTCAAACAAAACTATGATCATGTATTTCACGTTTATTATTACACATCACCAACACATCACCACACACGTACACCTGGTTGGCCTCACAATTGTAAGAGTTCTTCCACTAATGGTCTTAGATACACATCAATGTCGTTGCAAAGTTGCCTCGGGCCTTGGATGAGAACTGGCATCATAATGAACTTGCGCTTCATGCACAACCAAGGAGGAAGGTTGTACATACATAGAGTTACGGGCCAGGTGCTATGACTGTACTTAGACCAAACCATAAGTTTCTCGCCTCTCCTGTAAAGTCCGAGAAGTCTCTCTCGATCTTTCTCCACTGCGATCCATCGGCAGGGTGTCTCAACTTTCCGTCTTTCTTACGATCTTCTTTGTGCCATCGCAACAACCTAGCATGCTCTTTGTTTCTAAACAGACGTTTCAACCGTGGTATTATAGGAGCATACCACATCACCTTAGCAGGAACCCTCTTACGGGGGGGGGGGGGGGGGGGGTTCGCCGTCAACATCACCAGGGTCATCTGCTCTGATCTTATACCGCAGTGCAGTGCATACCGGACATTCATCCAAATTCTCGTACTTCTCACCGCGGTAGAGGATGCAGTCATTAATGCATGCATGTATCTTCTGCACATCTAATCCTAGAGGGTAGAGAGCTTTTTTTTTGCTTCGTACGTACTCTCAGGCAATTCGTTATCCTTTGGAAGCTTCGGCTTCATTAGTTGGAGTAAAGTCTCAAATGCCTTGTCCGTCACACCGTTCTGTGCCTTCCATTTCAGCAACTCCAGTGTGGTATCGAGCTTTGTGCTACCATCTTCGCAATTTGGGTACAACAAGTTTTTGTGATCCTGTAACATGTTGTCCAGCTTCAACCTCTTCAATTCACTTTCACAGTCTTCCCTTGCATCAACAATAACTCGGCCAAGATCATCATCGGGCTCTTCTGATGCATATTCTTGATTACCTCCTTCTTCTGCATTGTCTTCCATTGCAGTATCACCGTATTCAGGGAACAAAGGATCTTGTTCTTCATTTGTCTTCCATCACAACCCCTTTTTCTCCATGCTTGGTCCAGCAATTATAGCTGGGCATGAAACCTCTCCGAAGTAGGTGGCCATGAAGGATTCTCGAGGAAGAGTGCTCTCTGACGTTCCGACAATCAACACATGGGCAACACATAAAGCCATTATCTTCGTTCGTCTGAGCTACAACGAGAAATGCATCCAGGCCTGCCATATACTCGGAAGTGCGTCGGTCACCGTACATCCATCGCTGCCGTGCATCCATCTGCATCGTATAATTAAGTTCATCAAAATACATTACAATAAACATATTCAATAGAGAAATGACCACAATACATCGACAAATATTACTTTTTTATGTATCAATTACAGATGAAAAAGATAAGTTTGTTAACCTCGGTCGAAGATACCATTTTCAGTGAGCTTATGTGTGGCTCGGGAATTTCGTCGAACACCTCGTGTGCATAGTAAAATAACACACACTAACACCCACCTCTCTCACACCTCCAAGCCAAAAAAAATAAAAAAATGCTGTGGGACAGTATATATAGGGAAGGGGGGCATTGGTCCCGGTTTGTGGAATGAACCGGGACCAATGCCCATGCGCGTGCCACGTGGCATGTTGCTAGGCATTTGTCCCGGTTCATGCCACAAACCGAGACCAATGCCTCCCCACGAACCGGGACCAATGCCCCCAGGCGATTTCTGTTGCCTCGGGCGCACAAACCGGGATCAATGCATAGCATTTGTCCCGGATTTTGTTGCAACCGGGACATGTGTGCCCCCTGGACGAAAGGGGTTGCTTCCACTAGTGCAGAGGGCCTATGGAAGAATAGATAACCTCCCGCTCCAGTTCAATTGAAATTTTAGATCTAGTGTGATTTGGGCCTAGGGAGGAGACAACACTCGAAGGGGAGAAGACACTGACACAAGGAGGCCGCACCAACCCTACCCGCACTACGAGTTAACGAACGATGGTACAGTAGCTGCACTATCCGAATCGCCCGTAACTTTGAATTAGCACCATTGTTCCATCGGCCTGCCAGTTCCACACCCCGAAGCTATCGTAGAAGAGGCAAATATCGTCCTTACATTCCCTTTAAAAAGATATCGTCGTTTTAAGCTTGGAGTTAAATGACTAGGACGGCCTCGCCTCGATCTTGATCGTTTTAAGCTTGGAGTTAGATGACTAGGACGGCCTCGCCTCGATTGATCGTTTTACTTACGATGTTGACGTGCGCATGCATGCATGTTGGATTCTTCTAACTAGGTCTCCGCTTACTATTTCCGAAACGCACGCGGTCCGGTTACCAGTTGGATTGATTTTTTTCTCGGTTGCAGAAAATGATGGATCAAGATGAGGTTGTCCTAGTCATTTATTTCCTATGCGTGTGCTTGCTCAAGGAGTAGAGAGGCAAATGAACCTACTCGATGCCTACGTATGATTCATGATGCCTGCATGCACCTTAAGTCTTTGCACCTCGAAGAAAAAGCTAATAATACGTTCGCTTCCACCACACATATACATGTTGGGATTCTTCTAATTAGGTCTCCGGTTTCTTTATCCAAAACGATGAGGTCTCCGGTTACTAATTCCATATACTGGTTTTTTTTTCAACGTAGCATATTCGCCCAGGACGTACTACAACTCGTCCACCTTTTAATTTCTCCTACTGAATTACTATGATAATAACTCCAACCTTGGCTGCTTTGAGAAGCTACCCATCTACTAGCTAGTATAAATACCGTGGCAGCCCAGTACACCTTCACTCACACACTTATCATTTCCTTCCTCCATTCTTCTCCAAGCCATAGCAATGGAGAAGCTAGCTCTAGTTCTGCTCACCGTTGTCGCGTCAGCCATGGTCCTCGTTACGGCCCAGAACACAGCGCAGGACATGGTGGATGCCCACAACGCGGCGCGCGCCGATGTCGGCGTGGGACCCGTCACCTGGAACGACACGGTGGCCGCATACGCGGACGCCTACGCCAAGGAGCGCAGTGCCGACTGCAAACTCGTGCACTCTACGAACAGCCCATACGGAGAGAACCTTTTCTGGGGCGGCGGGTCCGACTGGACCGGGATCGACGCCGTGAAGGCGTGGGTCTCCGAGAAGCAGTACTACGACCACGGCTCCAACACCTGCTCCGCGCCGTCCGGTGAGTCCTGCGGCCACTACACCCAGGTGGTGTGGAGCACCTCGACCGCCATCGGGTGCGCCGGTCTCCTCTGTGACGGCGCCGCCGGCGTTTTTATCATCTGCAGCTACGACCCGCCGGGCAACTGGGACGGGCAGAGTCCATACTAGTATGTATGTTGCTATGCGTGCATGTCCTCGTAGCAGCGTACTGCGTAAATAATTAAGGGACACCCCTACTCCTAGGGCGCCTCGGCTGACCAAGAATTTACTTAATTCTCGGTCCACTGATCGTTTGTGCGGGTCGATCCCTTCTTCCTTTCAGTCTTGTATGGTTGTGGACTTTGATTGTTGTTGTATTTGTGCTAATAATATATGACTAAGCTTGTATCTGTTTGTATTGTGAGGCAGTTTACATGTTGGGCTTTGATTTATTTTCTATTCGCTTACAACTTCTGATTGGGCTTGTTTTTTCTTTTTTTGTATTGTTATGCAATTTTCTCTTCATTGAAGTACCTGCGCATGCAGATGATGTATTCTGACCTGACTTCAAATCACGGTATACTTCATCAATATTGCTCTAATTTTACTCCATGGAACATGAAATTTTGTTTCAAGTTTATTTCACATATAAGCCGATTAACTTTAACAAAAGGTTCTCTTAGAGGAAGTTACCAAAAAACAACCAACTCATGGCTCGTTGGAAGCACAACTTAAATTTCATGGCCAAATATTTTCTATTTCACAATATTGTTATTGCCTAACAAAGAATATTGTATTATAATACTTATACCACTAAAATGTGTTATTTAACTAAATGTAATAGGAAAATATATTGAGAACCCAAATAGGTATGCAAGGACAGTCAATCCTCCCCGAGTACCCGTCCTTAGGTCGAGATGTACTATCGTCCATACAGAGTATTTTTTTTCCATCCATTAAATTGAGAATAACTTGTTAGTTATAAATTAGAACAAAATGTGTAACTCACCACTCAAGGCTCACTATATAAAACATAGATGGATATTTTCTTACACCTTTAACAAAGTTATACTCGTGTTCTAGTGACACTTCCCGGTCGGTCACACATCCTCAAACTGCTCCACTCTCAGCATGCTTAACTTTTTAGTTTCTTCCGTCTCAGTTTCCAAGAAACAAAGACGGTTTTACTAACAATAGTATGCTATCAGTCATAATCTTAAATTATTTAAGTAAACAAAAATAAATAAGTAATAATAATCTTAAATTCAAATAATCTTGGATTTAAATAATAATTAACTTTTTGCCCTTTTCTATTTAATATTGAATAGTTCATATCTATAAATCTTCAAATCAAAAATTGACAAATAATATGTCTAAATCGATTAAAAAAATGAGAGAAATTCAAATATGACTTCCGTATCATCACGCTTCCCATAAAAACATGATAAACATGCAATCATGCCAATAACACAAAAGTAACATAATACCAGAGAATTAGCCTGAAAGGACATCTTAATAACACTACTACTAAAGATAACTTTCTAATCAATTAAGACAACACTTTGAATAGCACCCTAAATGTAATCTATCTATCTATAAGAAGAAAGTGTCGCCGAAGCCGGTCACACCCCGGGGTTATCACATTTTCATATTTGAAAAGTCATCAATATTTTCTGCATGTCTTATTCATGCCTTCACTTTGTTTTCAAATGTTTTCATCATGGTTTCACTTGTTTCACTCATGTTTTTTAATGTTTTCGCCAGAAAATGAACTTCTGATCCCCGAAATAGGTTTCGAGGTGGCGGCGGTGCTCTGATGTGATTCTCTGGATTATGACGATCCCTCCTCTGTTTTAGGTTTACGGGGCCATAAGTAGTCGAAAGGGGAGCCCGAGGGGGTGCCTGGGGCCACCACACCACCTGTAGGCGTGGCCTAGGGGGGCGCGCCCACGCATGGTGTGGGCCCCTCCATGCCCCCCTCTAGCTCTTCTTCTGGCTTCGGGGGTCTTCGGGTAAAATAAGGACTTCGGGATCTTTTCCAGGCAATTTCCTGAAAGTTGATTTTTCTGCACAAAACGAGACACCAAGGTAATTCTGCTCAAAACAACGTTAGTCCGTTTTAGTTGTATGTAAAACTCACAAGTTTAGAGACAAACAATAGCAAAAGTGTTCGGAAAAAAAGATACGTTTTGGACGTATCAACCTACAACGAGGATTACTCACACATGGATGGGGAATCTTGGATGGTTGATGAAGAGGTGGCGGTGATGATGATGTCGATGATCTCCTCTAATTCCCTCTCCCGACAGGGTGCCAGAACGGAGTTTCTGATCCCTCAATTGGTGTTTTCGGTGGCGGTGGAGCTACGAAACTTTTCATGGAAAAATTGTCTGTCCCCCAGTGTTTTTAGGTCAAGAGGCTTAAGTAGTCGAAAGGGGGGCACGAGGGGGTGGCTGAGGTGGCCACACCATGCCATGGCGCGGCCTAGGGGTGCCCGCACCACCACGTGGTGTGGTCCCCTCGTGGACCTTCTCCATTTCGTCTTCTGCCTCCGTGAGTCTTCGGGTAAAATAGGAACTTTTCGATATTTTTCGGGCATTTTCCTGAAAGTTGAATTTCTGCTAGAAAAACAAGACACCAGGGCAATTCTGCTGAAAACAACGTTAGTCCGTGTTAGTTGTATTCAAAACTCATAAGTTTAGAGCTAAAATAACAGCAAAAGTATTCGGGAAAGTAGCTAGATACGTTTTGGACGTATCAACTCCCCCCAAGCTTAGCTTATTTCTTGTCCTCGAGCAATTCAGTTAACAACTGAGTGGGACAAAATAACTTTTACGAACATATTTGCTTCATACGATGCATATATTTTCACTATAAGATCAAGCACTTAGGCAATTTATAATAAGAAGTATGCAAATAAAGGCACCTATAGTCATGCAAACCATGAAGACATACCAACACACTAATAATATGACATCCATGGCAGCACTAGTGGAAACAGGGGCACTAGTCCCGGTTGGTAAGGCCCATTTGTCCCGGTTGTGCAACCGGGATGGGCCAGCCGGGACAAATGTCCCTCCCCCATTGGTCCCGGTTGTGCCAGGACCCGGGACAAATGGGGCTGACCACGTGGCGAACCTGGCCAGGGGAATTAGTCCCGGTTCCTAACACGAACCGGGATGAATGCCTCCTCTGCCGCGGCAGCAGTTTTGCCATTTTCTCTGCCACGGCAGAGTTTTTTTTCGCTTTATTGTTTTCTTTTTATTTTCTGTTTTGCGACCAATTCCATTTTACGATACGCCTGTCACAATACACTGATAAGGAGCCTTGTTGGCCCCTCCCCGGACCTCCCAGATCCTAGGAGAAGAGAGGAGCCCGGTGGCCCTTCCCCGGACCTCAAGGATCCCACGAGTGAATAAGTAATACATATATATATATATAGAAAAATAAAGAACACTTATATTACAAAAGCTAAGTATATCGAGCATATTACATGACCGATGGAATTACAAAATAAAATTTAGCCCGCAATTTCCTCCTGAATTGCTCGTATGCGGTCCCTTGGTTGAAGACTGTCCCGGAGCCGTTCGATCTAATATAAAGAAGAGTGGTCAATATATATTATTGAAACTAAGTAACTTAAATAGATGTGGCAATAAGAAAAATTGACGACTGACGTACATGAAGGTGGTTCCCGTCTGACGAATGAACTCGCAGACATAGTATCCACACAAGGTGGTTCCTGTCTTTGTTCCAGTTGTTGTGTTTGTTCCAGCGCCATTCCTGTAGCCATTGCCGGAGGGTGAACAAAACATAAGAGGGGGCCAATTTTATAGAAAACATAAAAAATATATAAAAAAAGTGGCCAACTCATATAATAGAAATAACGATAATTAGATGGAGATGTTGTGATGATATATTTTCACGCAAAAACATGTCTGTATATATGGTTAACATAAAAATATCGAGAGAAAGGAATCGAAAGAATCACATCCGTCCACGACGTCGATCGAATGGTGTACGTCCATCGACATTTGTATCAGTTAATTAACTAAGTGAAGTGATGAACATCTAAATTAGCTAACCTAGTCAAGTTCATTAATTAACTAAGTGAATTGATGACAGACACAAGGGACAGGGACAGGCAGAGACACAGCGGTCGCCTGCCTCGTAATCCCCAACCGGCTTCCCCTTCCCCAAGCGCCTGCCAAGTCCCCACGTCTTTAATTAGTACCCCTAACCGCGGCCACGCCTGGTCAAAGGGGCCACTGGTCAGCGACCCAGTGGCCGCCTCGGCTTCCCCCACGTCCCCACGTATTTTATTAATCCCCCGAACCGCGGCCACGCGCGGTCAAAAGGGGCCACTGGGCAGCGATCCAGTGGCCGCCTCACCTTCCGCCACGTCCCCACGTCTTTTATTAATCCCCTAACCACGACCACGCGCGGTCAAAAGGGCCCACTGGCCAGCGACCCAGTGGCCGCCTCGCCTTCCCCCACGTCCCCCACTTCCCAACTCGTGGCCACGAACGGTCAAAAGGGCCCACCGGCCAGCGACCCAGTGGCCGCCTCGGCTTCACTGCGCATTCAACGCCACCTGCAACCGCCGCCACGTTCTCACCGCCGGTTGGAATGCCATCCCCGCCCCGGTCCTTTTTAAAGGGACCCTACCGCCAGTACACCGGCAAACCCCACTCCCTCAGCACAAACCCTAACCCTAGCCATGTCGCCCCGCCGCTGGTTCAAGAAGGCCAAGAACGAGCACGAGGCCGGGTCCTCTAGGGGTGTCGGACAGAGAGGCCGCAACAGCGGCGTTCCCCCCACCGCGGGAGGCATTCGGCTTCGGTCCGGCGGCATGCGGATAGGGGCCACCCCGCGCTTCCCAGCACCACCTCCGGCCGCGCGCAACCCGCCGCCTCGCGCCACGCCAGGCAAGCGGCTCCGCCGGTACATCCGGAAGGAGGAGGCCACGTGGCACTGGCAGCACGCCACGCCGGTCTTCTGGCCGGACGTCCACCTCCCGGACGGCTGGCACCTCAACCCGTAGCGGATCCCGGTACCGGCGGTCCCGACCAACGACGCTCGGGCCGAGGAGTTAGCTCGCCGGCGCGCGCTCCTGCCGGCCCACCTCCTCAGGGACCCCGCCTACGCGCTGGACCCGCCGAACTGGGACGTGTGGTTCCAGCAGGAGCACGACTAGCGCCGCCGCTCCTACTTCGCTACGCCCCGAATCCGGAGGCCAACGCCGGCACTTACCCAGCGCCGCCGCCCAGCAGCGAGCCGGAGCTGTGGTTCGAGGAGGACATCGTCGACGACGAGGAGGACTCCGAGATGCAGGCCGCCTACGAGGCCTCCCGCCGCTCCCTCGCCGAGGACGAGATCAGGCGCTGGGAGCAGGTCCTCGCCTGCGCGGCTGCCGACGCCGACACGGCCGCGACGTCGCCCCCTCTACTGCCGGCGCCGTGGTGGCAGGCGATGAACGCCGAGATGGAGGCGTCGACGGACCAGCCCCCTCCACAGCCGCTGCCCCCTGGCCTCGAATACAGCATGAGCTGGGCCTGGACCGGCGTCGAGTGGTCGCCGGAGGAGCTGCCGCCGCCGCCACTGGAGGGCGCGCCACAGGAGCTGCCGCCGCCGCCGGAGGGCGCGCCCCCGATGCCTCCGCAGCCGCCACTGGAGGGCGCTCCCCAGCTGCCTGCCCAGCTGTGGCAGCAGCCTCAGTACCACTGCATCTCCTCCGACGAGGAGGACTAGGCCGACGCCGGCGCGCCCCCGGCCAAGTAGTTAACTAGGTTTGCCCCCCCAAGAAACGGCCGGCCGCCTATGGCCGCGCCACCGCCCCCATGCATGTAAGGACGGCCAATAGGGCCATCATCAAGAAATGGCCGGCCGCCTGTGGCCGCGCCGCCGCCCAGTGTAAGCACCGGCCTTCGGGCCTTTTATGAATGCATTTGTTTCCGTCCCAACTCGTCCCCGACCAATCTATGGCCATTCTAATGCAATAAACGGCCAGAGCAGGCGCCGGCGAGACCTTTCTATCCACCCCCGCCGCCGGCAGGGCTTCGCCTAGGCTAGTCCGGTCGGTCCTGTGTGGTTGCTCGGCCTGGAGAGAGGGCCTGGATATTTATACTAATGGGCCTCTAGTCCCGGCCCGTGCAACCAACCGGGACTACATGTACCCCCTTTGGTCCCGGTTGGTGGCACGGGCCGGGACCAGACGTATTTCAAAATTTGGTGCTACCGTGCACGCTCAAATGTTTTAGCGCCAAAATTTGAAAACTGTTTGAATATGCACATGAATAACTTCTACATACTTTCGAATTTGACAAAAATTTCAACATGAAAAGTCGTTGAATTTGCATAACTAATTGAAATCCATTTTCTGTTTAACTAAATAATTATTCTAACTATTCAAACTATTAACTATTTTACTATTGGAATATAAATATATTATATTGTTTTAAAATTAGTATCAAACCTTAAAGGGGGATGTAGAACACAACAATCGGTATCGCCAGCCTACAAGTGGTGCAAGTGGTGATGGAGATAATGTAAATTCGAATTGGAGATGCAAGTAAAGTAAGTGCAAGTAAAGTAAATTGCAGCAAAGTAACTACAGTGTTTTCTTATAATTAAAATAGGACCGGGGTTCATGGTTTCACACTTGCATTCTCTCAAATAAAGTGATAGACGGTGGACATAAAGAAGTACATGTGAGATTACAATAACATGTTTAATATTGAGTACTTTCATATGGGCATCATGTCCTAGAATAGAGATCTCTACGGTCATATTGATCCCTCTTATACTCCACCAAGATGCGAAATAAATCATAACACCTCGATAATTAAGGAAAACCAGAGTATAGCTTTAAGCAATGTGACATGAAGTTGAAGTAAGAACTTGCTAGATCAAGTCGTGTAGATTGAAATCCCCGGTAACAAGGTACTCCTTTTTATCCATAGTGAGGTAACTAAGAAAGGTTTAACAAAACCTAAGTGGATCGCTGAACTTCTGTCACTTTCACAGCACTAGCCACCCCCCCGTTACTCCAACTAATGCACCCATCACCCCACACACGCTCTCAAGAACTAGATTGATCAAAGCTAGCAAATAAGAACGGGGTACATAAGATAAATCTACTCAAATAACTCAAGAGAAACAATTGCAATCTCAGATTCAATAACTCATAGAAAAGATCCACCACATAGGAATTACAACGGTGCCCGTAATCATGTGAGGCGGCTCATACGGATCTAATTAGTGAAGCACAAAGAGAGAGAGAGAGAGATACAAGTGCTACTTCCACAAACCCATAGCCCTGGGGTGGACTACTCCCTCTTCATGGAGATGTCGATGGAGATGACGTTGGAGGGGTAGGAGATCACACCAGCGGCGCCCTGCCGGAGTTTTCCCCCTCCAATCTGGAACTTCTGGTCTCTTTTTCGGTGTTTCGGTGTTTCGGCGGCGCTCCCCTCCGTAAGGGTACGGGGGACCCATTTTATAGTCGGTTTTAGGTCAAGACGGAGTCGGTAAGTCGAAGATGGAAGGAATTGGGGCCACAGGAGCCAAAAGGGGGCCTCTCACGCGGCCAAGGAATCTGGCCGCATGGAGGGTCCTCTTTTGGGCCTCCTTGCCCAATTCTCGTGGTTCCTTTGCCCGCAAGTCTTCTCCTTCCAAGAAAATGACCCCCGCTGATTTTCAGGTGATTTCGCGGAAGTTTGCCCCCTGAAACGTCAAAAATATAGAAAACGGGGTTTCTGACAGGCAGGGTTAATTCCATAAAAGTTGGGGGACTTTGTAATTTAACCCCAAAATATTATAAAACATTGAATTATACCCTTATATGATGCAATATGTAATAGAAAACCATGTGAAAATATGCAAAATACATCTATGCATTTTACATGCATCAACATCCCCAAGCTTAACCCATGCTCGTCCTCGAGTATGAAGGTGATAAAACTAAGATGGGTTTTGCATATTGAAACAATCATGGGATATCAAGGAGGATTATTCATGCTACATATAATCAAATGATTAATACTAGAAATGAGTAGCAATATACAATTCATGTTGTAAGAAATATCAAATATGCAAGAAAAGATGCTCATGAAAGTTCACAAAGTGTATAATGAAATAAAAGCACTATGGACCAAATGCATACACAAAATGAAAAATAAAATCCTATATTGGTCAAAGAATAGCATAATGGAGAATAGAAAATATAGTGGACACTTTGGAGAAAATTGAGTAGAGGTAAAACATGATCAAGTCTTATTTAGCCTCTAAATTATTCAACTAAAATTACTAATTGAAATGTGGTATCCATTGATCTAGGACTCTCATTGCCCTTTATCACTAGCATCTTAAAATTGTGAGTATTGAAGTAATGAGAATGACAAGGTGGTTGAATGCCTCATGCCCCGTGAGTGTGAAAACCTACTCCATGATTACTCAACTTAAGATTCCTAATAAGCTTTGTACAATCATAATAAGTATTAATGACATCATAGAGAACCGCAAATAGGTACCTCTTGCCCCATGACATGGAAACAAGTCCATGTTACAATGACAAGATGAACAAACGGAGTAGACTCATCATCCTTTTTATTTTCATTTACTATTATGCATAGCTTCTTATTTTATTATAGGATGTGTTGTAGAGTCACTCAAGCTGTAAGTAAATTTCCACCATGATAAAGCATGGCTTGGGTTAGCGGCCCAATGCGTTTCTCTAGTCATATAGATACTTACTCATCAAAACTTACTATTCCTCTATTTTATTTCGGCATGGCAGGAGTCCAAAAACAAAAGTACATGATATCAACCAAATGTAATTTTTTTTGTGCAATGTTGAAAGCTTTCCGGTGATACGTTTATAGCTAGCTCCCAACCACACAATTGTCAAACGCAAAACTTGTGGCTCCCATTATTGGGTCATGTTAATTAGATGCATAAAAGTAAAGTGTGCTTCAAAAGTTCGTGAGAGTCCTATCCCAAGTTCAACCATGACAATTAATAAAGTGAATATCTTAATTTAGAACATAAATAACACAATAACATGGTGAACATACTCGGAATAGCAATGAAGCTAATGGGAAGATATGGTGGACTCACTGGAAATACTTGGCTAAGGAGTGTTGGAAACAAGTTTTTACTTGTTAGAATTTTTAAATTTTTGGGCTAGCAAGAGGGAGATAGTTGACCAGCTACAATGCATGCATATGTCCATAGAACTACTCATTTCATGACAAACTAAATAAACCAGCAATTAACATCAAGGACATGAATAAGAGATAGCTCAAGACAACATTATTGCAAATTTCTACACATAAAAAGCCTATAAATCATGCAAACATATGTAGCTCTTCAAATCAACCATGGCATCCCTATTCCAAGTCATAATACTAGCATCCAATACATTCCAACCCCAAACTCCAGTAGCTCAATCTCATATAAAATGATGGTGGTGGTCTTATCAAAACAAAATAAAAACAAAACTAGACGCTTCAAGTCTCTACGATAAATGCTTTGCTTAGAAAACAGAAAGTAGACGTGTGCTAACCAAAAGAGTGTAGCTCCAGTGGGGTGTTCATCACATCCCCAAGCTTATGGCTTTCACCATTCTTGGATGTCTTGAGGCGCAGCTCCTCTATTCCCTGTGAAAAAACTTCAAAAAACATGTTTCTCCCATTCTTTTTCTGTGGGGTGAGATTAGCAAGGACAAACAAATCACATGCTTGCTATGCAAAATTCCAAATCAAATGCTCCAGTAGATAGACAATAAGGTTCATTATGTTGAATGTTCACTCTATTGCTTGAAAGAATCATGGAAATTCGATTCCCAAGCCCAAAGAGTGCATAAAACAAAGAAGGCAGAATCTGTCCAGAAAAGCAGCAGCAGCAAAACGAACGTTTTTCCCTAAGCTAGACTCGTCAAAAAATTAAGCCAATTTTTGTGCTTACAGAGGACGAAGAGTTGCAGCACATACTAAAAAATTAGCTCAATCCGACATACCAATAAAAAACGTAAATCATACGGTGAGCAGATTCATGCTGAAACAGAAATTTCATGCACTAGGATAGCAACTTATAAGTCCAAATGGGTTTGACTTGACTCTTTATTGAAAACTCCAGAATTAAAACAAAAAAACTAATCCTTTTGAGACAGCAAGAGGACACTAGGAAAATCCAAAAAAAAACAACCGGGTTGCCTCCCGTAAAGCGCTTTCTTTATAGCCATATAGCTAGGCTTTACTTACTTGATAATCAAGAGGGATAAAGCTCATGAGGGAGCTTGTTCTTCAGCGTGCCCCTCTTCCTTGGGAAGTGCTCCATGCTTTTCTTGTGAGGGAACTGAAACTTGACATTCCCTTCCTTGGAGTCTATGATTGCACCTGTAGTACGAAGAAAAGGTCTACCCAAAATAATAGGACTAGGGGATTTATCCCCCATATCCATAATAATGAAATCAACGGGTACGAAAGTCATGTGCAATTCAATCATAATATCTTTTACTTGTCCTACAGCATGTTTAGTAGAGTTATCAGCAAGGACAAATTCACTTGAGCACTTTTCTAAATTTTCTAGTTCTAGCAATTCATATAATTCTTTAGAGAGTACCGATACACTAGAACCTAGATCTAACATAGCATGGTGAATTTCTTTTCCAATTGAAACTAGCACCTTGGGGATCCATGCATCCCCAAGCTTAGTAGGTATCATGGCCTCATTCTTGTACCTAGCAATTTTTTCTTGAAAGACATGATTAGCAATATAAGATCCAAAGCCAGGTTGATTAACATTTATAGTGGGATCACTAGCAAATTTTTGTAGAGTAGCAATAAGTTCTTGCAAGCTACTTTTTTCTAAATCAAGGAATGGATCCTTAATTTCAGTAAGCATCATAATTTCCTCTACTTTACTCTCTAATTTAGCTAGCATGCTTGATTCATGAGGACTAATTTCATCTTTGATAGCAAGATAAGACATATATGGAAGTAAATATTCAGGGTACTTCACTATTTCATTCAAAGTTTCTTCTAATCTAGTAGGGACATGCTCACTTGTATTCTCAGCAATATGATCAATATTTTCAATAATAGGAGCAAAAATAGTAATAGAATTTATTCCTACACTAGGTTGTGCTTGTGGCTTTCCTGCTGACATGCTTGATAGAGTTGCTTGATTATCAACTAATTTTGACAATGCTTTATCTAAATTCGAAGATTGAAGTTGCAATCCTTTAATATCACTACTAATGGATGAATAGACTTATTTAACTCATGTATCATAGCATTGTGACTAGCAACTTGTTCCATAAGCAATTTATTAGATTCAGAAATTTCACCAGAAGGCTTCCACTTATTTTCATTAGCATTAGGATATGGAACAAAAGGTTTATTTGGCACATAGGGAGGTTTACTATATGAATTGTAAGCATTATCAAAACCATTGCTACCATAATTCCTAACAAAATTAACATCCACACTTTCAGAATTACTACCAACTAGCTCCTGCAAAGGCACATTCTCCATATTTTGTTTATTAATAAAAGTAAGAATAGTGTCCATTTTAGAACACAAATCATTGATTTCTTCAATTGAGTTTATTTTCTTAGTGGGATTGGGTGCTCTTTCAGTATTTCATTGACTATAATTTTGCAATATGCTTTCTAATATGCCCTTAGCCTCTCCTACAGTTTTACTCATAAAGGCACCTCCAGCACCAGAATCAAGTATATTTCTAGACATGTAGTTTAGACCATTATAAAAAGAGTGTAGTATGGTCCATTCATTTACTCCATGTGATGGGCATGTTATAAGCATTAATTTAATTCTATCCCATGCCATGGCTACATGTTCATTATCATTTTGCCTGAATGAGAGGATATTATTCCTATTTTGCAAAATTTTAACGGGAGGATAATATTTCTTAATGAAAGTGTCGTGGGATAATCACGGCAGATGTTACCGGGGGTAACTGATCTTGGGGCAAGTCGACACAGGTATTCGGGAGAGGGTTTAGCTCGAAGGAAGGCATGGCGAAAAGCGATCTAAGGACCGGAAAGCAACTCGCCGGATCTCGAATACGAATTAAACTGGATACTCGATAATCGGCGATACAACTATGACTTGAATCTCTCAAGCTAAACCTAGGGGCCGGTTTATAAAGCACCCGTACCCCCCCTTGGCTTGCCCTCCAAGGCGCAGCTTGAGTCCTACACGAACTCTGCTCACAAACCCTAGCTTTCCTTACCGCAACCCACAATCCGGGTTACGAGGCCTACAAACTTTGGGCCTTCCAGAAGTTTCTTTATCCTTAGCCGAATCCTGTGCAGCACACCTTGGGCCGGGTTACACCTTGAGGTTGGCCTACCGGGTTACTATCCCCCCATCAGTAGTCCCCAGAATAGCGTGGGTTTCACGGATTCCTCCTTGAAGCGCTTGCTATTCCCTGAAAGAAAACATAAAACACACGAGTTCATGGAAGCCGGTTCAGGTTGCCTTGACAAGCAGCTAAGCACAGCTCCATGGCGACCATACAGTAACCCGGCCTTTCTCCGAGTATCTAACTTGTTTCTCCAAATCTGAATCCCGAAACGTTAAGATCCTACACTCGATACTGATCCCTGACACCTCGGGGTAAATTGTACTTCCTCTTATCAACAGAGTACTTTACTCCGCATTTGGCGCACACGTCACAAAATTTACGTGGATAATTTCTATCCCACAATTTCCGGCTTCCGGCCGTTATGATAGGTTCACTCTCTTCTTATAAATAGTGGCCGGTGGGTAACCCTAGGCCCTTTACTTTACCTCAGCATTCCCTTTCTCCCCTTGCTCCTTACTTCCTTGCAGCACCGCCGCCAGAGACTCGTGCACACCATCAAAAGCGAGAGCGTCGCCGGCCGCGCTCGACCTCGAGCCATCCTGCGCCGCCATCGAGCGTCACCGTCGCATCTTCATTTCTTTCGTCAAGGATCGTGAAGGGGCATTCAAGCCACACCTCACGACACCTTCGTTCCAGACTTCAATCCCTTCAGTAAGCCTCTCACAGCTGTCCAATTTAGCCTCGCAATTTCTTCAATTTAACCAGGATCGGATCTGGGTCCTCCCGTAAATTATTTTTCCGATATCATCAAATTGGATCGATTCGACACTTCCCAACTCCTTTAAGCACCTGATATACAGTCACAACTCATCCCCTTATCATTATTAACCATCAAATCTTCTGTAGGGTCACTCGCAAATTTTCCCATCTAGATCCGTTCCTCCTCGATTTTCCGCTTGTCACATTAACACCCGGAACATCTTCCCTTTCCAGCTATTTTACTTGCAATAGAAGCATGGGCAACCATCCGTGCTCACCCAACTCACCTCAATACGTAAGTAACTAGTGATTTCCTCAACCGCATTTATCACCCGGACAATTCACAACCTTTTGCTCCGTAAGGCGTTACCCGGATATTTTTCAGTCTTCGTACCGCCTTAATATTCCAAACTCGGATAATCCGATATTCCGAGTCTTACTCCTTGTACCTCTTACTTATACCCTGCAGGTCAACTCTATGGCTCCAAAGAGACAAGGGAAACAGCCGGCCCCGGCAAAGGCTACCCAAACCATTTCTGCAAACTGGGGCCGGTCTACGGCAACAAAGGCCAAGCTAGACGGGATGGCCGAGCTAGGAATCCTCCCTTCTCAAAAGGACATACACTGGAGGGCACCAGGCGACGAGACCCGGCCCACTCCCGCCGGAAATGAGGTAATTTGCTTCACCGAGCACGTGACACTAGTGGAAACAGGGCCTTTTGTCCCGGGTCGTAAGGGCCATTTGTCCCGGTTGCGCAACCGGGATGGGCTAGCCGGGACAAATGGCCCTCCCCATTGGTCCCGGTTGTGCCAGCACCCGGGATGGTAAGGCTGGCCCACGTGGCGACTCTGGGCCAGGGACCGCGAGGGAGTTCGTCCCGGTTCGTTTTAGGGACCGGGATGGATGCCTTCTTAAAAAAAGAATAAAGTCCGCCCATTTTCCCTGCCGCGGCAGGTTTTTTTTGTTCGTTTTTTTTTCTCCTGCCTCGCAATCGCCAACCGGCCTCCCCTTCCCCAACCGCTCCAGGCCCACGTCTTTAGTTAAGCCCACTGACACATTTTTTAGTCAAAAAGGCCCACTGGCCCGCGTCTTTTATTTATGGACAGTCAACGGTTCGAAGGGCCCACTGGCCCGCGCCTGTTATTATGGCCAGTCAACAGGGGCCACTGGCCAGCGGCCTGGTGGCTGGTTCGCCTGGTCCATTAAACTAAGACCGAAGGACGGTCAAAGGGCCGCTGTCCGCCTCGTCTTCCCGCCCCGCCTCGTCTTCCCGCCCCGCCTCGGCTTCCCACGCCCCACTCCCCACGCGCCACGCCTCGGCTCCCCGCATTCATGGCCGCCTGCAACCGCCGCCACGTTCAGGCCGCCGGTTGGCATGCCAGCCCACCCCGGGTCCTTTTTAAAGGCCCCCCGCCGCCCGTACAACCCACCCACCCGGACGCGTCCCTAGCAAAGCAACCCTAGCCGCCACCATGTCCCGCTGGTTCTCGAACTCCGGCAAGCGCCCAAGGAACGACGACGGAGGCTCGTCGAGCGGCGCCGGCCGCATCCCGCCCCCGCCGGCGGAGGCCTTCGGCTACGGCCCTGGAGGTGTCCGCCTCGGCGGGGTGCCGCGCGTCCCCGCGCCACCACCGGCTGAACGCCCGCCGCCCCGCGCCGCCGCCCCACTAGGTTCCGCCGGTACGTCCGGGTGGACGAGGCGGAGTGGCACTGGAACAATGCCACTCCGGTGTTCTACAACGACGTGCACCTCCCGGACGGCTGCACCTGAATCCCCAGCGATCCCAGTGCCGCCGGCCCCGACCGCGCGGCGCTGCTCGAGGAGATCGAGCGCCGCCGCGAGCTCCTGCCGGCCCCCGTCCGCAGGGAGCGGATGTACGCGCGCAGCTCCCCCTACTGGGCCGCCTGGCTCGAGCAGGAGCACGAGCAGCGCCGCCGCTCCTTCATCCCCGCCCCCCCGAGGCCAACGTGGACAACTACCCCCCGCCAGCGCCCGGCCGGGAGAGGGAGCTATGGCTCCTCGTGGACGAGCCGGAGGACTTCTCCGGGGAGCCGGACCCCGAGCTCCGGGCCCAACTGGAGGAGGCCTGCGAGCGCTCCCGCCTCCCTCGTCGACGACGAGATCAAGAGGGCATCGTGTCGTGGCCGCCGCCGCCGACGCCGCTGCCATGCCACCGCCGCCGCCACCCCCTAACGAGCCTGCCATCCCCTGGTGGCAGGCCATGAACGCCGAGCTGGAGGCGTCCGAGGACATGCCGGAGCCGCAGCCGCTCCCACCCAGGCCTGGAGTATGGCATGACCTGGGCCTGGACCGGCGGCGTTTGGGCGCCGGGGTCGCCGGAGCAGGAGGAGGAGCTGCCCCCGCCGCCGCCGCTGCCACAGGAGGTACTGCCCCCGCCGCCGCCGCTGCCACAGGAGGTACTGCCCCCGCCGCCGCCGTACGCGCCCCCGATGCCCCCCCCCGGCGAGCCCGGCCCAGCCGCCTGCCCACCTGTGGCAGGCACCCGCGTATGTACACCTCTCCGACGACGAGGACGACTAGGTCACCGCCGCCCCCCTATTCTCTATAGACAACGCCCCTAGCTAGCTACCCCCCCAAGAAACGGCCGGCCCGCCTGTGGCCGCGCCGCCGCCCTTATGCAAGTACGGCCGGCCGCCTGTGGCCGCGCCGCCCCTATGTAAGCAAGGCCCCTGGCCCTATTTTAATATAAGTTGTGTTCCCCTAATCTACTGTGCCCCTAGTCCATCCCCGCCGGCGTTCCGCCGGCGAATCTGTCCACTCGATCCCGCCGCCGGCAGGGCTTCGCCCAGCCATATCCACTCGTGCCCGCCCCTGGGGTGTCCGCTCGGCCTGGAGAGAGGGCCGCGCTTTTTTATACACTTGGGCCTTTAGTCCCGGCCCGTGCCACCAACCGGGACTAGAGCCCTTTGGTCCCGGTTGGTACCACGGCCCGGGACCAAAAAGAAATTTCGAATTTCGTGGCACCTCTGCGCGCCCAAAATTTTTTAGCGCCAAAATTTGAAAAGTGTTAAGTTTGCACATTAACAACTTTATATACTTCCAAATTTGACAAAAATTCCAACATGAAAAATGCTAGAATTTGCAAAACTAATTTAAATCCATTTTTCGTTTAACTAAATATTATTCTAACTATTGAAACTATTAATTATTTTTTCATTTGTATATAATTTGAATATAAATTATGGAAATTTATATTCAAATTATAAAGCGGCTCTGTGTCATACAAATTTCTGGAAATTTCCACCCATACACTTTTGGAGCTAGTGCCTCATTTTCATAGTAGAAGTAGGGTGGCTTGTTCATCCTCTAGAGTCGATGTCAGTCCTGGCTGCTTGTCCATCCTCTACAGTCTGCTCTGCTCTCTCTCTGCTCCTTGCGGCTCAGGTTGGTAACGGTCCATGTTTGCGTATGCTTTGTGAACTTATGGTTTGATTTGAGAATTTCAAAACTTTGATTGATAATCTTTTGGCCGGAAGCACCTAGCAATATCTTTAAACCTTGTTTCTCTCCCTATGCTATTTGTACTTCCATCGGCTCTAATGTTTCTCTACCTGATTCTACTTCTCCTCTGCCTAGTTTACAGATGTTTGCTCTTTTCTGTAGATGTTTCTACACTGTAAAATGGGCATGTCCCAGTAGTGGTGATCAGCGCCTTGTCTGCATGTTTCGCAGGACATGTCCATTTTACAGTGTAGAAACATCTACAGAAAAGAGCAAACATCTGTAAACTAGGCAGAGGAGAAGTAGAATCAGGTAGAGAAACATTACAGCCGATGAGAAGTACAAATAGCATATGGAGAGAAACAACGTTTAAAAGATATTGCTAGGTGCTTCCGGCCAAAAGATTATCAAATCAAAGTTTTGAAATTCTCAAATCAAACCATAAGTTCACAAAGCATACGCAAACATGGACCGTTACCAACCTGAGCCGCAACGAGCAGTAGAGCAGAGCAGAGCAGACTCTAGAGGATGAACAAGCAGCCAGGACTGACGTTGACAGATATATATCCGAGCGGTGGACAGTCCCTGGCCAAGCAGAAGCAACTGCATCCCCTATCGATGTAAAGCAGTCAGTCAAAACTTTTTTGGGTTGTTTATGGTGATTAACTCCAATGAATAACAATAGAGGCCTGCCATAATCACTTGTTCTATACCGTGTGTCAACACATACTACATCTCGAAAGTAGTTATAATCCTGCAATATCTGTCTCGGCAATCTCAATTAAAGTGCCAGTTTGTGTCTGATCCCACCAACCCCTCAAAATCCTCCTATTAACTTCACCTATCTCAACTGAAATCACTGTCTTCATGTGGATGCCAAGCCTGTGCAAAGCTATCTCTCCTCCTCCAATACCGGAGAATAAGGACACCACATTAACATCATTGGGAAACATGTTCTTCAACACCGACAAGTGGCAACCCACAGTATCAATTTGGAATGAATTGCATTCCGTGTACGCTATCATTAGTGAGACTTCACGTCGGCAATCTCAATTAAAGTGCCAGTTTGTGTCTGATCCCACCAACTCCTCAAAATCCTCCTATTAACTTCACCTATCTCAACTGAAATCACTGTCTTCATGTGGATGCCAAGCCTGTGCAAAGCTATCTCTCCTCCTACAATACCGGAGAATAAGGACATCACATTAACACCATTGGGAAACATGTTCTTCAACACCGACAAGTGGCAACCCACAGTATCAATTTGGAATGAATTGCATTCCGTGTACGCTATCATTAGTGAGAGACTTCACGTCGGCAATCTCAATTAAAGTGCCAGTTTGTGTCTGATCCCACCAACTCCTCAAAATCCTCCTATTAACTTCACCTATCTCAACTGAAATCACTGTCTTCATGTGGATGCCAAGCCTGTGCAAAGCTATCACTGGTAGAAAAAAGGCCTTCGGTATGCCAGCATCAGTCCCCAAGCGTTGCGCACCGTGACCAATGAGTCTTTAGTCCCGGGTAGGGAGGAGACCCGCGACAGAAGGTCAGACGTCGCGGGTTGGGAAGCGCGTTGCGACGCGTGGCGGGAATTAATTCCGGTTGACATGGCCGCCCGGGACTATTGGTCCTTTATTCCCCGTTCCCGTGGCCAACCGGGACCAATGGCCCTTTATTCCCCGTGCCCGTGGCCAACCGGGACTAAACATCAAGCGTCTCGCCTCCCCCGCGGCGGTTTTTATTTCGCGAGCGAGGCAGAGGGCGCCATTCCACTGCTTTGCTCTCTGTTCTTCCTCTCGCTCTCTGTTCTTCCTCTCTCTCGCTCTCTTTCGATCCAAGCACACGCACGCAAAATGGCTGAATGGACGGAATACAATGGGAAGACACCATGCGGCAAGGATTTGGACGTGCTCTTCACCAACAACTGCGCGAGGCTGCATGAAGCTCTCGGTCATTTGGCCGATCTCTATTTTGATGCTCCCGAAGAACACCGGTTCTTTGGTCTCGATCTGGAGTACACGGCGAATCAGAAGGATGTAGCCCTCATCCAGATATCGTTCAAGCATTCGGTGTTGGTCTTCCAATGGTCAAGGTAAGCTATATATATAGCACACGTGTACAATCTTGCATTCCATCTTCGAGTTTTTTTGTTGCATGTGAACAATACGTGTGTTGCAACATATCTAACACATATCCTATTTTTGTTGTTACAGTAGTTCGAGGCATTGCCCGGACCTTGTTGATTTTCTTGTCAACTCGGGGTTTGACTTTTGTAGCGTGGACATCACGCAAGACCGTTTGAAGTTTATGCGCATCGGTATTATGATACCGGAAGATCACTACGTTGATCTTCAGACTCTTATCCAGTTGACCGGGCCAAAGACCGGGATGGCTGTCATGGCAACCACCTTCATCCACCAGGCCTATGAAAGGATGAAGACTGATTTCCCCCGGCAGAATCACAACTATTGGGAGGAGACCCCATTGCGCCCGACGAACCTCAAGTATGCGGCCGTAGATGCATATGTCGCGTACGAGTTGTTCCGCATCTACTCGGCGGGGCCATAGATGATTTATGCATGTAATGGGTATCTAATTAGTAGTATATATATGTAATGGATATCTTTTGTGATCGACTCTCTATATATAATATGTTAATTATGAAATGTGATCAACTCTATGTTTGTGTTATGTGTGATCGACTCTATTGTGTTATGTGTGATCGACTCTATGCATGTAATGAATATTGTTTGTATTATTGTTCTTTATTTTTGATATATTTTTTCATTTTAAGATTTTCAAATGAATTAGTATTATTTTTCTTCATTTTTTGATATATTATTTGTATTTTTAAGATTTTAAAATGAATTAGTATTATTGTTCTTAATTTTTGATATATATTTTGTATTTTAAGATTTTAAAATGAATTAGTATTATTGTTCTTCATTTTTGATATATTATTTGTATTTTTAAGATTTTAAAATGAATTAGTTCTATTTTTCTCAATTTTTGGATATATTATTGGTATTTTTAGAAATAATACAAATTAAAAGTGAATGTTTATTTATTTATTCAAAATTATTAATTACATCTTTACTTTTGTTTATTAAAAGATTTATTTGAAATTCAAACAATAAAGAAATATGGCTTCGGCCAACATGTTAATAATATTGATATGATACAACTATCATATACATGCGTGAGAAACACTTGGATTCGGGACGGGATGGAACTCGGAAGTTAAGCGTGCTAGTGCTAGAGCAGTGGGAGGATGGGTGACCGAGCGGGAAGTTTGACCATGAGTAACTAATTGGACTAGAGATAATCTTAGTTAGACACTAAGCAAATAATACAAATTGTGAGAATAAAAAGGGAGTGAAAAAAAGGGAGTGAAAAAAGGAGTGAAAAAAAGGGAGTGAAAAAAGGTGAGAAAAATAATTAGAAACCAAATGAATTAAAAAAATTACGAAATAAATCTAGTCCCGGTTCATGTGGCCAACCGGGACTAAATGTCCTCCGACCCCAGGCTCCGCCACCCGCCCACGTGGACAGGCCTTTACTCCCGGTCCGTAAGAGATGGGACTATAGGGGGGGCCTTTAGTCGCGCGTAGCTAGTCCCGGTTGCCCGGACGGGATTAATGGGCCTGGCGAACCGGGACTGTAGGCCTGTTTTCTACCAGTGTATCTCTCCTCCTCCAATACCGGAGAATAAGGACACCACATTAACACCATTGGGAAACATGTTCTTCAACACCGATCAATACAAATTATTGGTCAAACTTGCACCTACTCCATTCATAATCACATAATATGTATAAATATCATTTTGGTTAACAAAATCTCGTTCATACTACGTTATAAGAACTATGATCATGTATTCCACGTTTATTATTACACATCACCAACAACATCCCTATCTCTAGTCTTCTGAATTTTCTTCGTGTCCCTTGCTTATGATCGCTTCGGCCGTAACCATGGAGCATCTTCATTATTTAACGGGATGGTAGGGTCAGATTTCACTGTGAAGGGTGGAATTTCAACAAACTTATTATAATCTTCTGACATGTCTGTCGTGTCCTCGATTCCCACAATGTTTCTTTTCCCTGAGAGAACTATGTGACGCTTCGGCTCATCGTATGATGAAATTGTTCCCTTATTTTTTCTTTTCTTCGGTCTGGAAGACATGTCCTTCACATAGAAGACCTGAGCCACATCATTGGCTAGAACGAATGGTTCGTCATTGTAACCAATACAGTTGAGATCCACTGTTGTCATTCCATAAAGCGGGTCTACCTTTACCCCTTCTCCATTCAGGTTGACCCATTTGCACTTGAACAAAGGGACCTTAAAAGAAGGTCCATAGTCAAGTTCCCATATCTCCTCTATGTAACCATAGTATGTGTCAGTTTTTCCATTCTCGTTTGTTGTATCAAAGCGGACACCACTGTTTTGGTTGGTGCTCTTCTTATCTTGGGAGCTCGTGTAAAATGTATTTCCATTTATCTCGTACCCTTGAAAACTCCCAATAGTCGAAGATGGTGACCCTGCCAACATGTATAGCTGATCTTCAACAGTGGTGTCATTTATAAGACGTGTTTGCAACCAACTTCCGAAAGTCTCCATGTGTTCGCGTTTAATCCATGAGTCATCCTTCCCCGGGTTTGCAGACCGTACAATATTCTTGTGTTCCTCGACATACGTAGCCATGAACATAGAATTTTGTAGAACTGTGTAGGGGAACATATTGTGTAGAAATACCAGACCAAGAATATGAATCTCTTCACATAGGTGAACCAGGAGATGAGTCATAATGTTGAAGAAGGATGGTGGGAACACCAACTCAAAACTAACAAGACACTGGACCACATCCCTCTGTAATCTTGTCAGACTTTCTGGATCGATTACCTTCTGAGATATTGCGTTCATGAATGCACATAGCTTCACAATGGGTACTCGAACATTTTCCGGTAGAAGCCCCCTCAATGCAATCGGAAGCAATTGCGTCATAATCACGTGGCAGTCATGAGACTTCAGGTTTTGGAATTTTTTCTCTGCCATGTTTATTATCCCCTTTATATTCGACGAGAAGCCAGACGGAACCTTGATACTGTAAAGGACTTCAAAGAATATTTCCTTCTCTGCTTTAGTAAGAGCGTAGCTGCTTAAGGAATGGCGCCCTGTATCTGTGTGCTTGTTGCTTGGGTCTTTCATACGTTGCTGGTCCTCCCGTGCTTCAGGCGTATCTTTTGACTTCCCATACACGCCCAGGAAGCATAGCAGATTGACACATAGATTCTTTGTCACGTGCATCACGTCGATCGAAGACCGGACATCTAAAACTTTCCAATAGGGTAGCTCCCAAAATATAGATTTCTTCTTCCACATGGGTGCCCGCTTATCAGGCCGTACGGAACTGGTTGGCTGCCAGCAGCCTTACCAAAGATTACTTCTAGGTCCTTGACCATATCGAATATATCATTACCACTACGGAGCTCAGGCTTCTTTCGGTTATCTGCCTCACCTCTGAAATGCTTCCCTCCTTTTTCCTTAAGGGATGCTTGATCGGAAGAAATCTACGATGCCCCAGGTATACAACCTTTTTACATTTATCCAAAAAAACACTGTCAGTCTTATCTAAACAGTGTGTGCATGCATTGTATCCCTTGTTTGTATGACCGGAAATGTTACTAAGAGCTGGCCAATCATTGATGGTCACGAAAAGCAACGCCCGTAGGTCAAATGGCTTTTGTTCGTTCTCATCCCACACACGTACACCTGGTTTGCCCCACAGTTCTAAGAGTTCTTCCACTAATGGCCTTAGATACACATCAATGTCGTTGCCAGGTTGCCTCGGGCCTTGGATGAGAACTGGCATCATAATGAACTTGCGCTTCATGCACAACCAAGGAGCAAGGTTGTACATACATAGAGTTACAGGCCAAGTGCTATGACTGGAGCTCTGCTCCCCAAAAGGATTAAAGCCATCTGTACTTAGACCAAACCATAAGTTTCTCGCCTCTCCTGCAAAGTCTGGAAAGTCTCTCTCGATCTTTCTCCACTGCGATCCATCGCGGGGTGCCTCAACTTTCCATCTTTCTTACGGTCTTCTTTGTGCCATCGCAACAACCTTGCATGCTCTTTGTTTCTAAACAGACGTTTCAGCCGTGGTATTATAGGAGCATACCACATCACCTTAGCAGGAACCCTTTACGGGGGGGCTCGCCGTCAACATCACCAGGATCATCTGCTCTGATCTTATACCGCAGTGCAGTGCATATCGGACATTCATCCAAATTCTCGTACTTCTCACCGCGGAAGAGAATGCAGTCATTAATGCATGCATGTATCTTCTGCACATCTAATCCTAGAGGGCAGAGAGCTTTCTTTGCTTCGTACGTACTCTCAGGCAATTCGTTATCCTTTGGAAGTTTTGGCTTCATTAGTTGAAGTAAAGTCTCAAATGCCTTGTCAGTCACACCGTTTTGTGCCTTCCATTTCAGCAACTCCAGTGTGGTACCGAGCTTTGTGCTACCATCTTCGCAATTTGGGTATAACAATTTTTGTGATCCTGTAACATGTTGTCCAGTTTCAACCTCTCCAATCTATTTTCACAGTCTTCCCTTGCATCAGCAATAACTCGGCCAAGATCATCATCGGGCTCTTCTGATGCCTGTTCTTGATCACCTCCTTCTTCTGCATTCTCTTCCATTGCAGTATCGTCGTATTCAGGGAACAAAGGATCTTCTTCTTCTTCTTCATCGTCTTCCATCACAACCCCTCTTTCTCCATGCTTGGTCCAGCAATTATAGCTGGGCATGAAACCTCTCCGAAGTAGATGGCCGTGAAGGATTTTTCGGAAGAATGTTCTCTGACGTTCCGACAATCAACACATGGGCAACACATGAAGCCATTATCTTTGTTCGCCTGAGCTACAGCAAGAAATGCATTCAGGCCTGCCATATACTCGGAGGTGCGTCGGTCACCGTACATCCATCGCTGCCGTGCATCCATCTGCATCATATAATTAAGTTTATCAAAATACATATTAATACAGAGATAACCACAGTACATCGACAAATAATACTTTTTTATGTATCAGTTACAGATGAAAAAGATAATTTGTTAACCTCGGTCGAAGAAACCATTTTCAGTGAGCTTGTGTGCGTCTCGGGAATTTCGTCGAACACCTCGTGTGCATAGTAAAAAAAAAACAGCAACACCACACTCTCTCACACCTCCAAGCAAAAAAAAAGATGGAAGGAGGGGGGGGCTGGGGCAGTATATATAGGGGAAAGGGGCATTGGTCCCGGTTCGTGGCCTGAACCGGGACAAATGCTCATGCGCGTGCCACGTGGCCTGTGGCTAGGCATTGGTCCCGGTCCGTGGCACGAGCCGGGACGGATATGCCCCCACGAACCGGGACCAATGCGCCCAGGCGATTCCTGTTGCCCCGGGCGCACGAACCGGGACCAATGCAGGGCATTTGTCCCGGATTTGGTTGCAACCGGGACAGCTGCCCCCCGGCCCCCTGGACGAGAGGGGTTGTTTCCACTAGTGTGACCCGGGGATTTCGTCCTCCGGGTCACTCTTTCTTCCGGGAAGTCTTAAGCCATTACGACCTCCGGGTATTCGACATAGGGCCTAACTCTATGTTGAATATTACCCACTTCATCGTTTTATCCGAGTCATACTTGTGCGTTCCGCCAAGTCTGGCTCTTTTTCTTGAACTGTTCCATTGCAAACCGTGCCGCGAGAGCGGCGACGGAGCGCTTCTTACTTGCGGTGGAGTATCTATCCAACGCCGCAAGCACTCACCCATGCCAACTCTGAACCTGAACTCCCACGTCAAAAACTGGCAATTATCTTTCTTTTATTGCTATGACACTTCCCCGGATGGCGAGAGGAAGTTGCCAGGTTACTCGGAGAGTCTCCTTGAGCCTTCCGAATCTTTCAGCGATTTTGCCCCTAACTCTGACAGGGAGGCAATCCAGCCTTTGCTGGCTAAGTTAGCTGCTCTCTCGGCCCAAGGCCTTCTTGGACTTAATTTGGTGAAGACCTGGGTAGATTTCCGGGTTCAGCCCAACTCCATCGCACCAAGTTAATGTGTGAATACTCGGGGCACATCACGGACTCGCTCCGATACTCCACCAAGAACTTTGCCGTCGGTGACACCAACAAGACCATCAAAAGCTTCCTGACGGAGAAGCTAGAGGTGATAAAAAATGTCGCCGGGTTACCCCCATTTACTCGGGAGCACCCAGCTCCAGTGGTGAGACCTGATTCCTTTAGCTTATTTTGGCACTTTTACCTGCTGCAGTTTCTAACTCTTGCTTTCATCTCTTTGATCACAGGCTGACGATCCCTTCTGGAGGATCGAAACCTCTCCTCCTTCCCAAGACCCGGAAGAGGAGGATGAGCCGGTTGAACACGACGAGGGTATCTTCCCTAATCTTATATTCACCTTTTACCTGTGCTATCTTTCCTATCATCCATCTTTTCCTCGTCTGACACATACTCAACTTCAGGGTTAGAGGACGAGGAGGAAGAAGAAGAAGATGACCCGGAAGCCACCGAATCCGACCAGGAAACTACGGTCGGAACCAAGAGGAAGGCCAGAGGGGTAGTTGCAAAGGTTCCCTTCTCCTCCATGTCTTCTGAGCCCTACTCCTTTGATACTATGCATAAACTTAATGAACGATTATCGCATTCACCATTCTTGAAGGATCCCCCCCCCCGGCCAAACGTAGGGTGACCCGGAGTTCCCCGGGGGATGATCCCTTAACCCGGTATCTCCACTTCACCTGCTCACCGAGTTAGCACTCTTCCACCTCAGCCTCCCAAATCTCCTCAACGTTGTCCATCTCCTAATCATCCACTCGCCGGGCCATTCCGGGTACCGCAGCCGGTACCTTTGACGACATCATCTGCCTCCAGCAGCTCCCACCGGACTATACCGTGAACACCGGGTAAGTGACTTTATTCGATATTCTTTTGCACTTATTAACCTTTTTAATACGTGCCATTAACCATTATATCCCTCTTTCCCTTTAGTGTCCAAGTTACCAACAGTGACCCGGATATTCCCGAAGCGGAAAAGCAAGGAGATGAGGAGCCAAATATTAACATGGATGTTTGCTGATGACGAGGCTGAGGACGGACAGGATCAAGACCCCTTTAAGGACCCAGCTCCACCGGAAACCGCATCACCCAAGTCCTCTGAAGAAGTAGACGAAGATATCATCTTGGAGACCAAGCCGGGTTCTCCTAACCCGGACACTCAGACAGTCCGGGTTCCAACCCCAAGACCCGGAAAGGTCCTTCAAGAGGAAGGCCAATCTTCCGGCCCTTCAAGACTTCGCCCTGAAGACATGACGTTTGCCCAAATGCTTGATGCCCTCTACACCTTGAGGGCCAATGAAGAAAATATCCTAGATGCCTTGATAACCAAACACAAAGTAAACCCGAGTAATATCATCTGTTTCCTCATATAGTCCCCAAGTTCGAAGTGAATTACTAAGTAATTTGCTTGGAACTTTGCATGATATTTCCGACTGACCCTTCTTCGATTTTCTCCTAGGACTTCGTTGCGCAATCTGAGAAAAAGCTAGCCAAGGCCACCAAGCGTATCGAAAAGGAAACGGCCCTTCGCGAAGCAGCTGAAACTGAGACTCGCAGGAGCCAAAAGATCATGAGGAAATACCAGAAAAGAGCTCACGTGGCCGAAGATAGACTGACGACTCTTTCAGTGCAGATTGCTGATATCCATCGCGTTGCAACTGGTATGATCTCTGAATTTTAGCACTCATGATCCGGATTCGCTCTAGATGGACAACCGTATCCCTTTACTTATTACTTGTCCTTTGTCTTTTTAATAGGCCCGTGTGACGTAGCCCCTGAAGAAGATGACACTACCAAGTTGAAACTTATCAAGGACACTGTCTGGCAGCTTAGTGCCGGAATTGGTTGGATTCTTGACGAGCTGCGACTGCCGGGTATCAGGCCAAGCAACATGAAGAAATTAGAATTCTGCTCCACTATCCCTGAGTGGATTTGGCACTGGAAGCGTTCATCTTGCCGATTTGGTGTGACCCGAGGACTCGCGCTGGCTAAAGCTTATGTTCCTAAGCTAGAGCCGGCCAAGCTGATGGGCGGGTTTCCGGAGTTCAACCCGGATGGATCCAAGTTTTCGCCTAAGGACTTCAAGGCTATTCAAAAAGAAATCCGTCACCCGGCTAGCGTTATTGCCGATGGTTTGGAGATTGATACCATTCTTCCTGCATATGATGTTAACGACAAGATCATCAAGGCGGACCGCCCCAAGCCATACGACATGCTTGCCCGGTGGAAGGGAAGCGGCCAAGATAAGGGAAGAGGCTGCCAAGAAGAAGGCCGAAGCCGACTCTGTGCCTGCTACTTCTACTCCTGTCGTCCCTCCACCTGCGCGAGTCGGCATTGCCACTGACCCGAGTAGCGCTGCTACCACAAGCGACAGCAAGGGCAAAGCCAAGATGGACCCTGCGGCTTAGAGTATTGAGTGTCGCCTATTATTTCATATGCATCAGTCGGCGAAGCGTCATTGAAACAACTTATTTTTTGAATGGAGCGCCTGTGCTCCTTTGATACTTTAGTGAGGCTTTGTAATACATTCTGGACTCCCGATGCACTTTCCGCCTCTTTGGGCTTTCGATTTATATGCTTTTGCACCCACTTGTTCTTGATATCCTACTTGTCTTATTCCTGATACCCGCAATTCTTTATTCTTCCTTTTGTGAGACCCGTCTTCCGGGTTTCGTGGGTGTTTGGCGAACGGACTTACTACAAAGTCCCCAAGCCCCCAAGACCCGGATGATGTTTGGTTCCTTGGAATTTTAACGACTGAACAACACTTTTTCTCTTTCAAAACTCATAAGTCCCCCAGGTCCGGATTTCCGCGCCCAGAACACATGATTTTTAAAAGAGAATGAATTGCCTGCCGCTATATTCTCAAGTATCCCAGTACTCTTATAGATTTGAAGTTATGCTTAATAATCGTTGAGTTTCCGGCTGTCAGCCTTATACTCTGCATAACTTGTGGTTTAGATGACCCTTTCGACTATCTTGTACTGTAAGCCGGCTTTCGCGTGGATATCATGTTGTTACATCGATATGAAAACGAGGTCAGGCAAGTCCCATTGGGCTTCATGTCTGACAGTAATCGTAAGCGAACAAATCATGCCACTTTGTTGCGAGTCACATCGAGCTTAAGTAAGAATAGTCGAGAAATTTGGACTTCTTTGTCCGGTTATAAGATTGTAGCCGTACTCGTTTTCGAGTAACCAGCCCCTATAAACATTGGCATCGAGGCCGGGTCTTTTGAGTTTGCAGCCGTGCTTATATGAGCGACCAGCCCTCAAGACCTAGAGATACACACTGTACAAATGATAATTGCCTCTTTTCTTGATAATCACCTCTTCATTTGATATGAGAAAACTAGGTCAGCAGGCCGCCTCATTAAAAACCCGTCCAGTCCCCAAGGGTACCCTGGATAGGAAAAGAGTACGTCTGAAACCTGCTGCCTGTTACATCGTTTAATTCCCGTGCACCAACATAGTCCTTGCTAAGTATAATACGGGCGTAGCTGAGCCCGTTCCATGGTCTGTCTCTTTCTTGCATAGGTGCAGTGGTATGAGCAGTGTCATTAGCTATGGCCGATTCTTCCCTTGCGTCTATCAAGTAATATGACCCATTATGCAGATTCCGGCTTATGATGAAAGGTCCTTCCCACGGGTGATAGCTTGTGTTTTCCTTCGTTTGTCTGAACCAGGCGCAGAACCAGGTCTCCTTCCTGGAAGACCCGGGTTTTCACACGCCGGCTATGGTACCTCCGTAAATCTTGCTGATATATGGCGGATCTTTCCAAGGCTTGTTCTCTTTGCTTCTAACATATCCACGGCATCTTGCCGGGTCTTTTCGTTCTCTACTTCAACATAAGCTGCCACTCTTGGTGAATCATGAATAATATCGCTTGGTAATACCGCTTCTGCCCCATAGACCATGAAGAAGGGTGTCATCTGAGTGGATCTGTTGGGTGTAGTGTTGATACCCCAGACCACTCAAGGAAGTTCTTCGACCCAAGCTCCAGCGGCCCTGACGCAAGGAACTCACAATCGCGGCTTTAATCCACGAAGCAACTCTTGGTTTGCTCTCTCTACTTGCCCATTGGCCTGTGGATGAGCCACTGACGCTACATCGAGCCGGATTCCGTTGTTGCCACAGAATTTTTCCATCTCTCCAAGGGACATGTTGGTTCCATTATCGGTAATTATGCTGTGAGGGTACCCGAACCGGTAGATAATTCTTTTCAGGAACTTGACTGCTGTAGCTGCTTCGCAATTAGTAACTGGCATAACCTCGACCCACTTGGTAAACTTATCAATAGCCACTAAAAGATGTGTTCTTGCAAGGTGACATATGGAAGGGGCCAACCATGTCCATACCCCATACAGCAAATGGCCAAGTTAACGGGATGGTTCGTAATTCCATAGCCGGCACATGGGTTTGGCGAGCGTACCTTTGACATCCGTCGCACCTTGCTACTAATCGTTCCGCGTCTGCTAGAGCCGTGAGCCAGAAGAATCCATGTCGATAGGCTTTGGCCACTAGGGATCTTGTGGATGCGTGATGCCCGCAATCACCTTCATGGATTTCCTTAAGAATCTGTCGGCCTTCCTCTGGTGCTACGCAGCGCAAAAAGACTCATGCTGCACTTCTCTTGTATAACTCCCCACTGATAATAGAGTATCCTTTCGCTCGCCTCAGAACTTGTCTTGCTAATACCTCCTGTTCTGGTAACTCGCCCCGTGATAGGTAGGCCAGGTATGGCTCTGTCCACTCGGGAACGGCACGTACTGTGGCCACGAGTTCAAAATCCGGGTCTTGATTTGCCGGTTCTTCCTCAGACTCAGTTTTAACTGATGGTCGTCATAACTCGTCCAGGAAAACATTAGGTGGGACCGGCTATCTGCGCGAGCCGAGTCTGGCGAGTGCGTCTGCTGCCTCGTTTTTTCTTCTGTCTATGTGCTCCACCTCATACCCGGAAAAACACCCGGCAACCCTATCAACCTCCCTGCGGTACGCTGCCAGTTGCGTCCTTTCTATCCCAAGTTCCTGATACCTGTTGTACCACAAGATCCGAATCTCCAAAGCATCGTCCTTCTAATGTTCATCTCCTTGGCTACCTTCAAGCCATGCAATAGGGCCTCATACTCGGCCACGTTATTTGAACAGTCAAAGTGAATCTGCAGTACGTAACTCAATTTGTCTCCCTTGGGCGATGTCAGCACCACTCCAGCTCCTGATCCCTCGTATTGCTTTGATCCATCGAAGTGCATGGTCCATGATTCGGAATTTGGAACTATGGTAGCCATTCCAGTGTGCGTCCAATCGTTAACGAAATCGACCAAAGCCTGGGACTTGATTGCTGACCTAGGCTCGTAGCTGATATGATAATCCCCCATCTCTATTGCCCACTTGGCTATTCTTCCCGTCGCATCCGAGTTTCTGATAATATCCGACATTGGTATTGAACTAACCACTGTTAGGGATGTTCTTGGAAATATGGCTTCAACTTCCGGCTGGCCATAAAGACCCCGAATACCAACTTTTGCCAATGTGGATAGCTGCTTTGCTTCTGATAATACCTTGCTGACGTAATAAACCGGCCTCTGAACCGGGTAACCTTTCCCATCCTCTTTGCGTTCCACGACAACTACTGCGCTAACGGCCCGGGGGCCAGCTGCCACGTATAGGCTCTTTAGGACCCGGCACCGCTAGTACTGGTGCTTCAGATAACTGCTTCTTTAATGCTTCAAACGCCTCATCTGCTTCTTGATCCCACACGAATTTATCTGATTTCCGCAAGAGCCGGTACAAAGGTATTGCCTTTCTCCAAGTCTGGATATGAATCGGTCAAGGCTGCTACGCAGCCCGTGAGCTTTTGAACATGCTTCAAATTTCCGGTTTTTTTCAGATTCTGGATGGCCTTGATTTTATCCGGGTTTGCCTCGATTCCTCTCTCGGAGACTATAAAGCCGAGTAATTTCCCAGCCGGAACTCCGAACACGCACTTGGTTGGGTTAAGCTTCATCTGGTATCTCCTCAAGTTTTTGAACGTCTCCTTTAGATCATCGATAAATGTCTCTGCCTTCCGGGTCTTAATAACCACATCATCCACATAAGCATGCACATTGCGCCCAATTTGATCTTCGAAGCACTTCTGAATACACCACTGGTAAGTTGCACCCGCGTTTTTCAATCCAAATGTCATGGTTTTGTAGCAGAAGGCCCCAAAAGGGGTTATAAACGATGTTTTCTCCCAATCCTCCCTTTTGAGTTTAATCTGGTGATATCCCGAATATGCGTCCAGGAAACACAGCAAGTCACTCCCGGCTACCGCGTCTATGATTTGGTCTATCCTTGGTAGCGCGAACGGATCCTTGGGCAATGCTTATTGAGACTTGTGAAATCGATGCACATCCTCCACTCGTTTGTCTTTTTCATCACAAGAACCGGATTTGCTAGCCAGTCCGGGTGAAATACTTCCATGATAAAACCTGCAGTTAATAGCCGCGCGATTTCCTCGCCTATGGCTCTTCTTCTTTCCTCATTCATTTTACTCAAACCCTGCTTCACAGGCCTAGCCTTGGGATCCACATGCAAACTGTGCTCCGCTAACTCAGTGGGGATACCCGGCATGTCGCTGGGCATCCAAGCAAATACGTCCGCATTTGAACGAATGAACTCCACAAGAGCCTTTTCCTGCTCGCTTTTCAAGTTAGACCCTATAGTGAACTGCTTGGTGGGATCTCCCTCCACGAAATCTACTTTCTTGGTGTCCTGTGCTGCTTTAAACTTCACTCTTTCGTCCTCGGAGTCCGGTCTTCTCAATGATGTGCCATCATCCGGATCTACTTGAGACCGGTAATATTTGAGTTCTTCCTTTCTGCAAGCTTGCTCCGCCATCACTGAATCCCCTTCATCGCACTCAGCTGCTATGTCCCGGCTCCCATGGATGGTGATGGTCCGTTTGGGGCCCGGAATCTTTAGCTGCAAATACACATAGCACGGCCTAGCCATGAACTTGGCGTAAGCCGGCCTTCCGAACAGCGCATGATAAGGACTATGCAACTTGACCACAAACGTGAGCCACTCCACGCGATAATTATCCACCGACTCTCTGAAAGCGACCTCCAATGTGATTTTTCCTTCGGGGCGCGCCGAATGACCCGGCACGATTCCATGAAAACTGTCGAAGTTTTCTGTAGCTGTGATTCTTTGAGGTTCATGCGCAAGAAGGTCTCCCAATACAGGATGTTGATGCTGCTCCCTCCATCCATCAAGACTTTTTTCAATTCATAACCATTGACCTGCGGAGCAACCACCAATGCCAAGATTCCGGGGCGCTCTATTCCTCCCGGGTGATCCCCTCTGCTCCACGTTACCTCTTGCTCCGCCCATCTTAGGTATCTCGGAACGGCCGCAGAAGTTGAATTCACCGTTTGATTTAATGCTCCTTTGTCCCTGCTAGAAGTCCCTGTAACATGCACGTGATACTGTCCTCTTAAATCAAGCGTACGTACCATACCGATGAAGATACTGATTTGGCCGATCGCCACAGTAGATCCGGATTCGAGATGACCCGGCTCTAGCTCCCAGCCGGAATCGTCCACTATCTTTTCTCCTTCGTCATTGGTGTAGATCTCGCCGACGATGAAGTTCTTCATGCTCTTCCGAGCTTCTCCCGTGATGTAAACACCTTTGGACGCAGGCCCCACGGTGGGCGCCAACTGTCGTGGGATAATCACGGCAGATGTTACCGGGGGTAACTGATCTTGGGGCAAGTCGACACAGGTATTCGGGAGAGGGTTTAGCTCGAAGGAAGGCATGGCGAAAAGCGATCTAAGGACCGGAAAGCAACTCGCCGGATCTCGAATACGAATTAAACTGGATACTCGATAATCGGCGATACAACTATGACTTGAATCTCTCAAGCTAAACCTAGGGGCCGGTTTATAAAGCACCCGTACCCCCCCTTGGCTTGCCCTCCAAGGCGCAGCTTGAGTCCTACACGAACTCTGCTCACAAACCCTAGCTTTCCTTACCGCAACCCACAATCCGGGTTACGAGGCCTACAAACTTTGGGCCTTCCAGAAGTTTCTTTATCCTTAGCCGAATCTTGTGCAGCACACCTTGGGCCGGGTTACACCTTGAGGTTGGCCTACCGGGTTACTATCCCCCCATCAGAAAGCTTCTTTTAAATCATCCCAAGACTTTATACTAGCTGTAGGTAGTGAAACTAACCATTCTTTAGCCTTTCCTCTAAGTGAAAAAGGAAATCATTTCAGTTTTAAAACACTACTTTCCACATTTTTAAAATTTTGGATATCACATATTTCCATGAAATCATGAAGATGCATAGAGGCATCCTCCATAGCACTACCACCAAATTGCTCTCTAGTAATTCAATTCAATAAACTAGGACTTACTTCATAGCTTTCAGCTTGTATTTCAGGTGTAGTAATTGGTCTAGAAATGAATTGGTCATTGGGTGTATTTGTGTAGTCACTTAATTTAGTTCTATCACCCATTTTAACAGTTTTTATGTAGTTTTTAATTTTTTATGCAAAACAAAAGTAAAGTAACTAAGCAAATTCGAAATACTAAAATAAACTAGATAACTAAATGCAAAACTAAAATGCAAACTAAAATAAAATATGCAAGACAAAACAAAAACAAGAACAAAAACAAAAACAAAAACAAGAAACAAAACAATCTACTTGAAAGAAGGTGGAGATAGAAAGGACGGTACTCATGTAGCTGCAACCTCCCTAAGCTTAGGTGTTTGCACACCTTGTTGGTGATGAAGACTTCTTGTGAGATCCCTTGGACAACTCCTTCACCTATGGCTCCCGGGCAACGGCGCCAGAAAAACGCTTGATGACAAGGTTGAGACTCCAAGTGTAGAGTGTGTAGCTAGTGGCAAGCCTTCTTCCCCACAAGGGTGACTCGAGGGTTTATATCGAACTCTTGGGGAGCCAGTATTTCAGCAGTTGTCTTCCAAGCTTCCTCCAGGATCCTGCAAACAAATAGAGAGTTTTGTGCCCTCAACCTCACCAAGTGGTTGTCAAGCACAAGGTGTGAGACTTCTAAATTGCAATGAAAAACTGAAAGTAAATGTGCAATAATTAAATCTACTACTAAATGCAAATGAGAAAATAAATATGCAATGGATTATTTTTGTATTTTTGTGATGCAAGTGGTGATGGAGATAATGTAAATTAGAATTGGAGATGCAAGTAAAGTAAATTACAAGTAAAGTAAATTGCAGCAAAGTAACTAGAGTGTTTTCTTATAATTAAAATAGGACCGGGGTTCATGGTTTCACACTTGCATTCTCTCAAATAAAGTGGTAGACGGTGGACATAAAGAATTACATGTGAGATTACAATAACATGTTTAACATTGAGTACTTTCATATGGGCATCACGTCCTAGCATAGAGATCTCTACGTCCATATTGATCCCTCTTATACTCCACCAAGATGCGAAATAAATCATAACACCTCGATAATTAAGGAAAAACCAGAGTATAGCTTTAAGCAATGTGACATGAAGTTGAAGTAAGAACTTTCTAGATCTAGTCATGGAGATTGATTAGTGTCACTTCAAATCCCCGGTAACAAGGTACTCCTTTTTATCCCTAGTGAGGTAACTAAGAAAGGTTTAACAAAACCTAAGTGGATCGCTGAACTTCTGTCACTTTCACAGCACTAGCCACCCCCGTTACTCCAACTAATGCACCCATCACCCCACACACGCTCTCAAGAACTAGATTGATCAAAACTAGCAAATAAGAACGGGGTACATAAGATACATCTACTCAAATAACTCAAGAGAAACAATTGCAATCTCAGATTCAATAACTCATAGAAAAGATCCACCACATAGGAATTACAACGGTGCCCGTAATCATGTGAGGCAGCTCATACAGATCTAATTAGTGAAGCACATAGAGAGATAGATACAAGTGATACTTCCACAAACCCATAGCCCTGGGGTGGACTACTCCCTCTTCACGGAGATGTCGATGGAGATGACGTTGGAGGGGTAGGAGAGCACACCGGCGGCGCCCCGCCGGAGTTTTCCCCCTCCAATCTGGAACTTCTGGTCTCTGTTTTCGGTGTTTCGGCGGCGCTCCCCTCCGTAAGGGTACGTGGGACCCTTTTTATAGTCGGTTTTAGGTCAAAACGGAGTGGGTAAGTCGAATATGGAAGGAATTGGGGCCACATGAGCCAAAAGGGGGCCTCTCACGCGGCCAAGGAATCTGGCCGCGTGGAGGGTCCTCTTTTGGGCCTCCTTGCCCAATTCTCGTGGATCTTTCGCCCGCAAGTCTTCTCCTTCCAAGAAAATGACCCCCGCAGATTTTCAGGTGATTTCGCGGAAGTTTGCCCCCTGAAACGTCAAAAATATAGAAAACGGGGTTTCTGACAGGCAGGGTTAATTCCATAAAAGTTGGGGGACTTTGTAATTTAACCCCAAAATACTATAAAACATTGAATTATACCCTTATATGATGCAATATGTAATAGAAAACCATGTGAAAATATGCAAAATACATCTATGCATTTTACATGCATCAACATCCCAAGCTTAACCCATGCGTCCTCGAGTATGAAGGTGATAAAACTAAGATGGGTTTTGCATATTGAAACAATCATGGGATATCAAGGAGGATTATTCATGCTACATATAATCAAATGATTAATACTAGAAATGAGTGGCAATATACAATTCATGTTGTTAGAAATATCAAATATGCAAGCAAAGATGCTTCATGAAAGTTCACAAAGTGTATAATGAAATAAAAGCACTATGAACCAAATGCATACACAAAATGAAAAATAAAATCCTATATTGGTCAAAGAATAGCATAATGGAGAACAGAAAATATAGTGGACACTTTGGAGAAAATTGAGTAGAGGTAAAACATGATCAAGTCTTATTTAGCCTCTAAATTATTCAACTAAAATTACTAATTGAAATGTGGTATCCATTGATCTAGGACTCGCATTGCCCCTTATCACTAGCATCTTAAAATTGTGAGTATTGAAGTAATGAGAATGACAAGGTTGTTGAAAGCCTCATGCCCCGTGAGTGTGAAAACCTACTCCATGATTACTCAACTTAAGATTTCTAATAAGCTTTGTACAATCATAATAAGTATTAATGACATCCCAACCCTTTTTTCTCCATGCTTGGTCCAGTAATTATAGCTGGGCATGAAACCTCTCCGAAGTAGGTGGCCGTGAAGGATTCTCGAGGAAGAGTGCTCCCTGACGTTCCGACAATCAACACATGGGCAACACCTAAAGTCATTATCTTTGTTCGCCTGAGCTACAGCGAGAAATGCATTCAGGCCTACCATATACTCGGTAGTGCGTCGGTCACCGTACATCCATCGCTGCCGTGCATCCATCTGCATCGTATAATTAAGTTTATCAAAATACATTACAATAACATATTCAATAGAGAAATGACCACGGTACATCGACAAATATTAATTTTTTATGTATCAATTACAGATGAAAAAGATAATTTTGTTAACCTCGGTCGAAGATACCATTTTCAGTGAGCTTATGTGTGGCTCGGGAATTTCGTTGAACACCTCGTGTGCATAGTAAAATAACACACACTAACACCCACCTCTCTCACACCTCCAAGCCAAAAAATATGGAAGGGGGGAGGGTTGTGGGGCAATATATATAGGGGAAGGGGGGCATTGGTCCCGGTTTGTGAAATGAACCGGGACCAATGCCCATGCGCGTGCGATTTCTGTTGCCTCGGGCACACAAACCGGGACCAATGCATAGCATTTGTCCCGGATTTTGTTGCAACCGGGACAGGTGCCCCCGGCCCCCTGGACGAAAGGGGTTGTTTCCACTAGTGCAGAGGGGCTATAGAAGAATAGATAACCTCCCGCTCCAGTTCAATTGAAATTTTAGATCTAGTGTGATTTGGGCCTAGGGAGGAGACAACACTCGAAGGGGAGAAGACACTGACACAAGCAGGCCGCACCAACCCTACCCGCACTGCACTATCCGTATCGCCCGTAACTTTGAATTAGCACCATTGTTCCATCGGTCTGCCAGTTCGACACCCCGAAGCTATCGTAGAAGAGCCAAATATCGTCCTTACATTCCCTTAAAAAAGATATCGTCGTTTTAAGCTTGGAGTTAAATGACTAGGACGGCCTCGCCTCGATCTTGATCGTTTTAAGCTTGGAGTTAGATGACTAGGACGGCCTCGCCTCGATCTTGATCGTTTTACTTACGATGTTGACGTGTGCATGCATGCATGTTGGATTCTTCTAACTAGGTCTCCGCTTACTATTCCGAAACGCACGCGGTCTCCGGTTACCAGTTGGATTGATTTTTTTCTCGGTTGCAGAAAATGATGGATCAAGATGAGGTTGTCCTAGTCATTTATTTCACCTATGCGTGTGCTTGCTCAAGGAGTAGAGAGGCAAATGAACCTACTCGATGCCTACGTATGATTCATGATGCCTGCATGCACCTTAAGTCTTTGCACCTCGAGAAGAAAAAGCTAATAATACGTTCGCTTCCACCACACATACATGTTGGGATTCTTCTAATTAGGTCTCCGGTTTCTTTATCCAAAACGATGAGGTCTCCGGTTACTACTGGTTTTTTTTTGGTAAATACTACACATCTTGGTCCGATACAAAACAGAACGCCGGACTAGCATCTGACCGTACATTCGCTGAGAGGCATCCAACGACTAATCTTTGGGGTAAAATGACACCCGCACCTTACCAACGAGGCCTAGCGTTTTTTGCCACCACTACAGGGCGTTCGTGACGGCCGGCCCTGGCCCTCCCAGATCCCGCGCGTGCTTCCGGCGGAGCTCGCCGATGCTGCATGGTCTATGGCGAGACCTCGAGAAGGGACCATCTAGGCCGACAAGTGAGAGAAGCGAAGCATCAACGACTACATTGACGCGCGGTGAAGCAGTCTGACGGATGTCGCATCACGACAAGGGTGAGCGTGGCGAGGAAGCAATACTCCTGGTTCGTGTATACATAGTTCATGCTTTCGTCCGCAAGCGGGTGGGGCTCGACCTTGGCCGAGAGTCGAGCATAGAGAAGCCAACTTCTTGGCTGGCATGGTGTGATACTGGCCGCCGCTGCCTCAACCGCTAACTAGCAAATCTTTCGTGCGTCATACTCATGCCCCAACGTAAAATATCAGTGCTTCTGACGTATGATCAATATGCTTCTTCAACCAAGGGTTGCGCTTCGGGAATTTTAACGTTGCTTCACTTTCAAGGCCGTGGATTATATTGGCTTCGCATGTGTGCTTCCTACATCTAATTTGATTGTTTCTAAAAAAAATAAGTCAGTACGTGCATTATCCTAAACCATAAAGCTACTAACATAATAGTGGTATGCTTGTTACATAAAAAATTATGCTTCGCACAAACTTTCCATGGAGTTCATTCTCATGTATTAGCAAAGTTTCCTACATCTAATTTGATTGTTTCCCTTGTTCTCGGGAAGAAGCAACTGTGAAGACCAAGAAAGACGAGAGAGGTTACTCGGAGCATAATTTTAGGAAAGCAGTTATTGGAGAAGTTTCAGGGAAGCAGGTATTTGGAGCAGTTTCAGGGAAACAGCTAAGTAATTGATCCCTGGAATCACGGAAAAAGACCACGGGCCGGTTGAAAATCGTAGGGTTCAGCTACTACCGATCGGACGGACAAACAGGAGCCCGATGGGAAGAAGAAAATCGGCGTCCGATTCCTAGTAGTCGCCTTTTTGGTAAATACTGGTCTTTTTCCGTGATTCCAGGGATCAATTACTTAGCTGTTTCCCTGAAACTGCTCCAAATACCTGCTTCCCTGAAACTTCTCCAATAACTGCTTTCCTAAAATTATGCTCCGAGTAACCTCTCTCGTCTTTCTTGGTCTTCACAGTTGCTTCTTCCCGAGAACAAGGGAAACAATCAAATTAGATGTAGGAAACTTTGCTAATACATGAGAATGAACTCCATGGAAAGTTTTCGCATGTGTGCTTCCTACATCTAATTTGATTGTTTCTAAAGTAAAAAATAAGTCAGTACGTGCATTATCCTAAACCATAAAGCTACTAACATAATAGTGGTATGCTTGTTACATAAAAAATTATGCTTCGCACAAACTTTCCATGGAGTTCATTTCATGTATTAGCAAAGTTCCTACATCTAATTTGATTGTTTCCCTTGTTCTCGGGAAGAAGCAACTGTGAAGACCAAGAAAGACGAGAGAGGTTACTCGGAGCATAATTTTAGGAAAGCAGTTATTGGAGAAGTTTCAGGGAAGCAGGTGTTTGGAGCAGTTTCAGGGAAACAGCTAAGTAATTGATCCCTGGAATCACGGAAAAAGACCACGGGCCGGTTGAAAATCGTAGGGTTCAGCTACTACCGATCGGACGGACAAACAGGAGCCCGATGGGAAGAAGAAAATCGGCGTCCGATTCCTAGTAGTCGCCTTTTTTTTCAACGTAGCATATTCGCCCAGGACGTACTACAACTCGTCCACCTTTTATTTTCTCCTACTGAATTACTATGATAATAACTCCAACCTTGGCTGCTTTGAGAAGCTACCCATCTACTAGCTAGTATAAATACCGTGACAGCCCAGTACACCTTCACTCACACACACTTATCATTTCCTTCCTCCATTCTTCTCCAAGCCATAGCAATGGAGAAGCTAGCTCTAGTTCTGCTCACCGTTGTCGCGTCAGCCATGGTCCTCGTTACGGCCCAGAACACAGCGCAGGACATGGTGGATGCCCACAACGCGGCGCGCGCCGATGTCGGCGTGGGACCTGTCACCTGGAACGACACGGTGGCCGCATACGCGGACGCCTACGCCAAGGAGCGCAGTGCCGACTGCAAGCTGGTGCACTCTACGAACAGCCCATACGGAGAGAACCTTTTCTGGGGCGGCGGGTCCGACTGGACCGGGATCGACGCCGTGAATACTACGACCACGGCTCCAACACCTGCTCCGCGCCGTCCGGTGAGTCATGCGGCCACTACACCCAGGTGGTGTGGAGCACCTCGACCGCCATCGGGTGCGCCGGTCTCCTCTGTGACGGCGCCGCCGGCGTTTTTATCATCTGCAGCTACGACCCGCCGGGCAACTGGGATGGGCAGAGTCCATACTAGTATGTATGTTGCTATGCGTGCATGTCCTCGTAGCAGCGTACTGCGTAAATAATTAAGGGACACCCCTACTCCTAGGGCGCCTCGGCTGACCAAGAATTTACTTAATTCTCGGTCCACTGATCGTTTGTGCGGGTCGATCCCTTCTTCCTTTCAGTCTTGTATGGTTTGTGGACTTTGATTGTTGTTGTATTTGTGCTATAATATACGATTGGGCTTGTATTTGTATGTATTGTGAGGTTGTTTACTTTGGTGGGCTTTGATTGCTTTTCTATTCGCCTACAATTTTTGATTGGGCTTTTCTTTTGTTCACCGGTAGAAAATAGGCCTCTAGTCCCGGTTCGCCAGGGCCAGTAGTCCCGGCCGCGCAACCGGGACTAGCAATGCGCGACTAAAGACCCCACTCTATAGTCGCGCCGACTGCGAACCGGGACTAAAGACCCGTCCACGTGGGCGGGTGGCGGAGCCGGGAGGCGGAGGACATTTAGTCCCGGTTGGCCACATGAACCGGGACTAGATTTATTTCGTAATTTTTTTAATTCATTTGGTTTCTAATTATTTTTCACACCTTTTTTTCACTCCCTTTTCTTCACTCCCTTTTTTTCACTCCCTTTTTTTCAGAATTTGTATTATTTGCTTAGTGTCTAACTACAATTATCTCTAGTCAAATTACTTACTCATGGTCAAACTTCCCGCTCGGTCACCCATCGTCCCACTACTCTAGCACTAGCACGCTTTAACTTCCGAGTTCCATCCCGTCCCGCATCCAAGTGTTTCGCACGTATGTATGTGATACTAGTATCATATCAATTCTATTAACATGTTGGTCGATGCCACATTTCTTTATTGTCTGAATTTCAAATAAATCTTTTAATAAACAAAAGTAATGATGTAATTAATTATTTTGAATAAATAAATAAACTTTAACTTTTAATTTGTATTATTTCTAAGAATACAAATAATATATCAAAAAATTAAGAAAAATAGAACTAATTCATTTTAAAATCTTAAAAATACAAATAATATATCAAAAATGAAGAAAAATAAGACTAATTCATTTTAAAATCTTAATAATACAAATAATATATCAAAAAAATTAAGAAAAATAGAACTAATTCATTTTAAAATCTTAAAAATACAAATAATATCAAAATGAAGAACAATAATACTAATTCATTTTAAAATCTTAATAATACAAATAATATATCAAAAAATTAAGAACAATAATACTAATTCATTTTAAAATCTTAATAATAAAAATAATATATCAAAAAATGAAAAACAATAATACTAATTCATTTTAAAATCTTAATAATACAAATAATATATCAAAAAATGAAGAACAATAATACTAATTCATTTTAAAATCTTAATAATACAAATAATATATCAAAAAATGAAGAACAATAATACTAATTCATTTTAAAATCTTAATAATACAAATAATATCAAAAAATGAAGAACAATAATACTAATTCATTTTAAAATCTTAATAATACAAATAATATATCAAAAAATGAAGAACAATAATACTAATTCATTTTAAAATCTTAATAATACAAATAAATATATCAAAAAATGAAGAACAATAATACTAATTCATTTTAAAATCTTAATAATACAAATAATATATCAAAAAATTAAGAACAATAATACTAATTCATTTTAAAATCTTAATAATACAAATAATATCAAAAAATGAAGAACAAATAATAATTTTTGTTAACATATATAGAAACTGTAGTTTTTCTGTTTTGTTTTCTTGATGTGTTTTTGTTTTTGCTTGTATTGAAACGTGTGTTTGACATAATATAGAAATAGTATAGTTAGGAATTAATATAGAAATAATATCCAAGTCATTTAAAACTATAGGAAACAAAAATAGTTTTATGAACAACAAAAGACAAGTGATAACTAAATCACAAGTAAAATACGAGTAGAGACATCACAATCATGAATAGAACACAATCATATCACATTCATAACATAGAGTCTTACGATCACACATAACACAAACATAAGTCTCACAATACTAAGATATCCATTACATATATATACTAAGATAACCCATTACATGCATATATATCGAACGCATACATCTATGGCCTCGTCGAGTAGATGCGGAACAACTCGTAGGAGACATATGCATCTATGGCTGCATACTTGACGTTCGTCAAGTCCAGTGGGGTCTTCTCCCAATAACGGTGATTCTTTGAGGGGAAATCAGACTTCATGGTTTCGTAGCCCTCGTGGATGAAGGCAGTTGCCATGATAGCCATTCCGGTCTTTGGCCCGTTCAACTGGATAAGATCCTGAAGATCAATGTAGTGATCTTCAGGTATCATAATACCCAAGCGCATCAACTTCGGACGGTCTTGCGTGATGTCAACGCTGCAAAAGTCAAACCCCATGTTGACAAGAAAATCAACAAGGGCCGGACAATGCTTTGAACTACTGCAACAACAAAAATTTGATACGTGTTAGATATGTTGCAACACATGTATTCTTCACATGCAACAAAAAAATCGAAGATGCAAGATTGTACGTGTGCGTTACCTTGACCATTGGAAGATCAGCACGGACTCCTTGAACGCAATCTGGATGACGGCAACATCACTCTGATTCGCCGTATACTCCAGATCAAGCCCGAAGAACCGGTGTTCATCGAGAGAGGCGTCATAGAGATTGGTCAAATGACCAAGAGCATCGGGCAGCCTCTCACAACTGTTGGTGTAGCACACGTCGAGAAGCTTGCCGCATGGTGTGGGACCATGGTATTCCTTCCAAACTTCAGCCATGGTGTGTGCTTGGTGAAGATCGAAGATATGAGGAGGAAGACAGTACAGAGAAGAGAGGAAGAAACAGAGAGACTCCGACGCGCGCTGTGGAATGGCGCTCTTCTGCCTCGCTCGCGAAATAAAAACCGCCGCGCGGGAGGCGACAAGTTTGATCTTTAGTCCCGGTTGGCCACGCCAACCGGGACTAAAGGACCAATATTCCCGGGCGGCCAGGTCAACCGGAATTAATGCCCTCCACGCGCCTCAACGCGCTTCCCAACCCGCGACGTATGACCTTCTGTCGCGGGTCTCCTCCCGACCCGGGACTAAAGACTCATTAGTCACGGGGCGCGACGTTTGGGGACTGATGGGGGCGTATGGAAGGCCTTTTTTCTACTAGTGGTTATGCAATTTACTCTTCATCGAGGTACCTACACATGCACATGATGTATCTGAATTAGCGTTGAACCCATCCGGCAATTATTGGTTTGTAGAATTTCTCTCTCTTCCTTAATTACTTGTCACGTCAGTTTTTTTGTGCGACCAAGTTGCATGATGTTAGCTAAGATACCACCACTATGGCTAGTCTTAGTAACCGGAGACCTCATGGTTTAGAAAAATCCAACCATGTGCGGTGCAAATTCTGGATTAGCTTCCCGGGCAGATTTGCTCTCGGACGACCCTGCTACCATCTTTGCCTACTTAATTAACTTAGAAAAAGCAGAAGTAATAGCCGCGATCTGTTATTCTTCATCTTTTATTTATTTATTATTACTCTGTTAGGGCAGGAATATTATTAGCCCAACCCCCGGAGAGGTTACTTCCTTTGTTTCTGAATTGAGGATGCATGTTCCTTGCCTCCTCGCACACTTCCACCAGACACGCATGAATCCAAGTCGTTGCATACCATCTAGCTACTACCCGGTTGGGCTCTCTTTAAACGGCAAAGCAAGTACGGTGTCACCAGTACACATGCATGTTTGGATTCTTTTAATTTAGGTCTCCGGTTTCTTTTTCCCAACGATGACGTCTCCTGCGTTTCCACCACACATGCATGTGTCCATTTCTCTTGCTCAAGATGGGTTTATTTATTCCCTACTATATCCATTGCCGGGTCTAGCGCCTTTTCTCACCCAAAACAAATCTTCGCTAGCTGCCGAGCTCTTACGGCAGCCACGGCGGGGAGGCGTTGTCTATGAGATAGGAGATGATATTACACCGAACAATCTTCTCTAGCTGCCGAGCTCCTAAGGGCATCTCCAGTCGTTGCGCCCCTCCAGTGCCTAAAACGCCACCGTTTTGGGGCCGCCGCGGCGCCAAACGGCGCTAATCTGGAAACTGGAGGGCAGGCTTCCCAGTCGCTCCCCGAGCCCAAGATTCGGCCCAAAAAAAACAAGATTTGAAACTAGACGCATTTTATTGAATTTAGGCAAAGTTCGTACAATTTCGCCGCGAATTTAAACTAGAACGCAAATTTAAACTAAACTAAAACTACTGAAGCCCCAGGCGCTCAGCGATGGCCTGGCTGTAGTCGACGTCGTCGCCGTCGTCGTCGTCGTCGCCGGGGCGCTTGCTCGTCCCCTCTCCGGCGTCGCCGCAGCTGCCCCACCTGCTCGCCGCGAGGGCGCGCTGGATCTCGTCCTCCTCGTCGGAGTCGGGGTCGAGGACGACGTAGACGTGGTCCTTCGTCGGCGGTGGGGGAGGGACGCGGAGGCGCGCCGCGTTAGCGGCAGCCTCCCGGTCGCGCGCCGCCTTGCGTTGTTCCGCCTCAGCGAGCAGGCGGCGCTGGAGCTCCATCTCCTGGGCGGTGCTCTCCCGCAAGCTCCAATCCGCGGCGAGGTCGTCGGCGAGGGGCTGGAGCGTGTTCAGGGAGAGCTCCTCCGCGGTCTTCTGGCCGGGCCACTCCTCGTCGTCGCCGGCGTCCTCGGTCTTCGGGCGAACCACGCGTTCGAAGCGTGGCTCGCCAATGTGCAGGGCGCCGCCGCTACGCCTGCGGGCTGGCGTGCCGGAGTTCAGGAAGGGGGGAGACAGAGAGGGAGTGTGCGCCGGAGGAGCTCGAGGTGGCCGACGAGGAGGAGGCGCCCGTCCGGCGCGCATCCCACGCCGGGTTCTGCTGGGGCGGCATCTCCAAGCGTGGCGCGTTGCCGGCGTGGATGTAGTCCACAACCCACTTGATGGTGCGGTTGTGGCCTCCCCACCAACGGCGGCGCCCATTGGCGTTGTAGCGGCCGTCGACGGGGCCGTTGTCGCCCAGGGAGGTGAGCTCCCTGTCGCGGCGTCTGGTGAGCTCCTGCCATCAGAACTCGTCGAAGCCTTTCTCCGGCAGGCGGTCGGCCGCCTCCATGCCAGCGCGCACCTCGCGGATTGCACGTCGGAACTCCGCGTCCGTGCTCGGGAGTGGAGGCACGGGCACCCCGCCCGTGCTAAGGCCCCAGCGCGGCTGCCCGGCGCCAGAGCTACGGAGGCGGCTGTCCGGCGGGCACGGGTAGCCCGCGCGGTACAGTGCCATCGCCTCGTCGCGGCGAAGGTGACGGCGGGGGAAGCCGTTGGCTACGGCGTTGTCCTTGTAGCTCGCCATTGTTCTGCGTGGAGGAAAAGAGAGCACGGGGGAGAGAAGAGCGCCGAGGGAAGGAGAGGAGCGAGGTGGAAGAATGGCGAGCGCGGCGAGCGGCGGGGGGATTTTATAGGCTTCCGGGCATTTACTGTGGCGCGTCCCATCGCTGCCGGCAGCCTTTGAACGGGCGCATGCACTGGGCGGCCGCCACGCCATAAACGCCTGCAGCTTTTGACCGACGCGTGCACCGAGAAAATGATCACGGGGCGGTTCTGTTCCTACGCTTTTTCGTCGCGTCACTGACAGAGCTGGCCCGCGCGTGCTGCCGCGCAGTTGCGCCCCCAGGCCGAACCCAGTGGGTTGGGTTTGGCCTGGGTGCCACGACGCGAAATAGCGTCGAAACGGCGTTATTTGGGCTTCTGGGGGGCGACTGGTGAGGAAACAGCGCTATTCGCCGCTTCCGGCGCGAAAAAGCCCGCCTGGGGGGCTCTGGGGGGCGACTGGAGATGCCCTGAGGATCAAACTGTTAAAGAAACCAGTTATAATTTGGCCAGATTATTTTAGAAGAAACATCAATATGAAAACGGACCACAAGGAGTTCAACTTGTGGAAAGACAAGGTTCGGAAATTTTACAAACTATTTGTATTCCAAACACCTAAATAGTTTTATTTTAATAATTCATACTTGAGGAGAGATTATTTGTGTGTGGCACATGAGGCGGTCTTAAGAATTTACATTCACTCTTTTAGATTAATATTTTTCATATATCTAGAAATTATACAAAATAACAATTACGGCAGAGTATGATTTCTAAAACTGGTCTTATGAATCCGTAAAATTTAGGGTCCATTCTACATTTCGCTCCGGGCACCCAAAATTTCTCACATGGCGCCTTTTCTCACAAAAAAGAAATATCTGTGTGCTGCTGAGCTCCGACGGTAGCGTATGCGAGAAGGTGTTGTTTCAAGGGGACGACGAGATAGAAGATGATATTACGTGACACATGGATATGACGCGTAACTCTACTCGATCGGGAATTAATTAAGCTAATTGACATACTACGGTGTCAACGCTGCTTCTGTCAAATAATACGTGCGCTTCCACCACACATGCATGTTGGGATTCTTCTAATTATGTCTCTGGTTACTAATTGGATTGATTTTTTTCCCAAAGACGGGGCATGTGTGCCCAGTACGTACAACTCGTTCATATATTATTTTTTCATATTGAACTACTCCCTCCGTCTCAAAATAATTGTCTCAAACTTAGACAAAAGTGGATGTATCTAGACATATTTTAGTGTTAGATACATCCACTTTTGTCCAAACTTGAGACAATTAATATGAGACGGAGGGAGTAGTATAATAACTTCAAACTTGGCTGCTTAGAGAAGCGACCTCCACTTATAAATACCATGGCAGCCCATCTCATCCATCACTACACCTTCACTCACAAACACTTATCATTTCCTTTCTTGGCTCTGTAAGCCTTAGCAATGGAGTCGTACTCGCCCAAGCAAGCTCTAGTTCTTTTCATAGCTCTATCGTCCGCCATGATCCTTGTTACGGCCCAGAACACGGCGCAGGACATGGTGGACGCCCACAACGCGGCGCGTGCCGACGTGGGCGTCGGACCCGTGACGTGGGACGACACTGTGGCGGCATACGCGGACGCGTACGCGAAGGAGGGTCGCGCCGACTGCCAGCTTGTACACTCTCCGGACGGCCCATACGGAGAGAACCTCTTCTGGGGCAGTGGGTCCGAATGGACCGGGATCGACGCCGTGAAAGCGTGGGTGTCCGAGAAGCAGTACTACGACCACGACACCAACACCTGCTCCGCTCCGGCCGGTGAGTCTTGCGGCCACTACACGCAGGTGGTGTGGAGCAACTCGACCACCATCGGCTGCGCTGGTCTCCTCTGTGACGGCGCCACCGGCGTGTTTATCATCTGCAGCTACAACCCGCCAGGCAACTGGGAGGGGCAGACTCCATACTAGTTGTTTATGCATATTCATGCGTGCATGTCCTCGTAGCAGCGTACTGCGTAAATAATCAAGGGACACTCCTAGGACGCCTCGGTTGGCCAAGAATTTACTTAATTCTCGGTCCACTGTGGGTTGAATCCTCCTCCCTTTCACTCTTGTATGGTTTGGGGTATTTCCGTTGTTTTTTATTTCTCCTGTAATTTGTGACCAGACTTGAATTTGTTATAATAATCTTTCATGAATAAATATGTGTATAAGAGAAAATTATTTGTGTAGTTTCAATATTGTTTAAGGGTTCAAAAGAATTGTTTGACAGGTTCAAAAAGGTTCCTCTAGGAGAGAAAATAATCGGCATTGTACCAAATAATTGTTCATGAGCTTTAAAATATGTGCGTGAGGAAAAACAATGTTACTCCCTCTGTCCACTTTTACAAGGCAGAAGTGTGCCTTGTAAAAGTGGACAGAGGGAGTATTACAATTTGAAAAACATGTTGACAATGTTCGTAAAATGTTTATATGAGCGATAAAATATTCACGCTTCATTAAATTGTTAATGATGTTTAAACGATGTCCATGTATTACTATTCTAATGTTTTTAAATTATAGAAACGCATGAATGAAAAATGAAAACGAAACAATTCAAGATTATAGATGTCTTTTGAGTTTTATTTTCCATATTCTGTTATATTTCATGCTGAGGAGCATCACCGGAACTATCAACAATAATGTTACACGTGGTGAGAAAGAGAAGCTATTTAAAAAAATGGTTTTTTTAGCTGTATTTTTTTCCAAAATTGGTGAGACAAACAAAGTGAATCACGAACAAGAGATACAAGAAGTAGGCCTAATAAAATGGGCCGATCCGACATAGTAGAGGGGAGTATGCCTACATTGCTAATTAGGAGGTAAATGCTATATATCGTCCACTGGTTGCTAGTTGACGCGGTAAATCCTATCTACCGGCCGTAGGCGGCGCGAGATGGCTACCCCGTCTCTTGCATCGCGCTGATGGACCGACACATTTGGGCTGTTTTGGTTTTCGGTAGTTTTATTCTTCTATTTTCTTTTATATGTTCTGTTTCTTTTTCATTTTATTTTCATTTTACTATTCTTTTATTTTTTATTTTTTTACTTGTGATGATTTTGAAAGAAAACAAAAAATCAGTATTACAAAATGTTAAAACAGAAAAGCTCAAATCGAACTTTTGTTTAGATTTAAAAATTGTTCAGATCAGAAAATTGTTCAAATTTAAAAACATTCATATTTGAAATTGTTTACTTTTTCATGATTTGAAAACATTTAGTTTTGAAAATGGTTTAGGTTTATAAAATGTTCATGATTACAAATTATTTAGATTTTCTAAATATTCAAATTTGAAAAAAAATCATATCAAATTATTTTTCTCAAATTTCGCGTATGGAGAAGTACATCAGCAGGCTCTTGTGTTTTTACATGGCTAAAGCATGGTCGAGCTCGGCTAAGGGTAATGAGTTGCTCGACTCAAAAATTTTTGTAGGCAGAACGAGGCTCCTATGATGCTGCAACATGGCGTTGTGCAGAGAGGTTCTATACTACACTTTACGCGTCGCAAGACGTGTTGACGATAGTGTGGAGGTGCTATTGGGACGGCCCACATAACTCACTAACGTTTGTTCCTTCGCTTCAATTTTAGGTTCTATTTTTAGCCGTCGGTTGAGGGAAAAGCTAGCTCGTTTTTCTGGTAAATTTAAAATAATTGGTGAAATAAAAAAATTCCGCTTTTAAAACTTGTTCACTATTACAAAATGATCATGGATTGGAACATTTTCAATATTTTTTAATCTGATTTTTTCAAATTCTAAACATTTTTATATTTCTATATTTTTTAATATGTATATTTTTATATACGATATTCTAAATATTTTTTTTATATAATGTGAACATTTTTGAAAATGAAAGAAAACAGATGAACAGACCAAAAAGGATAGAAAGGCGACAAATCAAAAAGATAAAACCACTAAAAAATCGAAAATAATGACTGGAAGCTTCACAAACTAGAAAACCGTGAAAATAATATGAAATTGGGTCGGGCCACTTACATTGAATAAGCGCCGGAGGGGATGCGTGAAGCCTAGAATAGGAATCATCTGATACATAGCCTTTTGACCACACGGAAGGGTAATGTGCTTTCTTCTTCTTCTTCTTCTTTTTATTCACAATTGTGAGTCATTTTCCCCTTACATTCTCATTAAAGAAAAATACATGCTATGCTTGGAGCTAGAGGTAACCTCTATCAGATATCCGAAGAATCTGTAATGGGGTAGATAAAAATTCACACTTCTTGTAAAAATATTCACTCAGTTACAGAATATAAAGAGTTACAAAAAAGCTGAGATGATCATTTCAATTTTGTTCCAATAATAGACACTATGGGCTTCTTTCAGAATTATTTACATGCCTGGTTGTTAAGTCATTAATCTTTGATGGTTTTGAGATTTTCTTTTCAAATGGCGAAATATTGGCGGATGAAGGAGGAAAAAAAACTACATATAATATATAACTACACTAGTTTAGTTCGATTTACCCTTTTGAATTTCTTTTATACATATTGGTTCACTCGACCATGTATTCATTCTTGATAGGTTTGTTGTATGGTTCTCTTAAAAAGATCAATTGTATTAGTCCCAAAATAATTCTAATGCCAAAAGGGTGAACTTGGAGTTGTTGGATTGGAAGACATAATTAAATTATTATTTCCTTATTAATACATTAAGATTATAAGTTTATTTTTATTTTATCTGCATATTGGAGACACAAAATATGTGTCCATAATAAAACCTCAAGAAAAATAATTGAGTAACACAATTTCATTAGTCCATTAGAATAAAACTAAACGACAATTTCTTTATGTGGAAAATGATGTAAATGAAACTAACTAGAAATACAAAGTAAAACATATTTTTATTCTATTAGTTTTCTTTTATTTTTTTCTCGCTGAGTCTCCATAACAAGAATTTACATTGCACATGCATGGAGTAAGGAAGTAGGACAATTTGGTAAGAGCTTCTTACTCTATTTGTATATAATGCAAGTTTGTTAGCGATGTTCTTTAAATATCCACTATGTGAAATCACATGCATTATAGTAATTTGATGAGTCATGTTTAATCCTTTTTCAAAGCCCTTTTTTTGTGAGTAGACGAGGAAGGCCTTCATGTTAGCTCTACAGATAATCCATTAAGCATGCCTCACCCACGATTTACTTAACATAATACTAAGAGGTCAACAATATTGTTGACACTTTGATTTAAAACCATATCACGAGCTACAGCTAAATTAGGTGTGTTTTGGTTTTCCGTGCGGGTGCCGCCTCCATACAGGACCGTTGAGTGCAAATAGTTGTTTGGTTAACGATGCTGCAGGTCTCGCACTCGTTGGGTAACCCCCAAGAGGAAGGTATGATGAGCACAGCAGAAGTTTTTCCTCAGAAAGAAACCAAGGTTTAATCGACCAAAGAAGGAAGCAGTAACTTCAGAAGGTTGATGAAGCTGAGATGACAGGTGATACTTCATAAAAGTATTCTTAATTTCTGATGTTCCATGTTGTTTTCATGTTGTTCCCACATATTTACTATACACTTCATGACATTTTTATCGATTTTCCGGACTAACCTACTGACAAGATGCCACAGAGCCAGTTCTCTATTTTCTGCTGTTTTTAGTTTTAGAAATGTTGTTCTGGAAATATTCTCGGAAATGAAAAATTCGAAGCCCGGAAGTCTTAGAAATCCCGGAGGTTCCATGGAGTCCCGAAGAGACCCTTAGGGGGCCCCAGGGGGCCCACACCATAAGGCAGCGCCCCCCCTTGGTCGCGTCGGGGGGTGGTGTGGGCCCCCCAGACCTCCACGCCTCTGCCCTTTCGCATATTTATTCCCCCCGAGGCAAGAACCTAGGGATATATCACTTTTACCCGAGAACACACCCGAGGCGGCCGTCATCCTCATCCCGAGATCGGGAGGTTTCTGGAGCTCTCCCCGGCATCCTGCCGAAGGGGGAAATCATCACCGGAGAGGTCTACACCACCATGCCCTCCTCCGAAGTGATGCGTGAGTAGTTCATCCCAGACTACAGGTTCATAGCAGTACTAGATGGTTGTCTCTCTCCACTTAACATGACCAAGATCATCTTTATGTAATGCTACATTGTGTTTGCTAGGATCTGATGAATGTTGGATGTTATGTCTTTTGATTATCAATCTATCATGTTATCTTTATGCTTATGTTATTTATGATCTTTCATGCTCTCCGTTATTAGTAGATGCTCTCGCCAAGTAGACGCTAGTAACTCGAAGAGAGAGTATTTATGCTCGATAGTGGGTTCATGCCTCCTTTGCATCTATGCTCGAGTGACAGAAACGTGACGGATGGAGGATTGTGTTGCCATTAGGGAGAAAAAACAATGTTTTGTCTAAGGATGATGTTATTGTTTACATTACACACCTCGCTTACTGCGATTATCTGTTGCTTGCAACTTAATACCCAACGTTTGTTCGGATAATATTCGGAGGGTGGATTATTAGTGATAGATGCAGTTGGATAACGTTCTATGTATCTTGTTGTAATGCCCGCATGAATCACATACTAATCTTTATGTTTGCATATGCACTAGGGTACAACCTTCATTTCTGTCAATTTCCAGTTGTAATTTGTTCACCACACATGTTATTTATCTTTCACGAAGAGACACCACTAGTGAACTGTGGGCCACGGTCCTTTTTTCTCATACTGATAAATCACCTATTGCTCTCATACTGCTGCTATTGTTTCCCTACTATTTTCCACACGATACGTTTAACCTCTTTGTGTTCAGCAAAACCGGTGAGATTGAAAACCTCACTGCTTCGTTGGGGAAAAGTGATTTGATTGTGTTGTGCAGGTTCCATGTTGCTTCTGAACCGGTAGTGCGCACTGCCATCTCAGCTGCCTCAACCTTCTGAAGTTACTCCTTCCTCCTACTGGTCGATTAAACCTTGGTTTCTCGCTGAGGGAAAACTGCTTTTGTGCTCATCATACCTTCCTCTTGGGGTTTCCCAACGAGTGTAAGATCTGCATCATCAAGCTATTTTTCTGGCGCCATTGTCGGGGATCTCAAAGTTATCAAGAAGCAGCAACTCCCTCGTCAACTCTAGCACCACCTATTTTTCTGGCACCGTTGCCGGGGAGGAAGAGAATTTCTTCAAGGGGAGTCTCTCACTTCCAATTTCTTTACTTGTTTTAGTTTTTCTTGTTTTATTTTATTCTGTATGTTTGCTTCCCTTTATCAAAAACAAAAAAATATTAGTTCTTATTCTAGTTGTTATTTTGCTTTATCATGCTTGCTATCAATGGTTGATGTCTTAAAACTAGATCTTATAGGCAAGGTGGGTTCACGGAGGAAAAACAAAGATACTAGAATGAACACCGCTTGTCACAAAAAGGGATACACTTATGGGAGCAAATTAATAAATTGCATGACTATGCTAGAAACTTGTGCTCTACTTATATGCTACTTATTGCTTAGATATATCTTGTTGCTGTAGGAGGTATAAACATCTCCCTTTTCAATGTGAGTATAATGATAATGTTACCATATATTCTTATGTTAAAGGAAATTATGAATTTTATGATGTAGAACAAATGGAAGAATTTATTGCTTGGAAGGGTGCATTTGAATTTGCCTATTTGTTTGAAAGTATTGATGACGCACCTTATAAATATGGGATTTATGCTATACTTGAATATTTCTTCGATAATTACAAGGATTGTAATTACTACATAATGGAATATCTTGCCAAGTTGCCTCGGGCCTTGGATGAGAACTGGCATCATAATGAACTTGCATTTCATGCACAACCAAGGAGGAAGGTTGTACATACATAGAGTTACGGGCCAGGTGCTATGACTGCAGCTCTGCTGCCCAAAAGGATTAAAGCCATCTGTACTTTGACCAAACCATAAGTTTCTCGCCTCTCCTGTAAAGTCCAGGAAGTCTCTCTTGATGTTTCTCCACTACGATCCATCAGCGGGGTGTCTCAACTTTCCGTCTTCCTTACGGTCTTCTTTGTACCATCGCAACAACCTAGCATGCTCTTTGTTTCTAAACAGACGTTTCAACCGTGGTATTATAGGAGCATACCACATCACCTTAGCAGGAACCCTCTTAAGGGGGGGGCTCGCCGTCAACATCACCAGGGTCATCTGCTCTGATCTTATACCGCAGTGCAGTGCATACCTGATGGCTAGGTTGAGACTCCAAGTGCAGAGTGTGTAGCTAGTGGCAAGCCTTCTTCCCCACGAGGGTGACTCGAGGGTTTATATCGAACTCTTGGGGAGCCAGTATTTCAGCAGTTGTCTTCCAAGCTTCCTCCAGGATCCTGCAAACAAATAGAGAGTTTTGTGCCCTCAACCTCACCAAGTGGTTGTCAAGCACAAGGTGTGAGACTTCTAAATTGCAATGCAAAACTGAAAGTAAATGTGCAATAATTAAATCTACTATTAAATGCAAATGAGAAAATAAATATGCAATGGATTGTTTTTGTATTTTTGTGATGCAAGTGGTGATGGAGATAATGTAAATTCGAATTGGAGATGCAAGTAAAGTAAGTGCAAGTAAAGTAAATTGCAGCAAAGTAACTACAGTGTTTTCTTATAATTAAAATAGGACCGGGGTTCATGGTTTCACACTTGCATTCTCTCAAATAAAGTGATAGACGGTGGACATAAAGAAGTACATGTGAGATTACAATAACATGTTTAATATTGAGTACTTTCATATGGGCATCACGTCCTAGAATAGAGATCTCTACGGTCATATTGATCCCTCTTATACTCCACCAAGATGCGAAATAAATCATAACACCTCGATAATTAAGGAAAACCAGAGTATAGCTTTAAGTAATGTGACATGAAGTTGAAGTAAGAACTTGCTAGATCAAGTCGTGTAGATTGAAATCCCCGGTAACAAGGTACTCCTTTTTATCCATAGTGAGGTAACTAAGAAAGGTTTAACAAAACCTAAGTGGATCGCTGAACTTCTGTCACTTTCACAGCACTAGCCACCCCCCGTTACTCCAACTAATGCACCCATCACCCCACACACGGTCTCAAGAACTAGATTGATCAAAGCTAGCAAATAAGAACAGGGTACATAAGATAAATCTACTCAAATAACTCAAGAGAAAAAATTGCAATCTCAGATTCAATAACTCATAGAAAAGATCCACCACATAGGAATTACAACGGTGCCCGTAATCATGTGAGGCAGCTCATACGGATCTAATTAGTGAAGCACATAGAGAGAGAGAGAGATACAAGTGCTACTTCCACAAACCCATAGCCCTGGGGTGGACTACTCCCTCTTCATGGAGATGTCGATGGAGATGACGTTGGAGGGGTAGGAGATCACACCAGCGGCGCCCTGCCGGAGTTTTCCCCCTCCAATCTGGAACTTCTGGTCTCTTTTTCGGTGTTTCGGTGTTTCGGCGGCGCTCCCCTCCGTAAGGGTACAGGGGACCCATTTTATAGTCGGTTTTAGGTCAAGACGGAGTCGGTAAGTCGAAGATGGAAGGAATTGGGGCCACAGGAGCCAAAAGGGGGCCTCTCACGCGGCCAAGGAATCTGGCCGCATGGAGGGTCCTCTTTTGGGCCTCCTTGCCCAATTCTCGTGGTTCCTTCGCCCGCAAGTCTTCTCCTTCCAAGAAAATGACCCCGCTGATTTTCAGGTGATTTCGCGGAAGTTTGCCCCTGAAACGTCAAAAAAATAGAAAACGGGGTTTCTGACAGGCAGGGTTAATTCCATAAAGGTTGGGGGACTTTGTAATTTAACCCCAAAATATTATAAAACATTGAATTATACCCTTATATGATGCAATATGTAATATAAAACCATGTGAAAATATGCAAAATACATCAATGCATTTTACATGCATCAACATCCCCAAGCTTAACCCATGCTCGTCCTCGAGTATGAAGGTGATAAAACTAAGATGGGTTTTGCATATTGAAACAATCATGGGATATAAAGGAGGATTATTCATGCTACATATAATCAAATGATTAATACTAGAAATGAGTAGCAATATACAATTCATGTTGTAAGAAATATCAAATATGCAAGAAAAGATGCTCATGAAAGTTCACAAAGTGTATAATGAAATAAAAGCACTATGGACCAAATGCATACACAAAATGAAAAATAAAATCCTATATTGGTCAAAGAATAGCATAATGGAGAATAGAAAATATAGTGGACACTTTGGAGAAAATTGAGTAGAGGTAAAACATGATCAAGTCTTATTTAGCCTCTAAATTATTCAACTAAAATTACTAATTGAAATGTGGTATCCATTGATCTAGGACTCTCATTGCCCCTTTATCACTAGCATCTTAAAATTGTGAGTATTGAAGTAATGAGAATGACAAGGTGGTTGAAAGCCTCATGCCCCGTGAGTGTGAAAACCTACTCCATGATTACTCAACTTAAGATTCCTAATAAGCTTTGTACAATCATAATAAGTATTAATGACATCATAGAGAACCGCAAAGAGGTACCTCTTGCCCCATGACATGGAAACAAGTCCATGTTACAATGACAAGATGAACAAACGGAATAGACTCATCATCCTTTTTATTTTCATTTACTATTATGCATAGCTTCTTATTTTATTATAGGATGTGTTGTAGAGTCACTCAAGCTGTAAGTAAAATTTCCACCATGATAAAGCATGGCTTGGGTTAGCGGCCCAATGCGTTTCTCTAGTCATATAGATACTTACTCATCAAAACTACTATTCCTCTATTTTATTTCGGCATGGCAGGAGTCCAAAAACAAAAGTACATGATATCAACCAAATGTAATTTTTTTTGTGCATGTTGAAAGCTTTCCGGTGATACACGTTTATAGCTAGCTCAACCACACACTTGTCAAACGCAAAACTTGTGGCTCCCATTATTGGTCATGTTAAGTAGATGCATAAAAAAAGTGTGCCTTCAAAAGTTCGTGAGAGTCCTATCCCAAGTTCAACCCATGACAATTAATAAAGTGAATATCTTAATTAGAACATAAATAACACAATAACATGGTGAACATACTCGGAATAGCAATGAAGCTAATGGGAAGATATGGTGGACTAAACTGGAAATACTTGGCTAAGGAGTGTTGGAAACAAGTTTTTACTTGTTAGAATTTTAAATTTTTGGGCTAGCAAGAGGGAGATAGTTGACCAGCTACAATGCATTCATATGTCCATAGAACTACTCATTTCATGACAAACTAAATAAACCAGCAATTAACATCAAGGACATGAATAAGAGATAGCTCAAGACAACATTATTGCAAATTTCTACACATAAAAAGCCTATAAATCATGCAAACATATGTAGCTCTTCAAATCAACCATGGCATCCCTATTCCAAGTCATAATACTAGCATCCAATACATTCCAACCCCAAACTCCAGTAGCTCAATCTCATATAAAATGATGGTGGTGGTCTTATCAAAACAAAAATAAAAACAAAAACTAGACGCTTCAAGTCTCTACGATAAATGCTTTGCTTAGAAAAACAGAAAGTAGACGTGTGCTAACCAAAAGAGTGTAGCTCCAGTGGGGTGTTCATCACATCCCCAAGCTTATGGCTTTCACCATTCTTGGATGTCTTGAGGCGCAGCTCCTCTATTCCTTGTGAAAAAACTTCAAAAAACATGTTTCTCCCATTCTTTTTCTGTGGGGTGAGATTAGCAAGGACAAACAAATCACATGCTTGCTATGCAAAATTCCAAATCAAATGCTCCAGTAGATAGACAATAAGGTTCATTATGTTGAATGTTCACTCTATTGCTTGAAAGAATCATGGAAATTCGATTCCCAAGCCCAAAGAGTGCATAAAACAAAAGAAGGCACAATCTGTCCAGAAAAGCAGCAGCAGCAAAACGAACGTTTTTCCCTAAGCTAGACTCGTCAAAAAATTAAGCCAATTTTTGTGCTTACAGAGGACGAAAAGTTGCAGCACATACTAAAAAATTAGCTCAATCCGACATACCAATAAAAAACGTAAATCATACGGTGAGCAGATTCATGCTGAAACAGAAATTTCATGCACTAGGATAGCAACTTATAAGTCCAAATGGGTTTCACTTGACTCTTTATTGAAAACTCCAGAATTAAAACAAAAAAACTAATCCTTTTGAGACAGCAAGAGGACACTAGGAAAATCCAAAAATAAAAAACAACCGGGTTGCCTCCCGTAAAGCGCTTTCTTTATAGCCATATAGCTAGGCTTTACTTACTTGATAATCAAGAGGGATAAAGCTCATGAGGGAGCTTGTTCTTCAGCGTGCCCCTCTTCCTTGGGAAGTGCTCCATGCTTTTCTTGTGAGGGAACTGAAACTTGACATTCCCTTCCTTGGAGTCTATGATTGCACCTGTAGTACGAAGAAAAGGTCTACCCAAAATAATAGGACTAGGGGATTTATCCCCCATATCCATAATAATGAAATCAACGGGTACGAAAGTCATGTGCAATTCAATCATAATATCTTTTACTTGTCCTACAGCATGTTTAGTAGAGTTATCAGCAAGGACAAATTCACTTGAGCACTTTTCTAAATTTTCTAGTTCTAGCAATTCATATAATTCTTTAGAGAGTACCGATACACTAGAACCTAGATCAAACATAGCATGGTGAATTTCTTTTCCAATTGAAACTAGCACCTTGGGGATCCATGCATCCCCAAGCTTAGTAGGTATCATGGCCTCATTCTTGTACCTAGCAATTTTTTCTTGCAAGACATGATTAGCAATATAAGATCCAAAGCCAGGTTGATTAACATTTATAGTGGGATCACTAGCAAATTTTTGTAGAGTAGCAATAAGTTCTTGCAAGCTACTTTTTTCTAAATCAAGCAATGGATCCTTAATTTCAGTAAGCATCATAATTTCCTCTACTTTACTCTCTAATTTAGCTAGCATGCTTGATTCATGAGGACTAATTTCATCTTTGATAGCAAGATAAGACATATATGGAAGTAAATATTCAGGGTACTTCACTATTTCATTCAAAGTTTCTTCTAATCTAGTAGGGACATGCTCACTTGTATTCTCAGCAATATGATCAATATTTTCAATAATAGGAGCAAAAATAGTAATAGAATTTATTCCTACACTAGGTTGTGCTTGTGGCTTTCCTGCTGACATGCTTGATAGAGTTGCTTGATTATCAACTAATTTTGACAATGCTTTATCTAAATTCGAAGATTGAAGTTGCAATCCTTTAATATCACTACTAATGGATGAATAGACTTATTTAACTCATGTATCATAGCATTGTGACTAGCAACTTGTTCCATAAGCAATTTATTAGATTCAGAAATTTCACCAGAAGGCTTCCACTTATTTTCATTAGCATTAGGATATGGAACAAAAGGTTTATTTGGCACATAGGGAGGTTTACTATATGAATTGTAAGCATTATAAAAAACCATTGCTACCATAATTCCTAACAAAATTAACATCCACACTTTCAGAATTACTACCAACTAGCTCCTGCAAAGGCACATTCTCCATATTTTGTTTATTAATAAAAGTAAGAATAGTGTCCATTTTAGAACACAAATCATTGATTTCTTCAATTGAGTTTATTTTCTTAGTGGGATTGGGTGCTCTTTCAGTATTTCATTGACTATAATTTTGCAATATGCTTTCTAATATGCCCTTAGCCTCTCCTACAGTTTTACTCATAAAGGCACCTCCAGCACCAGAATCAAGTATATTTCTAGACATGTAGTTTAGACCATTATAAAAAGTGTAGTATGGTCCATTCATTTACTCCATGTGATGGTCCATGTTACTAAGCATTATTTTTTTCTATCCCATGCCATGGCTACATGTTCATTATCATTTTGTCTGAATGAGAGGATATTATTCCTATTTTGCAAAATTTTAACGGGAGGATAATATTTCTTAATGAAAGCTTCTTTTAAATCATCCCAAGACTTTATACTAGCTGTAGGTAGTGAAACTAACCATTCTTTAGCCTTTCCTCTAAGTGAAAAAGGAAATAATTTCAGTTTTAAAACACTACTTTCCACATTTTTAAAATTTTGGATATCACATATTTCCATGAAATCATGAAGATGCATAGAGGCATCCTCCATAGCACTACCACCAAATTGCTCTCTAGTAATTCAATTCAATAAACTAGGACTTACTTCATAGCTTTCAGCTTGTATTTCAGGTGTAGTAATTGGTCTAGAAATGAATTGGTCATTGGGTGTATTTGTGTAGTCACTTAATTTAGTTCTATCACCCATTTTAACAGTTTTTATGTAGTTTTAATTTTTATGCAAAACAAAAGTAAAGTAACTAAGCAAATTCGAAATACTAAAATAAACTAGATAACTAAATGCAAAACTAAAATGCAAACTAAAATAAAATATGCAAGACAAAACAAAAACAAGAACAAAAACAAAAACAAAAACAAAAACAAGAAACAAAACAATCTACTTGAAAGAAGGTGGAGATAGAAAGGACGGTACTCATGTAGCTGCAACCTCCCTAAGCTTAGGTGTTTGCAAACCTTGTTGGTGATGAAGACTTCTTGTGAGCTCCCTTGGACAACTCCTTCACCTATGGCTCCCGGGCAACGGCGCCAGAAAAACGCTTGATGGCAAGGTTGAGACTCCAAGTGTAGAGTGTGTAGCTAGTGGCAAGCCTTCTTCCCCACAAGGGTGACTCGAGGGTTTATATCGAACTCTGGGGAGCCAGTATTTCAGCAGTTGTCTTCCAAGCTTCCTCCAGGATCCTGCAAACAAATAGAGAGTTTTGTGCCCTCAACCTCACCAAGTGGTTGTCAAGCACAAGGTGTGAGACTTCTAAATTGCAATGAAAAACTGAAAGTAAATGTGCAATAATTAAATCTACTACTAAATGCAAATGAGAAAATAAATATGCAATGGATTATTTTTGTATTTTTGTGATGCAAGTGGTGATGGAGATAATGTAAATTAGAATTGGAGATGCAAGTAAAGTAAATTACAAGTAAAGTAAATTGCAGCAAAGTAACTAGAGTGTTTTCTTATAATTAAAATAGGACCGGGGTTCATGGTTTCACACTTGCATTCTCTCAAATAAAGTGGTAGACGGTGGACATAAAGAATTACATGTGAGATTACAATAACATGTTTAACATTGAGTACTTTCATATGGGCATCACGTCCTAGCATAGAGATCTCTACGTCCATATCCCTCTTATACTCCACCAAGATGCGAAATAAATCATAACACCTCGATAATTAAGGAAAAACCAGAGTATAGCTTTAAGCAATGTGACATGAAGTTGAAGTAAGAACTTTCTAGATCTAGTCATGGAGATTGATTAGTGTCACTTCAAATCCCCGGTAACAAGGTACTCCTTTTTATCCCTAGTGAGGTAACTAAGAAAGGTTTAACAAAACCTAAGTGGATCGCTGAACTTCTGTCACTTTCACAACACTAGCCACCCCCCGTTACTCCAACTAATGCACCCATCACCCCACACACGCTCTCAAGAACTAGATTGATCAAAACTAGCAAATAAGAACGGGGTACATAAGATACATCTACTCAAATAACTCAAGAGAAAAAATTGCAATCTCAGATTCAATAACTCATAGAAAAGATCCACCACATAGGAATTACAACGGTGCCCGTAATCATGTGAGGCAGCTCATACAGATCTAATTAGTGAAGCACATAGAGAGAGAGATACAAGTGATACTTCCACAAACCCATAGCCCTGGGGTGGACTACTCCCTCTTCACGGAGATGTCGATGGAAATGACGTTGGAGGGGAAGGAGATCACACCGGCGGCGCCCCGCCGGAGTTTTCCCCCTCCAATCTGGAACTTCTGGTCTCTGTTTTCGGTGTTTCGGCGGCGCTCCCCTCCGTAAGGGTACGTGGGACCCTTTTTATAGTCGGTTTTAGGTCAAGACGGAGTGGGTAAGTCAAAGATGGAAGGAATTGGGGCCACATGAGCCAAAAGGGGGCCTCTCACGTGGCCAAGGAATCTGGCCGCGTGGAGGGTCCTCTTTTGGGCCTCCTTGCCCAATTCTCGTGGATCCTTCGCCCGCAAGTCTTCTCCTTCCAAGAAAATGACCCCCGCAGATTTTCAGGTGATTTCGCGGAAGTTTGCCCCCTGAAACGTCAAAAATATAGAAAACGGGGTTTCTGACAGGCAGGTTTAATTCCATAAAAGTTGGGGGACTTTGTAATTTAACCCCAAAATACTATAAAACATTGAATTATACCCTTATATGATGCAATATGTAATAGAAAACCATGTGAAAATATGCAAAATACATCTATGCATTTTACATGCATCAACATCCCCAAGCTTAACCCATGCTCGTCCTCGAGTATGAAGGTGATAAAACTAAGATGGGTTTTGCATATTGAAACAATCATGGGATATCAAGGAGGATTCATGCTACATATAATCAAATGATTAATACTAGAAATGAGTAGCAATATACAATTCATGTTGTTAGAAATATCAAATATGCAAGCAAAGATGCTTCATGAAAGTTCACAAAGTGTATAATGAAATAAAAGCACTATGAATCAAATGCATACACAAAATGAAAAATAAAATCCTATATTGGTCAAGGAATAGCATAATGGAGAACAGAAAATATAGTGGACACTTTGGAGAAAATTGAGTAGAGGTAAAACTTGATCAAGTCTTATTTAGCCTCTAAATTATTCAACTAAAATTACTAATTGAAATGTGGTATCCATTGATCTAGGACTCGCATTGCCCCTTTATCACTAGCATCTTAAAATTGTGAGTATTGAAGTAATGAGAATGACAAGGTTGTTGAAAGCCTCATGCCCCGTGAGTGTGAAAACCTACTCCATGATTACTCAACTTAAGATTCCTAATAAGCTTTGTACAATCATAATAAGTATTAATGACATCCCAACCCCTTTTTCTCCATGCTTGGTCCAGCAATTATAGCTGGGCATGAAACCTCTCCGAAGTAGGTGGCCGTGAAGGATTCTCGAGGAAGAGTGCTCCCTGACGTTCCGACAATCAACACATGGGCAACATCTAAAGTCATTATCTTTGTTCGCCTGAGCTACAGCGAGAAATGCATTCAGGCCTACCATATACTCGGTAGTGCGTCGGTCACCGTACATCCATCGCTGCCGTGCATCCATCTGCATCGTATAATTAAGTTTATCAAAATACATTACAATAACATATTCAATAGAGAAATGACCACGGTACATCGACAAATATTAATTTTTTATGTATCAATTACAGATGAAAAATATAATTTTGTTAACCTCGGTCGAAGATACCATTTTCAGTGAGCTTATGTGTGGCTCGGGAATTTCGTTGAACACCTCGTGTGCATAGTAAAATAACACACACTAACACCCACCTCTCTCACACCTCCAAGCCAAAAAAAATATGGAAGGGGGGAGGGTTGTGGGGCAATATATATAGGGGAAGGGGGGCATTGGTCCCGGTTTGTGGAATGAACCGGGACCAATGCCCATGCGCGTGCGATTTCTGTTGCCTCGGGCGCACAAACCGGGACCAATGCATAGCATTTGTCCCGGATTTTGTTGCAACCGGGACAGGTGCCCCCGGCCCCCTGGACGAAAGGGGTTGTTTCCACTAGTGCAGAGGGGCTATAGAAGAATAGATAACCTCCCGCTCAAGTTCAATTGAAATTTTAGATCTAGTGTGATTTGGGCCTAGGGAGGAGACAACACTCGAAGGGGAGAAGACACTGACACAAGCAGGCCGCACCAACCCTACCCGCACTGCACTATCCGTATCGCCCGTAACTTTGAATTAGCACCATTGTTCCATCGGCCTGCCAGTTCGACACCCCGAAGCTATCGTAGAAGAGCCAAATATCGTCCTTACATTCCCTTAAAAAAGATATCGTCGTTTAAGCTTGGAGTTAAATGACTAGGACGGCCTCGCCTCGATCTTGATCGTTTTAAGCTTGGAGTTAGATGACTAGGACGGCCTCGCCTCGATCTTGATCGTTTTACTTACGATGTTGACGTGCGCATGCATGCATGTTGGATTCTTCTAACTAGGTCTCCGCTTACTATTTCCGAAACGCACGCGGTCTCCGGTTACCAGTTGGATTGATTTTTTTCTCGGTTGCAGAAAATGATGGATCAAGATGAGGTTGTCCTAGTCATTTATTTCACCTATGCGTGTGCTTGCTCAAGGAGTAGAGAGGCAAATGAACCTACTCGATGCCTACGTATGATTCATGATGCCTGCATGCACCTTAAGTCTTTGCACCTCGAGAAGAAAAAGCTAATAATACGTTCGCTTCCACCACACATATACATGTTGGGATTCTTCTAATTAGGTCTCCGGTTTCTTTATCCAAAACGATGAGGTCTCCGGTTACTACTGGTTTTTTTTTGGTAAATACTACACATCTTGGTCCGATACAAAACAGAACGCCGGACTAGCATCTGACCGTACATTCGCTGAGAGGCATCCAACGACTAATCTTTGGGGTATATAAAATGACACCCGCACCTTACCAACGAGGCCTAGCGTTTTTTGCCACCACTACAGGGCGTTCGTGACGGCCGGCCCTGGCCCTCCCAGATCCCGCGCGTGCTTCCGGCGGAGCTCGCCGATGCTGCATGGTCTATGGCGAGACCTCGAGAAGGGACCATCTAGGCCGACAAGTGAGAGAAGCGAAGCATCAACGACTACATTGACGCGCGGTGAAGCAGTCTGACGGATGTCGCATCACGACAAGGGTGAGCGTAGCGAGGAAGCAATACTCCTGGTTCGTGTATACATAGTTCATGCTTCTCGTCCGCAAGCGGGTGGGGCTCGACCTTGGCCGAGAGTCGAGCATAGAGAAGCCAACTTCTTGGCTGGCATGGTGTGATACTGGCCGCCGCTGCCTCAACCGCTAACTAGCAAATCTTTCGTGCGTCATGCTCATGCCCCAACGTAAAATATCAGTGCTTCTGACGTATGATCAATATGCTTCTTCAACCAAGGGTTGCGCTTCGGGAATTTTAACGTTGCTTCACTTTCAAGGCCGTGGATTATATTGGCTTCGCATGTGTGCTTCCTACATCTAATTTGATTGTTTCTAAAGTAAAAAATAAGTCAGTACGTGCATTATCCTAAACCATAAAGCTACTAACATAATAGTGGTATGCTTGTTACATAAAAAATTATGCTTCGCACAAACTTTCCATGGAGTTCATTCTCATGTATTAGCAAAGTTTCCTACATCTAATTTGATTGTTTCCCTTGTTCTCGGGAAGAAGCAACTGTGAAGACCAAGAAAGACGAGAGAGGTTACTCGGAGCATAATTTTAGGAAAGCAGTTATTGGAGAAGTTTTAGGGAAGCAGGTATTTGGAGCAGTTTCAGGGAAACAGCTACGTAATTGATCCCTGGAATCACGGAAAAAGACCACGGGCCGGTTGAAAATCGTAGGGTTCAGCTACTACCGATCGGACGGACAAACAGGAGCCCGATGGGAAGAAGAAAATCGGCGTCCGATTCCTAGTAGTCGCTTTTTTTTTCAACGTAGCATATTCGCCCAGGACGTACTACAACTCGTCCACCTTTTATTTTCTCCTACTGAATTACTATGATAATAACTCCAACCTTGGCTGCTTTGAGAAGCTACCCATCTACTAGCTAGTATAAATACCGTGACAGCCCAGTACACCTTCACTCACACACACTTATCATTTCCTTCCTCCATTCTTCTCCAAGCCATAGCAATGGAGAAGCTAGCTCTAGTTCTGCTCACCGTTGTCGCGTTAGCCATGGTCCTCGTTACGGCCCAGAACACAGCGCAGGACATGGTGGATGCCCACAACGCGGCGCGCGCCGATGTCGGCGTGGGATCTGTCACCTGGAACGACACGGTGGCCGCATACGCGGACGCCTACGCCAAGGAGCGCAGTGCCGACTGCAAGCTGGTGCACTCTACGAACAGCCCATACGGAGAGAACCTTTTCTGGGGCGGCGGGTCCGACTGGACCGGGATCGACGCCGTGAAGGCGTGGGTCTCCGAGAAGCAATACTACGACCACGGCTCCAACACCTGCTCCGCGCCGTCCGGTGAGTCCTGCGGCCACTACACCCAGGTGGTGTGGAGCACCTCGACCGCCATCGGGTGCGCCGGTCTCCTCTGTGACGGCGCCGCCGGCGTTTTTATCATCTGCAGCTACGACCCGCCGGGCAACTGGGATGGGCAGAGTCCATACTAGTATGTATGTTGCTATGCGTGCATCTCCTCGTAGCAGCGTACTGCGTAAATAATTAAGGGACACCCCTACTCCTAGGGCGCCTCGGCTGACCAAGAATTTACTTAATTCTCGGTCCACTGATCGTTTGTGCGGGTCGATCCCTTCTTCCTTTCAGTCTTGTATGGTTGTGGACTTTGATTGTTGTTGTATTTGTGCTATAATATACGATTGGGCTTGTATTTGTATGTATTGTGAGGTTGTTTACTTTGGTGGGCTTTGATTGCTTTTCTATTCGCCTACAATTTTTGATTGGGCTTTTCTTTTGTTCACCGGTAGAAAATAGGCATCTAGTCCCGGTTCGCCAGGGCCAGTAGTCCCGGCCGCGCAACCGGGACTAGCAATGCGCGACTAAAGACCCCACTCTATAGTCGCGCCGACTGCGAACCGGGACTAAAGACCCGTCCACGTGGGCGGGTGGCGGAGCCGGGAGGCGGAGAACATTTAGTCCCGGTTGGCCACATGAACCGGGACTAGATTTATTTCGTAATTTTTTTAATTCATTTGGTTTCTAATTATTTTTCACACCTTTTTTTCACTCCCTTTTCTTCACTCTTTTTTTTCCAGAATTTGTATTATTTGCTTAGTGTCTAACTACAATTATCTCTAGTCAAATTACTTACTCATGGTCAAACTTCCCGCTCGGTCACCCATCGTCCCACTACTCTAGCACTAGCAGGCTTTAACTTCCGAGTTCCATCCCGTCCCGCATCCAAGTGTTTCGCACGTATGTATGTGATACTAGTATCATATCAATCCTATTAACATGTTGGTCGATGCCACATTTCTTTATTGTCTGAATTTCAAATAAATCTTTTAATAAACAAAAGTAATGATGTAATTAATTATTTTGAATAAATAAATAAACTTTAACTTTTAATTTGTATTATTTCTAAAAATACAAATAATATATCAAAAAATTAAGAAAAATAGAACTAATTCATTTTAAATTCTCAAAAATACAAATAATATATCAAAAATGAAGAAAAATAAGACTAATTCATTTTAAAATCTTAATAATACAAATAATATATCAAAAAATGAAGAAAAATAGAACTAATTCATTTTAAAATCTTAAAAATACAAATAATATATCAAAAATGAAGAACAATAATACTAATTCATTTTAAAATCTTAATAATACAAATAATATATCAAAAAATTAAGAACAATAATACTAATTCATTTTAAAATCTTAATAATAAAAATAATATATCAAAAAATGAAGAACAATAATACTAATTCATTTTAAAATCTTAATAATACAAATAATATATCAAAAAATGAAGAACAATATACTAATTCATTTTAAAATCTTAATAATACAAATAATATATCAAAAAATGAAGAACAATAATACTAATTCATTTTAAAATCTTAATAATACAAATAATATATCAAAAAATGAAGAACAATAATACTAATTCATTTTAAAATCTTAATAATACAAATATATCAAAAAATGAAGAACAATAATACTAATTCATTTTAAAATCTTAATAATACAAATAATATATCAAAAAATTAAGAACAATAATACTAAGTCATTTTAAAATCTTAATAATACAAATAATATATCAAAAAATGAAGAACAATAATACTAATTTTTTGTTAACATATATATAGAAACTGTAGTTTTTCTGTTTTGTTTTCTTGATGTGTTTTTGTTTTTGCTTGTATTGAAACGTGTGTTTGACATAATATAGAAATAGTATAGTTAGGAATTAATATAGAAATAATATCAAGTCATTTAAAACTATAGGAAACAAAAATAGTTTTATGAACAACAAAACAAGTGATAACTAAATCACAAGTAAAATACGAGTAGAGACATCACAATCATGAATAGAACACAATCATATCACATTCATAACATAGAGTCTTACGATCACACATAACACAAACATAAGTCTCACAATACTAAGATATCCATTACATATATATACTAAGATAACCCATTACATGCATATATATCGAACGCATACATCTATGGCCCCGTCGAGTAGATGCGGAATAACTCGTAGGAGACATATGCATCTATGGCTGCATACTTGACGTTCATCAAGTCCAGTGGGGTCTTCTCCCAATAACGGTGATTCTTCGAGGGGAAATCAGACTTCATGGTTTCGTAGCCCTCGTGGATGAAGGCAGTTGCCGTGATAGCCATCCCGGTCTTTGGCCCGTTCAACTGGATAAGATCCTGAAGATCAATGTAGTGATCTTCAGGTATCATAATACCCAAGCGCATCAACTTCGGACGGTCTTGCGTGATGTCAACGCTGCAAAAGTCAAACCCCATGTTGACAAGAAAATCAACAAGGGCCGGACAATGCTTTGAACTACTGCAACAACAAAAATTTGATACGTGTTAGATATGTTGCAACACATGTATTCTTCACATGCAACAAAAAAATCGAAGATGCAAGATTGTACGTGTGCGTTACCTTGACCATTGGAAGATCAGCACGGACTCCTTGAACGCAATCTGGATGACGGCAACATCCCTCTGATTCGCCGTATACTCCAGATCAAGCCCGAAGAACCGGTGTTCATCGGGAGAGGCGTCATAGAGATTAGTCAAATGACCAAGAGCACCGGGCAGCCTCTCACAACTGTTGGTGTAGCACACGTCGAGAAGCTTGCCGCATGGTGTGGGACCATGGTATTCCTTCCAAACTTCAGCCATGGTGTGTGCTTGGTGAAGATCGAAGATATGAGGAGGAAGACAGTACAGAGAAGAGAGGAAGAAACAGAGAGACTCCGACGCGCGCTGTGGAATGGCGCCCTCCTGCCTCGCTCGCGAAATAAAAACCGCCGCACGGGAGGCGACAAGTTTGATCTTTAGTCCCGGTTGGCCACGCCAACCGGGACTAAAGGACCAATAGTCCCGGGAGGCCAGGTCAACCGGAATTAATGCCCTCCACGCGCCTCAACGCGCTTCCCAACCCGCGAGGTATGACCTTCTGTCGCGGGTCTCCTCCCGACCCGGGACTAAAGACTCATTAGTCACGGGGCGCGACGTTTGGGGACTGATGGGGGCGTATGGAAGGCCTTTTTTCTACTAGTGGTTATGCAATTTACTCTTCATCGAGGTACCTACACATGCACATGATGTTTCTGAATTAGCGTTGAACCCATCCGGCAATTATTGGTTTGTAGAATTTCTCTCTCTTCCTTAATTACTTGCCACGTCAGTTTTTTTGTGCGACCAAGTTGCATGATGTTAGCTAAGATACCACCACTATGGCTAGTCTTAGTAACCGGAGACCTCATGGTTTAGAAAAATCCAACCATGTGCGGTGCAAATTCTGGATTAGCTTCCTGGGCAGATTTGCTCTCGGACGACCCTGCTACCATCTTTGCCTACTTAATTAACTTAGAAAAAGCAGAAGTAATAGCCGCGATCTGTTATTCTTCATCTTTTATTTATTTATTATTACTCTGTTAGGGCAGGAATATTATTAGCCCAACCCCCGGAGAGGTTACTTCCTTTGTTTCTGAATTGAGGATGCATGTTCCTTGCCTCCTCGCACACTTCCACCAGACACGCATGAATCCAAGTCGTTGCATACCATCTAGCTACTACCCGGTTGGGCTCTCTTTAAACGGCAAAGCAAGTACGGTGTCACCAGTACACATGCATGTTTGGATTCTTTTAATTTAGGTCTCCGGTTTCTTTTTCCCAACGATGACGTCTCCTGTGTTTCCACCACACATGCATGTGTCCATTTCTCTTGCTCAAGATGGGTTTATTTATTCCCTACTATATCCATTGCCGGGTCTACCGCCTTTTCTCACCCAAAACAAATCTTCGCTAGCTGCCGAGCTCTTACGGCAGCCACGGCGGGGAGGCGTTGTCTATGAGATAGGAGATGATATTACACCGAACAATCTTCTCTAGCTGCCGAGCTCCTAAGGGCATCTCCAGCCGTTGCGCCCCTCCAGGGCCCAAAACGCCACCGTTTTGGGGCCGCCGCGGCGCCAAACTTCGCTAATCTGGAACCTGGGGGGCAGCCTTCCCAGTCGCTCCCCGAGCCCAAGATTCGGCCCAAAAAAAACAAGATTTGAAACTAGACGCATTTTATTGAATTTAGGCAAAGTTCGTACAATTTCGACGCGAATTTAAACTAGAACGCAAATTTAAACTAAACTAAAACTACTGAAGCCCCAGGCGCTCAGCGATGGCCTGGCTGTAGTCGACGTCGTCGCCGTCGTCGTCGTCGTCGCCGGGGCGCTTGCTCGTCCCCTCTCCGGCGTCGCCGCAGCTGTCCCACCTGCTCGCCGCGAGGGCGCGCTGGATCTCGTCCTCCTCGTCGGAGTCGGGGTCGAGGACGACGTAGACGGGGTCCTTCGTCGGCGGTGGGGGAGGGACACGGAGGCGCGCCGCGTTAGCGGCAGCCTCCCGGTCGCGCGCCGCCTTGCGTTGTTCCGCCTCAGCGAGCAGGCGGCGCTGGAGCTCCATCTCCTGGGCGGTGCTCTCCCGCAAGCTCCAATCCGCGGCGAGGTCGTCGGCGAGGGGCTGGAGCGTGTTCAGGGAGAGCTCCTCCGCGGTCTTCTGGCCGGGCCACTCCTCGTCGTCGCCGGCGTCCTCGGTCTTCGGGCGAACCACGCGTTCGAAGCGTGGCTCGCCAATGCGCAGGGCGCCGCCGCTACGCCTGCGGGCTGGCGCGCCGGAGTTCAGGAAGGGGGGAGACAGAGAGGGAGTGTGCGCCGGAGGAGCTCGAGGTGGCCGACGAGGAGGAGGCGCCCGTCCGGCGCGCATCCCACGCCGGGTTCTGCTGGGGCGGCATCTCCAAGCGTGGCGCGTTGCCGGCGTGGATGTAGTCCACAACCCACTTGATGGTGCGGTTGTGGCCTCCCCACCAACGGCGGCGCCCATTGGCGTTGTAGCGGCCATCGACGGGGCCGTTGTCGCCCAGGGAGGTGAGCTCCCTGTCGCGGCGTCTGGTGAGCTCTTGCCATCAGAACTCGTCGAAGCCTTCCTCCGGCAGGCGGCCGGCCGCCTCCATGCCAGCGCGCACCTCGCGGATTGCACGTCGGAACTCCGCGTCCGTGCTCGGGAGTGGAGGCACGGGCACCCCGCCCGTGCTGAGGGCCCAGCGCGGCTGCCCGGCGCCAGAGCTAGGGAGGCGGCTGTCCGGCGGGCACGGGTAGCCCGCGCGGTACAGTGCCATCGCCTCGTCGCGGCGAAGGTGACGGCGGGGAAAGCCGTTGGCTGCGGCGTTGTCCTTGTAGCTCGCCATTGTTCTGCGTGGAGGAAAAGAGAGCACGGGGGAGAGAAGAGCGCCGAGGGAAGGAGAGGAGCGAGGTGGAAGAATGGCGAGCGCGGCGAGCGGCGGGGGGATTTTATAGGCTTCCGGGCATTTACTGCGGCGCGTCCCCTCGCTGCCGGCAGCCTTTGAACAGGCGCATGCACTGGGCGGCCGCCACGCCATAAACGCCGGCAGCTTTTGACCGACGCGCGCGCCGAGAAGATGATCACGGGGCGGTTCTGTTCCCACGCTTTTTCGTCGCGTCACTGACAGAGCTGGCCCGCGCGTGCTGCCGCGCAGTTGCGTCCCCCAGGCCGAACCCAGTGGGCTGGGTTTGGCCTGGGTGCCACGGCGCGAAATAGCGCCGAAACGGCGTTATTTGGGCTTCTGGGGGGCCGACTGGTGAGGAAACAGCGCTATTCGCCGCTTCCGGCGCGAAAAAGCCCGCCTGGGGGGCTCTGGGGGGGCGACTGGAGATGCCCTGAGGATCAAACTGTTAAAGAAACCAGTTATAATTTGGCCAGATTATTTTAGAAGAAACATCAATATGAAAATGGACCACAAGGAGTTCAACTTGTGGAAAGACAAGGTTCGGAAATTTTACAAACTATTTGTATTCCAAACACCTAAAAAGTTTTATTTTAATAATTCATACTTGAGGAGAGATTATTTGTGTGTGGCACATGAGGCGGTCTTAAGAATTTACATTCACTCTTTTAGATTAATATTTTTCATATATCTAGAAATTATACAAAATAACAATTACGGCAGAGTATGATTTCTAAAACTGGTCTTATGAATCCGTAAAATTTAGGGTCCATTCTACATTTCGCTCCGGGCACCCAAAATTTCTCACATGGCGCCTTTTCTCACAAAAAAGAAATATCTAAGTTTCAAAAAAAAAAAAAAAAGAAATATCTGTGTGCTGCTGAGCTCCGACGGTAGCGTATGCGAGAAGGTGTTGTTTCAAGGGGACGACGAGATAGAAGATGATATTACGTGACACATGGATATGACGCGTAACTCTACTCGATCGGGAATTAATTAAGCTAATTGGCATACTACGGTGTCAACGCTGCTTCTGTCAAATAATACGTGCGCTTCCACCACACATGCATGTTGGGATTCTTCTAATTATGTCTCTGGTTACTAATTGGATTGATTTTTTTCCCAAAGACGGGGCATGTGTGCCCAGTACGTACAACTCGTTCATATATTATTTTTTCATATTGAACTAGTATAATAACTTCAAACTTGGCTGCTTAGAGAAGCGACCTCCACTTATAAATACCATGGCAGCCCATCTCATCCATCACTACACCTTCACTCACAAACACTTATCATTTCCTTTCTTGGCTCTGTAAGCCTTAGCAATGGAGTCGTACTCGCCCAAGCAAGCTCTAGTTCTTTTCATAGCTCTATCGTCCGCCATGATCCTTGTTACGGCCCAGAACACGGCGCAGGACATGGTGGACGCCCACAACGCGGCGCGTGCCGACGTGGGCGTCGGACCCGTGACGTGGGACGACACTGTGGCGGCATACGCGGACGCGTACGCGAAGGAGCGTCGCGCCGACTGCCAGCTTGTACACTCTCCGGACGGCCCATACGGAGAGAACCTCTTCTGGGGCAGTGGGTCCGAATGGACCGGGATCGACGCCGTGAAAGCGTGGGTGTCCGAGAAGCAGTACTACGACCACGACACCAACACCTGCTCCGCTCCGGCCGGTGAGTCTTGCGGCCACTACACGCAGGTGGTGTGGAGCAACTCGACCACCATCGGCTGCGCTGGTCTCCTCTGTGACGGCGCCACCGGCGTGTTTATCATCTGCAGCTACAACCCGCCAGGCAACTGGGAGGGGCAGACTCCATACTAGTTGTTTATGCATATTCATGCGTGCATGTCCTCGTAGCAGCGTACTGCGTAAATAATCAAGGGACACTCCTAGGACGCCTCGGTTGGCCAAGAATTTACTTAATTCTCGGTCCACTGTGGGTTGAATCCTCCTCCCTTTCACTCTTGTATGGTTTGGGGTATTTCCGTTGTTTTTATATTTCTCCTGTAATTTGTGACCAGACTTGAATTTGTTATAATAATCTTTCATGAATAAATATGTGTATAAGAGAAAATTATTTGTGTAGTTTCAAAATATTGTTTAAGGGTTCAAAAGAATTGTTTGACAGGTTCAAAAAGGTTCCTCTAGGAGAGAAAATAATCGGCATTGTACCAAATAATTGTTCATGAGCTTTAAAATATGTGCGTGAGGAAAAACAATGTTACTCCCTCTGTCCACTTTTACAAGGCAGAAGTGTGCCTTGTAAAAGTGGACAGAGGGAGTATTACAATTTGAAAAACATGTTGACAATGTTCGTAAAATGTTTATATGAGCGATAAAATATTCACGCTTCATTAAATAATTGTTAATGATGTTTAAACGATGTCCATGTATTACTATTCTAATGTTTTTAAATTATAGAAACGCATGAATGAAAAATGAAAACGAAACAATTCAAGATTATAGATGTCTTTTGAGTTTTATTTTCCATATTCTGTTATATTTCATGCTGAGGAGCATCACCGGAACTATCAACAATAATGTTACACGTGGTGAGAAAGAGAAGCTATTTAAAAAAATGGTTTTTTTAGCTGTATTTTTTTCCAAAATTGGTGAGACAAACAAAGTGAATCACGAACAGAGAGATACAAGAAGTAGGCCTAATAAAATGGGCCGATCCGACATAGTAGAGGGGAGTATGCCTACATTGCTAATTAGGAGGTAAATGCTATATATCGTCCACTGGTTGCTAGTTGACGCGGTAAATCCTATCTACCGGCCGTAGGCGGCGCGAGATGGCTACCCCGTCTCTTGCATCGCGCTGATGGACCGACACATTTGGGCTGTTTTGGTTTTCGGTAGTTTTATTCTTCTATTTTCTTTTATATGTTCTGTTTCTTTTTCATTTTATTTTCATTTTACTATTCTTTTTATTTTTTATTTTTTTACTTGTGATGATTTTGAAAGAAAACAAAAAATCAGTATTACAAAATGTTAAAAACAGAAAAGCTCAAATCGAACTTTTGTTTAGATTTAAAAATTGTTCAGATCAGAAAATTGTTCAAATTTAAAAACATTCATATTTGAAATTGTTTACTTTTTCATGATTTGAAAACATTTAGTTTTGAAAATGGTTTAGGTTTATAAAATGTTCATGATTACAAATTATTTAGATTTTCTAAATATTCAAATTTGAAAAAAAATCATATCAAATTATTTTTCTCAAATTTCGCGTATGGAGAAGTACATCAGCAGGCTCTTGTGTTTTTACATGGCTAAAGCATGGTCGAGCTCGGCTAAGGGTAATGAGTTGCTCGACTCAAAAATTTTTGTAGGCAGAACGAGGCTCCTATGATGCTGCAACATGGCGTTGTGCAGAGAGGTTCTATACTACACTTTACGCGTCGCAAGACGTGTTGACGATAGTGTGGAGGTGCTATTGGGACGGCCCACATAACTCACTAACGTTTGTTCCTTCGCTTCAATTTTAGGTTCTATTTTTAGCCGTCGGTTGAGGGAAAAGCTAGCTCGTTTTTCTGGTAAATTTAAAATAATTGGTGAAATAAAAAAATTCCGCTTTTAAAACTTGTTCACTATTACAAAATGATCATGGATTGGAACATTTTCAATATTTTTTAATCTGATTTTTTCAAATTCTAAACATTTTTATATTTCTATATTTTTTAATATGTATATTTTTATATACGATATTTTCTAAATATTTTTTTTATATAATGTGAACATTTTTTGAAAATGAAAGAAAACAGATGAACAGACCAAAAAGGGATAGAAAGGCGACAAATCAAAAAAGATAAAACCATAAAAAATCGAAAATAAATGACTGGAAGCTTCACAAAACTAGAAAAACCGTGAAAATAATATGAAATTGGGTCGGGCCACTTACATTGAATAAGCGCCGGAGGGGATGCGTGAAGCCTAGAATAGGAATCATCTGATACATAGCCTTTTGACCACACGGAAGGGTAATGTGCTTTCTTCTTCTTCTTCTTCTTTTTATTCACAATTGTGTGTCATTTTCCCCGTACATTCTCATTAAAGATGAAAAATACATGCTATGCTTGGAGCTAGAGGTAACCTCTATCAGATATCCGAAGAATCTTGTATGGGGTAGATATAAATTCACAACTTCTTGTAAAAATATTCACTCAGTTACAGAATATAAAGAGTTACAAAAAAGCTGAGATGATCATTTCAATTTTGTTCCAATAATAGACACTATGGGCTTCTTTCAGAATTATTTACATGCCTGGTTGTTAAGTCATTAATCTTTGATGGTTTTGAGATTTTCTTTTCAAATGGCGAAATATTGGCGGATGATAGGAGGACGAAAAAACTACTTATAATATATAACTACACTAGTTTAGTTCGATTTACCCTTTTGAATTTCTTTTATACATATTGGTTCACTCGACCATGTATTCATTCTTGATAGGTTTGTTGTATGGTTCTCTTATAAAAAGATCAATTGTATTAGTCCCAAAATAATTCTAATGCCAAAGGGTGAACTTGGAGTTGTTGGATTGGAAGACATAATTAAATTATTATTTCCTTATTAATACATTAAGATTATAAGTTTATTTTTATTTTATCTGCATATTGGAGACACAAAATATGTGTCCATAATTAAAACCTCAAGAAAAATAATTGAGTAACACAATTTCATTAGTTCCATTAGAATAAAACTAAACGACAATTTCTTTATGTGGAAAATGATGTAAATGAAACTAACTAGAAATACAAAGTAAACATATTTTTATTCTATTAGTTTTCTTTTATTTTTTTCTCGCTGAGTCTCCATAACAAGAATTTACATTGCACATGCATGGAGTAAGGAAGTAGGACAATTTGGTAAGAGCTTCTTACTCTATTTGTATATAATGCAAGTTGTTAGCGATGTTCTTTTAAATATCCACTATGTGAAATCACATGCATTATAGTAATTTGATGAGTCATGTTTAATCCTTTTTCAAAGCCCTTTTTTTGTGAGTAGACGAGGGAAGGCCTTCATGGTTAGCTCTACAGATAATCCATTAAGCATGCCTCACCCACGAGTTTACTTAACATAATACTAAGAGGTCAACAATATTGTTGACACTTTGATTTAAAACCATATCACGAGCTACAGCTAAATTAGGTGTGTTTGGTTTTCCGTGCGGGTGCCGCCTCCATACAGGACCGTTGAGTGCAAATAGTTGTTTGGTTAACGATGCTGCAGGTCTCGCACTCGTTGGGTAACCCCAAGAGGAAGGTATGATGAGCACAGCAGAAGTTTTTCCTCAGAAAGAAACCAAGGTTTAATCGACCAGAAGAAGGAAGCAGTAACTTCAGAAGGTTGATGAAGCTGAGATGACAGGTGATACTTCATAAAAGTATTCTTAATTTCTGATGTTCCATGTTGTTTTCATGTTGTTTCCCACATATTTACTATACACTTCATGACATTTTTATCGATTTTCCGGACTAACCTACTGACAAGATGCCACAGAGCCAGTTCTCTATTTTCTGCTGTTTTTAGTTTTAGAAATGTTGTTCTGGAAATATTCTCGGAAATGAAAAATTCGAAGCCCGGAAGTCTTAGAAATCCCGGAGGTTCCATGGAGTCCCGAAGAGACCCGTAGGGGGGCCCCAGGGGGCCCACACCATAAGGCAGCGCCCCCCCTTGGTCGCGTCGGGGGGGTGGTGTGGGCCCCCCAGACCTCCACCGCCTCTGCCCTTTCGCATATTTATTCCCCCCGAGGCAAGAACCTAGGGATATATCACTTTTACCCGAGAACACACCCGAGGCGGCCGTCATCCTCATCCCGAGATCGGGAGGGTTCTGGAGCTCTCCCCGGCATCCTGCCGAAGGGGGAAATCATCACCGGAGAGGTCTACACCACCATGCCCTCCTCCGAAGTGATGCGTGAGTAGTTCATCCCTAGACTACAGGTTCATAGCAGTAGCTAGATGGTTGTTCTCTCCACTTAACATGACCAAGATCATCTTTATGTAATGCTACATGTTGTGTTTGCTAGGATCTGATGAATGTTGGATGTTATGTCTTTTGATTATCAATCTATCATGTTATCTTTATGCTTATGTTATTTATGATCTTTCATGCTCTCCGTTATTAGTAGATGCTCTCGCCAAGTAGACGCTAGTAACTCGAAGAGAGAGTATTTATGCTCGATAGTGGGTTCATGCCTCCTTTGCATCTATGCTCGAGTGACAGAAACGTGACGGATGGAGGATGTGTTGTTGCCATTAGGGAGAAAAAAACAATGTTTTGTCTAAGGATGATGTTATTGTTTACATTACACACCTCGCTTACTGCGATTATCTGTTGCTTGCAACTTAATACCCAACGTTTGTTCGGATAATATTCGGAGGGTGGATTATTAGTGATAGATGCAGTTGGATAACGTTCTATGTATCTTGTTGTAATGCCCGCATGAATCACATACTAATCTTTATGTGTTGCATATGCACTAGGGTACAACCTTCATTTCTGTCAATTTCCCAGTTGTAATTTGTTCACCACACATGTTATTTATCTTTCACGAAGAGACACCACTAGTGAACTGTGGGCCACGGTCCTTTTTTCTCATACTGATAAATCACCTATTGCTCTCATACTGCTGCTATTGTTTCCCTACTATTTTCCACACGATACGTTTAACCTCTTTGTGTTCAGCAAAACCGGTGAGATTGAAAACCTCACTGCTTCGTTGGGGAAAAGTGATTTGATTGTGTTGTGCAGGTTCCATGTTGCTTCTGAACCGGTAGTGCGCACTGCCATCTCAGCTGCCTCAACCTTCTGAAGTTACTCCTTCCTCCTACTGGTCGATTAAACCTTGGTTTCTCGCTGAGGGAAAACTGCTTTTGTGCTCATCATACCTTCCTCTTGGGGTTTCCCAACGAGTGTAAGATCTGCATCATCAAGCTATTTTTCTGGCGCCATTGTCGGGGATCTCAAAGTTATCAAGAAGCAGCAACTCCCTCGTCAACTCTAGCACCACCTATTTTTCTGGCACCGTTGCCGGGGAGGAAGAGAATTTCTTCAAGGGGAGTCTCTCACTTCCAATTTCTTTACTTTGTTTTAGTTTTTCTTGTTTTATTTTATTCTGTATTGTTTGCTTCCCTTTATCAAAAACAAAAAAATATTAGTTCTTATTCTAGTTGTTATTTTTGCTTTATCATGCTTGCTATCAATGGTTGATGTCTTTAAAACTAGATCTTATAGGCAAGGTGGGTTCACGGAGGAAAAACAAAGATACTAGAATGAACACCGCTTGTCACAAAAAGGGATACACTTATGGGAGCAAATTAATAAATTGCATGACTATGCTAGAAACTTGTGCTCTACTTATATGCTACTTATTGCTTAGATATATCTTGTTGCTGTAGGAGGTATAAACATCTCCCTTTTCAATGTGAGTATAATGATAATGTTACCATATATTCTTATGTTAAAGGAAATTATGAATTTTATGATGTAGAACAAATGGAAGAATTTATTGCTTGGAAGGGTGCATTTGAATTTGCCTATTTGTTTGAAAGTATTGATGACGCACCTTATAAATATGGGATTTATGCTATACTTGAATATTTCTTCGATAATTACAAGGATTGTAATTACTACATAATGGAATATCTTAATAAACACTCTCAACCTAAGGAAGAGACTAATGTCTTGCAGGAACCTATGGAAGAAGAAATTGCTGAAATTGGAAACTCATTGGATGAAAAAGAGGAGGAGAGTGATGATCAAGAGGAGGACAAATGGAACCCATGTCTACCTCCAAATGAGAGTAACTCTTTAACTCATAATTGTAATGATCCTATTGATTCTTTTGAAATATCCCTTTTTGATGAAGTTGATACTTGATATACTTGTGACCTTGATACTATTATGAATGAAACTTGTGAGAATGATATTGCTACTGTTATTTATGATAATCCATGCTACTTTGATAAATCCTATGAGAATCCTCTATTTATTCCAACTATTGATATGCATGATAATGAGGAAGTTTGTTTAGAAGATTTATATGATAATGCTCTAGATGATGTTCCTATGTTACTTGATGTTATAAATTACAACTCTACTGAAAATATGATTCCTATAATGTGTCCCATACCTTTTACGAGTGATCAATCATCTTATTTTGCTATTGCTAAAAGTGGGGAAAAAAGAGGAGCTGATTTTAAAATTTCATCCCACTGTTTTGGAGCTTGATATGAATTGTGTGCTTTTATACCATGACAAACATGCTTTATGTGATAATTATGTTGTTGAATTTGTTCATGATGCTACTGGAAATTATTATGAGAGAGGAAAATATGTTTGTATGAATTTTCATGTTACTAAAGCACCTCTATTTTTGTTGAAAGTTTTGAAGTTGCTCTTGTTCTACCTTCCCACGATCTCTAGTTTGAGCTTCTTTAATTTATTTATTTACAAGATTCCTATGCATAGGAAGTGGATTAGACTTAAATTTGTTTTATACTTGCTTCTTTATGCTCTCCTTTGCTTTAATTCATATTTCTTATGTGAGCATTTTCTTCACTTGAAAAGACGTGAATCCACTTTTCTGCGCCTAGCTAAAAGGCGTTAAAGAAAAGCACTTCTTGGGAGATAACCCAAGGTTTTATTTTTTACTTTGTTTTTCTCTGTTTTCTTTGAGTAAAGGGGTTGTATACTTATATAGGAACTGCTTTGTATCTTTCTTTTCATGTTTTAGTAGTGCCAAGTAAGGTTTTTAACGAGAGTTGGAGTTGGTTTTCGGATTTCTGCACAGAAAACAGAATTCTTTTGTTCACCGTAAAAAAAATTATAATTCACAGAAAAATCAGAATGGCCTGAAATTATTTTTTGCTCATCCGTCTGCTGATTCCGTAACTTTTTTGTTCTTTAGGTTTTTCGATTTGAGCAACTTAAGTGCCCTGAAAAAATAAGTCTTTACACACTGTTCTGGTTTTGACAGATTCTGCCATTTTTCTCGCATTTGCTCTTTTGATGTCAAGTGGATTTATTTGCTTCACGAAACAATAGTGGCTATAGCTAATGTTTAAAAGTATCAATAGCACTTGTGCCATACAGAACCCATGGATTTTTATTTGTTGCACTAACCCTCTAATGCGAATTACTCTTTGAGTATAGTGTGAAGGAAGTTTTCAAGGTTCAAGAGAAGAGGTGATATATGTGATTAAGAAGAGTGTAAGGTCAAACCTTGGGGATTCCCCCTTGTTTCATCCTAGAATATTTTTAGAATACTCAAGCATCTAATCTTGGGGATGCCCATGGCATCCCCTTCTTCATCAACTATCTATCAGGTCACTTCTCGTGAGGCTATATTTTTATTCGGTCACATCATATGAAGTTTATTTGGGGCGTCTGTTTGTTTTTCTTTTGTTTTCCCTTGTTTTCTTTGTTTTCCTTGCTACAATAATATCATTGGACCTAGCATCCTTGTTTGGGAGAGAGACACGCTCCGCTTTTTTATTTGAATACTTGCTATGCTAGTATTCTTAGTTTTTCTTCTAGTTACTTCAAAAATTCCTATTTAGCTCTTGTTTTTATTGCATCTCTTTTTTAGAGCTGTTAGTTTTAGTAGTTTTATATGAGTATACTCTCATGTTTGCTTGCTGTAGCATGTAGAGGATTTTTTTTAAAGCATGTCTTGTATGATACTTGTTGAAAATAGAAAATGCTACATGTGGTAAATGGTCATATTCTTGTAGATCACTAAACGGTTTCAGTTGATTAGTTGCTATTGTTTTGAAATATTAATGTGCTTAATGGTAAACTTGCTGGTTTAGTAAAGTAAAAAACAATTAATAGTTGGTCTAGAAGCTTGAAACTGTACCAGCAATTATGTTGAGTTTCATTCAGATATACACACACCACTCAAATATTCATATTGTTCTCCTTCTTTAAAGATGGCAGACATGCGGGAGAAGCTCCTACCACAGAACTGCATACGAGGAATTTAAGAGGAGTTGGCGGGAGTTTTATTTCAGCATGTCATACCTCTATCCGGAGAGTTAAACTACCTCGCAAATTAGGTCTAGCTCCAACGTAACGGAAATTCATCTAATACCCCCGCCGATAGAGAGAACGACGAGAGATGTAGAACGTTGGCAATCTCATACAAAATTTGTATATATATGCATGCTTGTAGGATATATTATATTATATGTATGCATCAACGTGTACAGTATGTATGTAGTACCGCGAAATATGTTTCAAATGAGCTAGAATTAAATGGAAAAACTGAAATAAATAACCTAAAACCCTAAACCACAAACATTTTGCCGGTTTGTGCCACAAACCGGGAGTAAAAGTCCCACAACCACGTTGAGGGGTTTAAGCCCCCGTTCGTTGCCGGCCGGGACTAAAGGTTGGAGGGGGGCATTAGTCCCGATTGGGCAGTCCCGGTTGGAAAACCGGGACTAGATGCCCTTACCAACCCAGACTAAAGCCGTGTTTTCCACTAGTGTAGGAAGGCGTCGCCTCGATCCTGATCGTTTTAAGCTTGTAGGTAGATGACTAGGATAGCCTCACCTCGATCTGTCAGCGTCAGCTAAAGCCCATCCCAACACTCGACCTACTTTCGGATGTTTATGCGCATAAGGCCCAACTACAAGTGATAGCCCACTACGTCCTAAAAGCCCGGACTAAAAGGAGGAGGGATGCTCTCCCTTATAAGCTGGCTGTGGCCTCCTCCCATAGGCGAGGTGGGACTAAACCTGAGCAGCTTAACCGGTCAACAGAGGGGTCTCCTAACATCCCATCGCCCTAGGATGCCCCCTAGGCAGGCATGGCAATGCTGGCTCTGATACCACATATCAGCGTTCACTCAAGCCCAGCCCAACACTCGACCTACTTTCGTACATTTATGCGCACACGGCCCAACTACAAGTGATAGCCCACTACATCCTAAAATCCTGGACTGGAAGGAGGAGGGATGCTCTCCCTTATAAGCTGGGTGTGGCCTCCTCCCATAGGCGCGCTGGGACTAAACTTGAGCAGCTTAATCGATCAACAGAGGGGTCTCCTAACATCCCATCCCCCTAGGAAGCCCCCTAGGCAGGCATGGCAATGCTGGCTCTGATACCACATATCAACGTCCACTCAAGCCCAGCCCAACACTCGACCTACTTTCGGAAGTTTATGCGCACACGGCCCAACTACAAGTGATAGCCCACTACATCCTAAAATCCTGGACTGAAAGAAGGAGGGATACTCTCCCTTATAAGCTGGGTGTGGCCTCCTCCCATAGGCGAGGTGGGACTAAAACTTAGCAGCTTAACCGGTCAACAGAGGGGTCTCCTAACATCCCATCCCCCTAGGAAGCCCCCTAGGCAGGCATGGCAATGTTAACTCTGATACCACATGTTAGCGTCCACTCAAGCCCAACCCAACACTCGACCTACTTTCGGACGTTTATGCGCACACGGCCCAACTACAAGTGATAGCCCACTACATCCTAAAAGCTCGGACTGAAAGGAGGAGAGATGATCTCCCTTATAAGCTGGGTGTGGCCTCCTCCCATAGACGAGGTGGGACTAAACTTGAGCAGCTTAACCGGTCAACAGAGAGGTCTGCTAACATCCCATCCCCCTAGGAAGCCCCCTAGGCAGGCATGGCAATGATGGGTCTGATACCACATGTCAGCGTCCACTCAAGCCAAGCCCAACACTCGACCTACTTTCGGACCTTTATGTGGTTACCCAGCACACCACTGCATGTGTAGTGCGCAAGTCGGTTATATAATACTCACAGAAGGACTTATCCGTGAATATTACATCTCTCAGAGTGGTACAACAGAAACACAGCGGGTCCAAGCAAAGCTATAGGATACAAACTTCATTACAAAATCTTGAGAATCTCTTTGATGAATCAAGAAGATCTCATGCAAATGAACATCAGAAGAAGCAATTCGAAGCTCCAAGCCGGAGAAGAACTCTAGCTCAGAACTAATCCACTACGGCTGATGTCAGCCCTAATCTATGGCTTGTAACTGCTAAGTCCAAGAATGGTCTCTACCTACATCTTGATAGCTTCTCCTCCACCAGCGTTGTTGATGACGATGCTTTACCGACTAAGTAGTAGATCACCCCACCTAGCTTCATGAGGTAGCGATGGCTTCACGATGACGACTTCCAAAGGCTTCAACTCTAAGCAGGGGGTCAAACGGGAACGAATGAGTAACGAACGTTACTCAACAAGTTCATGATACATAGTAGCTAGTTTGATGCACTAACTACAGCTTTAGACTCGAAACAGTGTAACACCTGGGGGTGTTACCCTAATAGAGAGTGTTTGTTTTTTTTTTTTTTTTTTTGCTTGCATCATATGCATCCCATGAGCATTGCATTCTGTTTTTCAAAACAAATCAAAATTCAAAACAATTTAAACTTTCACCCCTTGCTTAAAAATTTCCAATTTCAAACTTGCAAACTAAATCACTCATTTGTTTTCAATAGTTTGAAATTGTGTTAAACAAATTGCCTGCTAAGTAAAAAAATTGTCCCTGTTATTAAAACCCTAATGGCTAATTCAAAAATTCAAATCAAATCACTCATTAACTTGTTGGTTTTAATCAAACCATTAATTCAATCAATTAATTCTAAAACACTTTCAAATTCAAAACCAAATGTATTTCAAACAGAACCAATTTGAAACTATAAAAATAATAACCAAAACTTTCTGTTATTCTTTGTTTCCAATTAATTCTTTTGGGTCACCTTATTAAAAGGTTGATTTTATTAGTTATTTTAAATATCCAAAAATCATCTAAATTGGCTTATTTTCCAAAACAGCACAAAAATTTAAACCTTTTTGAAATCCAAACTTGTTAACTGTTTGGAATCAACCCCATGAGCACACCCTAATTTTCTATGAATTTTCCCTAACCTAAAAACCCTCCTTTTCTTCCAAATCTGTTTCTGCAAAAAAAAAATAAGTGAAACAGAAAAATAAAAAGGAAACTGCCGCGCGCGCGCGTCACCTAAGCTAGCCCAGCCCACCTAGCCCTAACCTAGCGCGCGGCCCAGCCCAGCTACGCGCGTACCGGTTCGATCAGGCCGCCCCCGTCGTCTTCGCTGCGTATGGCAGCGCATCGGAGGCTGCCACGGCGGCAGCCATCGCCTCCGACGGCCAGGAGCAAGACCCTAACCCTATAAAGACCCCTAGGCACCTGGCGCCAAGCCCTAGCCACCTAGGGTTCTTACTCCCCCTCGTTTTCCGCCGCAATTCATCTTCTCCCCCGGCGTTCCCCTCTCTGCTGTCACCCCACCCTCCGTTGAGCCCCGCCGCCTCGCAGCGTCTCCTAACCAGCTAGCCACCGAAACCAGTTCACCTCACCTCCCTCTATCCGTTGGACACCCTAGCTACCGCGGAGGTACCCTGAATCGCTGCCGCCGTCTTCGATCCGTCGTCACCGGAGTGGTTCTCTGAACCTCGACGCTAAACGCCGCCGTCACCACGTGCCTTCCCTGCTGGCTAGTCGGGAACGGAATCGCCTCTGTGCACTCTTTCTCCTCGTCCACGACACGGTGCCAGGAGGTGGCTACGTCACCGGCGCCGTCCTCAACGTCAACGCCGCCGTCCAGCTCCACACCAGCACTCTGCCTCGTCTGCAACCGGAGGTGATCACCGCGCTCCACCCTCCTCTCTCTCTGTCCATCCTTGCACGCTGCACCACCCTGGAGACACCCGTTGCGAGCACGCAGCGATCAGCAGCACCGCGTGCTAGCTCACCGCCGGCCGCTGACGAACTCCGTCAGGTCACGGATGGGTTCGTTCGTCAGTAAATTCAGAAACGCGCCAACGAAACGTTACCTTGTCCGCGCTTCTGTATCTGACAAGCAACGGAAGACAGCGTAGCGGTAACAGGCAGTGCGCGGCACAGCGAGGTCCAGGGTTCGAGCCCCTGGCTCGCGGGATAAATCCCACTCTTTTTGCCCAAGTGCTGACAGGGAGGGCCCCCTGTCAGCCACTCTGGATGCCACGCAAGCGCATGGTTCCCTGGGCCCCCCTGGCAGTGCCTGGGTAGGGTTCCAGTGCGGTGTAAAAAAATGTTTAACCCGTTCTGTTTTCTAATTTCTTTCAATTCACAGAAATAAACCCTAAACTTAAACCTTTAATAACTTTTAATCTATAACTCTAAAAAATAAAAGCTATATATGTTTATTGCTCTAAATTAAATAATCTCTCCAAATAATCCCTTTGTTCACTGTTTTGAAACTTCAAAATGCAATTTAAATTTGAATCCAAATAATTCAAATGCAATTTGCTAAATTCAATAACTTGCTCATTCTTAATCCAATAAATGCAAATAAAATATGTTTTCCATGCTATTTCAAATAACCTTTTCAAATATAAATTTTGTTTCCTGTTTTGAATAATTAAAATTGCCTAAACAATTTAAACCTTGTTTAATTCAATTAAAATTGCTAAAATCATAACTTGCTCAAAATAAAATAATTTTGAACATGCAAAATATGTTTTCAAACCATCAAAGTGTGAACTTTTCAAATGTGAGTTTGAATTTATTTTGAACAAATAAAACTTCAATTAAATTCAAACTTGTTTCAAATCCATTTAAAACTTGTTTAATATTGTTTAAGTCATAATAAATTCATCCTAATTCCAATTTCATATTTGAAACATGTAATCCAACTAAAATGTGGTGTTCTTTTCAAATACCAATTTTGCTAATTGTTTTGAACACTTTAACTTGTTGAAAACAACAATTACTTGTGTGACATCAATAAGGAACCAAAAATTCTTAACATGACAAATAAAATCCCACACTTGGTAATTTCCTTTTCCTTTGCATCTATTGTTGTTCATTATTGCTTTCATCATGCCTGCATCATGATAAACCACTTACACATGTTAACTAATTGTAGATCATTGCTTCAACCTTAACATGTGCATCCATATGCAACTCACATTGCATATGGGTCCATTTAAGTCTGTTTATCTTGTCAACTAGTTCACCTTGATGCATCTTTAAACTTGTCATGCATATAAAATATGATCATGCTGGATCTTTTGCCGTAGTAGTAATTGTTGCATCCGGTGTTTGTCCGAGGTTCGTTGCTTCTTCCCGGATAGGACGTTGAGATGATGTGAGCAACGACAAGTTCTGTTACCTTGCGGGATCTCAGGCAAGTATACTCACTTGCTGCCAAATGGCTGCCTTTCATCACTTGTTACCGATTCTTTCCGTTGTTCTTATTCTAGCCTGTTGTTTCGATGCTTGTGTCTCGATCCTATTATATGTTTACCCTGCAGCCATGATATAGCCTTCCTTCCACTTCCTATCAACTGTTGTTTGTTTACCTTGTTGGCCCCGTGTCGTAGTTGCATGCTTAGTGTTGTTTGCGCTCAAGTCTTGTTGCCCATCTTATCACCTGTTTAGTTTGATAGTTGGGTTTAATTCAATCAACAACTTGTTATTGTTCTGGGTAATAATAATTTGATGTTAAGGCACCGGCAGGAGGCCCGGGTTAGGGTTTTGAGGCCTGCTAGTGTCGAACTTAATTAGGAAAAGAGTCTTGTCTACTGATCCATGATGAGCGTGCTCACCGCATCCGGGTGGTAGTATGGGACCCCCCTCGACTTAGACCTGATCTGCAGCTTGTCCGAAGAGCCACACTTAGTTCGGGTGTTCCATTTGCTCCTTGCATAATGGGTGGATCCCCCATGGTTACTTATGATGATGATGATGCATATAGGGCGAGGCCTGTGGTGCCGGGGGGTGTGGTTTTCACCCCTGCGCTTAGCGGACTGGCCGGGACCTTATAGCTCCGTGGCTCCGAGGATGGGTTGTAGAGATGGTTTGGGTCGTGTCAAGCCAACCTGAGTTTTAGTTGGTGGCTTGAGTGTGTACGGGTACTGGAGCACACCCCTGCAGGGATAAATCTTCTCGAGAAGCCGTGTTTTCCGCGGTTATGGATTACTTGGTGAAAGTACTGGCTAACAAGTACTCAGACAACTTACACCTAATGATAATAACTTGACTAGTAATAGTCTTATTGACACAATAACTTGATCCATCATTAATCAACCGTGTGAGTTATCCTTGGGTTGCTTCCTTAGTAGGGGGTGACATTGGATGGGTATTGCTTGGTGAGTAGTTGTAGTTGGTTCCAATACGCGATCTTAACTTCTTTCTGTTAGCCGGAAGTTGTAGTGTGTTTCTGTAGTTGGTTAGTGCAGCCAGCTGTCTCTTATTTGCAATAATCCCTTCCTTTCCGTTGATCCCAAAGTATTTGTATCTTGTGATGACTGGCTACGCCGGTATCTTGTGAGAATGGGTTTATCCACTTGCCAGTAATTAACCTACTGACCCACGAATCTCTTTCGTGGCTGCAAATTCCAACTTGCAGTCAACAGGTTTGAAGTCTGACGACGTTAGCTTGGGAATCCCTCCGGCTTGGCCTGGGCAGGGATTGGACGCTCTCGGTTATCTTCAGGACTCTTAGTCCAATTTGTATCTTGTCCGTAGTCGGACGCTATGTTGTTTCTTCCGCTGTTATTTGCATCTTTGTATTGTATCAGTTGTATCCTTGACTCGTTCGAGTCGTCTTGTATAAATCTTTTCTGTTGTTGTGGAATATTCGTGAACTGTTGTAATGATTATCACAAGTGGCAACCTGCAATCGGTTATTATGCGGATTTGGCGGGAATGCTGAAATCTGCATAGTGCCCGATCTCGGGGCGTCACAAATGGTATCAGAGCTTTGGTTCCGATTCCCGAGATTGTTTCGATACGAATGGTTATCGAAGCAACGGGTCCGCAAAGCCTGTAGGTCAACCTCGCTAACGGTCGTTGTTCCTAGAGTGTCAAAACTATTTCTGCTAAACTATTTTCGAAACATCCCAATAGGATTCTTGTTTTCTCCTTATCTCTATTCTATTCCCCTCCCATCTTATTTGTTTTGGAGTCTCCCCCCTTGTCTATCTTTCAAAGTTTTAGGATTCTACGTGGGTGGACGTTTTCTGAGCCGTTAACCTAATAGGTTCGATCATCGGAAGATTCCTGGTGGAAGAACATCGTCGTCACTCCGAGCAAGAATCCATTGTTAGTGGTGTCGAGGAGATCAACTGGAAGCACGAAGAATCGGTAGTCGAACTTCTTTCCCCTCCCGGGTTAGCAGGTGGATTGCGAGGGCGCAATCCCTTGTTAGTGGTGTCGTCTGTAACACCTGGGGGTGTTACCCTAATAGAGAGTGTTTGTTTTTTTTTTTTTGCTTGCATCATATGCATCCCATGAGCATTGCATTCTGTTTTTCAAAACAAATCAAAATTCAAAACAATTTAAACTTTCACCCCTTGCTTAAAAATTTCCAATTTCAAACTTGCAAACTAAATCACTCATTTGTTTTCAATAGTTTGAAATTGTGTTAACCAAATTGCCTGCTAAGTAAAAAAATTGTCCCTGTTATTAAAACCCTAATGGCTAATTCAAAAATTCAAATCAAATCACTCATTAACTTGTTGGTTTTAATCAAACCATTAATTCAATCAATTAATTCTAAAACACTTTCAAATTCAAAACCAAATGTATTTCAAACAGAACCAATTTGAAACTATAAAAATAATAACCAAAACTTTCTGTTATTCTTTGTTTCCAATTAATTCTTTTGGGTCACCTTATTAAAAGGTTGATTTTATTAGTTATTTTAAATATCCAAAAATCATCTAAATTGGCTTATTTTCCAAAACAGCACAAAAATTTAAACCTTTTTGAAATCCAAACTTGTTAACTGTTTGGAATCAACCCCATGAGCACACCCTAATTTTCTATGAATTTTCCCTAACCTAAAAACCCTCCTTTTCTTCCAAATCTGTTTCTGCAAAAAAAAAATAAGTGAAACAGAAAAATAAAAAGGAAACTGCCGCGCGCGCGCGTCACCTAAGCTAGCCCAGCCCACCTAGCCCTAACCTAGCGCGCGGCCTAGCCCAGCTACGCGCGTACCGGTTCGATCAGGCCGCCCCCGTCGTCTTCGCTGCGTACGGCAGCGCATCGGAGGCTGCCACGGCGGCAGCCATCCCCTCCGACGGCCAGGAGCAAGACCCTAACCCTATAAAGACCCCTAGGCACCTGGCGCCAAGCCCTAGCCACCTAGGGTTCCTACTCCCCCTCGTTTTCCGCCGCAATTCATCTTCTCCCCCGGCGTTCCCCTCTCTGCTGTCACCCCACCGGAGTCGCCACTCTGAATCTCCGTTGAGCCCCGCCGCCTCGCAACGTCTCCTAACCAGCTAGCCACCGAAACCAGTTCACGTCACCTCCCTCTATCCGTTGGACACCCTAGCTACCGCGGAGGTACCCTTAATTGCTGCCGCCGTCTTCGATCCGTCGTCACCGGCGTGGTTCTCTGAACCTCGACGCTAAACGCCGCCGTCACCACGCGCCTTCCCTGCTGGCTAGTCGGGAACGGAATCGCCTCTGTGCACTCTTTCTCCTCGTCCACAACACGATGCCAGGAGGTGGCTACGTCACCGGCGCCGTCCTCAACGTCAACGCCGCCGTCCAGCTCCACACCAGCACTCTGCCTCGTCTGCAACCGGAGGTGATCACCGCGCTCCACCCTCCTCTCTCTCTGTCCATCCTTGCACGCTGCACCACCCTGGAGACACCCGTTGCGAGCACGCAGCGATCAGCAGCACCGCGTGCTAGCTCACCGCCGGCCGCTGACGAACTTCGTCAGGTCACGGATGGGTTCGTTCGTCAGTAAATTCAGAAACGCGCCAACGAAACGTTACCTTGTCCGCGCTTCTGTATCTGACAAGCAACGGAAGACAGCGTAGCGGTAACAGGCAGTGTGCGGCACAGCGAGGTCCAGGGTTCGAGCCCCTGGCTCGCGGGATAAATCCCACTCTTTTTGCCCAAGTGCTGACAGGGAGGGCCCCCTGTCAGCCACTCTGGATGCCACGCAAGCGCATGGTTCCCTGGGCCCCCCTGGCAGTGCCTGGGTAGGGTTCCAGTGCGGTGTAAAAAAATGTTTAACCCGTTCTGTTTTCTAATTTCTTTCAATTCACAGAAATAAACCCTAAACTTAAACCTTTAATAACTTTTAATCTATAACTCTAAAAAATAAAAGCTATATATGTTTATTGCTCTAAATTAAATAATCTCTCCAAATAATCCATTTGTTCACTGTTTTGAAACTTCAAAATGCAATTTAAATTTGAATCCAAATAATTCAAATGCAATTTGCTAAATTCAATAACTTGCTCATTCTTAATCCAATAAATGCAAATAAAATATGTTTTCCATGCTATTTCAAATAACCTTTTCAAATATAAATTTTGTTTCCTGTTTTGAATAATTAAAATTGCCTAAACAATTTAAACCTTGTTTAATTCAATTAAAATTGCTAAAATCATAACTTGCTCAAAATAAAATAATTTTGAACATGCAAAATATGTTTTCAAACCATCAAAGTGTGAACTTTTCAAATGTGAGTTTGAATTTATGTTTTGAACAAATAAAACTTCAATTAAATTCAAACTTGTTTCAAATCCATTTAAAACTTGTTTAATATTGTTTAAGTCATAATAAATTCATCCTAATTCCAATTTCAATATTTGAAACATGTAATCCAACTAAAATGTGGTGTTCTTTTCAAATACCAATTTTGCTAATTGTTTTGAACACTTTAACTTGTTGAAAACAACAATTACTTGTGTGACATCAATAAGGAACCAAAAATTCTTAACATGACAAATAAAATCCCACACTTGGTAATTTCCTTTTCCTTTGCATCTATTGTTGTTCATTATTGCTTTCATCATGCCTGCATCATGATAAACCACTTACACATGTTAACTAATTGTAGATCATTGCTTCAACCTTAACATGCGCATCCATATGCAACTCACATTGCATATGGGTCCATTTAAGTCTGTTTATCTTGTCAACTAGTTCACCTTGATGCATCTTTAAACTTGTCATGCATATAAAATAGGATCATGCTGGATCTTTTGCCGTAGTAGTAATTGTTGCATCTGGTGTTTGTCCGAGGTTCGTTGCTTCTTCCCGGATAGGACGTTGAGATGATGTGAGCAACGACAAGTTCTGTTACCTTGCGGGATCTCAGGCAAGTATACTCACTTGCTGCCAAATGGCTGCCTTTCATCACTTGTTACCGATTCTTTCCGTTGTTCTTATTCTAGCCTGTTGTTTCGATGCTTGTGTCTCGATCCTATTATATGTTTACCCTGCAGCCATGATATAGCCTTCCTTCCACTTCCTATCAATTGTTGTTTGTTTACCTTGTTGGCCCCCGTGTCGTAGTTGCATGCTTAGTGTTGTTTGCGCTCAAGTCTTGTTGCCCGTCTTATCACCTGTTTAGTTTGATAGTTGGGTTTAATTCAATCAACAACTTGTTATTGTTCTGGGTAATAATAATTTGATGTTAAGGCACCGGCAGGAGGCCCGGGTTAGGGTTTTGAGGCCTGCTAGTGTCGAACTTAAGTTGGGTTTTTTGAGGGTAGGAATGTTTTAGGAAAAATTAGGAGGTGTTACTGATCCATGATGAGCGTGCTCACCGCATCCGTGGTAGTTAGGGAACTTGTCCGAAGAGCCACACTTAGTTCGGGTGTTCCATTTGCTCCTTGCATAATGGGTGGATCCCCCATGGTTACTTATGATGATGATGATGATGCATATGGGGCGAGGCCTGTGGTGCCGGGGGGTGTGGTTTTCACCCCTGCGCTTAGCGGACTGGCCGGGACCTTATAGCTCCGTGGCTCCGAGGATGGGTTGTAGAGATGGTTTGGGTCGTGTCAAGCCAACCTGAGTTTTAGTTGGTGGCTTGAGTGTGTACGGGTACTGGAGCACACCCCTGCAGGGATAAATCTTCTCGAGAAGCCGTGTTTTCCGCGGTTATGGATTACTTGGTGAAAGTACTGGCTAACAAGTACTCAGACAACTTACACCTAATGATAATAACTTGACTAGTAATAGTCTTATTGACACAATAACTTGATCCATCATTAATCAACCGTGTGAGTTATCCTTGGGTTGCTTCCTTAGTAGGGGGTGACATTGGATGGGTATTGCTTGGTGAGTAGTTGTAGTTGGTTCCAATACGCGATCTTATCTTCTTTCTGTTAGCCGGAAGTTGTAGTGTGTTTCTGTAGTTGGTTAGTGCAGCCAGCTGTCGCTTATTTGCAATAATCCCTTCCTTTCCGTTGATCCCAAAGTATTTGTATCTTGTGCCGGTATCTTGTGAGAATGGGTTTATCCACTTGCCAGTACTTAACCGTACTGACCCACGAATCTCTTTCGTGGCTGCAAATTCCAACTTGCAGTCAACAGGTTTGAAGTCTGACGACGTTAGCTTGGGAATCCCTCCGGCTTGGCCTGGGCAGGGATTGGACGCTCTCGGTTATCTTCAGGACTCTTAGTCCAATTTGTATCTTGTCCGTAGTCGGACGCTATGTTGTTTCTTCCGCTGTTATTTGCATCTTTGTATTGTATCAGTTGTATCCTTGACTCGTTCGAGTCGTCTTGTATAAATCTTTTCTGTTGTTGTGGAATATTCGTGAACTGTTGTAATGATTATCACAAGTGGCAACCTGGAATCGGTTATTATGCGGATTTGGCGGGAATGCTGAAATCTGCATAGTGCCCGATCTCGGGGCGTCACAAACAGTCATAAGCTAATGCAAGGTTTTGTAAATCTTTCTTCAAGAGGTTGCTTTTAATTCTGAAACTATGCCCGGCAGACCATCACAAGACTAGAACTTCATGGAGTTTCCTTGCCTGTAGCGTTCGCAGCTCCTTCCCGGAACAGGGGGTAACATGCCACATCCTTTTACACTCTGCAGAGGTGCGTTACTTTACCCATGGACGACCAAAACCATGTTGCACAGCCAGGCTCGATATCCTATCCACGCCGACATAGGTGTGGGGCCCGGTTGTTGGTCCAAGCCAAACCGTGCTTCTTCGCATAACGCATGCCCACCCATTTCTGCCAGCAGGTTGAACGCCTGATTCCACCCCTCACGATGGATATCTACGTGCCCCTGGCAGACCATCATACACCCGCAGAGTCCGTGGGAATTAAGGGATCCCACCCATGTGCATGTAGTCTCGCAAGACCTACAGTGTACGTCTCTGGCAGCCCGTTGACATGCGAACAAGAAAAGATCACAGCTGACTTACTCCCCCCATAGAAGACCCATGGTTAACGCGAATTTACGACGCACCGAGTTCTGACAGCATTTGTGATTAATTCCTAGGTAATACTTTCCCATGCAGATGGAACCTTCCTTTGACCTATTCATCTTACCATGGTCCCATCCGCCCACCAAACAGAACACTACCACTCGGGTAGAAATTCAAGTAGTCATATTATTATAAAAATAGGATCATGCATTCTTTTGAGAGTAGGTGATAATACGATATGGTTTTTGGAAATAGTTTGTTATGAAATACTGCAAAGGATATGAGCAAGTGATGAACTTGCCTGAGATTGAAAACAATCCATGTCTTCGGGGTTCGAGGGTCACGTAGAAAATCGCGACATCTGAAAGATAGCAAAGTAGTTCCAATAAGGACTATAGAAAACATTGGCAAGGATGATACATGCATAGTAATGAGATGCATCACGAAATACCCTGGAAATTACCCCAGCTTACAAGTGTAAGCCACGTTTGATACGATATCTTAATCACACAGTTTTTAGGTGAATGGTTTCATTACTTGTGGTGATGTGGTTATTACTTCTTTTAGACTTTCATGTGTTTTACTTTACTAAGCAAACAATTGTTATCATGTTTCAGTAGAAGTGATGATTACTTGGTGAGGTAACAAGACAATAGCACATGGAAAAGAATTATTGAAAAGGTAACAAACATGTTTGATTTTATGTTCCAAAAGTGTAGAGCTAGTGACAATGAGTTTAATTGAAAACTATGAGCTAATACAACTACTCTATCATCACACAACTTTTTAGTGACTAGTGATGATAGGTTTAGTAGGTGTGAAAACATGAGAGTTTTATTATTAAGGAAAATAATGTTTGTGGTAATTGTTTATGGTTATAATGGTATATTATTGAATTCCATTATACCCTTTAAAACAATTTTATAAGTTGAACAAAATGTTTTATGTTTAGCATATTTGAATTGGAAATGCGTTTCTCTTTAATTTGATATATCATTCAATGCTTTCTGAAAATATTTGAATAAAATATTAATTTATTGATTTTAAATGAATTAAATGACTGGGCAAATATTGCACACATGAATTGCTTTTGTCATTTGGAGCATTTTGGTATATAACTTGTATTTTTCTGATTTTATGAATTATTTATTATTTTCTCAATTTTAAATGATTTAATTTAATTGAAGAAAATATTTAATTTTAAACTTTTTCAAACATGTTTAAAAATTTGATAAACATATAGAGTTTATTTTTCTAAACATTTTGATATATTTTTCATATTTTTCTGATTAACAGAACAAAAGATACTTATTAAACAAATTTTAATTATTTTCTGATTTTAAAATGACAAGTGGGTCCAAGCTGTCATATTCAGTTTTTAATCAGAAAAATAAAAGAAACGAGTTTATGACATCATTGTGATGTCACAGTGACATCACACGATCTTGATTCCTCACAGATGATCAACAATCGCTCGATTTGGACGAAATTATTGCAGTAGATCTTGACTACTAGCTAGAGGGACTCCACAGGAGTGTGTGGGTAGCGGCGCATCGACCAAATGGTCACCGGAGGTGAGCCGGCGTCCATCAGCGCGGCGGCGGACGGTGGTGCTCGATGATACTTTGATTCTGGGCACAATAAATCGAACCAAAAATACTCCGAGGTTCCCCTCCTCACCGGGAAGCTCGTGGACGTGGCGGTGAAGCTCGGCGAGGTCGAGGTTGCCGGCGGCGTGCTGTTTCCCGCGGCGGCCGGAGAGAAAAGGATGGCGAATTCCGGCAGTTCCCGGTCGTCCCAGCTTCCGTGCGTTCTCGAGGTGGAAGAGCATGACCAGGCGCATCTTCCCGTGGTCCTAATTTGTGAAGAGGTGACCGGAGTCGACGACGGCCCGGACTAGCTAGGGTTTGGATGTTCTTCGCACAGAGGAAACGAGAGAGAGGGAGACTGAGAGAGAGAGAGGAGCAGATGCATACGCCTCCTTCTACTTATACTCGCACAAAGGCTGTGAGCAGGAGGTGGCAGCGGCGAGGAGGACAGCACGATCTTCTCCTCTGCCTTCTGGCAGAGGAAGAAGAAAGGGAAAGAAAGTCCACTCTTTCAATAACCCCTAAAGGTTTTACAAATTACATTATAGTCCTTCTGTTACTAAAATGAGAGGAAAACCTATGTTTTCAGGGTGTTTTTGTAACTAGAAAAATTAAATAAAAATATATTTGAATTCCTCATCAAATTTTACATCGCACCATGTTTTATTTTGGTGAATTTGAAGAATATTTATATTTTTTTATTTAGGCTGCTAGATTAAGTGATTTTATTGTTTTTACTCAATTATATTTATTAAATGTCTTAAATTCTATTTTAGGCATGAATATTATCTTCACACCACACACATGGGGTTTACCAAGTGGTGTGTTCTCATTGAAATATTTTAGATACAAATTCTTTTAGAAATTAATTTGATAACATTACTTTGTATTGTTTCTGTGTATGAAAATGAAATTCACTTATTAGAAAATTGTACCCCATGACATACTAAATTATTTTTATTAGGTAATGAACTTGTTTTATCTTATGAGGCTTTGTTATTTCCTAATTGAAACTCCTAGCAAGTTTGGTTGACATTTTTCTGAGGTATGTGTATTCTATGTTTGCTGTTTTTAGTACTTGATCAAATGGAAAACTTGAGTGGCTTTGAAAGCTTATTTGCTGGTTTTCCACATAGGTTCCAATATGAATATTATCCCATGTTTGTTTTGGAACATGTAATCATCTTCATGATTATATGTAGATGAATTTTTGGTATCATCTGTTAGTCTTATGTATGGAAAGGATATGGAAAATAAGGTGTTAAGTTTGTTACCATTAACCTCCACATATCAAATCCATGTGGCTGTAATGGCTGGTTATTATTTCATACTGGTATAATTGTTTCCATTAAAGTGATTACTATGTGTTCCTCATTTCATATGAGTTTGACATAGGTTATTGGTTCTCTAATATATCCTAATGATTCACTGGATAATTTCTTATGATCTCTTGCTGAGGCAGTGATGCTTCTTGTGGTCTTCTGTTGCTTGATGGTCTTCTCTTTAGTTGCCACTAGTCTTCTGTTATCACCTTTGTCCATTGCAGGTAGGTTCATCTCTTGGTCTCCAACTTCAACTATCTCACCTTTGTGGTGAAAACAACCAGTTGTTCCAAGAAAAGATTTTACTTAGAAGATTATAAAATAATGTAGGTTTATTTTATGACATCAAGTTTCCATATGCATATAAGAAGAATTTGTTAACAAGTGGACCAGACTTGCCTCCAAATTACTAATCATATACAATAGGCTGCGATGTACTAGGTTATTCAACCTTCTGTTTGTTTGTGTATGACACTCAATTGTTTGAGTATACAAAAGTGATCTGTTAACATGGTCTAGAAACTTGTTACCAAACTACTTCTATATAACACTAACATTGGAGTATCACACAATTTCAAGAGGTTAATATGATCAGATCAAGTTATAAGAGTTTCCAAGTACTCTTATAGTAGCTTAGAGTAGCACTTCTAGCACACTCTAAATAATCTTCTTGTAGATCTTCTGGTGGTGGTTCCTCTTTTCTTGTGGGTGCTTCTCTTGTAGAATGACTTTGAGAAGATTGGAAATCAAGATAATATAGACTAGGTAGAAAGATCTTGATTTAAGAGTTAGTTCATGCTTTTATTATCCTTCCATATACTTCTTATTTTATTTCCTGCAAGATAGATACTTGTTCATACATGGTTGGTTTTGTTTAGCTTTCAATCCAATTCCTCTAATAGGGTTATAACTTGTTGTTATTCATTACTTGTATCCAGAGATAGCTTAGTGGTTCATTATTGATGTGTATAAAAATGTGAAGTGTTTGTGGAATGATGACTTAATAGTGAGTTGATCAAATGGTTTATTGATGTGTTCATAGCTCATGTGCTAACTGGTATAAGATGAGTAAGACAATGAGCATGTGAAAGTTATTGAGGTTTAATGATTTAAATCAGAGTTGGTAGTTGTTTTCTCAGGGTGTCATGTTGCTATTTTATACTCTCCCCTTGTAATCTTGGTCAGGCATAAGGTAGACATAGAGATTTGGAAATATCATATGTGGTGATCAAGGTTTAATAGTAGTTTATGAAGGATTATTTCTTCTTTAAGTTACTACTTTTATGGTTGATGAGATATGTACATATTCGATAAATATTTTAATACAATTATTATGTCATTTCCCACTTGTGGGTGTTGAGTTAACACTAGTTTGTATCTGGTTGTGTTCTATTAAACCTTTGTTATTTGATTATGAATATGCACTTAACAATTATGAGATAGTTTATAAAGGTGTGATGTTACTGGTTGATAACTTAGAGAGTTGTTGTTTTATAGGTGATGACATCTTTGTTGATGAGATGGTTAAGTTGTGAATTACTCATTGGTGAAAGTACGATCATCAATTATGAGATTTGGATTCGCACCCCTCTTTGAGTTCTAGATACCTAATGAATTATCCCAAGTCACTTAAAGACTTGTGGTTAAGGTTGTTGAGAGTTTGTATTGGTCAAAACCAATTTATGGTTTGTGTAAATAAATGATTTGGTTTCTTAAGATACTTGTTATAACGATCACTCTAAATGTACTCTTGACTAGATGAACTAGACCTATTTCATCCTGTCAAGTGAAACATTGGTCACTTTGATTCGTTTACTTTTTCGCGCCAAAATTTCTCGTACTTTTAGATGCATACTTTGCAAATGCACATATTATATTTAAATCCTTATAACCTCCCAAACACTGGGATGTTACAGTTTATGAGCACAAGGCCCAACTACAAGTGATAGCCCACTACATCCTAAAAGTCCGGACTGAAAGTAGGAGGGATGCTCTCCCTTATAAGCTGGGTGTGGCCTCCTCCCATAGGCGAGGTGGGACTAAACTTGAGCAGCTTAACTGGTCAACAGAGGGGTCTCCTAACATCCCATCCCCCTAGGAAGCCCCCGGCAGGCATGGCAATGCTGGCTCTGATACCACATGTCAGCGTCCACTCAAGCGCAGCTCAACACTCGACCTACTTTCGGACGTTTATGCGCACACGGCTCAACTAGAAGTGATAGCCCACTACATCTTAAAAGTCAGGACTGAAAGGAGGAGGGATGCTCTCCCTTATAAGATGGGTGTGGCCTCATCCTATAGGCGAGGTGGAACTAAACTTGATCAGCTTAACCAGTCAACAGAGAGGTCTCCTCTAACATGATCTTTGTTTTACTAATGATGTTGACGTGCACATGCATGCATGTTGGATTCTTCTCCGCTTAGTATTTCCGAAACGCACGCGGTTTCCAGTTGGATTGATATTTTTTCTCCATCCCAGAAAACGATCCATCGAGATGAGGCCGTCCAAGTCATGTATCTCACCTACTGTACGTACGCACGCTGCCCGAGTGCTTGCACAAGGTGTAGTTAATTAACAGGATGTTGCACCGTAAAAAGCAAAATTTTAACACAAATTGTAACAGGTACGTATGATTCATGATGCATGCATGCACCTTAAGTCTTTGCACCTAAAAAAGAAAAAGAAAAAAAGCTCCACACCTGCATATTCCCAACGATGAGGCCTCTAGTTTCTTTTTCCCAACGATGAGGTCTCCGGTTAATAATCTCATTGATTTTTTCCACGGAGCATATGTGCCCAGGACGTACAACTCGTCCACCTATTATTTTCTCCTCTTGATTTACTATAACAATATCTCCAACCTTGGCTACCTTGAGAAGCTACCCATATCCACTAGTATAAATACCGTGGCAGCCCGCTACAACTTCACTCACACACACTTATCATCTCCTTCCTTTAAGGCTTAGCAATGGAGAAGCTAGCTCTAGTTCCACTCGTAGCTCTCGCGTCCATCCTGCTCGTTGCTACGGCGCAGAACACCGTTCAGGACATGGTGGACGCCCACAACGCGGCGCGATGTTGGCGTGGGACCTGTCACCTGGAATGACACGGTGGCTGCCTACGCAGACGCCTACGGCAAGGAGCGCAGTGCCGACTGCAAGCTCGTGCACTCCCCGGACAGCCCATACGGAGAGAATCTCTTCTGGGGCAGCGGGTCCGACTGGACCGGGATCAACGCCGTGAAGGCGTGGGTCTCCGAGAAGCAGTACTACGACCACGCCTCCAACACCTGCTCCGCGCCGGCCGGTGAGTCCTGCGGCCACTACACCCAGGTGGTGTGGAGCACCTCAACCACCATCGGGTGCGCCGTCTCCTCTGTGACGGCGCCGCCGGCGTTTTTATCATCTGCAGCTACGACCCGCCGGGCAACTGGGATGGGCAGAGTCCATACTAGTATGTATGTTGCTATGAGTGCATGTCCTCATAGCAGCGTACTGCGTGAATAATTAAGGGACACCCCTACTCCTAGGGCGCCTCCGCTGACCAAGAATTTACATAATTCTCGGTCCACTTATCCTTTGTGTGGGTCCATCCCTTCTTCATGTCACTCTTGTATGGTTGTGGGCTTTTATTGTTATTGTATTTGTGCTATAATATATGATTGGGCTTGTATTTGTATGTATTGTGAGGTTGTTTACTTGGTGGGCTTTGATTGCTTTTCTATTCGCCTACAATTTTTGATTGGGCTTGTCTTTTGTTATGCAATTTACTCTTCATCGAGGAACCTACACATGCACATGATGTATCTGAATTAGCGTTGAACCCATCCGGCAATTATTGGTTTGTAGAATCTAAATGCAAATGTGTGTATAAGATTTGTTTGTCATTGATTTTTTTTAGTTTTACGTGTCATGATACGGTATCTACATATGATAGTACTCTAATCTTCTCTCTCTTACTTAATTACATGTCACGTCAGTTTTTTTGTGCGACCAAGTTGCATGATTCTAGCTAAGATACCACCACTATGGCTAGTCTTTGTAACCGGAGACCTCATGGTTTAGAAAAATCCACCATGTGTGGTGCAAATTCTGGATTAGGTTCCCGGGCAGATTTGCTCTCGGACGACCCTGCTACCATCTTTGCCTACTTAATTAACTTAGGAAAAGAAAAAGTAACAGCTGCGATCTGTTATTCTTCATCTTTTGTTTATTTATTATTACTCTGTTAGGGCAGGAATATTATTAGCCCAACCCCCGGAGAGGTTACTTGCTTTGTTTCCGTCTTCATTGCTTCCTCGCACACTTCCACCAGACACACGCGCATGAATCCAAGTCGTTGCATACCATCTAGCTACTACCTGGTTGGGCTCTCTTTAAACGGCACAACAAGCACATCTTGGTGAAGCAAAATCCGCCCAAGTAAGGTGTCACCACACATACATGTTGGGATGCTTTTAATTTAGGCCTCCGGTTTCTTTTTCCCAACGATGAGGTCTCGTGCTTCCAGCACACATGCATGTGTCCATTTTCTCTTCAAGATGAGTTTATTTGTTCCCTACTACTCCCTCCGTTCCATATTAGATGACTTTCATATAGATGTGTATCTAGACATATTTTAGTTCTAGATACATCTATTTCATGGCCGTTGATGAGGGTGTGCGAGCTGTGCGACCGCACAGGGCCCAAAAAAAATTTGGGGCCCCCAAATCGGCAGACACGACTTAGGGTTTGAAGCGGCGGCCATCCTAGGTCTTTGGCAGCAGAATACGGTACTCCGCCCGTTCCCTAACTTGCCTCTAGCGGCTGATCTTGGGTGCCATGGATAGATAGATCGAGCAGCCATGGATGGATGAATTGGAGCTTTTGCGTTTCATGTCGAAGATGTACGAGAGAAGAAGATAGATACCCTGGGCCTGCACTGTACGACTGGGCTGGGCTTAAGTTATTAAGGCCCATCAGACTTGGTGAGCACAACGACACATGAAAAACAAAATTCTAAGCGCCGCCCGCATGCAGAAGTACTACTGCACGTCACAATACATGCCTCCATATCGGTAGTTTCTCAGTTTTTAAATATACTTTGATATCCAACATGCCATCCAGCATTCAAGCAGGATTAGTCTCAAGTTAGTACTTTCTAAGTTTTTATAATATATTTTTCACATTCTTAGTAGTTCTATTTCCAGAATTTTGAAGACCAGATCTTTTTTGGACCATATGTGTTTTTGCATTTATCTGTTAGTGCTTTAGTTATTTCAATTAGATATTTAGAAAAACTGAGGGGCCCAATTAACATTCCGCACTGGCGCCGCAAATTTCCGGAGACGGACCTGATCTATTTGAGAGTCATCTAATATGGAACAGATGGAGTATATCCATTGCCGGGTCTAGCGCCTTTTCTCACGGGAAACAAATCTTCCCTGGCCGCCGAGCTCCTATGGTAGCGACGACGGGGAGGCGTTGTCTCAAGGGGGCGATGAGATAGGAGATGATATTACACCTAACAATGTTCACTAGCTGCCCAGCTCCTAAGGATCAAACTGTTATACATACCATACACTAGTTATAATTTGGCCGGATTATTTTAGAAAGATAGATATGAATACGGATCGCAAGGAGTTCAACTCGTGGAAAGACAAGTTTGGGAAATTTTACAAACTATTGGTATTCCAAACACCTAAAAATCTTTTATTTCAATAATACATAGTTGAGGAGAGATTATTTGTGTGTGGCACATAAGGCGATCTTAAGAATTTACATTCACTCTTTTAGATTAACATTTTTCATATATCTAGAAGTTATACAAAATAATAATTACGGCAGAGTATGATTTCTAAAACTAGTCTTATGAATCCGTTAAATTTAGGGTCCATTGTATATTTCTCACATGCTTTGTCCTCTGATGCTGCACCGGGTTCGAGGAGAGATACATCGCGCTGATGTTTTCACAGTAGACAACCGTTGCACGCTCAGGTGGACGATGAAGTTCGTTCAGGAGTTGACGCACTACTAGAAACAGGGCCATAGGATTTTAGCTATAGTACCAAATCAATTACAAACCGGTAGGAACGGGTGTCTTGTTCCGGTTCGAACGGGAAGGGGCGCTGAGCAAGGCTAATAACGGTTTGCCTCACACATTTAGTCCCGGTTTGTGGCTTAAACCGGGACCAAAGGGTGTGGCAACCGTTCGCCTGGTGCCACACACCTTTGGTCCCGGTTTTAGCCACCAACCGGTCCCAAAGGTGTGCGGCCTAGGGGCGCGTGGCAACCGTTCGCCTGGCCGAGCACCTTCAGTACCGGTTGGTGGCTAAAACCGGGACCAAAGGGTCGAACCGTTTTGCCTCCCGCGCCCATGAGTTCGCGAATTGCTATAGTACGGTGCCATTCTCTCTGTTTCCTCCTCTCCTCTCTTCTACCTCTCTTAGTTTCTTCCCATAATCCACCAATGGATCAACAACCAATCACTCTTGGTCCGCACCCTATTCCTGTACATGGCACGAACGTGCTCACCGTCGTCTACACCAACGATAGCGCCAAGATGTCGGCCTATCTTGCCACATTCAAAGGATGGGTTGAAAGCGCGACGGATCAAGAGAATTTCATTGGGCTTGATCTTGAGTACATGTGCAATGGGAAGGATGTTGCGGTCATCCAATTTTTCTTTAGGAACAATGTCTTGGTCTTTCAATGGGCAAGGTACGTTTTGGGCCTTGATCCGTTCATATCATAGGTTGACGAAATTGCATAGGATAGCAATCCGATCCCCATTTGAATCATATTTGAATCATATATGCACGTGATCCATAGAAAATTGCATAGGTTTATTATGATGAAAATTTCATAGGATAGCAACATGTCCGATCCCCATTGAAATCATGTGTCCGTGACATAGGTTTATATATAGTTCATGCATGTGGTGGCAGCTTATTGCATATTGGAAAATCCGTATTGCAATATGCAGGTCGTTGTTGCAGTATTAATTAACAAGAAGTAATAAGAAGTAGGTTATTGTTATGATTCTTAATTAACAATTTGTTCCATGCTAACTTGTTGTTGCAGTAGTAACAAGAATTGTCCAGCCCTCATGGACTTCCTTTGCCGCAGCGGCGTTCGTTTTGTTAGCGTTGATACAAACAACGACAAGATCAAGATGAGTAAAAGCTTCGGAATCGAGATACCGGCTGCCTGCCACATTGATATCCAGGAGATATTCAGGCCTCGGCATGAAAGGACTTCAATGGCTCATATGGCAGTGGATTTGATCGACGACTGGTACGGTGATATGAAGAACAAGATCAAGAAACACAAGGAGTGGGAGACGACCCCACTTCGCGGCAAGAACATTGAGTATGCTGCCATAGATGCTTACGTCAACCTTGGGCAGCGTCACCTCGCACCGGCAGCACCAGCTGATGATGATGACGATTCAGATGACTCCTATGATGTGTAGTAGTGCTTCGGAGTCGATCATGTGATCTCTATTATGTATATCTCTCTACGATGTAGTAGTACGGGTCTCCTGTGATCTGTAGATCGAGTACTCTTATATTTATCTATATTTATATGTTCATGTTTAAGTAGTATGATGTGAGCAAGATTTCATTGTGATCTCTATTTATTTCTCTCATGTTTGCATAGATGAACAATAGTACTGCACTGATAGAAAAAAGGCCTTCCATACGCCCCCTTCAGTCCCCAAATTATGCGCACCGTGACTAAATGGGTTTTAGTCCCGGTTCGGGAGGCGACCCGCGACTGAAGGTCATGCGTCGCGGTTTGGGAAGCGCGTGGAGGGCTTTAATTCCGGTTGGCCTGGCCACCCGCGACTAATGATCCAAACTGCTGGCATCCCTGTCATTAGTCCCGGTTGGCCTGGCCACCCGCGACTAAAGATCCAAACTGCTCGCCTCCCGCGCGGTTTTATTTCGCGAGCGAGAGGCAGAAGGCCATTCCTACAGTGCGCACCCGAGACTCTCTGTTTCTTCTTCCTCTCTACTCTTCTTCCTCTCTTCTTCCTCCACCAAGCACCCATGGATTCTCCCGTTTGGAACGTTCTCCGTGTGCCCACACCATGCCGCAAGAATCTCGACGTGGCCTACACCAATATATGCGAGAGGCTCCCCGGTGCTCTTAACCATTTGAGCAATCTCTATGAAGCCGCCTATGAACACCACAAGTTCTTCGGGCTTGATCTAGAGTACACGGCGAATCAACGGGATGTTGCCGTCATCCAGATTGCCCACAAGGAGACCGTTTTGGTCTTCCAATGGGCAAGGTACGCACACGTACAATCTCTCTTGTAGGATAGTTGCATTTTTGATTTGTTTGTTGCATTGGAAGAATACACGTGTTGCAACAATATCTAACACGTGTTCCGTTTTTGTTGTTGCAGTAGTTCAAAGCAATTTCAAGAACTTGTTGATTTTATTGTCAACAAGGGTTACGATTTATGTAGCGTTGACATCACTCAAGACCGGCAGAAGTTGATGAGTACGTTGGGTATTGAGATACCTGAAGATCACTATATTGATCTTCAGGACGTTATCCATTTTGATGAGCTGTCCGGGCACAAGACCGGGATGGCTCAGATGGCAACTGCCTTCATCCACCCCGACTACAAAACCATGAAGACTCGTTTCCCCTCGAGGAATCACATGTATTGGGGGAAGAACCCACTTGACCGGATCAACCTCGAGTATGCAGCAATAGATGCATACGTTGCCTTCGAGTTGTTCCGCATCTACTCTTCGGAGCTCGAGTAGATGTTTTTTGTGTACGCATCTATGTACCGCTATGTTGCGTTCGATATATGTAATGGATATATGTCTTTCTATTAATTCCTATATTATTTCTATATTAATTCCTAGCTATATTATTTCTATATTATGTAATGGATATATGTATCGCTATGCTATGTAATGGCTCAAATAAAATCACGGGTTAAACATAGCACAAAATTTACTAAAGCAATCACACAAAGATCTAGCTCACACACAATTCCAAAATAATAAAACTAGAAAGTAACAAATGCTAGTTCCATTTTTATTTGGGTTTCCAATCATGCACACAATTTCTAAGGTAGATGTTCTGCAAGCAAACCACCTAATATCAAGTCCTAACACTCTATACAAGCTAGGAAACAAGATAAGATCAAACACACATTTCAAAACAAACAAAAACACATCAAGAAAACAAAACAGAAAAACTACCGTTTCTATATCTGTTCACCAAAAACTACTGTTTCTATATCTGTTCACCAAAAATAAATCTAGAGCTCCAAAAATTAATCTAAGCCGGGAAAACATAAATCTAGTCAATACCAAACTCATCCAGTTGGATTTACTTCAAAATTCATTTTTGAACTCATTCTAAAAATCATAGAAGAGCCTACTGGTCTTTTATTAAAAAGGATGGTATTTTCATTTGGTTGCTGACCTTGATGTGAGGCTAAGTGCTATGGATAGATCTTTTCAATATCTATCCAGAACATTTTAGTTTGTCCATTTTGGTTATGTATTTTAAAAGTTAGGTTCAAATCATTCTCACAGATAGTCATTGCCAAAACAGTTCTTGTGTCCAAAATAATAGTCGAAACTTGGATCTGCAAATTTTATATGGTTTAGATTTCATATGGTTTGGTTCATGAATTTTATCAGATTTTATTTTGCATTTAGGAAAGGGGAAAATGAATTCGTTTTATTTTTCTGAATTTTTTGATATATTATTTGTAGTTTTAAGATTTTAAAATGAATTAGTTTTATTTTTCTAAATTTTTTGATATATTATTTGTATTTTTAAGATTTTAAAATGAATTAGTTTTATTTTTCTGAATATTTTGATATATTATTTGTATTTTTAAGATTTTAAAATGAATTAGTTTTATTTTTCTGAATATTTTGATATATTATTTGTATTTTTAAGATTTTAAAATGAATTAGTTTTATTTTTCTGAATATTTTTAGAAATAATACAAATTAAAAAGTTAATGTTTATTTATTTATTCAAAATTATTAATTACATCATTACTTTTGTTTATTAAAAGATTTATTTGAAATTCAGACAATAAAGAAATGTGGCATCGACCAACATGTTAATAGGATTGATATGATACTAGTATCACATACATGTGCGCGAAACACTGTGTTTCGGGACGAGATGGAACTCGGAAGTTAAGCGTGCTAGTGCTAGAGTAGTGAGAGGATGGGTGACCGAGCGAGAAGTTTGACCACGAGTAAGTAATTTGACTAGAGATAATTGTAGTTAGACACTAAGCAAATAATAAAAATTCTGAAAAAAAAGGAGTGAAAAAAAGGGAGTGAAAAATAATTAGAAAACCAAATGAATTAAAGAAATAACGAAATACCATGTAGTCCCGGTTCGTGTTGCCAACCGGGACTAAAGGTCCTGCGCCCCCGGCGCACGCCACCCGCCCACGTGGACGGGCCTTTAGCCGCGGTTCGTAAGAGGGACGACTAAAGGGAGGGGCCTTTAGTCGCGCCTATTTAGTCCCGGTTGCGCGGCCGGGATTAATGGCCTTTGCGAACCGGGATTATAGGCCTATTTTCTACCTGTGTAGCACTAGATATAAATGGAAGCAATAGCATGTGGTCAACAAGCTTATCATTTCAACAACGACCTGCGGGCTGGATTTGTTTACTTAGTCAGAGGTGTGGGGTTCTAACCTCATTCAGCCGGTCATCAATTTTAAACTATCATGAATTTCATATTGACTAGAGCTGTGTAATGAGATCCATTTATAGATGTCATTGGTGTGGTTGTGCATGTCGAGCCAGTTAGATACCAGATTTCAAATAATCGGAGCACACCATGCCGAGACCTTATGCTCATGAACACTGTGTAAGATCAAGTTAACTGTAAATCTTTGTACTCCTCATTTCTTTGTTAGCTTAATGATTTTTACATTTCTAGGCGGGAGATAATCGTTTTGCGGATACGGGACCAGCATGTGGCACACCAATGACGAGATGGCAGCGCGCCGCATAAAAGCAATGTGAGTTGTGTAATATTGTATATTGGACTTCTTTTTTGCGGGTAATATCCTTTCACACAACCAGTAATTAAAAGAACTGTGCAAGTAAAAGAAATGTGCTTCTAATCTCATCTCGTACTGTGTAAGTAAGACTAGAAATCAGGATCCGTTGCCAAAGTAACAAAGAGGATGACATGAATTCATGAATAACATCCAGATAGGAATGAGTTACCTTGACTTCTCTTTGGCATTCTTTTCTAACACAGTTTTCCCACAGAAGCCCTCTGCTATCAAGTTCCTGCTTCTCTCACCAACCTGTGATGATGCTACTTCATTGCCACTTCATAGTATCTGCTGAGCGACCATCCACGTATGCATCATCAGTGCCTGCTGGAACCGCAAATGCTGCAACTGAACAGTTTGATGGTTCATGACAGCAAATTTGTATTTGCCAAAGTAGCCGCTTGACGAAGACATGGATCCTGGACCCTGCGGGTAAGGACACCCCCTATCAGGCCTTCTGGTCAAGGCCCAAAAGGAAGCATCCTTGGAGTACTCTAGAAGGCCCATGTGAAGCCCACCCGCATCAACTTGCGGGTTAAGTTAGGAAATTTGTAACCGACCCAGCTAGGGTTTGAGTCCTCTCCGGGTAGAACTCGAGACCTGGCCATCTATATAAGGCCAGGAGAGCCCCCAAGGAGAGGACCAAGTAATACCGCAGACCAAAAAGCCTCGGAACTCGAGATCTACTCTCGATTCGAGCAACCTGTAACCGATCTAATCATCCAATACAGATCAGCATAAGGCAGGAGTAAGGGTTTTACCTCTTCGAGGGCCCCGAACCTGGGTCAATCTCGCCCCCTGTCAAGCCGACGATTTCACCAGCGCTCATGACTTCTCCTAGTCGAAACCCGATAGGGTCACCTGAGGGATTTGTGGAGTCAGAACTTCGACAATTGGCGCCGACCGTGGGGACAGCGGGCGCTGGATCACCGGCATCTTCGGCTTCATCGACATCCAACTCCCGTTGGAAACCATCGACTACGGCTCCGAACAATCCCGTACGGATCGGATCCGTCATAGTCACGCCTCACTCGCCGGAATCACGCCCGGTGTTCGAGGATCTGGAGAAGAGCGTCACCCTGACGTTCGGGAGCTTCAACTTCATGGCGAACAGAGACGGAATCCTCCACTTCTCGGATGAATCTGAACCTGAATCTGGAGCCGTCAACTTGCGCTTCCCTATGGAGAAAAGTGGCAAGTCCATCCGCTTCAACACAGTCGACTACCACGCCCTCTCGACAGAGGAACCATCTCGGGTACGGGAAGCTTTCCGATCTGCGCCTAGGACGCACGAGCCACGACTGGCCCAAGTCTGCATGGCAGGATCGGAACAACCCTCGGAAACTGAATTCAGCGCAACCGAGCGCGATATAATCGGCGTTTAGCGGGAGGCCTGGAAGAGGGCCAAGGAGGCCATGCGGCGGAGTCAGCCACCCGCGGCAGGAGCCTCACAAGAAGACCTAACCGCCTACCACTACCACCTAGTAAGAGCGGCCTCAAACATCAAAGAAGCTCGGGCGGATCTAGCCCGTCGCAGAAGAGCGGCGGATGAATCAAGCCTGCGGCGAGTCGAACAGTCCCTTGCACCCTCAGTCGGTACCCGACCCGCGAGGAAGGGACACGCAACATCGTCAAGGGGCCACGAATCCGTGACTGCGACCGACAGGTCGACCACGTCTTCCTTCATGAGGGTCGACGATGACGGCAACGTCTATCCGCAAACCCCAGCTGCCGCGATCCTAGCCGCAGCAACCTACATGCAGATGAACCAACCGACGGAAAGCGACCCTCGGGTGGAACAGTACAAACAAATTCGCAAAGGACTGGGATTGGCGGCCGCAAGGCTCGCTTCCCACGATCGCAAGAAGACCGAAGAAGAATTGGAGAAGGAGCGACAGGAGAAAAACAAGGATAAAGAAACGCCCCGCAGGCATAGAAGTTCATCCCCGAGAAAAGACAAATCGCCACGACGTGGTCGAGGAAAAGAAGCCCGCCGTCGCGGCGACAGTCGAAGCAGCAGCGACGACAGCCCGAGAGACAAAAGCTCGCGGCGCCACAGCAGCCGCTCGAGAAAGCGAAGCAAAGAACCAAGGAAAGACAACGACCGCGACCGGTCCGAATACGACGCGCGATCAGATCTCGCCCAAAAGAAGGTGGATAGGGCGAGAGCTTCACGGTATCGCGAACGCTCCTCATCCAGGTCCTCAGACGACGAAACCTGTGGAGCGCTCTGTTTCGCTCGCAGCATCCGAGAAGCACCTCTACCCAAGAGGTTCAAGCTCAGCACGGAGGTGACAAAATATGACGGCTCACTCGAGCCCTCCCAGTGGTTAAGCGACTACCTCACGGCAGTAAAATGCCAACGTGGGAACAAGAACACAGCCATGCAATACCTCAATTTGCATCTTACAGGCGCGGCCCGTAGTTGGCTGGAAAGAAGACCTAAATCTTGCTATGCATCATGGGACGACCTGCACCGCGATTTCTGTAAAAATTTCCAGTCAACGTAAAAGAGGCCAGCCACAATCGAAGAACTACGAGCGTGCAAACAGAAGAGTGGCGAATCCACACGAGAATATATCCAGCGGTGGACCACACTCAGGAACACCGCAGGAACCATCTCGGAAGAGGTGGCGATTCAGGCCTTCGCCAAAGGAGCGAGAAGAACCGCGTTTCGAGAAGAGCTAGGCAGAGCTGCGCCCAAAACCATTGGGGAACTAATGATCATAGCCGAAAAATGGGCTAACGGAGAAGACGCGGTACGCAATGAAAGAACTTCGTCGCCCGCACACGAGGAAGACCGCCATGGACGAAGAAAGAGAAGGAAATACTACGACCACGAGGACAGGGAGGAATTAGTGGCGGCAGAATTCACGCGAAACCGCGACTCTGGCCGCCGCGGAAGTCGCGAGTGGAAACCAAAGGCAGAAGAAAAGTCCCCCAAGGAGGATCTCGATGCATACTGCTCGCTACACCTGTTTACAGATAAGCGCACGGGAAAAACTAAGGCAACACACCTTCTCAAGGATTGGCGAAAGTTTCTTGACATCTCGGATGCTCTCGCGAGGAAAAGATTCGCATCCACTCAAAACTACCCGCCGCTGCCAGGAGGAGGACAACAATTCCAGCCACCTCCACCACCACCTCCACCAGCAAACCCAAACATGGCGCTAGCCGCACTACCTGCGCCACCACCACAAAACAATGGAGCCAATGCATACCCGAACCCGGCAGGACAAGTCGCGATGATACAGAAGGTATGCCCCTCTCGCAGAGCTCAAAAGACTAACACAAGGAAACTATGCATGGCAGTGCAGACACCGCCAACAAAGACCGAATACCTGAAGATGGCAGATCAGCCCATCACGTTCTCGAAAAAAGACCATCCACCACAAGTCTATCGACCAGGACACGCCTCCCTCGTCATCCAGGCTCAAATCGGAAATTACGACCTGGCCCGCGTGTTCATGGACGGCGGCAGTGGAATCAACATCATCTACGCGGATACACTCCGTCGAATGAACAAGAACCTGGACGGCCTAACGGAATCAGAAACATCCTTCCACGGGATAGTTCCGGGCAAGGCAATCCGTCCACTCGGAACAATCAACTTAGAAGTTGTACTAGGCTCTCCAAGCAATTACAGAAGGGAATTCCTGGACTTCGAAGTCGTCGACTGGCCCTCACAGTACCACGCCATCCTTGGCCGAACAGCGTTCGCCAGATTCATGGCAGTACCACATTACGCGTACCTGAAACTCAAGCTACCCGGCGAATACGGTGTGATCACCATCGACGGAGACTTCCAGAAGTCAGACAAGTGTGACATAGAATTCAATGAGATCGCGAAATCTTCCGGGATGCAAGAAGAACTTCAAGAGCTGGCAAAAACCACGGACCACTCCGTCATGCCCCTCACGAAGAAGAACGCGCCTGAACTAGAATTCAGCGCCAACAGCGACACCCGCAAGCACCAAGTGCACCCGACGGATTCCGCCAAGACCGCGATGGTTTCCACAACCCTCTCGCCAGCATAGGAAGGCGTGCTCGTCAAACTCCTCCGTGAGTACTGGGAAATTTTTGCCTGGCAGCCCTCAGATATGCCAGGAATACCCAGGGAGTTTGCCGAGCACTCACTCGAAGTCTTTCCTAATGCCAAACCCATCAAACAGACGACTCGACGATTCTCAGAACCCAAGCAAAAGGCGCTTGGAAAAGAAATAAACAGACTGCTAGCCGCCAACTTTATTAGGGAGATCAAGATATCCACCTGGTTAGCAAACCCGGTGCTAGTCCCCAAGAAGAACACGGACATCCTTCGGGTGTGCATCGACTACACATCGCTGAATAAGCACTTTCCTCTACCACGAATCGACCAGATCGTGGACTCTACGGCAGGCTGCCAACGCCTCTCCTTCCTGGACGCCTATTCGGGATACAATCAGATACGAATGAAAAAGGAAGACGAAGAGAAGACGGCATTCATCACACCCCACGGTGTCTACTGCTACACGACAATGCCCTTCGGGCTGAAGAACGCAGGCGCAACATATCAGCGCTGCATGCAAAGATGCCTCGCCAATCTCATAGGCAAAAACGTACAAGTGTACGTCGACGACATCGTCATCAAAACTCGAGTAGAGGACACACTCCTTGAGGACATCAGAGAAACGTTCGACGCCCTTAATGCATATCGGATCAAGCTCAATCCGACCAAATGCGTTTTCGGCGTCCCTGCAGGAAAACTCCTCGGGTACCTGGTATCCGCCAGCAAAAAATACAAGCCATCCTGACTATGAAGGAGCCAACCAATCTACGCGGAGTCCAGCAGCTCGCAGGACGACTAGCCGCCCTAAGCAGGTTCATCGCACGATTGGGAGAGCAAGCGTTACCCTTCTACAAATTACTAAAGAAGACGGACAAATTCGAGTGGACACCCGAAGCTAAACAAGCGTTCGCAGACCTGAAGCGATCGCTGCAAAGCAGGCGCGTCCTTGCAACACCGCAAGAAAGGGAGCCGCTCCTACTATACCTAGCCGCTACAAACCAGGTCATCAGCACAGCAATCATGGTCGAACGACCTGAAGACGGCAAAGCATACGGAGTCCAACGACCAATATATTACATCAGCGAAGTGCTCTCGCCATGCAAGCAACGATACCCTCATTATCAGAAGCTGGCATATGGAGTTGTTCTCACAGCCCGAAAGCTCAAACATTATTTCCAGGAACATACCATTACAGTGGTTAATGATGCGTCACTCGGGACAATCATGAACAACCCTATGGCATCCGGAAGAATAGCAAAATGGAGCATCGAGTTGGGCGCCTGGGACATCACCTATACAGAACGAAAAGCAGTCAAATCTCAAGTACTCGTGGAATTCCTCAGCGAATGGACAGAGCTACAAACGCCCGGACCACCCGAGTACACGAGCAATTGGATAATGTACTTCGACGGATCCAAGAGAAACGAAGGAGCAGGAGATGGAATCGTTCTTATTTCGCCTCGGGGAGACAAGCTGCAATACGTCCTGCGACTGGACTTTCCACCAGACGATCCAGCCTCGAACAACGACGCAGAATATGAAGCCCTGTTGCACGGGATGAAGATGGCAATCGCCTGTGGAGCTACCGATTAATGATCTACGGTGATTCCAATCTCATAGTGCAGCAGACGATGAAAGAATGCGACGCCATCGCTGAAAACATGGTCGCATATCGTGACATGTACAATCTACTCGAAGGAAGCTTTAAAGGCTGCGAGCTGAAACACATTGCAAGATCTAGCAACAAAGAAGCAGATAGACTGGCAAACATGGGTTCCACCAAAACACCCTATACCGCCAGGAATATACTTCGAACGGATGATCAAGCGATCAGTCAAAGTGAAGAAAGCTGCAGCAGCGCCAGAAACAGAGGTCAGCCCGCAGGTCGCGATTATCGATCTTATTCACAATATATCACGACAGGTTTTCATGGTCGAGCCAGTCTGGACGCAGAAATATCTCGACTACCTGCTCCACAGACAGCTCCCGGCCGACCCACGTGAGGCTCGACAGATAATCAGGCGTAGCAAGTCCTTTCGAGTAGTCAACGGAGAATTATACAAGCAAAGTATCTCGGGAATACTTCAGCGTTGCATCGCACCCGAAGATGGCAAGGAATTGCTCCAGGACATACACCAAGGAGACTGCGGACATCATGCTAGCTGGAAAACAATAATGGGAAAAGCTTTCCGAGCAGGATTTTACTGGCTAATAGCAGCCAACGATGCAAAAAGCCTGGTCGAACGATGCGACGCCTGCCAGCGATTCGCACCAAGGCCACACGCCCCTGCTACGGAACTACACATGATACCAATAGCTTGGCCCTTTGCACAATGGGGGCTAGATATGGTTGGGCCATTACGCAAGTCCACGCCAGGTGGATACACACACTTGCTGGTCGCAGTCGACAAGTTCACCAAATGGATCGAGGCTATGCCAGTAACCTCAGCAAGCGCCCAATGCGCCGTCAAGTTTCTCGACTCCATTGTATGTAGATTTGGTGTGCCACACGGCATCATTACAGATAACGGTACAAATTTCACAGCAAAGGAGACACAACAATTCTGCGAGGAAAAAGGCACCAATTTCAAATTTGCCTCAGTCGCTCACCCGCAAACGAACGGACAAGTCGAAAGATCCAATGGCTTAGTTTCGATGGGCATCAAGAAGCGACTACTCGATCGTCTACACCCCGCCGCAGGACATTGGGCGGAAGAGCTACCCTCCGTACTCTGGAGCCTGCGCACAACTCCTAATCGATCAACGAAGTACACGCCATTCTTCATGGTATACGGGGCAGAAGCAGTCCTTCCCGAGGACGTTCGATTCAGCGCCCCACGAGTTGTAGCCTACAGCGAAGAAACTTCCAACAAGGCGCTCGCAGAAGATATGGATGCACTCGACGAAATGCGCGACATCGCACTCGCAAGATCCGCAGTATATCAGCAATCCTTGCGCAACTATCACAGTCGCCGCATACGCCACAGAGCATTCGCGGTTGGGGATCTGGTGCTGCGGCTCAAACAGAAGGAAGGACACAAGCTCGAGCCACCTTGGGAAGGACCCTTCATCATACATGAAGTCATCCCAGGCGGAGCCTACAGGCTAAAGAATCCAGCGACCGGAGGGGTTTACTCCAATCCGTGGAACATTGCACACCTCCGCAAATTTTTCCTTAGGTTTATTTGTTATCACAACAAAAATAAGGCTATACTAGCCAGTCCTGTAGTTCGAATACATGGCTTCTCAGTCATTGCAATAAAGACACGATTCCTTCATCATATTCACTCGAAGCTTCTCATTCTTTACATGCTACAAGTTACAGGTACACACCCCCTAAAACACACGGGGGCTACCCTACAACTAAGCATCACAAAGAAACAACATCAAATACAAGGTTATACACCTTACAACAGTTTTTTACAAACTATAAACAGATTACAGGATATTTACATCCGAAAATCAGTCAAAGTGCTGAGCATTCTCAGTCGCCAAAACTCTATCTACCTCTTCAGAGGTCATTCGGATAATCTTCTCCGCCACAGGACGTACAGCATCATAGTACGGCGAGATATCCTCGATTGCATAATCTGGGCGCCGAGCAACGGAGTTAACATCTATCTCAGGATGCCATATGCGGACAAAAGAGAGAGCTACAATCGCGCCGCACGTCATTTGATTGCGCACACACGCGTGAACTTCTCCTTCACGTCCAAACAAACTGAGAAGATAACCCCAGTCTTCGGAACCTTTTTCAAGTGGGTAAAATGCAGCGTTCATCGCAACCAAGACCTCGTGAAACGAACTCACGAGAATTCTCGCCTGGCGGACTCGAAATTTCAAGGTGGCCATCACAAAACCCCGACTACGATCAGACCAAAAATTGTTCGCATGAGGTTTGGAGCTACTAGCCCCTTGAAGGATGTGGTTCTCTACCCACTGCTTTTCTTCCCTGCCATCCGGATTAACGACTGAAGACAAAAACACACTCAGTCAGATAAGGAAACAAGGAAGAAAAAGACACGGGGGCTACACTACTTACAAAGCAAGTCCCTTGCGACTACAGCCAGCTCATCCATCAGAAATTGTTCGCGTTCAGCTGCCAATTTCTGCTTGGACTTCGCCACATCGTCTATCCCGCGCATAGCTTTTAGCTTGCGCTCACCCTCCTGGACCTTATCACGAAGGCCCGCAAAAGTGCCAACAGCGGCAACAAGTGGATTTACTGGAGTACCACATCCACCCGACGTTTCCGCGACAAACCCAGTAGCCTGGAAGCATAAAACGAAAGAAGTAAGATGCCCTACTCGAGTCAATTCTAGTCGCATATCTGACAAACGCTCGGGGGCTACTCGCATCGGGAGACAATGCACAAACAAAGGGAACGAATTGCAAGATGAATTCTTCGATTAAAGACAACAAAGGTACGGGGATACATCCCAAGGTTCATTACATTCAAGGAGAAAAAAGGAAAAAATCTATGAAGCTACATTGGTGCTCCCGCTGGCAGCAGTCGCCCCTCCCCGCAGCCGAGCAAAAATCTCAGACAGCTTCCGAGCAAGAATAGCGGCTTGCTCGCCAAAACGAGAGAGCCGTACCTTTTTGCCCGTGGAGGGGTCGACCGGAAGAGATGTGTACGCCTCCTCCAAACCTTCGACTCCATGCGCCAAAGAGAATTGTATCGCGGTCTTCGCACCAGACTCCGCCTGTGCGACCGCGAAGGCATCCAGAAGTTTGCCTTCTGAGAAGACCTTCAACAGATCATCTAGCGCGGGTGCAGGAGTGGCGTTGGCGAGGAGGCGACCGTGCAGTTGCCCCAGCACTTGAGTAGCATCATTGATCATGGAGAGAACTCCATCAGCGTGCCTTTTAAACTGGGCAAGTGTGTCGGTTACCACATCCACCCGCTGGAGTCCAGGGATCTCTAGAGGAACATCCAGAAGACCTGCAAAGGAAGGAAAAAATACTCAACAAAGTACAGCGAAATGAGGAATCAAAGTCGAGAAACCCAACACACTTACCCGTGAAGCGCTCAGCAAGGGGACGGAGGAACCCGACAATGTCGTTGTCGGCCTTACTGCCAGCTTTCTCTAACTCCTTCAAGGACTTCCGCGCATCTACAAGTTGTCGACCAAAATCTTCTGATTGCATGCGGGAAGCCTCTAGCTCTTGTCGGATGGCCGTCAGGTCAGCCTCCCGAGCAGTTACCTGCTCAGAGAGTTTGACCTTTTCGGATTCTGCAAATTCAAGTCGAGCTGCAAAGAGATGCTTGTTAAAACTCAAGAATGAACAGAGTGCAGAGGACAGGGACATGATAAAGCTTACCCTTGAGAAGAACGTTTTCAGTCTGAAGTCGACTACGGTCCGCTCGAAGCGACTCGCAATCCGACTCGGCGAGAACGACGCGGCGACCAATCGCCGCAAGAGAATCAATAAGAGACTGCAAAAGTACGAAGAAAAAAGAGTTAAAAGGATTAAATTAGAGTATGTACCCGATTATTTACAATCGACTACAGCCTCGGGGGCTACTCCCATCGGGAGCACTGTCGTGCACCCGATAAAAATGAAATCATGAAGAAAAATTAAGCTAAACTTTGAGCCTGTGGCCGATCACATGCGATCGACTACAGCCTCGGGGGCTACTCCCATCGGGAGCACTGTCGTGCACCCGATAAAATATTTTCTGAAGACGGAAGATAAAGTTTACCTGGTCGGAGGCACGAGAGAGCGGGTCCGTGGAGCTATCCGTCACCTCCTTAGAAGCAGAAGTCCTAGCGGCAAAGCTGGGAGCTTCACGTACCACCGTCGCGGCTTCGGGGGCTGCTCTGGGGGAATTTTGGACGGTGCCCGCAGTGGGAGTTTCACCCACATCCTTGGCCTTATTCCTCTTTTCGGGAGGAACGGCAGCGGCGTACTTGCGAGGACTGATCGTCTGCAGACTGCACCGAAAGATAGAAACAATCGATATTGAAGCACGGAAAATGTTCGACCAAGATTAAGGAAGAAGCACTTACTCGTCATCCTCGTCGTCATCCAGCAAGTCCGCGTTCCAAGCGGGCGTCATCACTGGGAACGAAGGCGAAGGAGCAAGGGAGCGAAGTGGAGTCGCATGGACAGGAGCTTGATTGGGCGATGCTTCCAAGGATTTATCCTTCGAAGTAGCCTCGTCCTCATCTACCCGACGACGTTTCGTCGGAGCGCCATTCGAGTCCTCAACGTCATCCGAAGAATCGTGTTCTGAACTCGAAGAGGCGTTGGCGACGCTGGTGTCAATCGCGCCGTCTTGATGACTCGACACTTGCTCTGAGGCGGCTTCCCCCGTAGTTGGCGGGTAGCAGTCCGCCATAGCTAGGCTCTGCAAAGGCAAGAAGAAGACAAGAAAAACCTTATCGACTAGGACTCAGAACGAGAAAAAGGAACAACTCAAAGACGAAAAAGAAGAAACTAACCTCGGCTGGGGGAGGGTTTGAAGCGGCGAAGGCTTCAACAGAGCAATCGGGGAATTTCTCCCCCACCTTCAGTCGGGTGATACCCACGATTTTCTTCTCGAATTCTACATTCGAAAGTTCCTCGCGGCTTACTCGACTGGGGTCCTCTGAGCCTTGATACTCCCACATAGCGGAGGGCCTTTGTTGAAGTGGCTGGATCCTGCGCTTCAGAAAGATGCTTGCCAGATGCATCCCGTTGAGCACAACTCCCGCGGTCTGGTCCCGGAGAGCAGCTACTCTTGCGAGTAAAGGCGCAGCGGTCTGAGTCTCTTCGGCTGACATCTTGTGCCCCCAAGACTTTCGCCTTGTCAGAACAGCGAACGGGTGGAACTCTACAATCCCACCCGAGCTGTTGTCGATGACGTAGAACCACCTTTTCCGCCAGCTTTGAGCGGAGTCGACGAAATGCATGTTGAAGTAGCTGCCTTCTTGTCGAGCTTGGATCCCGAAACCGCCCGTGCGAAGCGGTTCGCCAAGCTCGGACTCCACCCGCGATCTCTCGCGGAAGATCCGGACCTTGAAGAGCGCCTTCCACAGCGCCCAGTGCGGGCGAATGCCGAGATAGCATTCGCTGAACACGATGAAGCACGAAATGTGCTGCACCGCGTTCGGGGGGAGATCGTGAAGCTGTATGCCATAGACACACAGCAACCCGAGGAAGAAGGGATGAAGGGGAAAATAAAGGCCTCGAGTCACGTGGTCCACAAAGACCACGCGCTCATTCGATTGAGGATTGGGTACCTCTTCCTTTTTCCCGAGACGGACTCGCTTCTCCGTCTCCGCCGGCAGCAACCCCTCCCGCTGCATCTCCTTGATGCTTTTCGTGGTGGTGTTGGGGGAGCACCAGTCGCCGGCGCGGGGCGCGGGTTGCGCGGAAGGTTCACCGGATGCAGAGCCGGTAGCACCGCGTCTTTTTCCGCCAGCCATTGCTTGCAGCACGAGCTCGAGCGCGGGGAAGACGAAGATGGGCGCGAGGAAGAAGATGAAGACAGAGAGCTGGGAAAGTTTTACCGCAGCGCTAACACCCATATTTATACACGGGGCGAGGCGATCTCAGCCGTACGATGCGCTACGTGGCGCCCATCACGGCCGCCACGCGTGAGGATGAAACGAAGCGGCGGCCAGCGCTGTTTCGTGCCACGATCTTAACAGAAGATCGTGCGCATTTACTGCGCGTCTCGCACAAAAACCGGGAACGACGTCTCGTTTCCCGGTCAAAAAGCTGACAAGGTGGGCCACCATCTGCTGCCACTCCGTCACGTCCCATCGGGAGAAGAGGAGTGCGCCATGACGTCATGGCATTCGTCATTCAAAACCAAAATCTTTTCGAGTGGAAGTTCAAACTCGAAATTATCTTTGTATGAATATCAATTCCTTCGGATAAAAGCAACTTTTCCATGAACAGTTCATAAAGCAAGACCTCTTCGAACAAAGAGAAAAATACCCTATGCACGAAAACTCTTTCGTATGGGCACAGCATCCCGAACATGAAAACTCTTTCATACGGGCTTAGTTTTTCTTCCAGCACGAAATTTCTTTCGTATGGAGCTCAAACAAATCAATCGGGTAGGAAAAACCTACCTCTCCTACACATGATAATCTTACATCATAAGAACCTGGATTGTTCAGCCGACTAGGCACATCCGGATGCCGTATTCTTCGAATATGAAGGTAAGACCCGAAAAGATCTCTCTTTTGGGCCTGGAATCGCACTCAAAAGCTGCGTCCTCCGGTATAATTCCGTGTCAACAACACGAAGAAAAATCCTAGCGGACGCGCCGGGTACCCCCATAGGTTAAGTTCGATTCGATAAGTCCACAACGGCCTAGTCGCAACAATCACCTTATCGGGTTCAAGTCGGAGGTCTCGAATCTGAGTAGGTCAGGAATGTTTTTGCCCTAGTCGCAATTAATTGGCCCCGATCTGTCGGGAGAGCCAAGCTACTGTGCCACATCCTTCTGCGAAAAAAGCCGTAAAAACAGGCACTTATATTGCTCGATACTCGAGCGTGATGACCCATGATACAGGGAACACACCCTTTGGAAAAACAATGACTGTCAGAGCAATCTTCCATAAAAATAAGGAGAGTTTGACCGTCTACTCGACTAGAAAAACCCCAGTCAAGCACACGCTCGGGGGCTACTGACGAAGACATGGATCCTGGACCCTGCGGGTAAGGACACCCCCTATCAGGCCTTCTGGTCAAGGCCCAAAAGGAAGCATCCTTGGAGTACTCTAGAAGGCCCATGTGAAGCCCACCCGCGTCAACTTGCGGGTTAAGTTAGGAAATTTGTAACCGACCCAGCTAGGGTTTGAGTCCTCTCCGGGTAGAACTCGAGACCTGGCCATCTATATAAGGCCAGGAGAGCCCCCAAGGAGAGGACCAAGTAATACCGCACGACCAAAAAGCCTCGGAACTCGATATCTACTCTCGATTCGAGCAACCTGTAACCGATCTAATCATCCAATATAGATCAGCAGAAGGCAGGAGTAAGGGTTTTACCTCTTCGAGGGCCCCGAACCTGGGTAAATCTCGCCCCCTGTCAAGCCGACGATTTCACCAGCGCTCATGACTTCTCCTAGTCGAAACCCGATAGGGTCACCTAAGGGATTTGTGGAGTCAGAACTTCGACACCGCTTCAGCAGGAGAAATAGCCATCTCAACTTTCAACGGGCGACCACCAAAGTCCGCACTACTGAGTGCCAACGCCGCAGTTGCTTCTTCCGTTTTGGTGAACTTTACATAAGCAGCACATGCTTCGATTATGTGATGGCACGGTACACAAATTTGCTGACATACTCAACATCTGCTTGAGATGCTCCCACGGTAAGTTGTGGGCTGAGGTTGCTAATCTGAAGATTTTTCTTCACAGTCTCAGCTTTCAAGGGTTCCGTCGTACCTGTAACGACACCACATGCATGTGAGCGACATGAGTGAGAAAACATTTTCTTAAAGTGCTGAACCAATTCACCGAAGCGCGGCATCTTCAGTAAACTTCAAAGAAGTGCAAAAATTATTGTGTCCAAACATGCTAGGTGCAACTGCTGAGCACTAAGTTATACGAACAACATTAAGATGCTAACAACCTAACCTGTCTAGATTATTGATTTGGTACACTGGATCATCGGTCAATCTTTAGTCATACCGCGCCCTAGGGCCATTGAAGTGCACAAGTAAGAATTGATCATTAGAGCAACCTTGGACCATAGTGTCTAGGAGTTGTGATCCATGCCAAGGTGCGGAGCAAGAATTATGCACGGTAAAGCTAATGTACAGCATGTAATAACATATCTCCTATTCAATATTGTTTGCTCTGGTGGTGGGCTTGCTTATCACCTTCCTTAAAAAACATAGAAATATATGCCTGGTAATACTTACGATAAGATTTTCCCCACCTCGCATAATCACAAATCCCTCGCGTGCATCCGCGATAGCTTTCCAAACAGCTAGGCCGGCAAATATTCCGTGAGCCCATCGACGGATCGATTTGTTCTCGGCCAAGTGATGAATTGTTCATGTTTGCCATCAAATGCAAAATCAGTCTGATAGAGCGGAAATCATACCGAGTAGGCTGTAGCAGTTGAGGGTGACGACGTCGGTTTCGCTCCACGCTCCGCCGCCGTCTCTATTGTGCGTGGGATCCAGCCAATCGGCGTGAGGCAGCGAAGCGAGGGCTGTCATGCCATGTTGATGGGCGTAGATGTTGGGCGGGGCAGCGTGGGCAGTGGGGAGTCTCCAGTGCAGATCGACTAGGCGGATGGCCCCAGCGTGGAGGAAGGTCGGAGGCGAATCGGCGCTCGAAGACGACAGCGGCGGAGGACAAGGAGCTGGTGGCCGTGCGGTGGCCTCCGAAGAGGTGGCCGCGCCGCGAGGCCGAAAGCGAAGGGCGACGACCCGGCGGGCTCTGTCGGGCTTGGACATGATGATGAGGCGTGACCGTGGACGGGTACGAGCCGGTCTCTGCGACAGTGGCTGAAGGCTTGGAGATCGCCGAGGCGGCCGGCAGTGACCCGAGCGGAGGAGGGGCCCACGGTGGAGCGGCAGAGGAGGGACCGGTTTCCGTTGCCGCGTTTGGGCAAATCAGAGGTGCGGGAGAGGGGCAGCCGTAGACCGCAGCCGCGCCGTAGCACCTCAGAGAAGTGGGCGTGTCGCTCGGTGGAGAAGATGACAGGGGTGGGCTGCTCCGTTTGTGTAGACAGAGTAGACACGATGTGGGATTTGGTCTCTGTTATTTTTTTATATTTTTTGAGATAGAGAGAAATAGTTGGTCTCTGTTGTCTAGGGAAGACTCGCGAGAGAGAGAGAGATGCGCCACACTAGGGAAGTCTCTAGAAGCTATCTGAAAAGGCATAGCCAATGTTACTGATATCTCAAAGCAATATATTAGTCTTGAGTTCTTATTCTTATGGAAACGTTAGATGAATTACAAACTATAAATTTTAAATAAAATATATACATGTTAAGAAGAAGATTACAGAATTGTCTATCCACAATTAAACTTTGTATAAGTACATTTGGTTTAATCATATCTTACCTCTTAAGTACTATTTTTACACTGCATACGAAAAGTTCCATATTATTATCATGTGTGCGGTGTATCCATTGTCTTCAAGAATGTGTGCATTGTTCATTGATTGATTGGTACCAAATATTTTAAGGAAATTCACACCCAAACGTCTATTGTATCCATGTCTTTATTTTGCATTTTATTGCTTCTCCCTAAATTTTGGTAGTGATTCTTTGTGAAACTACACTGGTAGAAAATAGGCCTATAGTCCCGGTTCTCCAGGGCCAAAAGTCCCGGCCGCGCAACCGGGACTAGCTATGCGCGACTAAAGACCCCCCCTATAGTCCCGCCGCTTACGGACCGGGACTAAAGGGCCGTCCACGTGGTCGCCAGGAGTCCGTCGCGGCGGAGGACCTTTAGTCCCGGTTCTTGTGGCTAACCAGGACTGAAAACCTGCGCAGGTTTAGGGTTTTAGGCCCCCTAAACCTGGTTTCTTTTTAATTTGTTTTGTTTTATTTCTTTTATATTTTATTTTGTGTTTTATTTTAATTTTGATGAAGTTTCAGTACATATATATATTTTTACGCTATTATATACATGCATATATATATGAAATTTCAAACAAGGAGAATTCAATAGGAATATATAATATATATTCAATATCGGGTGACCATATACAACCTCGAACAAGTTTCCATATTACACAATTAAGATGGATGACCATACACAAATTCGAACAAGTTTCAAAGTACTCGGGGCTGCACATGCGTACAATAGTCATCGTCGGTGGACGTATGGTGTTCTCCTTTGGAATCGATGACATGTCTAAGGAAAAATCCTGCTATTTCCTCTTGAATTGGTCGGAAGCGAGCTTCTGGAGTAAGCGCCCTCCGCAAGTTATTGAGACACCTCCCGAGTGGTCTCGTCCTTCTTCCTCTCAGAGATTTTTTTTCCGTATGTTCTCACAGACATAGTATCCACATAGACCGGTCCCCGGTGGCTGCTTATCCACACCTTTGACCACATTTTTAAATTGTAGCTGGTCTTTGAATCCACCGACATGTTCATGTGAGAACCGTCTCCAAACTCTACATTGCAAATAAAATTAAATGAACAAGGGAGTTATTAGCTACTGCATATTAGGAAATGAACAAAAGAGACCGATCGATATAGAGCGGAAATGATTGAAAATAATTACCTTTGCATCATTTTTCTCATGTCGACCAAAGATTTGTATCTGAATTCATAGAGTCAATGATAAAACTGTGGAGTGTCAAGTTCAATTTTTAGCAGAATCCAGTGGAACCTGCGGACACGTTACATGCACAGTCATGCATAACTTATCGATTAGACATACCATGCATGGAGTAAACAAAAGAGAATGGGAACATGAGAAACACTCACCCAAATGGTAAGGAAATAGAATATAACTTTGAGTTTCATGCTTTCTAAGAAAATTGTACAAGTCTTTCTCACGTCTTCGGGGTGACGTTTTAACATAGTTCCATTAATGATTTGTGATCAATGAACCCAATTCATGGATGAGTCTTATTCTGCATTCCCAAATCTTCATCTGCATAATAGCGTACGCAACAATATAGTTAGGACAATATATATATATATATATATATGTATATATATATATATAGTGTAAGCAATGAAGAACGAGATGAGGTAGAAACAAATCACTTACAAAACGTAGCAACTTAGGATAGATTTGTCGAGCTCGCGCAGATTGAACAGCTGGAACAATTCACTCATCTCAACCTTGTACAGTGTACTTTTTGGTGTGATACTCCTCTGTAACATCTACATACACAAATTCTTTGTCGGTCCATGATATGAATTGTTTGTACCAAGGTAGCAGACTTTGCATCAGTGGTGGTAGATCCTTTTCCTGCGTAGGCTCGACGAGAGGCCCTTTCTTCTCATATTGTAATGCTACCTCAGCCATTGGCGCATCGTCCAGGCCTAAAAAGAGACGAAGAGACATACCGGCCTCGGACGCATTTTCCATGGCAGTAGCTACAGTCAATCCCATTGCTGCCACAGCTCTTATGACCTCGGGGTCCTGTTCCGGACCGGCTTTCACTATGAGCGGGGGGATCGATTGTTTACTCTGCATCCCGAGCTGGTCAACTTGTTTCCCGCTTTTTTTTCTTTTTGCTTTCTCCTCCTCCAATATTTTTGCTTGCTTACGAAGTTCAATATCATAGTCTTTAGGCAAATTCTTCTCGGCTTGGGACGGTGTCGACAAGAAACCCATAGCCCACTTGTCTACACTCGGAGGGAATACTTCCTTGGGCTCAGGCTCCTTTAGCGCCTTCTGACGGGCCTTCCATTTCTCAACGTCAGCCTTCACGACCAATTTGGTTTCAGCATCACTAAGTTCCCAAGGCCTTGGGGGATAGGCTTCAGTGATGGCTCCGGTACCCGTGTGGTCTTAGGTACATAAGGCTCCCGGTTAATAGTCCAAGAGCGGGTTCCCTTGCTGTCCGCCTGCTTCTGTTTCTTCGCTGGAGGAGGAATGGGGGCGACGTCTGCTTATCCTCCGGAGGAGGAATGGGGGGTGACGACTGCTTATCCTCCGGAGGAGGAATGGGAGGCGACGGCTGCTTAACCGCCGGAGGAGGAATGGGGGCCGACGGCTGCTTACCCGCCGGAGATTGTGGATCGGGGGACGGCGTCGAATGGCGTGGAGGAGGCGTAGGTGAACCAGCACCAGCACCAGCACCACCACCAGCACCTGCACCATCGGAGAGGGGTGGACTTGTTAGCCTTGGCGTCTCGCCTGGAAACTATGTACTTTTTTTTCCATAGAATGAACTGGCGCTTCACATCTCCAAGTCTTCTCTCCCTTGGGTGTAGCTATGTCAATCTCCAGGTCCTCAAACCCTTGGACTATGTCTTCCACCGTGACACGAGCATAGCCATATGGAATGGGGTTGTTGTGATGGAGTGCTCCAGGTGTATAGGGTAAAGCACTGCCTGTAGCTACCTTCATGGAAATGTTCCCCACGGGATAATGCAGATCACATTCTTTCATCTCCTTTACATCATCCACGGGGTAGTGAGGCTCCGGTGCACGACTCTCGGTCATCGGTGCATTAGCACCTGCAGGCGGGGCCTCCGTGGAAGCCACGCTGCTTCTCCGCTGATCCGCTGCATGTTCTTCATGCGGCCCTGCAGCCACCGCTGTTTCTTTCTCAACTATTCCCGCCACGGTCTGCTTCAACTCACTAACTTCCGTTGCAAGCTTCGACAGAAGATCTGCAGCTTCGACAGCAGCCCGGTCCACATTTCTCTTACGGCTTCTGTAACAGTACGGGTCACCCTCCTGGGAAAACCCTACTTTCCACGGCAATCTGCCTTTGCCTCATATATGTCCTCCGTGTTCAGGATTCCCGAGGGCATGGTGTCGGGGGGTTACCCCCGAGTAGGGTAAAGGCAAGTGGTAAAAGCAACTATCAGAAGAGAGGTTTGGTCGAGTAGCCGCCTACCCGGTACTTGCTACCCGGTCGACTGCTACTCGGTCTCACCTCAAGATGACCAGAAGAAGAATCAATCAAGTTTCTGTCCTTTCGAGTAGAAGAGTTGGCCCGAGTAAAATTGGCGGGAACCTACTCGGGCCAGAAAGTCAAGGAGCCGTTCTGACAGGATCCCGCGTATCCTGGGTCCGTACTTGGCAGTATTCGAACTACTGTTCATCTGGGACCGGCCTGCCTGACAGTGACAGCATGGAAGCAGGCCGTCGCAGGATAAGGGGGCCATACTCTGTGTTTGGCACAGTGATACCAGTCTGTCCCCTTGTTTTGCCTAACGACTTTCCAGATGCAGCCAAGATTAGGAACCAAAGCTGTCAGCGGGAACCCGGAAGAAGGACGATGTGCACACTATGTCGACACTTGTCCATGTTTGGACGTATCCGGCTGGGCACCAGGTATATAAGGTGCCCCGCCGCCTCCTGCGTGAGGATCGAACACTTGGCGACCTAATTCTTGACCTAGTTCATCACATAGAGAGGAGAGTGGCTACTCGGTAGCAAGAACATTGTACTGTGGCTACTCGGTGAGACACCAGAATACATAAAGAAAGGCAGGAGTAGGGGTTTTACCTCCTCACGAGGGCCCTGAACTGGGTAGATCGTGTTTTGCAGTGTTTACTTTGTACCTCACGCGGCTACTCGTCGCGTGATCCCTCCCGAGCACCTCCAGCGTCCTTCGTCCCACATCTTTAGCCATCCCATGGCATCTGCCGTGACACCACCACGACAGTTGGCGCCCACCGTGGGGCAACCAGCGGCGCTGGTTGGAGTTTCTGTTCGGACGGGATCTTCTTCAGCAGCGCGTGGTCTGTGCCTTGTCCACAGATTCGGCTCCTTCGACTTCGTCACTAACAACGCCGGCGATTTCGGCGGCAGGGCCATGCCGCAGGGCGGCTCGGTGATCTCCTTCGGCTCTCACCTCGTCTACGTCGCCACCGTCGCCAACCGTGAGTACCCCGAGCTGGTGCATGACGCGGAGGATCCTCCCGCGGTGATCGCTGCTCGCGGAAGGCCCGCGTGCCGTTCTGCGAACTGCGCTGAGGTGATGGTGACAGGCTTGGCGGCAAACTCTGGCGCAGCCGCTACTGGCGCTGCGGCCGTCGTCGAGGATCTTGCTGCACCGGCTGCTGGTGGCAGGACTCACCGGCCCTACGAGAAGGAGTGCAACTTGCCGCCTTCCACTTCTACGACTGTTCCCGCGTCGGCTGTGCGACCTGGCATGCCGACTCCCACCGACATCGAGCTTCTAGCCATGAGGGAGCAACTCGAGCGGCAACGCCTAGAGCTGCTTGCCGAGCAGGCGGAGTTGGATAAGGTGAGGTTGGAGTTGAGTCTAGACCAGCTCGAGTACAACAAGGCTCACGGCTTCACGCCAGTCGCTAGGAGGGCTAGCAGAGTAGGTGCCACTCGGCGCAACCTTGGTGCCGAGATGGCGACGGTTGTAGAGGCTCCTGCTCAGTCCGCCACCGCAAACACCTCCACCCGGCCCAGATATAGCACACCCGCCAAGACACTTAGAGTTGCAGAGGCTGTAGCTGCCGAGTTGCCTCGTCTTGATGGCGATGCGCGTGTTAGGCAGCAAGAAAGACTCAACGAGTTGGTGTTGGAGGCTGCTAGGCAGAATGAGGAGTTCCGAAAAGCCAACCCGGGTGCTGGGGCTTCGCAGGTGGTTCACTCGCACGCGGCTAGATCTAACGATCAGGCCTCGTCTCCGCATCCCAGCCGCGAGAAGAGCCGCAGCGGAGCCGCGAGCGTTAGAGGCAAATGCAGGTGTATGACCCGGCTGCTGCCGCGAGACAGCTTGCTGTGCCGCAGCAGCCCGGGCAGGAACACAACGCTGCAAGAGCAGGCTCTCAAGCCCATCAAGCTCAAAGCCAGGCCCGAGATGAAGCGCGTCCAGGTCCTTCTCGGCGTCCCGCTGCTCCGCCTACTCGGCAGAGGCAGCAGCCGCGCGCAGTGGCGCCAGTCGCCAACCCGGTGGAGCAACCTGCGGCTGTGCAGGTGGACAGGTATGATGATGGCTACTCGGCTATGGAGATGGCTGGCTATGATGTCCATGATCGTGTTGGCGAGCGCATGCTGGCACCTGGAGATGCGAGGCATCAGTTGGACCGGATCAGCTTGTCGGCGCGGCTGGAGAACACGGGTCCTCCTGGCCCCGAGTGCTTTGGCCCGCGCATCATGAACGAGCCGTCCGTGAAGAACTTCCAGCTCGCAAGGGGCACCAAGAGCTACAATGGCAGCACCAAGCCCGAAGATTGGCTCAATGACTATGTCACCGCGGTCCATATCGCGAACGGCAACAGAAGATGGGCGGTGCGCTATGTTCCGCAGATGCTAGAGGGTCCAGCTCGCACTTGGCTCAACAACTTGCCCAAGAACAGCATCAATTGCTGGCTGGACTTCTCGGACGCCTTCATCAGCAACTTCACGAGCACATACAAGAGGCCGAATAGGCCACAGCAGCTATCCGCTTGCAGGCAGCGAGAAGACGAGACAGACCGTGAGTATCTTACTCGGTGGAGTACATTGAGGAACACCTGTGAAGGTGTGAATGAAGCGCAGGCCATCACTTGGTTTGCGCAGGGATGCAGGCATGGCAGCATGCTGTGGCAGAGATTGCAGAGGGAGATGCCGAACACTCTGGCGGAGACTATCAAGATTGCGGATCAGTACGCACTTGGTGATCCCACTCAGCCACTGATGGACTCCTCCGAGCCGAGAAGAAACTTCAGCAACAGCAAGCGCAACGAGTTCCGCAACAAGCGCCGAGTAGATACTCGGTATGATCCTGAAGAGGTGAATGCAGTGACTGTTGGAGCTAGTGGCAGCCAGAGGCAGAAACCTGCTGGAGCCTACGGGCAGAACCAGAACCAGGGCCAAGGCAACAAGAAGCCATTTCGCACCGCTCAGTCGGGTAGCGGAAACTCCGAGCAGCCGAAGAAGTTTGTCTTTGATGACATGAAGGATGGCCCATGCAGTTTTCACACTCATCACCCCTCGAGGCCTGCTAACCACACTACTCGGCAGTGCGAGTGGTGGGATGTGATCAAGAGTGATGGCTTGCCTCCTCCTCCTCCTCCTCTGCCAGCGGCCAATGCCAATGTGCAGCCTACTCGCGCACCCGCAGCTCGGCCGCCAGTGTACCCGAGAAGAGAGAATGTGAACCAGGTGGCTTTAGGAGCCAACCGCAACTTCAACAATGAGAGCTACCGCAACAACAACAACTACTACAACCGCAACAACAACAACAGAGGCAACAACAACTACCAGGGCAACAACAACAACAACGGCAACAATGGGGGCGGAGGCTCCAATCAGTACCAAGAGCACCACGAGAGCTACATGATCTTCACTTCTGAGCCAGTCGACAAGCAATCACAGCACAGGCGTGCCATGGAGGTCAATGCAGTGATTCTGCTGTCACTACATGTATTGGTGTGACCAGGAGATCAGGTGGTCCCGAGTAGATCATCCCAAGGTGATGCCCAACCCGGGTAGCTATGCCTTGGTGCTGGATCCCACCTTCCTGGGTCCCGAGAAGAATGTGAGGTTCAGCAAGGTGCTAATCGACAACGGCAGCAGCATCAACATCGTGTACAAAGACACGCTCGAGAAGCTTGGCCTGGCCGAGAACATGATGCTGCCCAGCAAGACCACCTTCCATGGTATTGTGCCCGGGATCTCGTGCAACCCGATTGGCCGAGTGTGGATTGATGTGCTATTCGGCACCAGGGATAACTGCCGCACAGAGCGCCTGCAGTTCGAGGTGGTTGATCATCAGAGTCCTTACCATGCTCTACTCGGCAGGCCTGCTCTGAGCAAGTTCATGGCCTCTACTCATGTTGCATATCTGAAGATGAAGATCCCTGGGCCCAATGGCATAATTACTATCTCTGGTGATTACAAGAAGTCCATGGAGTGTGCCTCTGCCAGTTCCCAGTTGGCGGAGTCGATGGTGATAGCTGCCGAGAAGAAGAAGATGTATGAGGTGGTGGCTATGGCGCAGTCCGCACAAGCTGGCGCGCAAGGTGTGCCGAGTACCCAGCACGGGACCGCATTCCAGGCATCTCAAGAGACCAAGAAGGTCCATGTCGACCCCGAGTTCCCCGACCGCGTAGCCATCATTGGCTCCGGGTTGGCCGAAAAATAGGAAAGCGAGCTCATCCACTTCCTCCGTGAGAATCGGGATGTATTCGCCTGGTCCAATGAAGATCTACCAGGAGTCCCGAGGGAGTTGGTTGAGCACTCATTACATGTGCGTCCTGACGCCAAGCCAGTGAAGCAGGCTATGCGCCGCTTCGGAGATGAGAGAAGGAAGGCCATTGGTGACCAGATCACCAAGTTACTGATAAGCAATTTCATCATGGAGGTGCTGCATCCGGATTGGCTAGCCAACCCGGTCATGGTCGAGAAGAAGAAGGAGGATCCCAAGGCTGCCACTGCATGGCGCATGTGTGTCGACTACACCGACTTGAACAAGGCATGCCCCAAGGATCCCTTCCCGCTACCTCGCATCGATCAGGTGATCGATTCCACTGCTGGTTGTGAACTGCTGTCTTTCATAGATGCCTACTCTGGTTTCCACCAGATTGCACTCAATCCTGCTGATCAAATAAAGACTGCTTTCATTACCCCGTACGGGGCTTATTGCTATCGTGTCATGTGTTTTGGCTTGAGGAATGCGGGTGCAACCTATCAGAGATGCATGCAGAAATGCTTGCACGACCAGCTCGGCAAGAATGTGCAGGTGTACGTAGATGACATTGTCATCAAAACGAATAAAACACATACTCTGCTTGCCGACCTGGAGGAAACCTTTGCTAACCTACGCAAGTATAAAATGAAGCTGAATCCGAGTAAATGCACCTTTGGTGTCCCGGCTGGCAAGCTACTCGGCTTCCTAGTGTCTAGTCGGGGCATTGAGGCCAATCCTTCAAAGATAAAAGCTATTGAGAGCATGTCTTTGCCGAGATCCTTGAAGGATGTGCAGAAATTCACTGGTTGCTTGGCATCTCTGAGCCGTTTTCTGGGCCGAATGAGCGAGAAGGCCCTGCCTCTGTACCAATTGATGAAGAAAAGTGACAAGTTTGTCTGGACTCCGCAAGCGGATGTGGCATTCAATGAGCTGAAAGCAATGCTGGCTAGTGCTCCCATCTTGGCTAGTCCGCTACCCAAGGAGCCAATGCTGCTGTACATTGCTGCGACTAACCGAGTAGTCAGTGTGGTGATTGTGGTGGAACGAGAAGAAGAAGGCAAGAGTGTGCAGCGCCCAGTATACTATCTCAGTGAAGTGCTGTCCAGCTCCAAGAAAAATTACCCGCACTACCAGAAGATGACCTACGGCGTGTACTTGGGCGCCAAGAAGTTGAAGCACTATTTCCAGGAGCATCCCATCACGGTTGTGAGCTCAGCTCCTATCTCGGATATCATGGGTAACAAGGAAGCGAGTGGCAGAGTAGCCAAATGGGCAATCGAGCTGGCCGCGTAGGCACCCGCGTACGCGAGAAGAGAAGCCATCAAGTCTCAAATTCTGGCGGAGTTCCTGGTGGATTGGGCCGAGGTGCAGTATGAACCTCCTGCTCCAATTTCTAATTACTGGAAGATGCACTTTGATGGCTCAAAGGTGAAGGAAGGCCTTGGTGCTGGCGTGGTGCTTACGTCACCCAAGCGAGATCAACTCAAGTATGTGCTACAGATTCACTTCAAGGCATCCAACAATGTAGCAGAGTACGAGGCAGTGGTGCATGGTTTGCGAGTAGCAAAGGAGGTTGGCGTGCAGCGCATTATATGCTATGGCGATTCAGATCTGGTGGTGCAGCAAGTCTCGGGCACTTGGGATGCTCTGGATGCCAACATGGCATCATATCGCTTCCTGGTGCAGTCTATGACTGGGTTCTTCGAAGGCTGTGAGTTCCAACACATTCACCGAGCAGAGAACAAAGCAGCAGATGAGTTATCCAAGTTGGGATCTTCTCGGCAATCCATCCCGGCGGGAGTCGCCTTGGAACATTTAAGGAAGCCATCCATCAAGCCTTCTCCCAACTCGGAGTCCATTTTTGTTCCTTCTCTGCCAAGTGAGGAATCTGATCCCATGGAGATTGACTGGGAGAATGCTACAGGAAACCCAGGGACTGCCGTCCTCTACTCGGGGACTGCCACTCCTTACCCGGGGACTGCCATTCCTTACTCGGGGACTGCTGTCCTTAACCCGGGGACTGTCGCATTCATTGAGGAAGTCCTTGCTAATCGGTCTGGGCTTCAGAGAAGTGCTCCCATCCCTAGAGAGCAACCAGAGGTACCCGTCCCAATGGAAGTGCACGAACCAGTGTTTCCCACATGGGAGACACCGAGTTGGGATATGCCCATATTATCCTTTCTAAGGGACGGTACTCTACCAGAAGATGAGGTGGCTGCAAGGCAGATTCAAAGAAGATCCAAGGGCTACACTATAGTCCGAGATGTGCTGCACAAGAGAAGTACCACTGGCGTGCTGCAACGTTGTGTGGACTCAGCAGAAGGAGAAGAGATCCTGGTAGAGATACACCAAGGAGAATGCGGGCACCATGCCTCTTCTCGGCACTAGTCCAGAAGCTTTTCGGCATGGTTTCTACTGGCTCACAGCACTGCAGCAAGCTGAGGACATCGTGAGAAAGTGCAATGGCTGCCAGATGTTCGCAAGTAAAATTCACATGCCTGCTTCCGAGTTGAAAACAATTCCTATCACTTGGCCATTTGCTGTTTGGTGTCTGGACATGGTCGGGCCCTTCCAGCCGGCTAGAGGCAACATGACTCACATCTTGGTCATGGTGGACAAGTTCACCAAGTGGATCGAGGTAAAGCCTATTCGAAGGTGCGATGGGGCCACAGCTGTGAAATTCGTGAAGGATGTGATCCTGAGATATGGCTACCCGCACAGCATCATCACCGACAACGGCACAAACTTTGCTGAGGGAGCAATGGTGCGGTTCTGCAGAGATAAGCATATCCGACTAGACGTTGCGTCAGTCCGCGCCCCCTTCCAATGGGCAAGTTGAAAGAGCAAATGTCATGGTACTGGCAGGCATAAAGCCAAGGCTGATGGAGCCACTGCTGAAAACACCTGTTTGGTTAGACGAGTTGCCAGCGGTTGTGGAGTCTAAGGACTACCCCTAACCGGTCAACCGGCTACACGCCATTCTTCTTGGTATAACGGGGCTGAGGCCGTGTTGCCAATAGACCTAGAGCATGACTCCCCCCGAGTAAACCCTCTACACTGAGGTGGAGGCGAGAGAAGCTCGAGAAGACGACGTTGACCTGCTTGAAGAAGCAAGAGAGCTGACTCTGTCACGTTCGGCTATCTACCAGCAAAACCTGCGGCGTTATCATAGCCGAAAGGTGAACCCAAGGGTTTTTCGAGAAGGAGACATGGTCCTTAGGCTTGTGCAGCGCACAGCCGGGATGCACAAGTTGTCTCCTCCATGGGAAGGGCCTTTCATTGTGAGCAAAGCGCTGCACAACGATGCTTACTATCTTGTAGATGTGCCCACCACAGGCGAACAGGGCAGATAAATCCGGAGAGGAAACCAAGCGCCCTTGGAATGTAGCTCTACTCCGTCGTTTTCATTCGTGAGCAAAGATGTGTATGTACCCTCTTATCCGAGTTGAAATTCTACTCTGCAATCTGAAATTGATCTCGGGGACTGCCCTCGTCCAAAAATTGCTCTAAGTGTTTTTACTCGGCTTTACCTTTTGCCTATTCGGTTGCTCTACTTCAAAATTCAAAGGTACATTGAGTACTGTGTTTAACCTACATGCCAACTCTTCGACTTTGCTGCTGTCCGAAACCCGGCTTCATGGCAAGCAAGAGAACAAGCAAAAGGTCCATGAGCACAAGAAAAATTACTGAGGAAAAGAAGAGTGCAGGAACCGAGTAGGATGCTTTTATTACTGTTCTGTGACTTGTCTTTTCGGCTAAGTGGTGGGCTGCGTTACTATGATTGTTTCTAAGCGCTGAGTATTTGCAGCTCTACTCTTTAACTCTCTGTGACTCGAATACCAAAAAAGCAACAAGTTTGCGGGTAGAGCTGAGACGAAAAGGGAGAGTGAATAAGAAATGCAACTCGGGGACTCGCATGATAACGCAACTCGGCATCCAGCCCAGGTTGAACAAATTGATTAAGTTGAAAATAACAAAGTGGGAATAAAAATGAGCAGCAACGGAATAAAATAGTCTGATACATTTGCTCCCGGCATCCCGGGGATCTGATAAGTGTTTGAGTAAAAAGTTTGCAGGATAAAATCAAATTCAGGTCGACGGGGTGTTCTCGGTGCTCGCCTTGGTTGCTTCGTCTTCCTCAGTGGCCATGGTGGCGTCCGCCTCTGCGCTGGCATCAATAGTCCTCGCTTGCTCGGCGTCAGGCTCGGTGGTGACCTGCTCGGAAGTTGCAGTGGCCACCGAGATGGGCGTTGTCGCGGAGGCAGAGCCGGTCTCGGGGGCGCGGAGGTTGACCGTGTCGTCAAGGGCGGCTCCTGATGAGGTGCCGAACTCGAGGGCGGCTGTGTCGATCTCCTCGACCTCTTCATCGCTACTCGCGACGACCGCGGCCTTCCCCTTGCCCCTGGGTGAATCGAAGAAGCCCAACTCGGGATCTGATTCTTCATCCTCCTCCTCGTCCTCCTCCATCTCGGTGTCAGGTTCCGGGAGGCCATCGATGAAGGTTGCCGTGTCAGCACACTCCGCAACCTCATGCGCAATCAGTTTCCGCATGGTCACGCAGCTGGGATCCATCTCCCACTTGGAATTGGCGCGCTTCCCGTGGATGACCTGCATGTTCAAATTCTCATACCAGGAGGCGACGCAGAGCAGCATCAGATCAGCACCCGCCCGAGCTCCCGAGGCGCGCCACTTCTTCAATTCGGCCTTCACGTTGCGCAGCTTCAGAGCAAGGCCACAGATAGTTGTTGGCGCAGGGTCCTCAGGCCAGAAGAGCTTGTGGAGCTGGAAGGCGGTGCGCACCAGGTCAGTGCCCACGCCGGCTAGGCGTTCGAACTGCCCTCGCATCACCAGCAGGCTATCTTCGATATCAGCTCTGGTGTCCGCAGCCTCGCCCTTCTCAATACGAGCTGCTTGGGCCTTGGCCAAAGCAGGCGCGCAAGAGGACACGATGTCAGGGAAGATCTCTGCAAGAAGCAAATGAGAAATTCAGTAACGGAATTAGAGAGGGGGTAGGACCGAGAAGAAGAGATGCAGAAAAGAGAAAACTTACGATTCAACTCGTGGCGCAGCACCTGAAGCTGGCTCTTCCATGTTTCTTCATTGGATACATGCTTCTCCTCGAGCAAGCGGAGCCCCTCCAGCTGAGTAAAGAGCCCAGCATTGGCTTTTGTCAGCACCTCGCATTCCTGCTTGAGGGCGTTTATCTTGGCATTGGCTATTGTCTCGGCCTTTGCCTTCTCGGCGATGACTCTGTCCCTCTCGGCACCAAGGTTGACAGCATCCTGGAGTGCCTTTTGCAGCTGGAGTTGCAGTTTCTCCATCTCGGTAGTGTGTGCACTCTACAGAGCTGCAGATTGGCTTACTAGTCGCACCTCCACCTCAGCAGGTTTGAGGCAATCCTGATGCTCTACAACAAACTTCTTATGATCTTCTGAAAAGAGCAAAGCACGGTTAGCAGAGAAGCGAAAGGAAGAAACAGACACAAGGGCGAACCGAGTAGACAATGGTTTACCTTCAAGCTTCTTGATGGTGGCCTCGCCATTCTCGACAAAGGCACGGCAGTTCGAGTGCTCGTCAACCAGGGCTTTCAGTTTCCCTGCAGAGTAGAAATGGTTAACGCAAAAAAGCAATAGCGGGCGTAAACAAAAAACGCAAGAACCGCGTAGCGAGAAGCGTACCTTCCACCTCGGACAGCCTCATGGTACTGTTCATAACTTCCTTGTCGGCTTCCTCGGCGCTCACCTTCTCCTTCTCAAGGGCGGCAATACGCCTCCTGGCAATGGCATGGTTCCAGAGAAGTTGACGGTGCAGATTGGTCCGCTTCAGTACACTATTCTGAGAAGCAAAAGAAACAAGAGTCAGGCAAAGTATTTGAGATTCCACCCGAGAAGGCGGCTACTCGGGAGAGTGTCCGCCTACTCGGCCAGAATCTCGGGACTGGTGATGGATAAGGAAAAGAGGAAGAGTAGAAAAGAAGTGAAGATGCAACTCGGAAAAGATAAGTTAAGGCTTACCGCGTAAGACTGCTCGAGATCTTCTGCGTTCTTGCGGTGCACGAACATCTTGGCAGCCAGAGTAGCAGAGGTGGTCGAGACGGTCATGGGTTTGCAACCCAAGTCCACCTTGTTCCAATCCTGACGCATGTGGTCGATGTCGCCCAAATCGATGCCGTTCCAGTTCGGGTTGCCGAGAATCTTGCTATCCCATTTGGCGTCGATGAAGCCAATCAGGTCGAGAACTTGCTCAAGGCTCTGGGATGTTATCGCCTGGTCCTGAGCTCCCCGAGAAGCAATGGAGACGGATCTGTCCTGGTTTGGGGCCGGGGGCCTGGAGTCCACCGCCACGGCTTTCCTTCCCTTCTGAATAGCAAGAGTCCGGTCTGTGGGGGAGAAGCCGACCTGGTGCTGTTGGCTGACCTTCACCATGTAATCCGGGTAGAGGGGCTGATCAGCTATGGTAGCGGCGACAGGAACCGCACTGGGATTGCGGATAACCAGCTGCCTGGACTGGCCAGCTGATGTCGGCGGCGTCTTGTCGGCAGCTTTCTTCTTTGCTTTCTCCTTCTGAGCAGTTGGCTTCTCGGAGATTGGCTTCTCGGGTTTCTTCTTCTCTGCCTCCTTCTTCTCAGCCTTCTCCTTCTCAGCTCTCTCCTTCTCGGCTGCCTCCTTCTCGGCAGCGTCTTGCACACTCTTCCTAGTAACCGGCTTGGCTGAAGGGCCGGTTGCAGCTGTGGGTTGCGGCGCCAGGGAGGAGATTGGCTGAGCGTCACCTTGGTCAGTTGGTGGCGCCAGGGGCGCGCTGTCTGATGCGCCATCTGGCTGGGCGCTACTCTGCGCGGCGTCTGGTTGCACGTCGCTCAGAGGGTAACGCCCAGTCGCGTCCTCTACCCGCTGTCCAGCAGCAAGATCTGGCTGGGAGATATCCATTTCTTCTGGCTGCTCCTGTTCTGCTCCGGGCCGCTCGACGGCGGCGTCGTGGTGCATCTCTGCATCTTGATCTTGGTTCCCCTCGGCAGTGTCGGCCGGAGGGGAAGGTGGCCTCTCTTGTTGAGCAGTGCCCTGTGCCTCCTGTTCGGCGCGGGATTGCTGCTCGGTGTCAGTGACTAGGGCATCAGTGCCCTGTGGTGGTGCGTTGGAGGTGGTATTCTCATCATCGTCGAGGTTGATTAACTTGTCGACATCGAGGGCAGCCTTCTTCTGGGTCTCGGTGGATGCAAGAGTAGCACTCGCATCTAAGGGAGCTCTGATAAGGGAGGTAAAATCAGAAATTAGAAAAGGGCAGAGGAAATCAAGAGAAAACAGTGAAGGAAAAGGATTGGGAGTCAACCGAGAAGAACAAAGTAAACTGAAACATGCAACCGAGAAGAAACTTACGCTGTGGTGGAGGGAATTGTTCGCCTTGTTCTCTTCACGACCTTCTTGGTCGTCTTCTCGGTCGCCTTCTTCTTCTTGGCGGGGGGCTCTAGGGCGCCGCTGCCGGTCCGCTTGCGGGTAGCAGGTGCGGCAACTGATAGAGGGTTGGCCTCAAGGGATCTCTCGTCCTCATCCTCGTCATCATCCTCAGCATTAGCAGCATCTGAGAAATAGAGAGGAAGAAAGACACTTCAGAAATAGCAGGCAACGGGCTAGTGTTTCCCGCAGAGAGAAAAGCGTGAGTTCAGTTACCTTCTAACTCGTCATCAGACTAGTCGCGGAGAGACGTTTCGGCAGGCTGCTTCTCTGTCGAGGGGGAGTGAGGAAGATTGATCTGATCCACGGTCTCGAGGGAGGCCTGGTCATCTTCTTCTCGGTCATCTGACCAATTGCCCTCGAAATGCTCACAGCTTTCAGCTAGCTGGCGGTCAAGGACCTGAAAGACAGAGAAACGTTGCAAATTAGCCGAGTAGCGAGAAGGCATTCTACCCGGATGGGCGTGCAAACACAGAGCACACTGAGCCTAGGGAAATTTGCTAAGTGTTCTACTCGACAAGGCGTGCAAACAACAAGCATATTAAGCCTAAGTATTTCTTCTAAGTATACTACCCGACAAGGCGTGCAAACATCAAGCACACTAAGCCTAAACAGTGCTGATAAGTGCTCTACTCGGCGCGGAATGCAATTGCTAGTCGCGGCAAGGGGAGAAGGCTACCTACTCGGAGTAAACGTAAACTGGAAGCAGAGTAAGGAGAACGTACCCGGGGAATCGGCTTCGTGCGGCTGAAGGGGATGAACCCGTATTGCCAGTTATCTCGGAGGCCCGTGGTCAGGATGGACCTCGCGTGCTCGGCGACTTCCGCGTTGCTGAGCTCAAACGTGGTCGTTCGAGTGCAATCACGGGGGCCTCCCAGATAGCACATTGGATGGACGCGCTGCTGCAGAGGCAGCACCCGGTTCCGGATCCGGCATGCGACGGGGTCGTCACTCTTGAGGCCCTCTCCGATTAGCGCGGCGAGCCGCTCCTCCATCTGCACGGCGTTGCGGTCGTTCGAGGGCTTCGTCTTCCAGTTCTGCCCAGTCGGAGCTCGGTTGCTCCAGGCGGGCAGGTTGATGCGGTCAGCCACCGGCCCTCCCTCCGTGGCGGGGATGTTCTTCACGTACAGAAAAGATTTCTGCCACATGCGGACGGAATCCAACCCCTTGATGCGAGGATGGTTGGTTCCCGCCCGCTGCAGCATCATGGCGCTGCCGGTGTCGGTTACCCGACTGCCAGTGGCCGCGCCCTCCTTCTTCCCCTTGCTCTGCAGACGGAGATGGAAGTACTTCAGCCATGTCTGTACCGTGGGGCGGACGCCGAGAAAGGCCTCGCACACCACGGTATGATAGGCGAGTAAGACGACCGCGTTCGGGGGAAGGTGATGCATCTGGAGCCCGAAATGATCCAGGAAGGAACGGAGAAAATCGGATGCTGGCAGGCCGAATCCTCGCGCGAAGTGCGCGAGGAAGACGACATGCTCGCCCTCCCGCGGGGCCGGAACGAGTTCGCCGTCGGACGGCCGGCACTGAACACCGGGAGGAACCCTCCGGGTGTTCACGAGCCAGGAACAGTCATCGACGGTAACATCGGAACCAGCCCAGCCGGCGCGAGCAGCCATGGCAGTGAGCGAGAAGGTGTTGGAAGTTGGAAGAGTGGGGTGGAGAGAACGAATCCGCAGCGGCGCAAGGAGTTGCGCGGCGGCGGAGAGCTCAGCGGCGGAGAGGAAACAGGGCAGAGAAAAAGGAAAGTGCGGAGGAGGAAGAAGGGGAAGTTACCGGTGGGGGTATTTATACCCTCGCCTCAGGCTACCGTTACCATCGGGGTAGTGGGATCGATCGTGGCCATGATTCCCGTGTGGTGGGGCCTGTGGCCGGATAGAAACGCACGCAAGCGCGGAACGCGCGCGTAACGGCCACAGTTGATCCCACGACCAGATCGTGGGATATTACTGCGCTTGATGGGACATAACGAGCCGGTGGGCCCGCTCCGTAAAAACTGGGCGCGTGGCACGTCGTGTCCTGGGCAGCGAGACGTCGGGGTCGCGGATGCTTGACACGTATCCAGTTGCGGCACGGAAGGCTGGATTGTGCTCTGCACTGCAGAGACGCTAGAGGAGAAATTCTCTAAGTCTTTTTACTCGGTTACTGAGTAGAAAGCTGGTACTACTCGGAAGACAGGAAACTCAAGGTACTTTTTAGAGTACTACTCGGAAGTTCTTACTCTGGTCATCTTGAGGTTCAAGGGTTGTGTTGCAAAGGTTGGTTTTAAGCTGGCAGAGCCTAGTGAACGAGTTCGCAAGATTCTACCAGCTTCGGGGACTGCTGTCGGGGGGTTACCCCCGAGTAGGGTAAAGGCAAGTGGTAAAAGCAACTATCAGAAGAGAGGTTTGGTCGAGTAGCCGCCTATCCGGTACTTGCTACCCGGTCGACTGCTACTCGGTCTCACCTCAAGATGACCAGAAGGAAGAATCAATCAAGTTCTGTCCTTTCGAGTAGAAGAGTTGGCCCGAGTAAAATTGGCGGGAACCTACTCGGGCTAGAAAGTCAAAGGAGCCGTTCTGACACAGGATCCCGCGTATCCTGGGTCCGTACTTGGCAGTATTCGAACTACTGTTCATCTGGGACCGGCCTGCCTGACAGTGACAGCATGGAAGCAGGCCGTCGCAGGATAAGGGGCCCTACTCTGTGTTTGGCACAGTGATACCAGTCTGTCCCTTGTTTTGCCCAACGACTTTCCAGATGCAGCCAAGATTAGGAACCAAAGCTGTCAGCGGGAACCCGGAAGAAGGACGATGTGCACACTATGTCGACACTTGTCCATGTTTGGACGTACCGGCTGGCACCAGGTATATAAGGTGCCCCGCCGCCTCCTGCGAGGATCGAACACTTGGTGACCTAATTCTTGACCTAGTTCATCACATAGAGAGGAGAGTGGCTACTCGGTAGCAAGAACATTGTACTGTGGCTACTCGGTGAGACACCAGAATACATAAAGAAAGGCAGGAGTAAGGGTTTTACCTCCTCACGAGGGCCCTGAACCTGGGTAGATCGTGTTGTTTGCAGTGTTTACTTTGTACCTCACGCGGCTACTCGTCGCGTGATCCCTCCCCGAGCACCTCCAGCGTCCTTCGTCCCCACATCTTTAGCCATCCCATGGCATCTGCCGTGACACCACCACGACACATGGGTCAGTTGGTCTCTCTCTCTGTTGAACCTGATCAAGCCCTTTTGAGCTTTGGTCATTGCGTCAACAAGGTCTTTTGTGGGAGCAAACGTTGTCTGCCGATGAACACACGCCCCTGTCTCCGGGTCTAGCGATCCCCCGTGCCCGTACCACCACATTTTGGCTCTTTCGTCCCATCCCTCTGTACCTAGAGGGATTCCTCTTGCCCTCAGGCCGTCCTCCATCGCCTGCCACTTAGGCGCCGAAACGCTGTATCCTCCTGGCCCCATAACATGATGGTACTGTTTCTTATCCGCATTAGCCTTATTTTTTTCGACATTTCCTTGAAATGCTCCGATTTCTTCTGCGTCACAAATTCTGTCCAATCATCTCTCAGTTTCTGATGTTGTCCAATGAAAAGCGGAGTCTTGTCCTTGCTGACATATTCACGGAACAATTTTTTCTTGAAGTTCCGGAATGCTTCGGCCATCTTCTGAAGAGCGAACTCTTTGACTAGGCTCCTCCTCTGACGTCCACCCGGAACCTCCTCACCGAATTCATCTTTTTTGTGGTATTCCGGAGGTAGAATGAAATGTACCATAAGCTTTCTGAACATCTCATTTTTCGTTCTCTTGTGGACATAACTGAAACCAAGACGTGTTTTCTTTGGCTCCTTCCATTCCTGGACGGTGATCGGGACAGTGTCTCTAACAATGACTCCGCAATGGTTGATAAACTTTGTGGTGTGCTGTAGGGGCTTGCCGGTTACAGCGACTGATTCGATGGTATATATTTCGGAATCTTTCATCGCCTTGGATTTGCCACGCGTTGTCGTACTCGATCCGGCCGAGGGCTAAAATAAGAAAGAGAGTCGCGCGCGTTAGTGCATACGTATTCACATTTCAGTAAGTTTGTATCACGAGAGGCTCAATGTATATATATATATATATATATATATACCTCGCCGGAGGTGGTTGTTCTTTGCAATTGGAGATCATCGTTTGTCGACGGTTGACCTCCGTCATCAATGTCCATTCCGTCACCTCCTTGATCATCGACAATGGTTGTTCCTTCTTCACCTCCTTGATCATCGACAATGTCTGTTCCTCCTTCACCTTCTTGATCCTCAAGGTTCAGATAAGAAGAGATTACATCATGTTCTCCGGCTATGATATATAATATATAACCTTCAGCCTCCTGTTCCGCCGTCAGGTCTCTATTGTCCGCCATATGTCACTCCTGCAGACATGCATGTAGTAACAATTAATTAAGTATATAGGAGACTTAGCAAATATTGTCGTAGAAGGAGGGAAAACAGATTGCTAGGGTTTTGGGTGGAAGAACGATAACCACCGGAGGGGGAAAACCATACTTTAGAGGTGTGTCCAAGATTAGTTTCTCAAATGACTTGGAGAACCCAATAGCTAGGTTGCATTTGCTTTCCTGGTCATTTTGATATATTACACTTAATATTCTGAATTTATTGAATTAAAACTTATTTTCATCATTATTTTAATGAATTTAATACAAATTCAAATATGGTCTCATTTTCAACTTTGTCAAACATGATTGAAAATGATATAAACAGATAGCTTACATTTTTCTGAACATTTTGCATATTTTTCCATAATTTTTGGAATTATAAATTAAAAGTTATTTTATTTAGAAGATTAATTATGTTCTGTAATTCCATATAAAGTGGGCCCCACGTGTCACGATGACGTCATCAAAAAAAAATCTCGCCAACAGTGGCCAGGTGACGTCATCATGACGTCACCCCTGGCGTCACACGGTGGCCGGCGGTTGCAGTTTAGGCTCTCGGGTCTCCGGCGATTCCGGCCACGGGGGAGGGAACGGAGATGGGGAGGAGGCCACGGCCACTGTTCGATGGCGCCGTTCGATGGCGTTGGTTCGAGGGCGACGGCGACGGCCCGCGGGGAACCTACCGGAGAGACGGCGACGGGGCGGGGGCGGAGCAGGGTGGAGGCGGTGGAGAGAAGGGCGCGCCGACGGCGACGGCGACGGCGCGGTCCTCTGCGCGGGCGATGGCGACGGCGACGAGGCAGAAGACGAGCGGGCGACGGCGACGAGGCAGAAGACGAGCGGGGTCGCACCCGGACTTCTAAAGGATACTCGCCGTTCCGTTGAACAGTAGTAGATTGGATTACGGAGCTTACCGGCACCCGCGTCCTCTTACGAGTAGGCCAACACACGTATGTGTGACAACCAACCCCTATCTATTCAGCGTCGACGTAAACTATCCCATAGAAATCAGGATACTTCCATTGACGTACTTCAAACCATTCACACATGGTACGTCAACGGCGTTGAACAAATGATAACACAACAGATCTCTACGACACAAAAGATTGAAATAAGTTGCAAATGGCTCTCATTAGAGCAGAGATAGCAAATACAATCATTCAGAGGACACATGTCCCAACAATATATCAGTACCATACAGCGGAAGCATTCAACATGTCTGAGTACAGACAAGAACCAAATAGGCCTAAGAGGCCGGAAACGAAAAGACGGAGCCCATCCACGAAGTCTCGGATCCTGCCCGGGTCCGCTATCTACTCGTCAGCAGTCTCGTCATACTCCACGTAGTAGCCACCATGTAGATCCTCGGAAACGTAGGTCTGCGGAAACCACAGCCCCAAAGGGGTCAGTACATAAACGTACTGGCAAGCAAGACTCACAGTTCACCAAAGTGTAACCCGTCAACACCAAGCACAGATGCCTTGGGTTCAACGGAAGAGAGGGGATATAAAAGATGCTGCAACTGGCTGCGCTAACCAACTACAGAGATTCTACCACTTCCGGCTAACAGAAAGGAGATAAGATCGAGGATTGTAACCAACTGAAAGATAACTTCAAACAAACCCATCCTGGATCTCGCCCCTTATCCGAAGAAGCAATCCTAGGATAACTCACACCGTTGAACTAATGATGGTTCATATTATTGTGTCAATAAGCCTATTACTAGTCAAGTTGTTAATCATTGGGTGTAAGGTTGTTAATCATTAGGTTTAAGTTGTCCTGAGTACTTGTTAGCCAGTACTTTCACCAAGTAATCCATAACCGCGGAAAACACGGCTTCTCGAGAAGATTATCCCTGCAGGGTTGCACCAATTTGGCCGTACACGCATGAATATCCCGCCAGATGGAAAGGCCCTTCCACCAAGCGGGGCACTCAACACAACTCAACTCTTCTTCGCATCAAGCCCAAAGAACCTTGGGCGCACGGCTAATCGAGCCCAGAAGAAAATGGACCCTCATAGCACTCTAAGAACGTGTCCCCCTATATGCCGACTACGAAAGTTCCACCCTGGCCTGGGCTCGCAAGAACATGCATGCGGCAAATGGAAAACACGAACTAAATGAGGCGATTTGGACGAGATGCGAATCGAATCAAATTGAGGGGGCGCCCATACTCGCTTCCCACATGCGGTTAGTGCGCTCATCATGGATCAGTAGACAAGACCCTTTTCCTATTAGGGTCGACACTAGCAGGCCTCAAAACCACCCTGGGCCTCCTGCCGGTGCCTTATCATCAAATTATTATTTAACAATAACATTAGCATGATTGATTGATTAAACATCGAGCCCCCAGAACGTAATAGAAATAGTAACAGAAAGTAACGGGTAACAGACTCGAGCAAAACAACCTAAGCATGCTAGTAAGACACGGGCTCAAACAATGGTTATAGGTATGGAGGTGAGGCAATATCAGGGTTAAAGGATACATGTGATAGGTTCGTAAAAGAAGCAACTAATCATAGGGCTAGCAGAATAGACAACGGAAAGTATCGGTAACCAATGTTGAAAGGAACACGATGGTTCATGTGAGTGATAACTTGCCTGCAAACCCAGTAGCCTGGTACTAAGCTAACTCCTTAGAAGGGGTGTCGTAAGTATCGTCGGTCTCAACGTCGTCGTGTATCCGAGAAGAAGCAAACAAACAATGCAGAAAGATAAGCAATCAATATCATGGCATAGTGCACAAACATGGGATGATGCATGTCAAATTAATTGATGCATCAGAAATAAACTAGTTGACAAGATAACAACATGATTAAATGGACCCACATGCAATTTGGATTGCATATGGAAAGCCCATGAATTATGGTTGAATTAATTGTTTTACAACTAATCATCATGTGTAAGTGAATTAGCATGATGCATGGATGAGGAAAACAGAAAAATAACAACAATAGAAGCAATTGGAAATAAGGTTTACCAAGTTTGGAAATTCATTTATTAAGTCTTGGAATTTTGGTTACTTAAAGGTGCCACACAAGCATTTGTTGTTTTCATCAAGTTAAATTGTTCAAAATATACAACAAAGTGCATATTTGAAAAGAACACACAATTTTAGGTGGATTACATGTTTTACTTATTGAAAAAGGATTTCAAATAAATTGTTTATGAATTAAACAAGTTTAAGCAAGAATTAAATGAATTTAATTCAAACATGAACTTATTTGAATTTTTATTTGTTCAAAACATTAAATGAGATTCATATTTGAAAAGGGTATGCTTTTATGGTTTGAAAACATATTTTATATGTCCCAAAAGAATTTGATTTGATCAAGTTATGAATTTAACAATATTAAATGATTTGAACAAGTTTTAAATCATTTAACAATTTTAATTATTCAAAACATGAAACAAATTTTATATTTGAAAAGTTGGTTTAATTTTGCATGGAAAACATATTTCATTTGTGGAAATTGGATTTAAAATGAGCAAGTTATTATTTTGGCAATTTTAAATGCAATAAACAAGAAACAGTTGTTTTCAGCAATTTAAATTATTCAAAACAGCAAACAAAATTTATATTTGGAAAGTACATGAAAATTTGATTGGAAAACATATTTAGTTTGTGGAATTTGAAATTTTTATGCCCAAGTTATGAATTTTGCAAGTTTAAGTGAATTTGACAAGTTTTCAAATATTGCACCAATTTAAAATATTCAAAGCAGTAAACAAATTTTATATTTGGATAGAACATTCAATTTGGGACAGAAAACATATTTAAAAAGTTAATATTGGAGTTGGGATGAATTTCTTATGCAATTTACAAAATTGGGTGCAATTCTGCCATTTTTAATCCATTAGGGACTTAGGAAAAATATTTTACAGGGCTAGAAATGATTACAAGGACCTACTGGTGATTACCAGGAAGTTTTTGTACCAAACAATTGAAAATAAAAAAAAGGTTGTTTTTATTGGGAGAGGGGGGACTTGATCCCTGCACCTCTGCTAGCACACAGAGGGACAGAACCAGATGGGCTGCTGCTGTTTTGTGATATGAAGGGCAGATCGGGGGGGTTAAGGTGTTGGCTGCGGTGGTTAACTGAATTAAAACGGAAAAGAACAGAAAAGAGTGGGGGGGCTGGGAATCGAACCTGGGACGTGGGGATTGCGCGCGGTGGTCTCTGCCAGTGCGGTGGATGCGGTTTGTTGGTAGAAAGTGGATACGGGGGTGGATAAGGTATAGCGACGGGGTGCTATTTTCTGAAACTGAAACCGAACAGGTAACGCATCTGTGCCACGACAGAAACATGGCCGTCGGTGGTGGCTGCTCGCCGGAGGGGGGGCGCCGTGGGGGCTGTGGGGCGCTCGGCGAGTAGAGAGGAGGAGAGAGGGAGGAGGATCGAGGGGGAGCGCTCACCGAACGATTGGAGGCGAGGCGGACGGGCGGACAGAGGGAGGCGGAGCAGTAGCAACCCGGCGGCGAGGAGGAGCAGGCGGCGGCGCCTCGGCCACTCCCGGCCCTCGCCGTGGTGACGAGGTCGAAGGGGACAGCACGGGGGGTCTCATTCCCGCCATGGAGAGCGCTGTCGAAGTTCTGACTCCACAAATCCCTCAGGTGACCCTATCAGGTTTCGACTAGGAGAAGTCATGAGCGCTGGTGAAATCGTCGGCTTGACAGGGGGCGAGATTTACCCAGGTTCGGGGCCCTCGAAGAGGTAAAACCCTTACTCCTGCCTTCTGCTGATCTGTATTGGATGATTAGATCGGTTACAGGTTGCTCGAATCGAGAGTAGATCTCGAGTTCCGAGGCTTTTTGGTCGTGCGGTATTACTTGGTCCTCTCCTTGGGGGCTCTCCTGGCCTTATATAGATGGCCAGGTCTCGAGTTCTACCCGGAGAGGACTCAAACCCTAGCTGGGTCGGTTACAAATTTCCTAACTTAACCCGCAAGTTGATGCGGGTGGGCTTCACATGGGCCTTCTAGAGTACTCCAAGGATGCTTCCTTTTGGGCCTTGACCAGAAGGCCTGATAGGGGGTGTCCTTACCCGCAGGGTCCAGGATCCATGTCTTCGTCAGTAGCCCCCGAGCGTGTGCTTGACTGGGGCTTTTCCAGTCGAGTAGACGGTCAAACTCTCCTTATTTTTATGGAAGATTGCTCTGACAGTCATTGTTTTTCCAAAGGGTGTGTTCCCTGTATCATGGGTCATCACGCTCGAGTATCGAGCAATATAAGTGCATGTTTTTACGGCTTTTTTCGCAGAAGGATGTGGCACAGTAACTTGGCTCTCCCGAGAGATCGGGGCCAATTATTTGCGACTAGGGCAAAAACATTCCTGGCCTACTCAGATTCGAGACCTCCGACTCGAACCCGATAAGGTGATTGTTGCGACTGGGCCGTTGTGGACTTATCGAATCGAACTTAACCTATGGGGGTACCCGGCGCGTCCGCTAGGATTTTTCTTCGTGTTGTTGACACGGAATTATACCGGAGGACGCAGCTTTTGAGTGCGATTCCAGGCCCAAAAGAGAGATCTTTTCGGGTCTTACCTTCATATTCGAAGAATACGGCATCCGGATGTGCCTAGTCGGCTGAACAATCCAGGTTCTTATGATGTAAGATTATCATGTGTAGGAGAGGTAGGTTTTTCCTACCCGATTGATTTGTTTGAGCTCCATACGAAAGAAATTTCGTGCTGGAAGAAAAACTAAGCCCGTATGAAAGAGTTTTCATGTTCGGGATGCTGTGCCCATACGAAAGAGTTTTCGTGCATAGGGTATTTTTCTCTTTGTTCGAAGAGGTCTTGCTTTATGAACTGTTCATGGAAAAGTTGCTTTTATCCGAAGGAATTGATATTCATACGAAGATAATTTCGAGTTTGAACTTCCACTCGAAAAGATTTTGGTTTTGAATGACGAATGCCATGACGTCATGGCGCACTCCTCTTCTCCCGATGGGACGTGACGGAGTGGCAGCAGATGGTGGCCCACCTTGTCAGCTTTTTGACCGGGAAACGAGACGTCATTCCCGGTTTTTGCGCGAGACGCGCAGTAAATGCGCACGATCTTCTGTTAAGATCGTGGCACGAAACAGCGCTGGCCGCCGCTTCGTTTCATCCTCACGCGTGGCGGCCGTGATGGGCGCCACGTAGCGCATCGTACGGCTGAGATCGCCTCGCCCCGTGTATAAATACGGGTGTTAGCGCTGCGGTAAAACTTTCCCAGCTCTCTGTCTTCATCTTCTTCCTCACGCCCATCTTCGTCTTCCCCGCGCTCGAGCTCGTGCTGCAAGCAATGGCTGGCGGAAAAAGACGCGGTGCTGCCGGCTCTGCATCCGGTGAACCTTCCGCGCAACCCGCGCCCCGCGCCAGCGACTGGCGCTCCCCCAACACCACCGCGAAAAGCATCAAGGAGATGCAGCGGGAGGGGTTGCTGCCGGCGGAGACGGAGAAGCGAGTCCGTCTCGGGAAAAAGGAAGAGGTACCCAATCCTCAATCGAATGAGCGCGTGGTCTTTGTGGACCACGTGACTCGAGGCCTTTCTTTTCTCCTTCATCCCTTCTTCCTCGGGTTGCTGTGTGTCTATGGCATACAGCTTCAAGATCTCCCCCCGAACGCGGTGCAGCACATTTCGTGCTTCATCGTGTTCTGCGAATGCTATCTCGGCATTCGCCCGCACTGGGCGCTGTGGAAGGCGCTCTTCAAGGTCCGGATCTTCCGCGAGAGATCGAGGGTGGAGTCCGAGCTTGGCGAACCGCTTCGCACGGGCGGTTTCGGGATCCAAGCTCGACAAGAAGGCAGCTACTTCAACATGCATTTCGTCGACTCCGCTCAAAGCTGGCGGAAAAGGTGGTTCTACGTCATCGACAACAGCTCGGGTGGGATTGTAGAGTTCCACCCGTTCGCTGTTCTGACAAGGCGAAAGTCTTAGGGGCACAAGATGTCAGCCGAAGAGACTCAGACCGTTGCCTTTACTCGCAAGAGTAGCTGCTCTCCGGGACCAGACCGCGGGAGTTGTGCTCAACGGGATGCATCTGGCAAGCATCTTTCTGAAGCGCAGGATCCAGCCACTTCAACAAAGGCCCTCCGCTATGTGGGAGTATCAAGGCTCAGAGGACCCCAGTCGAGTAAGTCGCGAGGAACTTTCGAATGTAGAATTCGAGAAGAAAATCGCGGGTATCACCCGACTGAAGGTGGGGGAGAAATTCCCCGTTTGCTCTGTTGAAGCCTTCGCCGCTTCAAACCCTCCCCCAGCCGAGGTTAGTTTCTTCTTTTTCGTCTTTGAGTTGTTCCTTTTTCTCGTTCTGAGTCCTAGTCGATAAGGTTTTTCTTGTCTTCTTCTTGCCTTTGCAGAGCCTAGCTATGGCGGACTGCTACCCGCCAACTACGGGGGAAGCCGCCTCAGAGCAAGTGTCGAGTCATCAAGACGGCGCGATTGACACCAGCGTCGCCAACGCCTCTTCGAGTTCAGAACACGATTCTTCGGATGACGTTGAGGACTCGAATGGCGCTCTGACGAAACGTCGTCGGGTAGATGAGGACGAGGCTACTTCGAAGGATAAATCCTTGTAAGCATCGCCCAATCAAGCTCCTGTCCATGCGACTCCACTTCGCTCCCTTGCTCCTTCGCCTTCGTTCCCAGTGAGGACGCCCGCTTGGAACGCGGACTTGCTGGATGACGACGAGGATGACGAGTAAGTGCTTCTTCCTTAATCTTGGTCGAACATTTTCCGTGCTTCAATATCGATTGTTTCTATCTTTCGGTGCAGTCTGCAGACGATCAGTCCTCGCTGGTACGCCGCTGCCGTTCCTCCCGAAAAGAGGAATAAGGCCAAGGATGTGGGTGAAACTCCCACTGCGGGCACCGTCCAAAATTCCCCCAGAGCAGCCCCCGAAGCCGCGACGGTGGTACGTGAAGCTCCCAGCTTTGCCGCCAGGACTTCTGCTTCTAAGGAGGTGACGGATAGCTCCACGGACCCGCTCTCTCGTGCCTCCGGCCAGGTAAACTTTATCTTCCGTCTTCAGAAAATATTTTATCGGGTGCACGACAGTGCTCCCGATGGGAGTAGCCCCCGAGGCTATAGTCGATCGCATGTGATCGGCCACAGGCTCAAAGTTTAGCTTAATTTTTCTTCATGATTTCATTTTTATCGGGTGCACGACAGTGCTCCCGATGGGAGTAGCCCCCGAGGCTGTAGTCGATTGTAAATAATCGAGTACAGACTCTAATTTAATCCTTTTAACTCTTTTGTCTTCGTACTTTTGCAGTCGCTTATTGATTCTCTTGCGGCGATTGGTCACCGCGTCGTTCTCGCCGAGTCGGATTGCGAGTTGCTTCGAGCGGACCGTAGTCGACTTCAGACTGAAAACGTTCTTCTCAAGGGTAAGCTTTATCATGTCCCTGTCCTCTGCACTCTGTTCATTCTTGAGTTTTAACAAGCATCTCTTTGCAGCTCGACTTGAATTTGCAGAATCCGAAAAGGTCAAACTCTCTGAGCAGGTAACTGCTCGGGAGGCTGACCTGACGGCCATCCGACAAGAGCTAGAGGCTTCCCGCATGCAATCAGAAAATTTTGGTCGACAGCTTGTAGATGCGCGGAAGTCCTTGAAGGAGTTAGAGAAAGCTGGCAGTAAGGCCGACAACGACATTGTCGGGTTCCTCTGTCCCCTTGCTGAGCGCTTCGCGGGTAAGTGTGTTGGGTTTCTCGACTTTGATTCCTCATTTCGCTGTACTTTGCTGAGTATTTTTTCCTTCCTTTGCAGGTCTTCTGGATGTTCCTCTAGAGATCCCTGGACTCCAGCGGGTGGATGTGGTAACCGACACACTTGCCCAGCTTAAAAGGCACGCTGATGGAGTTCTCTCCATGATCAATGATGCTACTCAAGTGCTGGGGCAACTGCACGGTCGCCTCCTCGCCAACGCCACTCCTGCACCCGCTCTAGATGATCTGTTGAAGGTCTTCTCAGAAGGCAAACTTCTGGATGCCTTCGCGGTCGCACAGGCGGAGTCTGGTGCGAAGACCGCGATACAATTCGCTTTGGCGCATGGAGTCGAAGGTTTGGAGGAGGCGTACACATCTCTTCCGGTCGACCCTTCCACGGGCAAAAAGGTACGGCTCTCTCGTTGTCGAGACATCGTAGTAGTTTTCATAGACTGGGGTGCCATGAGACTACGGTAGAGACGTGGGGTAACGGGATAGCGTAGTAATACAGAACACGGGATTTTACCCAGGTTCGGTACGTCGCGACAGTACGGCGTACCTACTCCTGCACTTCTCACTATGTGGGACTAAAGCCCGTATAATAAGGTTACAATGTAAGGGAATAGATCCAGCTACTCGTCGAGGATGAACGTCCCGGCGAGTTGCGTAAAGCTTGAGCTTGAACCTAGAACCTTGGAACTAAAAGAACTTATGAAATCTATCTCCCGTCCGGCTTTATATAATAGCCGGATTAGGGCTTACAGAACAAGAAACCTAGAAGACTACGTTTAACTTGTAACTTGGAAAGTAAGGAATCTGTCTTCTCTTCCAAGCCAGATCACGTGGGCCGTGATCCGGGTTCTTCTAGAATCCGGCTTCTGCGCGTCGGACTACTGGGCCGCCCAATGGACCTAAGCCCATTACCATGTAGGCCACCCTGGTAGTCCGGCTCTTTTGTCTACCATCTTCTATACCCCTATTCAGTATATATCCGACAGTAGCCCCCAGGAAGGATCAAAACTCTGAAACTCCGCCTTTCGTCAAATACATTTTGTCCGGGAAAACTTGATTCAGCAGTCTTGATTCTTTCTTCCTTCCTTTTGAAGGAGATGGTAACATAAAACTCGGAACTATGAAAATCCGGCTTTTCTTCTCGCGCTCCTTCGCGGAAAAGGAACTCGTGACATCAGCACCTCAATCACGCTGACGCAAGCGCCGCTTGGTTTCACGCGGGAAACCCTGCAACGTATCTCTGACAGATTCTCACGAGAAACGAGGAGATAGCCATCATTCCTCTGTCGTTCCGTTTCCCGGATTTTCCGAGCGACACACGCGTCGAACATCCAACGGTCAAAAGAGACGTTGGCGCGTATCTAGAGGTTTTCAGGCTATAAATAGCCGTCCTCGTCGTCATCGGAAATCTTTCCTCACTCCACACTGCCCACGCCATTGACACAAACGCGAGCACGAGAGCAAGAACGAGACCTTGCCCCGACGAGCTCTTTGCACGCCGGAGCGCTCACTCGCCACCGAAAAAGATGGCCTCTCCGTCGTCCTCACCGGCTCGCGCCTCCATCGAGCTTTTGGGCGACCTAGATCCACAGCTGGGGTCGCCCAAGCATGCCGGCGGCGGGCCGGAAAAGGCCACGGCATCCGTGGCGGGCGGAGGAAACGCTTCCGCCGCCGCGGACACAGCGAGCCCAAGCACCACGACAACCCCGCCGTTCGCACCGGAAACGGCGGAGGAGAAAATCGAGCTCCTTGGCGAGAAACTTGCCGCCGCGAAGGCCGCCGCCGCCGCCGGAGCAGAAGAGGAAGAGGAAACTGCAGGCAACTGGAGTGCCTGCAGTATTCCCCGGCTCTCCTTCCCAACTTGGAGAAGGAGGGTTTGGTGCTGAAAAAGAAATGGCGGCTCCCGGAAGAGGAGACTGAACCCATGCCACAAGAGGGCGAAAGGGTGCTTCTTGCCTCCCACCTTCTACGAGGTATGGGACTGCCACCTTCCTCTTTCTTCCTCCAGGTTCTGTCACACTATAGCATCCAACCTCATAACCTTCCTCCCAATTCTATTCTGTACATGGCCGGCTTCCAGGCCTTGTTCGAAGGTTACCTAGGAATAGAGCCTAGGTTAGATTTTTGGCTGTATTGCTTTGGGGTGAAGCGTAACTCTTCGGAGGGCGCACTCCCAAATTGCGGGACCATTTCCTTTACTCTTCGGAGATTCCGAGAGGATTGGTTCCCCAAAATCAAAACCTCAGAATCCGTCAAATTTTGGACGGGTTCTTTTCTATCATCCCGACGTGCCTTTTCCTAAAAAGGCCGTCGGGGTTCCACCTTTTGTGAACTCCGCCGCTGTTCCCCAGGATAACTGGGTGACAGAGGCCGTCCAGGTTCTGCCTCCAGATCTGCTAAGGATCAAGAGGCGCATCGCCAAGCTCACCTCCTCCAAACCTCCTTTGACCGGTATGGACACGGTCTTTTGCTGGCTGGATAGACGGATTCAGCCATTAGCAAACCACGGAGGCCGTCTCCTGTGCGAATACACAGAAGCCAAGGATCCAATGCGGACAACCGACAAGGATTGGCCCGCAAAAGAGCTTAGGCGGCGCATCAACCAGTTGGTCGCATCGCGCGACCAATACACGGAGAGTCGGCCAATGTACACGGCCGACAACCCAGCTCCTAAGGTAATTTTTCCGTTATTTGGGTATAATCTCACTTCCTGGATAATCTACCTTTTGAATCTGATTGGTTTTTCCAACAGCTTGTGGATCTTCCAGACTCGGAGTTAGCCTCCGAGGCCGAGCTGGATGCGCTGCGCACCGCCGCTACGGGTGGGCGCAAACGCAAGAAGATAATTTCTTCGGATGAAATTATCGACCTTGACGGAATCCCCGCTACTTCCAGGTTATTTTCTTCTGGGTTTTTTCTTTTATGGGATCTTTTTCGTCCATCTTCGGTGTTTTAACCTTTTCCGGGTTTTTGGTTTTTAGCTTACCCCCCTCCAACTTGAAGCCGAGAAGTTGAAGAAACTCAGAGCTTCTTCCAACCGAGGCAGCCAACCATCCCCCGCCGTCGCCCCGGACACGCCGCAGACAATGGCGGAAGAGCCTACTGCAGCCCACCACCACCCCCCCAGAGCCCAGCCAGCCCGTTGTGTCCGAGTCGGACACGAGGGAAAGGGCGGCTCCAGAGGTGGGGAAATCTTCTCAGACTTTCGACGAGGAAATCCCCACCTTTGACAAGGATTTTAAGGCTATAAATGACGGCTTGGACGCAGCCGGAAATCACTTCGCGGAATACGCGAAAGAGTTCCAAGAAAACTTAGCAGTTTGCAGCGCATGAGCCAGGTATGTAACTCTAGCCCCCAAGCATTAAACAAAATGCATGCTTTTTTGCTTTGATGTTTTTTGTTAACCATACTTTTCCTTGCTGTGTTTCAGCAAACCTCCGAGGCCATAAACCTGGAAGTTTTCAGGAAGCTCACCATCAAGAATAAAGAAGTTCGAAGTCTTCTTTCTATTCTTGAGGAGAGAGAGGCGAGCTGGAATCATCTCAGCTCGCTTTGACGGAAACGAAAGGTAAGCTTTTTCGTTTTGAAATTTCCGATTTAAGACTTTGTCTAAGTTTTTTCCCGAGGAATTTGATCAACTCGGATTTTCCCTTGCTTTTCAGCTGCCTTAGCTGAGGCTAAACAAGCAGCGGAAGATTCTGGCAACGCCGAAATTCTCCGCAATGAGAACATTGAGCTTCACAAGAATCTTGTGAAAGCTCAGCAAGACCTGGAAGCCAGCAATCTGGCCCTTGGAATGGCTAATTCCAAGGCTTCCGAACAGGCGGAGAAAGACAAATCCACCATTCAGGATTTGACTGAAGCTCTGAACCTTCGCCTGGAGGAAGTTTCCGAGATCGACAAGCTCATCGGTAAATTTCTTACCCTTTTCCTCATCTTTCCATGTTTTGCTTTCTCTGTTTGTCTCCTTAACCCTTTTGTATGTTATTGGATCAACCAGGAGACACCCCAGATGGCACTCGGGCTGCAGGCATCCGAGCTTTCGGGGAGACATGGAATTTGATGAAGGCTGCTGCAACGCAGCTAGTAGGCAAGTTTCTTCTTGATAAATCTGGGGAATGCTCGGAGGTTGAAAAACTTCCGGGTATCATCATGGAGGTGGCGGAGTCCAAGGAGTCTATTCTCCGCTCCGCTGCACGGGGTGGTGCGCGCATGGCCTTAGGCCTTATGCGCATGCACTACCCTAGTGCCAAATCCTGGCGTGTGGCCACCGGTGTCCCTCAGGGATACACGGATGCGCAACGATCCACCATCTTTGGTGAAGTTAAGGGCCACGCCACCCAGATTGCCGCCATGGTAAATGTCGCCGTCAACTATCCAGAAGAAGAAGCTCCTCCAATCCCTGACGAAGAAAGCAGCGAAGAGGAGTCGGATTCTTGAGGGGTTACCTGGAACCTGGATAGAAAAATTAGACAATAGGAGCATTACTGTTCTTTCATTTGTAATCCAAAATGTAATGCTTCTTATGTATTAATGAAAATTCCGCCTTTTGCAGTTTAAACTATGAAATTACTTGCAAGTTGTTTGGATCATTCCTTTATCTTCTAAGTTCTCTGGTGTATATGCTTTAACTGTCCTTAGTGTTTGAAATGGCTCAAATAGCATTATGAATCGTTATGCCGAGTAACTGGGGACGAACCAATCAGTTTTGAAACTCGGAAACATGAATCATGCTAAAGGCATTTTTACTAACTAGTTCCAGTAACCCAGCGTACGCACAATCAGATAAGACTTAGAGAAACAAGGAAAGTTTTAAGTGAAACTTGGGCACACAGGCAATTCAAGTTTCCTTTAGCCGTTAAAAGGCTGAAAAATCATTCAGTTATGTAACGCCGAGTACGCAAGCACAATTCGGGTTAACGTTGAGAAATTTGTAAGATCATTGGGAAATAGATGAGGCGGAAACACTTTGCACTTATAAGAAATATGGATGACAGCATTCCGACAACTTTATTTCATGATCTCAAAAGATGTTTACATAGATTTGAACTAAGTACAGAAGGGGACATAACTTGCTAGACGTTCCCAGGCTTCCGCAATCCACTTGACCTTGTCGAACTTCTCCAGCAGTTTGTGAAACGGTAAGGTTTTAGCCCCCAGCCAACTAAGAAATCTTTTTATGGCTGTGGCGGAACCCGGCAATTCTGGGACATCTTTTTCACACGTAAGTTCTGAGATGTTCGAGATTGCCTTAATCTTTTCCGAGTTAACTTCTATTCCTCTGTGAGAAACGTTGAAACCCAGAAGTTTTCCTGAGGGAACCCCGAATACGCACTTAGATGGATTCAACTTCATCTTGTAAGTGCGTAAGTTCTCGAAAGTTTCTCGCAAATCCTCAAGTAGTGTATCTTTTTCCTTGGTTACGACAGCAATATCGTCCACGTAAACATGGACATTTTTTCCAATCTGACTATGCAAACAACGTTGCATGCAACGCTGGTAGGTTGCACCTGCGTTCTTCAGGCCAAAAGGCATGGTTACATAGTAATACGTCCCGTACGGGGTTATAAAAGAAGTCTTGATTTGATCTTCCTTTTTCATGCGTATTTGGTGGTACCCGGAGTATGCGTCCAAAAAGCATAAAAGCTCAGAGCCTGCAGTGGCGTCTATTATTTGATCGATTCGCGGCAGCGCAAACCTATCTTTCGGACATAACTTGTTCAATCCTGTGTAGTCTATACACTTTCTGAGGGCAGTTGTGTCTTTCTTCGGTACTAATACCGGATTTGCGGACCAGTCAGTATGGATTACCTCCCTGATGAAATCCGCTGCTAAAAGCCGGATAATTTCCTTGCCAATAGCCTTCCGTCTTCTTCCGTCAAATCGACGGAGACCTTGTTTGACGGGTTTGATCCGGGAATAACCTTGAGTTGGTGCTCAGCAAGTTCCCTGGGTACGCCTGGCATGTCAGCTGGACACCAGGCAAAAATATCCCAGTTCTCACGGAGGAACTTGATGAGCTCGCCTTCCTATTTGTCGGTCATCCCAGTCCCTACAACGACGAATTTTGTCGGATCTTTGGGATCTAGAATTACATGTCTTGTATTCTCGGATGCCTTGAAGCTATCTGTTGGCTTCCGAGTTTCTTTTCCTGCCGGCATTTCTTTCGGCGATACCTCCTTGGCTAACTCCTTCAGTTCTTCCTGAGCTATAACTCTTTGAGCGCAAAGGGCGTTTTGCTTCTCCAACTCGTTTGCCAGCTAAACACCGGCAATGGTGATTACTCCTCCTTTGGGTCCTGGCATCTTCAGCTTGTTGTAGATATAGCAAGATCTTGCCATGAACTTGGCGAAAGCCGGACGTCCGAGTATTGCGTGATACACGCTCTCGAACGGCACAACTTCGAAGGATACCTTTTCCTGCCGGAAGTGATCTTTATCTCCGAAGGTGACATCTAGGGAAATTTCTCCTAGGGATCGTGCTTGCCTGCCAGGAACAATGCCATGGAAGCGTATATTGCTGTAATTGAGCTGGGACTCGGATATCTTCAAGTGCTTCAGTATCCAGGTACATTATATTGATGTTGGATCCTCCGTCCATCAGCACTCTTCTTAGCCTAGTGTTTTGAACAATAGGGCTTACAACAAGAGCTTGTGTGCCGGGTTCAGGGATATTTCCGGGATGATCTGACTGATCCCAGATTATCGGTGTGTTGGAGTACTTCAAGAATTTTGGGGTTGCAGGAACAACCGCGTTTATTTCTCGAAGTGTCCTTTTGGCCACCTTTGCTGACGGGGTTGCTAGGAAAGTTAACATTGCTTCTCCGTCAACTCTCGGAAATTTGGGTTCGCCTTTTCGCTGCTGTTCCTGGATTTTGTCATCAATGTCTGATTCACTGTCTTCTTTTTCAGCTTCTGGCTTTTGTTTGGCAGGTTTCCTCTTGGAACCTTTCCCTTTATTTCCGGATCCTGCATTGCCTTTCATATGCTTGTTTAGCCGGCATTGCGCGTTTGTATGGGTTGGTTTCCCAAACTGAGAGTGGTGGACGCAGGGTTCCGACTTAATTCTCTCCCATTCTTCAGGAGTGTAATTGATGGGATCCGGACTGCGGCCTTTCCACTTGTTCCCTTTTTCTCCTCCAAAGGCTAAGTTAACCTCCTTGGGCTTTGTTGTTGACTCCGGAGTTCCTTTTTTATCAGAACGAGGTGTTTTCTTGGCCAGTATTAGTGACTCAATATTGCCTCCTCTTGCTCTAATATCATCTTCGGCTGCAGCATGCTCATTAGCGGTTGTAAGCATAGATCCGAGATCTTTGTGCTTTTAGAACCAACCATGAACGGTACAAGTCCGGGTTTTAGGCCATTGACGAAAGCATGCATTGCTTGTACGTCAGTTACTCCAGAGCAACTATTCTTCATTGCAGTCCATCTGGAGATGAAATCCACGTATGGTTCGTCTTCAAATTGGGTGCAACGGTTCAGCTGGTTGATGCTATTTGGGCGTTTGTATTTCCCCTAAAATGCTGGGTAAATACTCTCGCCATATCATCCCAACTGTCGACAGTTCTTGATGGTAAACCATTAATCCAATCTCTGGCTCCGTCCAGCAACATTAGGGGAAGAAACTTGACAGCTTCCAGGTCTGTCCCGTTGTTGATCTGGACGGCAGTGTAATAATCTGAAAGCCAGGTATCCGGGTTTGTACTGCCGGTATATTTTTGGTAGGTTGGACCAACTTTGGCGAAGCCAGAATGCAGGGTTATCCTTCGGATCCTGTCAGTAAAACACTTAGGACCAAAGTATAGATCATCCTTTTCTGCTCTATCAATATGTGCAGAATATCTCCCGGCTGAATGGACAGAAGGGGATCTGCTCCTTTCTTTTCCATTGTTACGCGGACGTTTTTCCGAGGTTATCTCTATCTCTTCCGTTGTCACGCCCTCTGGGATTAGGTGGAGTCCTGCTCCTGTACCTTTCCTTATCTTTAGGCGGTGTCCCGAGATCTTTCACGTCTGTGAGGTGTATCGTATCTTCCAGCTTTTTCAGCTGGGTTTCTCGGAGGTGGCATTATTTTGCCGTCATTCCGGTGTTTGTCTTCCCGATCGTGTGGTTTATATCCATCTTTCGGGAGATGAGGTCCGGTTCTAGACGCTGCGTCCCGGTTGTCGGGGTTTTTCTTGTTTTCTCTCGGATCCTCTTTTTTATCCCAATCTCCGGGTTCTTCCGGACCAGGTGCTCCAGCAGCGCAAGTAACAGTTTTGCAGAGGGCGGAATTATCATGCAGCCTCCCTGATCGCTCTTGTCCTCGCTGTTGCTGCTGTAATGCTTTCCTAGGAAAGCATACACCCCTTGGAGTTTTTCCCCGTTGGAGTATAGATCATTGTTCAGGATGGCGAACGCTGCTTCCGCGTTTTCTGCTGCGGTATATTGGCTCGCCCTTGGCATCTTTGCCGTTTAACTGCTTTTGCCAAGATGGGTTATAGAACCTTCGGCGGCAGTTCTTCCGGTTTTGCAATTCCGGGTAACCTAGTAGGTTTTAAGGCAGATCTATGCTTTCTCTCGTACTCCTCTATTTCTTCCTTCATGATTTTGATGTCATTATGGGTTTGTTGGAGATGTTGTCGAGATCTAAGCAGATGTTGCTGTTGCCGTTGGAAAGCTTGTCTCCTGGCTTCCAGCATCTCAGGGGGTTCATTGGGTCCCACTGGAGTTTGTAATAGTTCTTGCTCTTCCAGTTCTGTCATTGGCGGAGCAGTGATTTCCTTAGATTTCTTTCCGTAGGCTTTGTGCCACTAATATCTCCAACTTCCAGGTTTTCATCAGCGAGATCGGCTGACTTTTTCTTCCGGAGTTTGTACTGGAGTTTTTTAGAAGCACGGTGCTTTTTCTTGGAAGACGGAGGTTTTGACAGGTTCATCCTCTGTCATCTCCTTGACGTTAGGAAATATCGGAGAAGTTTCTCCGTCTTCCCTCTCTTCTGCTGGCGGAGGGGTTTTAGGGCTTTCCTGGCTATCGGCACCCGTTGTATCAGCTGGTTTTGCCATTAGCACTTCATGGAACCCTTCTTGAAAGGACTTAACTTTTCTTACGAAGGCCTCATCATCTTCGTCTTCGGATTCGAAGTTATCCGATCCGGTTTCCGACTCCAATCGCCTCAATGGCGGCAAGCACGGAATCTGTTTCCGAGTTCATCGTCTGGTACGGATGTCGGATCTTCCGTCTCCGTGACGGGTATTGGTTTCCGTCTCTGTGACGGGTGTAATGTTGTTATCTGCCTCTTGCACGGGATTTCCGTCATCCGTGTTTTCAGCGATCTCGGATTGCACCATGCCGATAAAGTGCGTATCACTGTTTTGTCGGCGATCTGAGCAAAATCCGGCATCATAGTCGTCTTCGACTGGGTATAGGGCGGTGGGAAATAATTGCTTTCACCGCAAAACCCCATTGCTTCCGCGGTTAATCCGATAAAGATGTTAGCAGATCCAATCGGTAAAACGCAGGCACTTACCAGGTGGTTTTGCGCCGGTATGTAGGATCCGTTGTCGAGGAAGCGCCCGACGTCGTCGTCGAATTCCAAGCTTCCGACAGTGATCGATCTTCCAATTCCGCCTAGTATCCCAGATCGGAACTTCACGCCTGACGTCGTTTGCCCCATGGTGGGCGCCAACTGTCGAGACATCGTAGTTTTCATAGACTGGGGTGCCATGAGACTACGGTAGAGACGTGGGGTAACGGGATAGCGTAGTAATACAGAACACGGGATTTTACCCAGGTTCGGTACGTCGCGACAGTACGGCGTACCTACTCCTGCACTTCTCACTATGTGGGACTAAAGCCCGTATAATAAGGTTACAATGTAAGGGAATAGATCCAGCTACTCGTCGAGGATGAACGTCCCGGCGAGTTGCGTAAAGCTTGAGCTTGAACCTAGAACCTTGGAACTAAAAGAACTTATGAAATCTATCTCCCGTCCGGCTTTATATAATAGCCGGATTAGGGCTTACAGAACAAGAAACCTAGAAGACTACGTTTAACTTGTAACTTGGAAACTAAGGAATCCGTCTTCTCTTCCAAGCCAGATCACGTGGGCCGTGATCCGGGTTCTTCTAGAATCCGGCTTCTGCGCGTCGGACTACTGGGCCGCCCAATGGACCTAAGCCCATTACCATGTAGGCCACCCTGGTAGTCCGGCTCTTTTGTCTACCATCTTCTATACCCCTATTCAGTATATATCCGACACACGTTTTGGCGAGCAAGCCGCTATTCTTGCTCGGAAGCTGTCTGAGATTTTTGCTCGGCTGCGGGGAGGGGCGACTGCTGCCAGCGGGAGCACCAATGTAGCTTCATAGATTTTTTCCTTTTTTCTCCTTGAATGTAATGAACCTTGGGATGTATTCCGTACCTTTGTTGTCTTTAATCGAAGAATTCATCTTGCAATTCGTTCCCTTTGTTTGTGCATTGTCTCCCGGGAGTAGCCCCCGAGCGTTTGTCAGATATGCGACTAGAATTGACTCGAGTAGGGCATCTTACTTCTTTCGTTTTATGCTTCCAGGCTACTGGGTTTGTCGCGGAAACGTCGGGTGGATGTGGTACTCCAGTAAATCCACTTGCCGCTGTTGGCACTTTTGCGGGCCTTCGTGATAAGTCCAGGAGGGTGAGCGCAAGCTAAAAGCTATGCGCGGGATAGCCGATGTGGCGAAGTCCAAGCAGAAATTGGCAGCTGAACGCGAACAATTTCTGATGGATGAGCTGGCTGTAGTCGCAAGGGACTTGCTTTGTAAGTAGTGCAGCCCCCGTGTCTTTTTCTTCCTTGTTTCCTTATCTGACTGAGTGTGTTTTTGTCTTCAGTCGTTAATCCGGATGATAGGGAAGAAAAGCAGTGGGTAGAGAATCACATCCTTCAAGGGGCTAGTAGCTCCAAACCTCATGCGAACAATTTTTGGTCTGATCGCAGTCGGGGTTTTGTGATGGCCACCTTGAAATTTCGAGTCCGCCAGGCGAGAATTCTCGTGAGTTCGTTTCACGAGGTCTTGGTTGCGATGAACGCTGCATTTTACCCACTTGAAAAAGGTTCCGAAGACTGGGGTTATCTTCTCAGTTTGTTTGGACGTGAAGGAGAAGTTCACGCGTGTGTGCGCAATCAAATGACGTGCGGCGCGATTGTAGCTCTCTCTTTTGTCCGCATATGGCATCCTGAGATAGATGTTAACTCCGTTGCTCGGCGCCCAGATTATGCAATCGAGGATATCTCGCCGTACTATGATGTTGTACGTCCTGCGGCGGAGAAGATTATCCGAATGACCTCTGAAGAGATAGATAGAGTTTTGGCGACTGAGAATGCTCAGCACTTTGACTGATTTTCGATGTAAATATCCTGTAATCTGTTTATAGTTGTAAAAAACTGTTGTAAGGTGTATAACCTTGTATTTGATGTTGTTTCTTTGTGATGCTTAGTTGTAGGGTAGCCCCCGTGTGTTTTAGGGGGTGTGTACCTGTGACTTGTAGCATGTAAAGAATGAGAAGCTCCGAGTGAATATGATGAAGGAATCGCGTCTTTATTGCAATGACTGAGAAGCCATGTATTCGAACTACAGGACTGGCTAGTATAGCCTTATTTTTGTGATAACAAATAAACCTAAGGATAAAATTTGCGGAGGTGTGCAATGTTCCACGGATTGGAGTTAACCCCTCCGGTCGCTGGATTCTTTAGCCTGTAGGCTCCGCCTGGGATGACTTCATGTATGATGAAGGGTCCTTCCCAAGGTGGCTCGAGCTTGTGTCCTTCCTTCTGTTTGAGCCGCAGCACCAGATCCCCAACCGCGAATGCTCTGTGGCTTATGCGGCGACTGTGATAGTTGCGCAAGGATTGTTGATATACTGCGGATCTTGCGAGTGCAATGTCGCGCATTTCGTCGAGTGCATCCATATCTTCTGCGAGCGCCTTGTTGGAAGTTTCTTCGCTGTAGGCTACAACTCGTGGGGCGCTGAATCGAACGTCCTCGGGAAGGACTGCTTCTGCCCCGTATACCATGAAGAATGGCGTGTACTTCGTTGATCGATTAGGAGTTGTGCGCAGGCTCCAGAGTACGGAGGGTAGCTCTTCCGCCTAATGTCCTGCGGCGGGGTGTAGACGATCGAGTAGTCGCTTCTTGATGCCCATCGAAACTAAGCCATTGGATCTTTCGACTTGTCCGTTCGTTTGCGGGTGAGCGACTGAGGCAAATTTGAAATTGATGCTTTTTTCCTCGCAGAATTGTTGTGTCTCCTTTGCTGTGAAATTTGTACCGTTATCTGTAATGATGTCGTGTGGCACACCAAATCTACATACAATGGAGTCGAGAAACTTGACGGCGCATTGGGCGCTTGCTGAGGTTACTGGCATAGCCTCGATCCATTGGGTGAACTTGTCGACTGCGACCAGCAAGTGTGTGTATCCACCTGGCGTGGACTTGCGTAATGGCCCAACCATATCTAGCCCCCATTGTGCAAAGGGCCAAGCTATTGGTATCATGTGTAGTTCCGTAGCAGGGGCGTGTGGCCTTGGTGCGAATCGCTGGCAGGCGTCGCATCGTTCGACCAGGATTTTTGCATCGTTGGCTGCTATTAGCCAGTAAAATCCTGCTCGGAAAGCTTTTCCCATTATTGTTTTCCAGCTAGCATGATGTCCGCAGTCTCCTTGGTGTATGTCCTGGAGCAATTCCTTGCCATCTTCGGGTGCGATGCAACGCTGAATTCCCGAGATACTTTGCTTGTATAATTCTCCGTTGACTACTCGAAAGGACTTGCTACGCCTGATTATCTGTCGAGCCTCACGTGGGTCGGCCGGGAGCTGTCTGTGGAGCAGGTAGTCGAGATATTTCTGCGTCCAGACTGGCTCGACCATGAAAACCTGTCGTGATATATTGTGAATAATCGATAATCGCGACCTGCGGGCTGACCTCTGTTTCTGGCGCTGCTGCAGCTTTCTTCACTTTGACTGATCGCTTGATCATCCGTTCGAAGTATATTCCTGGCGGTATAGGTGTATTGGTGGAACCCATGTTTGCCAGTCTATCTGCTTCTTCGTTGCTAGATCTTGCAATGTGTTTCAGCTCGCAGCCTTTAAAGCTTCCTTCGAGTAGATTGTACATGTCACGATATGCGACCATGTTTTCAGCGATGGCGTCGCATTCTTTCATCGTCTGCTGCACTATGAGATTGGAATCACCGTAGATCATTAATCGGGTAGCTCCACAGGCGATTGCCATCTTCATCCCGTGCAACAGGGCTTCATATTCTGCGTCGTTGTTCGAGGCTGGATCGTCTGGTGGAAAGTCCAGTCGCAGGACGTATTGCAGCTTGTCTCCCCGAGGCGAAATAAGAACGATTCCAGCTCCTGCTCCTTCGTTTCTCTTGGATCCGTCGAAGTACATTATCCAATTGCTCGTGTACTCGGGTGGTCCGGGCGTTTGTATCTCTGTCCATTCACTGAGGAATTCCACGAGTACTTGAGATTTGACTGCTTTTCGTTCCGTATAGGTGATGTCCCAGGCGCCCAACTCGATGCTCCATTTTGCTATTCTTCCGGATGCCATAGGGTTGTTCATGATTGTCCCGAGTGACGCATCATTAACCACTGTACTGGTATGTTCCTGGAAATAATGTTTGAGCTTTCGGGCTGTGAGAACAACTCCATACGCCAGCTTCTGATAATGAGGGTATCGTTGCTTGCATGGCGAGAGCACTTCGCTGATGTAATATATTGGTCGTTGGACTCCGTATGCTTTGTCGTCTTCAGGTCGTTCGACCACGATTGCTGTGCTGATGACCTGGTTTGTAGCGGCTAGGTATAGTAGGAGCGGCTCCCTTTCTTGCGGTGTTGCAAGGACGCGCCTGCTTTGCAGCGATCGCTTCAGGTCTGGGAACGCTTGTTTAGCTTCGGGTGTCCACTCGAATTTGTCCGTCTTCTTTAGTAATTTGTAGAAGGGTAACGCTTGCTCTCCCAATCGTGCGATGAACCTGCTTAGGGCGGCTTCCTGCGAGCTGCTGGACTCCGCGTAGATTGGTTGGCTCCTACATAGTCAGGATGGCTTCTATTTTTTCCGGGTTGGCTTCAATGCCTCTGGCGGATACCAGGTACCCGAGGAGTTTTCCTGCAGGGACGCCGAAAACGCATTTGGTCGGATTGAGCTTGATCCGATATGCATTAAGGGCGTCGAACGTTTCTCTGATGTCCTCAAGGAGTGTGTCCTCTACTCGAGTTTTGATGACGATGTCGTCGACGTACACTTGTACGTTTTTGCCTATGAGATTGGCGAGGCATCTTTGCATGCAGCGCTGATATGTTGCGCCTGCGTTCTTCAGCCCGAAGGGCATTGTCGTGTAGCAGTAGACACCGTGGGGTGTGATGAATGTCGTCTTCTCTTCGTCTTCCTTTTTCATTCGTATCTGATTGTATCCCGAATAGGCGTCCAGGAAGGAGAGGCGTTGGCAGCCTGCCGTAGAGTCCACGATCTGGTCGATTCGTGGTAGAGGAAAGTTGTCCTTGGGGCAGTGCTTATTCAGCGATGTGTAGTCGATGCACACCCGAAGGATGTCCGTGTTCTTCTTGGGGACTAGCACCGGGTTTACTAACCAGGTGGATATCTTGATCTCCCTAATAAAGTTTGCGGCTAGCAGTCTGTTTATTTCTTCTCCAAGCGCCTTTTGCTTGGGTTCTGAGAATCGTCGAGTCGTCTGTTTGATGGGTTTGGCATTAGGAAAGACTTCGAGTGAGTGCTCGGCAAACTCCCTGGGTATTCCTGGCATATCTGAGGGCTGCCAGGCAAAAATTTCCCAGTACTCACGGAGGAGTTTGACGAGCGCGCCTTCCATGCTGGCGAGAGGGTTGTGGAAACCATCGCGGTCTTGGCGGAATCCGTCGGGTGCACTTGGTGCTTGCGGGTGTCGCTGTTGGCGCTGAATTCCAGTTCAGGCGCGTTCTTCTTCGTGAGGGGCATGACGGAGTGGTCCGTGGTTTTTGCCAGCTCTTGAAGTTCTTCTTGCATCCCGAAAGATTTCGCGATCTCATTGAATTCTATGTCACACTTGTCTGACTTCTGGAAGTCTCCGTCGATGGTGATCACACCGTATTCGCCGGGTAGCTTGAGTTTCAGGTACGCGTAATGTGGTACTGCCATGAATCTGGCGAACGCTGTTCAGCCAAGGATGGCGTGGTACTGTGAGGGCCAGTCGACGACTTCGAAGTCCAGGAATTCCCTTCTGTAATTGCTTGGAGAGCCTAGTACAACTTTTAAGTTGATTGTTCCGAGTGGACGGATTGCCTTGCCCGGAACTATCCCGTGGAAGGATGTTTCTGATTCCGTTAGGCCGTCCAGGTTCTTGTTCATTCGACGGAGTGTATCCGCGTAGATGATGTTGATTCCACTGCCGCCGTCCATGAACACGCGGGCCAGGTCGTAATTTCCGATTTGAGCCTGGATGACGAGGGCGGCGTGTCCTGGTCGATAGACTTGTGGTGGATGGTCTTTTTTCGAGAACGTGATGGGCTGATCTGCCATCTTCAGGTATTCGGTCTTTGTTGGCGGTGTCTGCACTGCCATGCATAGTTTCCTTGTGTTAGTCTTTTGAGCTATGCGAGAGGGGCATACCTTCTGTATCATCGCGAGTTGTCCTGCCGGGTTCGGGTATGCATTGGCTCCATTGTTTTGTGGTGGTGGCGCAGGTAGTGCGGCTAGCGCCATGTTTGGGTTTGCTGGTGGAGGTGGTGGTGGAGGTGGCTGGAATTGTTGTCCTCCTCCTGGCAGCGGCGGGTAGTTTTGAGTGGATGCGAATCTTTTCCTCGCGAGAGCATCCGAGATGTCAAGAAACTTTCGACAATCCTTGAGAAGGTGTGTTGCCTTAGTTTTGCCCGTGCGCTTATCTGTAAACAGTGTAGCGAGCAGTATGCATCGAGATCCTCCTCGGGGGACTTTTCTTCTGCCTTTGGTTTCCACTCGCGACTTCCGCGGCGGCCAGAGTCGCGGTTTCGCGTGAATTCTGCCGCCACTAATTCCTCCCTGTCCTCGTGGTCGTAGTATTTCCTTCTCTTTCTTCGTCCATGGCGGTCTTCCTCGTGTGCGGGCGACGAAGTTCTTTCATTGCGTACCGCGTCTTCTCCGTTAGCCCATTTTTCGGCTATGATCATTAGTTCCCCAATGGTTTTGGGCGCAGCTCTGCCTAGCTCTTCTCGAAACGCGGTTCTTCTCGCTCCTTTGGCGAAGGCCTGAATCGCCACCTCTTCCGAGATGGTTCCTGCGGTGTTCCTGAGTGTGGTCCACCGCTGGATATATTCTCGTGTGGATTCGCCACTCTTCTGTTTGCACGCTCGTAGTTCTTCGATTGTGGCTGGCCTCTTGTACGTTGACTGGAAATTTTTGCAGAAATCGCGGTGCAGGTCGTCCCATGATGCGTAGAAAGATTTAGGTCTTCTTTCCAGCCAACTACGGGCCGCGCCTGTAAGATGCAAATTGAGGTATTGCATGGTTGTGTTCTTGTTCCCACGTTGGCATTTTACTGCCGTGAGGTAGTCGCTTAACCACTGGGAGGGCTCGAGTGAGCCGTCGTATTTTGTCACCTCCGTGCTGAGCTTGAACCTCTTGGGTAGAGGTGCTTCTCGGATGCTGCGAGCGAAACAGAGCGCTCCACAGGTTTCGTCGTCTGAGGACCTGGATGAGGAGCGTTCGCGATACCGTGAAGCTCTCGCCCTATCCACCTTCTTTTGGGCGAGATCTGATCGCGCGTCGTATTCGGACCGGTCGCGGTCGTTGTCTTTCCTTGGTTCTTTGCTTCGCTTTCTCGAGCGGCTGCTGTGGCGCCGCGAGCTTTTGTCTCTCAGGCTGTCGTCGCTGCTGCTTCGACTGTCGCCGCGACGGCGGGCTTCTTTTCCTCGACCACGTCGTGGCGATTTGTCTTTTCTCGGGGATGAACTTCTATGCCTGCGGGGCGTTTCTTTATCCTTGTTTTTCTCCTGTCGCTCCTTCTCCAATTCTTCTTCGGTCTTCTTGCGATCGTGGGAAGCGAGCCTTGCGGCCGCCAATCCCAGTCCTTTGCGAATTTGTTTGTACTGTTCCACCCGAGGGTCGCTTTCCGTCGGTTGGTTCATCTGCATGTAGGTTGCTGCGGCTAGGATCGCGGCAGCTGGGGTTTGCGGATAGACGTTGCCGTCATCGTCGACCCTCATGAAGGAAGACGTGGTCGACCTGTCGGTCGCAGTCACGGATTCGTGGCCCCTTGACGATGTTGCGTGTCCCTTCCTCGCGGGTCGGGTACCGACTGAGGGTGCAAGGGACTATTCGACTCGCCGCATGCTTGATTCATCCGCCGCTCTTCTGCGACGGGCTAGATCCGCCCGGGCTTCTTTGATGTTTGAGGCCTCTCTTACTAGGTGGAAGTGGTAGGCAGTTAGGTCTTCTTGTGAGGGTCCTGCCGCGGGTGGCTGACTCCGCCGCATGGCCTCCTTGGCCCTCTTCCAGGCCTCCCGCGAAACGCCGATTATATCGCGCTCGGTTGCGCTGAATTCGGTTTCCGAGGGTTGTTCCGATCCTGCCATGCAGACTTGGGCCAGTCGTGGCTCGTGCGTCCTAGGCGCAGATCGGAAAGCTTCCCGTACCCGAGATGGTTCCTCTGTCGAGAGGGCGTGGTAGTCGACTGTGTTGAAGCGGATGGACTCGCCACTTTTCTCCATAGGGAAGCGCGAGTTGACGGCTCCAGATTCAGGTTCAGATTCATCCGAGAAGTGGAGGATTCCGTCTCTGTTCGCCATGAAGTTGAAGCTCCCGAACGTCAGGGTGACGCTCTTCTCCAGATCCTCGAACACCGGGCGTGATTCCGGCGAGTGAGGCGTGACTATGACGGATCCGATCCGTACGGGATTGTTCGGAGCCGTAGTCGATGGTTTCCAACGGGAGTTGGATGTCGATGAAGCCGAAGATGCCGGTGATCCAGCGCCCGCTGTCCCCACGGTCGGCGCCAATTGTCGAAGTTCTGACTCCACAAATCCCTCAGGTGACCCTATCGGGTTTCGACTAGGAGAAGTCATGAGCGCTGGTGAAATCGTCGGCTTGACAGGGGGCGAGATTTACCCAGGTTCGGGGCCCTCGAAGAGGTAAAACCCTTACTCCTGCCTTCTGCTGATCTGTATTGGATGATTAGATCGGTTACAGGTTGCTCGAATCGAGAGTAGATCTCGAGTTCCGAGGCTTTTTGGTCGTGCGGTATTACTTGGCCCTCTCCTTGGGGGCTCTCCTGGCCTTATATAGATGGCCAGGTCTCGAGTTCTACCCGGAGAGGACTCAAACCCTAGCTGGGTCGGTTACAAATTTCCTAACTTAACCCGCAAGTTGATGCGGGTGGGCTTCACATGGGCCTTCTAGAATACTCCAAGGATGCTTCCTTTTGGGCCTTGACCAGAAGGCCTGATAGGGGGTGTCCTTACCCGCAGGGTCCAGGATCCATGTGTTCGTCAAGCGCCCAACAACGAACCCCGCGACCGCTATACCCTTCTCAATTTGCGGCCATGGTGGGGGGTGTACAGGTTCAGAGAGCAGCGGTGGTACAGAGAGAGAGCAGAGAGAAGATCGGCGGCGGGAGAGGGTAGCTAGGGCCTAGGGTTAGGGGGTCTAGGGCGAAGGGGAGATTATATGGGGGGGCCGAGCTCGGTACGGCGCCCATCGGAGGAGGGGGAGAGGTGATCGATCGGTGGGGAGTTGGTCGTACTGTGCTGACGTTCGCTGGGAGGAAGACGACAAGTGAAAGAAGGGGTACTGGGCCACAAGTGGATATGGGTTGTGGGAGAGAAAGAGGATTGGGGTGGGCTGCCTCCTTGCTTTGCTTTCTTTCTATTTTTTTTGTTTCTCTGTTTTTTTTTTGTTTTTGTAGCAAAACGAAATTGGAAGAAAAGATAGGATTTTGAGCTTTAAAAATTTAGGGAAAAATCAGGGGGGTTTGTTAGCTCAACAACTACCCCATGACAACTTGGTTTTTGGAAATTTAAATTTATTGCTGTTTTGCAAAATGGTTCGAAATTGGATGAATTTTGGTTAATAACTTGGTTATTTAAAACAAGATTTTTAATTATGGAAAACCAATGAGTTTAATTGGAAACAAGTGAGTACAATTGTTTTGTAATTTCATAATTTTCAACAATGGGTACTGTTTGAAAGTTTTGGCTTGAATTTGAATGATTTAATAATTAATTGATTACTATTGGAAACAATGTTTTTATTAGGGTGACCCCTATTGAATAAATAGAACAATTGTGATTAGAATTTGTTTGGTATTTTTATAATTTTCAAATGAGGTGCTGTTTGAAGATGCTTTGAATTTGAAAGCAATTTGGAGTTACTTAATTGAAATAAAAGCATCATTTTATTAGTTGATTCATTATGGGATAATATGAAAACAAATTGGTTGTTTTTATTTGGGATTTCTATTTCAAAAGTTGTAACAGAGCAAGTATGAAAACAAAGCATTTGAAATTGTTTGAGTTTCATTGTGAAAACAATTAAGAACAGATGCAAACAAATAGTAAACAAATGCAAACAAGGGAGTAAAATGATGACATGATGCAATACTTTAATTAAACAGGAAATCAAACATTCTAGGGGTAGTTTTCATACTTGGGATGTTACAAAACGCCCCCCCTTGAAGGAATCGCACCCCGAGATTCCTACTGAGAAAAGAAAAGGTCCGGATACTTCTTGGGAAGATACTCTTGAGCTGTGACACGTGAAACACATCGTGCACATTGGATAGACGTCAGGGAATTAGCAAACCACCGGAACATTTTCAATAGAAGGAAGAGGTTTTTGTACCAAGGGTGTATAGCTGAATGGAACTTGATTCATTTGGAGAATAGATTATCTGGCTAGAATGGTGGAACAGAGTTATTGACATCAATCCAACCAAGAATGACATCAATGTCAGAATTTCCAAGTAGTATGAGAGAAGCAAGGAATATGTGGCCTCCGATAAGAATTTGATTTCTGTGACTGAACTTGGAAGTCAACATTTGAGGTCCCGGAGAGTGAACGGTGATTTGATTGCTTAGTGGAACCAGAATTAGGTTGTATGTTGTGGAAAAGATTTTTGACACAAAGGAATGCGATGCTCCGGTATCAAATAACACTTTAGCTGGATAAGCGTTTACGAGGAAGTTTTGATTAGACTCCGGTAGAAGATTTGAAGTGGAAAACAACAACAAGATTTCAACGGACGAAATGGAAATGTTTAGGAGGACAGGATATTGAAGCAACATCGGGAAAACGAGACCAAAAATCCTGAGGTACTACGGAGAACCCAAAACACGTGAAATCCTAACTTGAAAGTTTAGATGAGAAGAGAAAAACAACGTTGCACTTCCTTACCAGAAAAAGGGAGGGTGGGGAAAAGAAGAAAAAGAACAGAATTCCTACTCTCACGTTTCATTTTTCCTATATAGCTACAAAATAGTTTCTAGACTCAACTGCGACCAGTAAAAAGGGATCCTACAGGCAGACAGGCTCTGATACCATTTGTCGCACCCGGACTTCTAAAGGATACTCGCCGTTCCGTTGAACAGTAGTAGATTGGATTACGGGGCTTACCGGCACCCGCGTCCTCTTACGAGTAGGCCAACACACGTATGTGTGACAACCAACCCCTATCTATTCAGCGTCGACGTAAACTATCCCATAGAAATCAGGATACTTCCATTGACGTACTTCAAACCATTCACACATGGTACGTCAACGGCGTTGAACAAATGATAACACAACAGATCTCTACGACACAAAAGATTGAAATAAGTTGCAAATGGCTCTCATTAGAGCAGAGATAGCAAATACAATCATTCAGAGGACACATGTCCCAACAATACATCAGTACCATACAGCGGAAGCATTCAACATGTCTGAGTACAGACAAGAACCAAATAGGCCTAAGAGGCCGGAAACGAAAAGACGGAGTTTTCTCGATACCTCCCACACCATGAGGGGTTGGATTGCCTATCCAGACCATTTACACGTGATGAAATCAATTCTATGGTTCGATCCTTACCAATTGATAAGGCCCCCGGTCCTGATGGTTTCAATGGACAGTTTATCAAGAGTTGCTGGCATATTATTAAAGAAGATTACTATACCTTATTTGATGACTTTTGGCATGGTACTGTTAATCTTCAGAGTATCAATGATGCTTTCTTAACTATGATACCTAAGATCTCTGCTCCTAGTCATGCTAATGATTACAGGCCCATTTCTCTACTCAACTCCTCATTCAAACTATTGACTAAGGTTCTTGCTAATCGGCTCCAAGATCATATTTTAGATATTGTGCACCAGAACCAATATGGATTTCTTAAAAATCGCAATATTCAGGATTGCATTGCTTGGGCTTATGAATACATCCATCAAGTCAAGACATATGGAACTGAGGCAGTTATTATCAAATTGGATTTCAGTAAAGCATTTGATGTCATTGAACATGATGCCCTTTTACATATACTTATGGCTAGTGGATTTGATGCCAGATGGATTGGTTGGATTCGATCTATCTTCAGTACTGGTACTTCTGCGGTGTTGCTTAATGGAGTTCCTGGAAAGAAATTTGCCTGTAAGAGAGGAGTTCGTCAAGGTGATCCTCTCTCACCCATTCTTTTGTGGAAGGTGCTGATCTTCTTCAGTCAATGGTTAATAAACTGATGCATGAGGGGGAGCTTACTGCACCACTCCCTATTCCAGAGGCTGCATTTCCTATTGTACAATACGCAGATGATACTTTATTGATCACACAGGCTTGCCCTAGACAACTATCAATACTTAAGGAACTCCTTACTGTATTTGAGAGGGCAACGGGCCTATCAGTCAACTATTCCAAATCATGCATCATGCCCTTAAACATCACTCAAGAACAACTGTCGGCGCTGGCCACTGTATTTGGCTGTTCTACTGGTGTTATGCCATTCACATACTTGGGCCTTCCATTGGGTACCACCAGACCCACCATATCGGATCTGGCCCCTCTTGCTGATCGTATGGAGAGAAGATTGAATGCTGCTCCAGGTATCTGGATTATGGGGGACGTTTAGTGCTGATACAATCTGTTCTATCATCTTCTCCCACACATTTTTTTAGGCTCCCTCAAACTCCTAAAACTATTATTCGATCATTTGATCGTATTAGACGTCACTGTCTATGGGACAAAGAGGGAGGATCTACTACACCTCAGTCATTGGCTGCATGGGAGATGGTATGTAAGCCCAAGAAACATGGGGGTCTTGGTATTATAAATCTTGAGCTCCAAAATAATGCTCTCTTGATCAGATACTTACACAAGTTCTACAATCATTATGATACACCATGGGTCAGACTTGTTTGGAATCTATATGATCATTCTCCCCCCCCATGCTCAAGCTATTAAGGGTTCATTCTGGTGGAGGGATATTCTTAAACTCTTGCCTTTTTATCGCAGTATTGCTCGTTTCAATATTGGAAATGGATGTAATACGCTTTTCTGGAAGGATTTTTGGCAGGGCAACGATTTACTCTGTGATCGTTGGCTAGACTATTCTCATTTGTTCTTAATGAGGATTCCTCTGTGGCACAAATATGCAATTCACCCAATTTACAAGATTCTTCGCACTGCCTTTATCCGTGCAAGCATATGAGGATATCAGGACCTATCCCAGATTATCGAGCAAATTGACCTTGACCATTCTAGTCATGATCAGGTTCAATATTGCTGGGGCAATGGACAGTATAGCTCTGCAAGATTTTATAAATTCCTCTTTGGTAATATCACGTGCCATCCCCTTATCAAGGATATTTGGGCTACACGATGCATCCCTAAACTGAAGGTGTTCTTATGGCTCCTTTTCAATGATCGTCTGAACACCAGAGATCTATTATGCCGCAGACATTGGCTTTTACCTCAGGGTTATCACTGTGTTCTGTGCGACTGCAACACATATGAAACTACGAGCCATCTCTTCTTTGAATGTACCTTTGCCAGGGATTGTTGGAATGCCCTTGGAATTCATTGGGATCTCACCAAGACCACCCTGGATAGGATTATGTCGGCTAGGCTGCTCTTTAGAGGGCCCTGTTTTCTGGAGATTTTTGCATGTGCTACATGGAACATATGGAAGACTAGGAATGATCTGATCTTCCAATCAGAAAAGGCATCCTACTTGAGATGGCACATTAGGTTTTCTTCTGATGTAATGTTACATCAGTATAGAGTGAAAGATTCTATTAGGGAACCCCTCATTACTTGGGTGAGAAAACTAGTCACATAATGTATTGTAGCCTTTTTTTCCTACCTCCTTGATCTACCACTTGTAACACTCATGTAACTTTGGTGGCATCTTGCCCCACATAATTTTGAAAATCTAACCGTAGGGATTTTTCCCTACGGTACAATCTTCAAAAAAGACGGAGCCCATCCACGAAGTCTCGGATCCTGCCCGGGTCCGCTATCTACTCGTCAGCAGTCTCGTCATACTCCATGTAGTAGCCACCATGTAGATCCTCGGAAACGTAGGTCTGCGGAAACCATAGCCCCAAAGGGGTCAGTACATAAACGTACTGGCAAGCAAGACTCACAGTTCACCAAAGTGTAACCCGTCAACACCAAGCACAGATGCCTTGGGTTCAACGGAAGAGAGGGGATATAAAAGATGCTGCAACTGGCTGCGCTAACCAACTACAGAGATTCTACCACTTCCGGCTAACAGAAAGGAGATAAGATCGAGGATTGTAACCAACTGAAAGATAACTGCAAACAAACCCATCCTGGATCTCGCCCTTATCCGAAAGAATCCTAGGATAACTCACACGTTGAATTAATGATGGTTCATATTATTGTGTCAATAAGCCTATTACTAGTCAAGTTGTTAATCATTGGGTGTAAGGTTGTTAATCATTAGGTTTAAGTTGTCCTGAGTACTTGTTAGCCAGTACTTTCACCAAGTAATCCATAACCGCGGAAAACACGGCTTCTCGAGAAGATTATCCCTGCAGGGTTGCACCAATTTGGCCGTACACGCATGAATATCCCCAGATGGAAAGGCCCTTCCACCAAGCGGGGCACTCAACACAACTCAACTCTTCGCATCAAGCCCAAAGAACCTTGGGCGCACGGTAATCGAGCCCAGAAGAAAATGGACCCTCATAGCACTCTAAGAACGTGTCCCCCTATATGCCGACTACGAAAGTTCCACCCTGGCCTGGGCTCGCAAGAACATGCATGCGGCAAATGGAAAACACGAACTAAATGAGGCGATTTGGACGAGATGCGAATCGAATCAAATTGAGGGGGGCGCCCATACTCGCTTCCCGCATGCGGTTAGTGCTCATCATGGATCAGTAGACAAGACCCTTTTCCTATTAGGGTCGACACTAGCAGGCCTCAAAACCACCCTGGGCCTCCTGCCGGTGCCTTATCATCAAATTATTATTTAACAATAACATTAGCATGATTGATTGATTAAACATCGAGCCCCCAGAACGTAATAGAAATAGTAACAGAAAGTAACGGGTAACAGACTCGAGCAAAACAACCTAAGCATGCTAGTAAGACACGGGCTCAAACAATGGTTATAGGTATGGAGGTGAGGCAATATCAGGGTTAAAGGATACATGTGATAGGTTCGTAAAAGAAGCAACTAATCATAGGGCTAGCAGAATAGACAACGGAAAGTATCGGTAACCAATGTTGAAAGGAACACGATGGTTCATGTGAGTGATAACTTGCCTGCAAACCCAGTAGCCTGGTACTGAGCTAACTCCTTAGAAGGGGTGTCGTAAGTATCGTCGGTCTCAACGTCGTCGTGTATCCGAGAAGAAGCAAACAAACAATGCAGAAAGATAAGCAATCAATATCATGGCATAGTGCACAAACATGGGATGATGCATGTCAAATTAATTGATGCATCAGAAATAAACTAGTTGACAAGATAACAACATGATTAAATGGACCCACATGCAATTTGGATTGCATATGGAAAGCCCATGAATTATGGTTGAATTAATTGTTTTACAACTAATCATCATGTGTAAGTGAATTAGCATGATGCATGGATGAGGAAAACAGAAAATAACAACAATAGAAGCAATTGGAAATAAGGTTTACCAAGTTTGGAAAATCATTTATTAAGTTTTGGAATTTTGGTTACTTAAAGGTGCCACACAAGCATTTGTTGTTTTCATCAAGTTAAATTGTTCAAAATAGACAACAAAGTGCATATTTGAAAAGAACACACAATTTTAGGTGGATTACATGTTTTACTTATTGAAAAAGGATTTCAAATAAACTATTTATGAATTAAACAAGTTTAAGCAAGCAAGAAAAATGAATTTAATTCAAACATGAACTTATTTGAATTTTTATTTGTTCAAAACATTAAATGAGATTCATATTTGAAAAGGGTATGCTTTTATGGTTTGAAAACATATTTTATATGTCCCAAAAGAATTTGATTTGATCAAGTTATGAATTTAACAATATTAAATGATTTAAACAAGTTTTAAATCATTTAACCAATTTTAATTATTCAAAACATGAAACAAATTTTATATTTGAAAAGGTGGTTTAATTTTGCATGGAAAACATTTTCATTTGTGGAAATTGGATTTAAAATGAGCAAGTTATTATTTTGGCAATTTTAAATGCAATAAACAAGAAACAGTTGTTTTCAGCAAAATTTTTAAAAACAGCAAACAAAATTTATATTTGGAAATTACATGAAAAGTTGATTGGAAAACATATTTAGTTTGTGGAATTTGGAATTTTTATGCCCAAGTTATGAATTTTGCAAGTTTAAGTGAATTTGACAAGTTTTCAAATATTGCACCAATTTAAAATATTCAAAACAGTAAACAAATTTTATATTTGGATAGAACATTCAATTTTGGACACAAAACATATTTAAAAAGTTAAAATTGGAGTTGGGATGAATTTCTTATGCAATTTACAAAATTGGGTGCAATTCTGCCATTTTTAATCCATTAGGGACTTAGGAAAAATATTTTACAGGGCTAGAAATGATTACAAGGACCTACTGGTGATTACCAGGAAGTTTCTGTACCAAACAATTGAAAATAAAAAAAAGGTTGTTTTTATTGGGAGAGGGGGGACTTGATCCCTGCACCTCTGCTAGCACACAGAGGGACAGAACCAGATGGGCTGCTGCTGTTTTGTGATATGAAGGGCAGATCGGGGGGGTTAAGGTGTTGGCTGCGGTGGTTAACTGAATTAAAACGGAAAAGAACAGAAAAGAGTGGGGGGCTGGGAATCGAACCTGGGACGTGGGGATTGCGCGCGGTGGTCTCTGCCAGTGCGGTGGATGCGGTTTGTTGGTAGAAAGTGGATACGGGGGGTGGATAAGGTATAGCGACGGGGTGCTATTTTATGAAACTGAAACCGAACAGGTAACGCATCTGTGCCACGACAGAAACATGGCCGTCGGTGGTGGCTGCTCGCCGGAGGGGGGGGCGCCGTGGGGGCTGTGGGGAGCTTGGCGAGTAGAGAGGAGGAGAGAGGGAGGAGGATCGAGGGGGAGCGCTCACCGAGCGATTGGAGGCGAGGCGGACGGGCGGACAGAGGGAGGCGGAGCATAGCGACCCGGCGGCGAGGAGGAGCAGGCGGCGGCGCCTCGGCCACTCCCGGCCCTCGCCGTGGTGACGAGGTCGAAGGGGACAGCACGGGGGTCTCATTCCCGCCATGGAGAGCGCCTAACAACGAACCCCGCGACCGCTATACCCTTCTCAATTTGCGGCCATGGTGGGGGGTGTACAGGTTCAGAGAGCAGCGGTGGTACAGAGAGAGAGCAGAGAGAAGATCGGCGGCGGGAGAGGGTAGCTAGGGCCTAGGGTTAGGGGGTCTAGGGCGAAGGGCAGATTATATGGGGGGCCGAGCTCGGTACGGCGCCCATCGGAGGAGGGGGAGAGGTGATCGATCGGTGGGGAGTTGGTCGTACTGTGCTGACGTTCGCTGGGAGGAAGACGACAAGTGAAAGAAGGGGTACTGGGCCACAAGTGGATATGAGCTGTGGGAGAGAAAGAGGATTGGGGTGGGCTACCTCCTTGCTTTGCTTTCTTTCTATTTTTTTTGTTTCTCTGTTTTTTTTTTGTTTTTGTAGCAAAACGAAATTGGAAGAAAAGATAGGATTTTGAGCTTTAAAAATTTAGGGAAAAATCAGGGGGGTTTGTTAGCTCAACAACTACCCCATGACAACTTGGTTTTTGGAAATTTAAATTTATTGCTGTTTTGCAAAATGGTTCGAAATTGGATGAATTTTGGTTAATAACTTGGTTATTTAAAACAAGATTTTTAATTATGGAAAACCAATGAGTTTAATTGGAAACAAGTGAGTACAATTGTTTTGTAATTTCATAATTTCAACAATGGGTACTGTTTGAAAGTTTTGAATTTGAATGATTTAATAATTAATTGATTACTATTGGAAACAATGTTTTTATTAGGGTGACCCCTATTGAATAAATAGAACAATTGTGATTAGAATTTGTTTGGTATTTTTATAATTTTCAAATGAGGTGCTGTTTGAAGATGCTTTGAATTTGAAAGCAATTTGGAGTTACTTAATTGAAATAAAAGCATCATTTTATTAGTTGATTCATTATGGGATAATATGAAAACAAATTGGTTGTTTTTATTTGGGATTTCTATTTCAAAGTTGTAACAAGCAAGTATGAAAACAAAGCATTTTGAAATTTGTTTGAGTTTCATTGTGAAAACAATTAAGAACAGATGCAAACAAATAGTAAACAAATGCAAACAAGGGAGTAAAATGATGACATGATGCAATACTTTAATTAAACAGGAAATCAAACATTCTAGGGGTAGTTTTCATACTCGGGATGTTACAAGCGGGCGCCGGCGCGAGGGTTTGGGACTTAGAATTTTGGGGCAGGAAGGCACCGCGCATATATAGGTCCAGCCTTTAGTCCCGGTTCGTGACAGCAACCGGGACTAAAGGTCCCCCGGGGTACCCTCCGCGGGCCTTTAGTCCCGGTTGGTGTCACGAACCGGGACTAAAGGTAAAAATTTTCGCGGCGTTTTCGTTCCCGCGCAGAACGAGCCTTTAGTCCCGGTTCGTGACACGAACCGCGACTAAAGGTGGTTATTCAAATAGTTTTCCTTTCCCAAACTTAAAAATACAAATAATATATCAGAAAATTCAGAAAAACAAAACTAATTCTTTTTAAAATCTTAAAAATACAAATAATATATCAGAAAATTCAGAAAAATAAAACTAATCATAAAGATTCACACACATCTTGAATATATATATAGATAAAAAAGGCAGTACATAATGGCTAGAGTGGATCTAAACCTAAACGGAGAGAATAGATGCATGATCTGATATCTGCTAGTCATACTCCTGCCTAGGCCTATAGTACATGTACTCGTAGTCGTCGTAGTCGCCGCCGCCGTCGTCGTCACTATCGTCTGACGGTGCTCTGCACTCCCTCGGAGGATCACGACTCCAGGACTGGGCCTGAGGGTAGCGCAGGTGGGGGATATCGCCGGCCCTGATGTAGTCCATGACGCTCTGTAGAGTCCGGCCGGACCACCATAGCCGACGACCGGCCTCGTGAAAGTTCCCAGGAGGCAGGCCGTCCTCCTCATACCTGGCGAGCGCCCTCTCACGCCGATTGATGAAGAAGGCATCCCAAGTATGCTGGTTATCGGGATGCCAACTGGGATTCCTCCGCTGCTCCGGTGTGAGCTCGTGATAGTAGTGGTTCGTGATGGCGCGCCACGCGCCACCTTGAGGAAGGGAGGGACCGGCACTCCTCCGGCGCTCAGCATCCAACCGGCAGGAACGTTGTAGCCGCACGGCAGGGGTAGTTCGAGGCGGAAAGTGCCTCCGCCTGGATGAATGTTAGAGTGGGTACGGTAGAGAGCCATGAGAGAGTGGTGAGTTTGTATGTGTTTATGCCAATGGTGTGGCAATGCATACATATATATAGCGAGAAGAAAACATCCCTTTAGTCCCGGTTGGGGACACCAACCGGGACTAAATGGGTTAGGGTTTCGTTTGGACCAATCAGATAGAATCACACGGATCGTGTGTTTCTTTAAAGCGCTTGTGAGTCGTTGGATCCGGGGTGTGTTTCTTTTGAGCTGTTGTGAGCCGTTCGATCAGGGCTACGATGTGTTTCTTTCGAGCTGTTGTGAGCCGTTGGATGAGGTGGTTTCTTAACCGTTGGATCAAAACCCTAGCACAACACTTTGTGAGCCACAGGACCCTATATATAGCCCACCTTCATACACCGGTCAGTTCATCTAGCAAATACAAAACATCCGGATTCGCCATCATACGTCCTGCCGTGCATTTGGTATGCATATTGCACCCAGTAGCCACGGTGGGGCTGTATGATGGCGATACCGATTGTTTTGTTCTACGCGGGAGTTGCGACGCGTGGCGCGGGAGTTGTGACGTGTGGCCAGGAGGGCGCGGTATAAACTGTCGCGCCTCGAGCGCGTCTTCTCCTCTCCACGCACCGTCGCGCTTCCACCATGCCTCCGAGGAGGAACATCACCACCGGCTTCCGCGGTGTCCGAGCACGGCAGAACGGAATGTTCAACGCAGATATCCGCTGGGGGGACGACCGCATCCCCCTCGGCTCCTTTGCGACGGCGGCGGAGGCCGCCCGCGCCTGGGACGCGGCGGCCTGGCGTCTCAACCGCCCGCGGTCGCTGATGAACTTCAACGACTGCCACACCGTCTGGGAAGCGGAGGCCAGGGCGCCGAAGCCGCAGATCATCACTGCCGCCGACCACCTCCACCTCCGTCACCGCGCGTTTCAGGGCCTAGTCGACGCCAGGGAAGAACGCTTCGTCCGCGAGTATTACCGGAACAACCCGGGGGAGGAGAGCGGCGACGAGGAGCTCTGGCAGACCCGCGCGGCTGAGCGAGCGGAGCGCCGCCTCGAACGCCACCTCGCGTTAGATACCGCTCGGGAGGCGAGGACGAGGGCGCTGCAAGAGCTTCGTCGGGCCGACCGCGCCGGCGAAGTCTGGGCCTCCGACGATCCGAGGTGGGGGCCTATCTCGGACATACCATCATGCACCTCCGACGACGACGAGGAGGTCACCGACGAGTTCGCCGACGACGATGACCCGGAGGAGGTCACCGACGAGTTCCCCGACGACGACGACGAGGAGTAGTGTTCGTATGTTCTCTCTTTTTAATAAAAGAATTTGTATTCCGGCGACACTGTGGCGCGCTAGCGCGTCTGTTTTCTGTTTTTAATAAAAGTTATGAAATCAGATATTTTATCGCACAAGGTTTTGAGACATTTAAGTAACCTTCTGTTTTCAATGCTTTCCACTCGTTTTCTCAAATATTTTGCAAAGGAGTTAGTCTTAAACACATCAGAGATAATATAATTCACATCATCCATTCAAAAAAAGTTTGGTACACAATAAATTATTACACAATTCTTCCCTTGTGTCCCTGCTTTTACGATTTTGCCGTATCCATGGAGCATCCTCATCATTTAACTTAATGCTTGGGTCAGTGTTGACTTTGAAGGGCGGAATTTCACCAAACATATTATAATCTTCTGACATGTCTGTCTTGTCCTCGACTCCCACGATGTTTCTTTTCCCTGAAAGAACAATGTGGCGCTTTGGATCATCGCATGATGTACTGATCGTTTTCTTATCTTTCCGTTTCCTCGGTTTGCTACTCATGTCCTTCAAATAGAAAACCTGAGCGACATCTTTGGCTAGGACGAATGGTTCGTCAAGGTAACCAAGATTGTCGAAATCCACCATTGTCATTCCGTATTGCTCGTCCACCTTTACTCCACCTCCTGTTAGCTTGAACCATTTGCACCGGAACAAAGGGACCTTAAAGGAGGGTCCATAGTCAAGTTCCCATATCTCCTCTATGTAACCATAATATGTGACCTTTTGCCCAATCTCAGTTGCTGCATCAAAGCGGACACCACTGTTTGGTTGGTGCTCTTTTTATCTTGGGAGATCGTGTAAAATGTATTCCCATTAATCTCGTACCCTTGGTAAGTCGTTATAGTCGAAGATGGTGTCTTGGCCAACATGTACAGCTGATCTCCAACATCATTGTCATTCATTAAATGTTTTCGCAACCAACTGCCGAAAGTCTCCATGTGGGCCTTTCTTATCCATGATTCAGGCTTCCCCGGGTTGTCCGAGCGTAAAATATTCTTGTGTTGCTCGAAGTACGGAGCCACCAAGCTCGAATTTTGCAGAACTGTGTGTGCTTCAGTCATAATGACCGTCCATACATATCGTTGATTTCCTTCCGATCTTGCCTTTTCCACTTAGTCTCCCCTCGTGCCGCGATTGAGGAATACCAATCGGCTTAAGGTCAGGAACATAGTCAATGCAGAACTCAATTACCTCCTCATTACCATAGCCCTTTACGATGCTTCCTTCTGCCTAGCACGGTTACGAAACATATTTCTTTAATACTCCCATAAACCTCTCGAAGGGGAACATATTGTGTAGTAAATACAGGACCGAGAATGGAAATCTCTTCGATTAGGTGGACCAGGAGGTGCGTCATGATATTGAAGAAGGATGGTGGAAGCACCAACTCGAAACTGACAAGACATTGGACCACATCGTTCTGTAACCGTGGTAGATCTTCTGGACTGATTACCTTCTGAGAGATTGCATTGAGGAATGCACATAGCTTCACAATGGCTACTCGAACATTTTCCGGTAGGAGCCCCCTCAAAGCAATCGGAAGCAATTGCGTCATAATCACGTGGCAGTCGTGAACTTCAGGTTTTGGAACTTTTTGTCCGCCATGTTTATTATTCCCTTTATATTCGACGAGAAACCAGACGGGACCTTCATACTGCTCAGGCATTAAAAAAAATGACCTTCTCTTCTTTGGTAAGAGCGTAGCTGGCACGACCTTGAAACCATTCCGGATGCCGGTCATCTGGGTCTTTCAAAAGTTGCTGGTCCTGCCGTGCTTCCTTTGTATCATTTGTCTTCCCATACACGCCCAAGAAGCTTAGCAGGTTCACGCAAATATTCTTCGTAACATGCATCACGTCGATTGCAGAGCGGACATCTAGGACTTTCCAATACTGTAGCTCCCAAATATCGATTTCTTTCCACATGGGTACGTGCCCGTCAACTTCCAGCGGAACTGATTGCCCGCCAGGACCCTTTCCAAAGATGACTTTCAAATCCTTGACCATATCAAATATCTCAGCTCCAGTACGTTCCGCAGGCTTCGGCCGGTGATCTGCCTTGCTGTTGAAATGCTTGCCTTTCTTTCTTACGTTATGATTTCGGGGAAGAAATCGACGATGACCCAGGTACACGTTCTTCCCACAATTATCCAAAAATACACTTTCAGTCTCATGTAAGCAGTGTGTGCATGCTTTGTATCCCTTATTTGACTGTCCCGAAAGGTTACTGAGAGTAGGCCAATCGTTGATGGTTACAAAAAGCAACGCTCGTAGGTTAAATTCCTCTTCTTTAAGCTCATCCCACACAGGTACACCAGGTCTGCCCCACAACTGTAAAAGTTCATCAACTAATGGCCTTAGGTACACATCGATGTCGTTGCCGGGTTGCTTCGGACCTTGGATCAGGTGCTATGACCTTGGATCAGGTACACCAGGTCACGGGCCAGGTGCTATGGCTGGAGCTCTGCTCGCCAAAAGGATTAATGCCATCAGTACTTAGACCAAATCTTATGTTCCTTGCGTCAGCTGCAAAATCTTTGAACTCTCTGTCGATCTTTCTCCATTGCGTTCCATCAGCGGGTGTCTCAACTCCCCGTCGGACTTACGGTCCTCTTTGTGCCATCGCAACAACTTGGCATGCTCTTTGTTCATGAACAGGCGTTTCAGCCGAGGTATTATAGGAGCATACCACATCACCTTGGCGGGAACCCTCTTCCTGGGTTTCTCGCCCTCAACATCGTCATCAGGGTCATCGCCTCTGATCTTATAACGCAATGCAGTGCATACAGGGCATTCATCCAAATTCTCGTATGCACCGCGGTAGAGGATGCAGTCGTTTAATGCATGCATGTCTTCAGAACCTCTAAACCTAGAGGGCAGACAACCTTCTTTGCTTCGTACGTACTGGCGGGCAACTCGTTATTCTTCGGAAACATATTCTTCAACATTTTCAGCAAATTTTCAAATGATGAGTCAGCTACACCTTCCCGTGCCTTCCATTTCAGCAAATCCAGTGTGCAGCCCAGCTTTTTCAGACTATTGTCGCATCCTGGGTACAGCGACTTCGTGTGATCCTCTAACATGCGATCCAAATTCTCCCTCTCCTTGCCAGTTTCGCGCAGCGTCTCCGTGCATCAGCAATGGTCCGACCAAGATCATCAGCGGGCTCATCATGTGCCTCTTCTTCACCTTCACCAAACCCTTCCCCACCTTCGGCATCATCCTCCATGAAAGTATCACCGAAAGCGTCATGATAGTTGAAATCGATATCATCCTCTTCTTCATCTTCTTCCATTCTAACCCCTTTTTCTCCATGCTTGGTCCAACAAATATAGCTTGGCATGAACCGTGCCGAAGGAGGTGCATGTGAACGACTTTTGAGGAGGAGTGACCCTTCTCATTCTTACATTCAGCACATGGACAGATAATAAACCTCGCTGCTTGTTCGCATTTGCCACTACGAGGAAATCTTTCAAACCCGTAGTGAACTCGCCGGAGAGTCGGTTACCGTACATCCACTGCCGATTCATCTGCATTATTATATATAAAGTATATAATTAACCATCATGCATTTGTTAAACTAACTAGCTGGAAATAATAAACGAAATGTTTCAAGTTGCTAACCGCGATCGCGGAGGTAAAATAATGAAAACGCTCAAGTGCGCTCGGACACTTCATATCATGTGTGTTTCATGCTCGGGGGCATTTCATCAAACACCTTGTGTGCATAGGAGGAGCAAAAAGCAAACCACCACCCTTGTGAATATTGTGAGTAGAAGTGACACCAAATGTGGCTAAGTGCAGCCACCTGAGCCCTATATATAGGGATGGGCCTTTAGTCCCGGTTGGCCTGGACAACCGCGACTAAAGGCCTTGGGGACCTATTAGTCCCGGTTGGCCTGGCCAACCGGGACTAAAGGCCCTCCCGTCCGCCAGCTGTGGACCAAGCGCGCTGGGCCCAGACTGTTGGTCGCGGGTGTCCTCCCGAACCGCGACTAGAGACCCCTATAGTCGCGGGTCGAAACTTTTGGGGACTAATGGGGGCGTATGGAAGGCCTATTTTCTACCAGTGCTACAAGGTACTCTGAATCCTATCTTTGATGCACCATATATATGTCAATTTTAGTATATATTAGTCGGTACGTGCGTTAGTTTTCCCTTTTCGTTTCTTCGTGCTTCCGACCTTCATACTAAATTATGGTGATTGCAAACTCATCTACTCCCTCCGTTCTAAAATAGATGACTTCCATTTGTCCATATATGTATGTATCTAGACATGTTTTAGTGCCTAGATACATGCATATATAGAAAAGTGGAAGTCATCTATTTTAGAACGGAGGGAGTAAATTTCAACGACATGTGTACAAAGATGATGCATGCACGGTGGTCTCGGAGTACCTAAGAAAAAATATTCACTCTCCCGTAGCAAGGCACGGGCACTTTACTAGTTCCTGTAAAAAAAGAAAAATCAGACCAAATTCAGAGTTAACCGGTTGGGAAGTGAGGTTAGGGGTAAATTAGACTTCTCTTCGTTCCACCCCATTGCGCACCGGTAACCCTAACTCCCTAACACGCCGCCGGCTGCTCCCCTCCGCCGCCGCTCCCGAAACTGAGCTTCGAGGTCGGCGTCGCGGCCCAATCGCTCGGCCCGTGCGTCCCAGTCGCCCAGGTGGACACCTCCGCGCACGCTGCCGCCTCCGTCAACGCCGGCGCCCAGCTCGCCGCCCGCCGAATAAGAAGTCGAAGAGGAAGAGGCCGAAGCCTGTCGCGGGCAGCGAAGCGCCATGAAAAGGTTCCCGGTGGCCAGCGGCCGCAGCGTCTCCCTCGCCCTCTTCTCCGATGTCTCCAACAGCCGGTACATCTTCGTCCCCCTTGTTCCCTCACCATTGCTTCTGCTACCGTGCGAGCTGTACGGCCCGACGTGGTCCTTTGCTTGGCTCACGATTTCTGCCGCTGGGACGAACGCGCAGGGAGCTCCTGGAGCTGATGCAGTCGGGGACACTGGATCCGGAGGCAGCTTTCCTCAACGCGTCGCTGGTACCGTACCTGCACTCTACTGTATGCTAAATCACACCAATGTCTGCAACTAAGGCCACACGCGTTGCTCTGCATCGCATGCCCAGTTAGTGAACTGACTGTAACTCTCCCCAAAAAACAAAGAACAAACAAAAAAAAGGTTAACTGAATGGTGTAATGTCAGGTGCCGGACGTGTTCCCGGTCCTCGCGGCGGCGCACAAGGCGCTACTCTCCAAGTCGAGGGACTCGCTCACCACGAGGACCCTGCACTCGGAGCTCGTCTACAACTACTCCGGGTCCAAGCATGTGGGCTGCTCTTGCTTTCCTTGTCACATTAGGTGCTGGTGTTGTTCTATCGTGGTGTGGTGACCGTCTTCTTGTTTTGTGTTTCAGATCACGGAATCCCTGAAGCGATGTGGTATCGCTGACGACACGCGGTATATCCTTGCAGCTCGGTTTGATGCTTCGGAGGAGGAGGTATGCTTCTGTATCTTGTGTTATAAATTGCATTCTTGATCTGGTTAGTTATGTGAAATGTCCATCCGTCCAGATATATGTTAGATTTGCAACATGCTAGTTGCCTACTTGCCGTAGCGTGAGTACCACGAATCTGAAGTTTGAAACTGTCCTGATAGTTAGTGTAAAAGCTGAAACTTTTATTTCAAATTCTTGCTGAAACTTTCTAGCTTTGGGCACCTATGTTAGTACTCTCTTTACGGGGCTTGAACCAGGAGCTGCTTGTATTGGCTTGCGATTTTAGTAACTAACTTCAGTCATGCTATGCGCGGCATAGTTTGGTTTACAGAACCAACTATTGGGATATCTGCAAAACCCCGATATTTTTACCTGCAATTATCATGGTATGCTGCCAACTGCAGTTTCATCTTTGAGTATGCGCCATAGAAAGTGTGGAGCCGAAAATGGCAGGTTGAAATATTTAAGAGACCAAGTGTTTCCCCACAAATGTTTGGTCATAATATTATACAGAAAAAATCTCAGAAGTCACTATGAGATGAATCGTACAAGTATGCAGTGCTTTCTAAACGAAATGTTACTTTCTGTTGCACTGTCAGTTTCATTGTCCTTCTGAAAAAAGAAATTCAGACATTTCACTGAATTTAGAATTGTACGGTTGCAGATGAAAGCAGTGGAAAAACTCGTCAGTGGAACAGAGATTGATCTCTCAGAACTGGGAACAAGAGCAGACCAGCCAAAGATTCTGAAGGTAGCTATACTTGGGACTTGATATATGATAATATCGGCGTCAAATAATCTATTTTATTTTGATTCTGCTATCGTAATTTTTATTTCTTGACTGCATTTCCTTTTTCCTACTGGCAGCAATACAAAATAACTCCCCAGGAACTATCAATTTCCACACTGCCAGAGGCAATCGTGTGCAGGATTGCTGCTCGAGATGCCCTCTGAGGTCTTGGACCATTATTAGGACGTATTCCCACACCGCGTGACAATCCTCCGGACGAATTCACCGCATCTGCTGCCCCATTTATTCATGACCAAGCTCGAGGCAGGGTGTTTCAAGCGTGGAATTTGGAATTGCATTGCGATAGCATGTAGTCCTGTATGTTGTAGCAACAGTTGAATCTCTGCGAACGTTTCCAAGATCACCTCTTATTCTTGTTGAAGCAAACCTGCAATGATATCACACTATTGATTCGGAACTTAGTTTTCGTGGAGACCATGGGCCAAGAACTGAAAGATGTGCAGACCGAGTGTTGATTACTTTTATGGCTTTATTGTTGTGCACATTATGAGGTGGTGCTGCTGGTATGTTTCTCTATGTAATGGTTGATCTGCACTCTTGGCTGTTGGTCCCCTGGTGCTGCCTGTTCTGCCTGTTCTGCCTGTTCTTTCGTCAAGACAAGTTCAATCAGTTTCTTAGCGTGGCCTGAACTGTTCCCTGCAAAATTTACAAGAACTCGCTGCATTCCGGTGTCCAAACAGGGTCTGAATGAGATATCCGTTTTTTTTTCCAGTGGTCGAGATAATCCTAATTTTGTTTTTCTTATGAAGACTATGCCGTTTCATTTGGCCGGTTAAAAAAAAAGTTCAGCGTGTGTTCTGTTTGGTTTGGCAGTGTCATGGGGGTATCAGCATCACCCCTATCACTATCACTGGCCTGCTCATGTCATGTCAGCTAGACAACAAGAGCTGGTTTTTGGAGCCACTCGCTCACCTACACTTTCAATCTTCTCTGTAGGCCATAGGAGTAGTTATTGCGAGTTTAGTTTTACTTGATGCTCCATGGTCAGGAAAAAAGTTCCTAGGAATATACCCAGCACACCAATCATAGACCACATGAGTGAGTCCATGAAATAAACACTGGCTGAGATCTGCGCTCTCTCAGCCGGACCAACCGAAACAATTATTCCATGCATTATTGTAACCTCTTTATCTAAAAAAATGCATTATTGTAACCTAGCTCCAAGTTTTTTTGGGGGTTCTCAACACTGCCTATATTTAGCTTGGCAGACACACCCAGCTGCATCAATGGGGATTGGGTTGTGCGTTGAAAGATTCTGGGTTTTTGTCCAACAAGAAAGAAAAAGAACAGAAAAATTCATCCAATAATTGCACAAGCATATGCTCTGCAAAAGTTCCCTCCAGTGTCCTCTTCGTCCCCCAACGGAATATCCCCCACGAATTCTCTTCTTCTCTGTTACATATACGCAGCACGAGGCCGCCGTCTTTCTTGCTCCCTCACACACGTAACACAACACTCGGTAAAAAGAATATTCTCCTTTGGTCCTAAGGAGAGGGAGTGGTGGCAACTGGCAATGGCGATCGGTGGCGGAGAGATCAAGGACGACATGGAGGAGGAGGTTGTGGTCCTCGACGGCGAGGCTGCGCTGCACCCGCGTCGCGTCGCGCTGTTCGTCGAGCCGTCGCCCTTTGCGTAATGAACTCTCTTTGGATAGATGGTAGTAGTTGCAAGCTGTGGTCCGATAGTATCACATTTGAAGACTAATTCTGCGTTCTCCATAATTGCAGCTACATCTCTGGGTACAAGAACCGGTTCCAGAACTTCATCAAGCACCTGCGCGAGATGGGCGACGAGGTACTTACATCTTTATACTTCTCATTATTCGAGCACTATCTGTTGTGGTGGTGGTCGAGAACTGAGGATAGGTGGACATCAGTATCTGAATTTAGGTTTCTGTTTGTGTTGTGCAGGTCATCGTGGTGACCAACCACGAGGGGGTTCCAGAGGAGTTCCACGGCGCCAAGGTCATCGGCTCATGGAGGTAAAATTCTATGAGACACTTACTGCTAATTCAGAATGACATGAACCCGTAATGGACTGGAAGATTTGTAAAATCATTTTAACTGAACCACATGATCTGAATGACATGCTTAACTCTGTTTTCTCATCCTTTTCCAGCTTCCCATGCCCACTGTATGGAAAAGTCCCCTTGTCACTCGCTCTTAGTCCTAGGATCATTTCAGAGGTCGCAAGGTTCAAGCCTGACATCATCCATGCATCCTCACCTGGAATCATGGTAATTTTTATTTTGTACAGCCGTTTCGTCGATCATTTGTTCACTGGTGGTTAGCCGCTAAACTGTTACATTTTCAGGTCTTTGGTGCTCTTGCTATCGCTAAGCTGCTCAGTGTGCCCCTGGTGATGTCCTACCACACCCATGTCCCAGTGTAGGTTACTTCTTTTGAACTTTTGATGCTGCTTGTATCAGTGCAAGTTAGAACTACAAGATTCCTCTGTTTTCCGACAGCAGCTGAATGAAAAATGCATCATATATACAGTTGAAAATTTAGCACGTCACATACGAAAATAATTAAAGAATGCCATGTGATAATTCACAATGCCTAGTATAAAATGGGTGGTGCCAATATCAATATCAAGAAATTTAAAATCCTTTTATTTGAAATTGCTACTGAACCAGAGCTATTTGACAGTTTGATCTGATTGCCATAGCTGCTGAATATTATTTATATTTCTCCTACAGATACATACCAAGATACACGTTTAGCTGGCTCGTAGAACCGATGTGGCAAGTCATCAGTAAGCATTCCTATGCTAGACAGCTTACGTGGCCGGTCAACTTTTACACGAAAAAACTGATTTGGCCCTGTTCTTCTCCATAGGGTTCCTTCACAGAGCTGCTGATCTCACTTTGGTCCCATCCGCTGCTATTAGCAAGGATTTCGAGACTGCCCATGTCATTTCAGGTTGGAAATATCTGCTACATCGTATAAATTGCATTCCCTGATGTTCTTACTGTTTCGTGTTAATGACTTTGTGTTTGGCTTCACATCCTTATCCAGCTAACAGAATACGGCTTTGGAACAAAGGGGTTGATTCTGCCAGCTTCCACCCCAGATTCCGCAGTCATGAGATGCGCATCAGGCTAAGGTGAAATTCTGTTTCATTTCTTCATGAATTGTTCTATACTAGATATGCTGATATTAGTTATTGATACTCCTGATTAATCTTCAGTGACGGTGAGCCCAATAAACCATTGGTAATTCACGTTGGACGCTTTGGGCGCGAGAAAAACTTGGATTTTCTGAAAACGTGAGCAATACTCCTACTTTGCACTTTGGGATTAATGTTATGCTTTACTTACTTCTATTAAGCGTAAAGGTTCCTACCCAAGAAGATATAGATACCATTTCCTCAAGTTTCTTCCTTAAACTATGAGCTGCTTGGCACTGATTCTGCTTTATGATTGACAGAGTAATGGACCGGTTGCCTGGAGTAAGAATTGCATTTATTGGAGATGGGCCATATAGGTAAGTCCTAGGTCAACCCTCGTTTTATTTCTCAAGCTCTTATGTTCTCATCCAATTAAACAATTTCAGCATTAGTTCGGAATTTGTGTCATTCATGCTATTCAGTATTACGCACCTCAATTTTTTTAATAAAGTATCTTCGCATTTATTACACATATAATATTAGTTAAAAGGAAGTTTTCGTTTCAATGTCTTCTTATGCCGATGTCGTTGAGATTTTACCACTATGAAAACATATCTTGCGGACAGCATAAAGCAGCATGCTAACATGCTCCCTGAAACTACCTTACAGGGATGAGCTCGAGAAGATGTTTGAGGGGCTGCCTGCGGTGTTCACTGGAATGCTGCAAGGCGAGGAGCTCTCGCAGGCATATGCCAGTGGTGATGTCTTCGTGATGCCTTCGGAATCCGAGACACTCGGCCAAGTTGTCCTAGAGTCCATGTCGTCCGGAGTCCCCGTAGTCGCGGTTCGTGCTGGCGGGATCCCCGATATAATTCCAGAAGATGTGGAGGGAAAGACCAGCTTCCTTTTCGCCCCGGGAGACCTCGACGATTGCGTTGGCAAGATTCAGCTCTTGCTTACAGACCAGGAATTCAGAGATGACATGGGGAGGACCGCCAGAGCTGAGATGGAGAAATGTGACTGGAGGGCGGCCTCTAAGACGATCCGCAACGAGTTCTACAACACCGCAATCTTCTACTGGCGGAAGAAGCAAGCGGAGCTGTTCCAACCATTGCAGTGGCTAGCGCAGATGTTCATACCGACAACGAACCAGGTCAGCCGCATCGCCCAATGCTGATGCCTCTACATGGACGGACAATTCGATGCACTCCTTGTACATTCCTGATCTATAGTCTGTATCAATAGGTGAGACATAGAATCTGTTTTTTGTGTAATTGTTCTAGTGTGATTGGTTGTATTGTAATAGTGACCTTCATCGCATCAATCTGCAGCTGTGGACGCGAGAAAAATTCATATTAGCTCATTAAATGTCAAAATATGTTAGATGGTTGCATGGAGAAGGGAAAAGGGAAATGAGAAAACGAAAACACATGTGCCCAAGGAATATGAAAGCTTTAACAAGCTTTGTTGGCACAATCATGTTGTTTATGCCATAACAGTATTCTCCTCCTCATGAATTAGATATTAAAGCTGAAACGACTCCTCTAAGTGTGACTGAAAGGGCTGCTAAGAGGGGGGGGGGGGGGTGATGAATGTCCCTGCTAAACTTAGGTGTAATATCAACGCACTAAGGGGAGGAGGGGCGGAATAAATACAGAATACTTTCAGTCTAACTACAAATAGGAAACAAATAAAGAATTTTTCCAGTTAGTGCAAGATGAAGGAAAGATAGTTGGGAAGGCCAATTTGAAGGTTTTCAGTACGAATATTGTAAGAAAGTATTTGGGCACCGGTTCCAAATTATTTTTCTATGGTTAAATCCTTCAATGATGATCTACTACAAATGTCCTTTGAGAAGAATGAAATATTAACATCAGACTTCACTAAGATGGAGGTTCTTGATGTCATTTCTCAGATGCAACATAACAAAGCTCCAAGACCGGCTGGGTTTACTATTGATTCCAAACATTTTGGGAGGTTATTAAGGATGACCTGATGGCCATGTTTGCACACAGTTGCAGACAAGTGAACTACCTATGTTCAAGTTAAACTTTGGTGTGATCACGTTCTTGCCCAAGAAAGAGGATGCGGGTAGAAGTGAGCAATATAGACCCATTTTCTTACTTAATGTCAGTTTCAAAATCTTTACTGAATTGGAAAGAAATTGTGTTCCGTCTATTGCACATAGATTCATTCTCCCAAAGCAATCAGCTTTCATATCTGGAAGGAACATCCTAGAGGGGGTTGTCGTTCTTCATCATACCATTCATTAAATTCATAGGAAGAAAATGGATAGGGTCCTCTCTTAAATAGATTAGCTTATAATGAAGTAAAATGGTCCTTTCTGCAAGAATCTCCACTCATGAGGGTATTGCAACTAAGTGGTGTGAACGTATTTCTAGGTTTGTTTAGGGAGGAAGTGTTGGGATTCATGTTAATGATAATATTGGTCATTATTTTCAAATTTTAAAAGGAGCAAGGCAAGGGCATCAGCTGTCTGCTATCCTTTTTATTATTGTTGTGAATATGTTGGTTATTCTTATTGATCGTGCAAAGGAGGATGGTCAAGTAGAATGTATTATTTCACATCTATTTGATGGTCTTATATTCATCCCACAATACACCGATGCTACGATTTTATTTCTTGAACAATCCTTTTTTGACCAATTGTCGGGTCTCAAAATTAATTTTCGTACGGGTGAAATATATTGTTTTGGAATAGCTAAACAATTGCATAATGATAATCTCCATATTTTTGGTTATGAGGTGGGATCTCTCCCTTTCAAGTATTTCGTTATTTTTGTTTATTGATAGAAGTTTCTTAATAAAGAATGGAAACTTATAGAAGATCATTTCGAGTGTTAACTATGATCTAGGTAGGCAAGATTCTCCCATATGGGTATCGTCTTGTCCTAATAAATTATTTTTTAATAATCATGTCAATGTTTTTATTATCCTTTTTCAGAGTACCTAAAGGGGTATGTAAATGATTTGACTTAAATTGATCTTGTTTCTTTTGGCAAAGCGATCAGAAAAATTTTCATTGAAGAAATGGAATATTAATTTTCTTCCTAAATACCAAGGGTCTTGGAAATTGAGGTTGTTGATAATTGATAACTTAGAAAATGGTTATTTAATTTTTTTCATGAAGATGGATATGGAAGGATATGCTATATAGAAAATATTTATCTGGTAAAACTATCGCTCAAGTCCATGCAAATCCCACCGAATCTTCCTTTTGGAAGGGACTCATGGGAGTTAAACAAGAATTTTTTTCGTGTGGTTCTTTCATTGTTGGTCGGGATATGGAGTTATATTTTGGGAGAACTCATGGGTTAGGTGAAAATCCTTTGTTAGTGCAATATCCATCTCTGTAAAACATCACACGCCATAAAGTTGTTCTTGTTGTGGATGTTTTAGCAATGGGGTCACTGACTATTGAGTTTCGTTGATAAATGTGTTGCATGTGTGCACCTACTAGAGAGACTAACAAGGGTATATTTATCCGTGGATTGGATAATTTTAAGTGGAAATTGACTATGACAGTTTTATTCACTGTAAAATCTATGAATTCTGATCTTATGTGTGGACATACAAGATTTTTACATAAATAGTTGTGGAAACTAAAGGTTACATTAAAAATTAAGATTGGTATATGATTCCTTCATTTCACATTCTTACTAACCAAGGATAATCTTACTAAGCGGTGTTGGACATGTTGTAAAAAGTTGTTTTTTGTGATTCGAAGGAGTGAGTCGAACATTTATTTCTTGTCCTAATATGTTTGATGGCTGGCTGGGCAGAATTGATAAGAAAAAAAAAGGAAAATTTTGTGTTGATGTTTATAGTTTTCTTTGAGCAATTTGAAATTGTCGAATTGATGTTTTTCTTAATAAGACGTGACTTGCTCACTTTTTGTAGGTTGTCCATAGAGGTAGGTATTGGGTCCACATGTTGTCCTTTATCCTACCACTCAGATTAATGGGGTCAAATGGATTCTAGTTGCAGATGACGATCATTCAAACTATCTTCGACCAATGTGGCTGGCAGTATTATACAAGATTGCAAGATGCATAGAGCCTTTTATTTTTTTTATTTCCCGCATGTTGATTAATTTATAGCCACCTTGGCTCATTGTTGAGATGTAAAATGAAAACTTGTTTTTAAGCATGCAATCAAATTAGGCCGTGCGCATCGTTTCAATGCAATGTCTACGTTTTTTCCCCTTTTGTTTTTGAAAAAAGCCATAATAACGCTACACATATCACTTATAAAATGAGAATCCAATTAAATTAAAATAGTGACAAAATTCAGTTTTTACCATTTCTGCTGCAAATAATTTTAGTCTAGTCATCTAAAAATAAAATTTGAAATGGCACAAAAGTATTTTCGCACCCATCAAGAAATCATTTCCATGGCACGTTGCCGAATTAATCACACTACCGGATTCAGCTCTTGCTGATAGACCTGGAATTCATACATGGCATGGGGAGGAGCGCCATGACCAAGATGAGAAGTGCCACTATAGAGAGTCATGTGATATCCTAGATATGTGCATGCAAGGCTACATCCGATGAATACACATGTTCAATACAAATATTTCAGTTCATCAATTACAAAACATTCGGCTCCCTGCGTACATCCTATGGTGCATGTGATATGCTACATATGTGCAAGGCATTCAGGAGCCATCGTCACGTTGTAGTTAGCCAGGGGAAATGCCCATGACATGACATCGATCCAACCAACAACCAAATCAACATCAAAACTTTTTGTCCCAAACAAGTTGGTATAGGTTAGATAATCATATCCGATAGAAACGTATGGAAATATGACGTATAAGAAAAAAGGGTTATTTTAGAGGTGTTGTGCTTTTTTCGAAAAGGGGGGAAAGATCCCCAGACTCTGCATCGGGTTGATGCATATGGCTTTTATTTTTATTTAAAAATATTCAAAGTGTACATGTTTACATGTCACACCGGGTTGAGACTTGTACCAACCACCTAAAAACAATTAAGATCAAAACCCGTCGTAACATCAACATGTTATCCTAACAGCAGGTTGCCAGCCGAACTGGTTGAAGAAGTCCCGAGCGACCATATCCAAACGGTTGCACACAGAATCCATTTCCCTCCGACGCTCCTCCGGCTGGAGATAATACCACGTACGGATCCAATGCGTTGGCAACGGAATAACCTGCAAGAGGAATAATTTCGAGCTCCTTCAAACACATAACCATTGCGCACGTTCCAAATGGTCCAAAGCAAAGCATAAGCACCCACTCTTGTTTGGGATTTGTCCTTTTTATTCACGTCATTCAACCAGTTTACAAACATGTTTGAAATACTAGTTAGTGGAGTAATATTGAAAGTCATATGCAAAATACGCCAAACAACACGAGAATGGGGACATGAAATAAACAAATGTTGTACTGATTCATCTTGATCACAGAAGCAACATTTTGCACTACCATTCCAATTACGTTTAAGCAAGTTGTCTTTGCTTAAAATAACCTTCTGATGAAGAAACCACATGAAAATCCTGATTTTTAGTGGCACTTTAATTTTCCAAATGTATTTGCGGAGGTACTTTGTGTTATCGTTCAACATGTCTAGATGCATTGATTTAACAGTAAAGACCCCTGAGTCGTTTAAACCCCACACAAAAGAATCTGAATCATCAGTTAAATGGATATCCATCAATCGGCCAACCAGGTCCAGCCAATGAAACCAATTGTTGCCTCTCAGTGCTCGTCTAAATTCTATATTTTGGATGAGCATGTTGCAAAACATTAGCCACCGAAACTTGTTTTCTCTGGGTAATGCTATAGAGGGATGGATACTGGTGAGCTAATGGGGTGTCTCCTAACCAAACGTCCTCCCAGAATCTTGTAATCTGGCCATTGCCAATTGATAAAGATCCTCTCGGAAAGAACTATTCCTTGACTCTCATGAGACCTTTCCAAAAGGCAGAATCCGTTGGTTTTGCTTGGACTTGAGACAATGATTTGGAATGAAGGTACTTGTTTGTGAGGATTTCCTACCAAAAACCCTCCTTGTTTAGAAGTTTGAACAACCACTTAGAGAGTAAACACTTGTTTTTAATCTCTAACACCTCAACACCAAGACCCCCTTGATTTTTGGGTCTACATATTATGTTCCATTTGGTAAGCTTGTATTTCTTTTTATGATCATCACTCTACCAAAAAAAAGTGTGATATAAATAAGTCTAGTCGTTTTCGTACCCCTTTGGGTATTTCAACGAAAGACAACATAAACATCGGAAGACTAGTAAGAACAGAGTTAATTAAAATTAGCCAGTCACCATAGGAAAGAAGCTTTCCCATCCAACAGACCAATTTTTCCTCAAATCTATCTTCCACGGGCTTCCATTCTCCATTCCTCAATTTTCGAAAATGGATTGGGATTCCCAAATACCTAAAGGGCAAGGTCCTAGTTTCACACCCAAATATTTCCTTATAACGATCCTCATCGTATTTTGCTTTGCCAAAAAAAACTCACTCTTATGAAAGTTAATTTCAAGGCCATAAAGCTGCTAAAAATGTATATGATAAGTTTCATATTTGGCGGCTTTTCGAGGTCATGTTTCACGAAAAGTATGGTATCGTCCGCTTATTGAAGGATAGAAATACCCCCATCCACTAGATGTGGTATTAACCCTTCTACTTGGCTATCTTCCTTTGCTCTTGCAATCAAAATGGCTAACACGTCTCTTACAATATTAAAAAGAATAGGTGATAAAAGATCCCCTTGTCGGAGCCCTTTTTTAGCTTGAAAATAATGACCTATGTCATAATTCACTCTAATTCCCAAGCTACCTTTGTGAATAAAATAATTTATCCACTTACACCAAGTTGGATCAAAACATTTCATGTGCATGCCTTGTTGGAGGAACGACCATTTGACCTTGTCATATACCTTTTCAAAGTCAATTTAAAAAAAATCCATGTTTTTTTCCTTTGATGCTCATCGATAGTTTCATGCAACACCACAACTCCTTCGAGGATGTGGCGCCCCGGTAAAAATTTCATTTGAGATGGTCTAATAACTTTGTGATCATTTGGGAGACCCGGTGCGTTGCAACCGATGTGAAAATCTTAAAACTCACATTTAGAAGACAAATAGGATGATATTGCCGAATCTGAATCGCATTTTCTTTTTTAGGCAATAATATGATGGTTCCAAAATTTAGATGGAATAGTGGAAGCTCCCCTCATTGAAACTGAACTGCCATTGCCATGAAATCTTCTTTTAGAAAGGCCCAAAACTTTTGGTAGAACTCGGCTGGGAACCCGTCTGGTCCCGGTTCTTTGTTCTTTTCCACTTGACATATAGCCTCGTACTCCTCCTTTTCGGTGATGTCGTCTATTAGAATATCATTCTCTTCTCTAGACAGTTGAGGGATATCATGAATTTGCGACTCAATCAACACGAAATTGTTCTTAACCGACGCAGCGAACAATTTTTTTTGTAATATTGAGTTATATGATGTTTTAGATTATGTTCTCCAATAATTGTGCCTTCGTCTTGTTCAAGATGGAATATTTTCTTCCTTCTATGTTTGCCATTTTCAATAAGATGTAAGTATTTCGTATTATCACCCCCCCTCTTGGATATATGCTTTATTTTGGCGCGCTGAGCCCATTTAGACTCTTCATCACGCCTAAGCCAGGAAACTTTATGATTCGCTTCCCTGATAGTATTTTGCTTATAAGATGTAAGACGACTTATTTCCGCCTTACGATCAAACTAATCTATAATTGATAATAGATGCCCCTTCTCATTTTTATAAATGCCATTTTGATTTTTCGCCCATCCCCTCAAAAAATTCCGCAAGTGTCGAATCCTACGTTGCCATGTCTCTAGCGGAGAGTCTCCTTTTGAAACAGATGCCCACTCTATGGCCACCATTTCCAAAAAAAAACCTCATGCTTAAACTAATCTAATTTAAAAGAAAAACGAGCCTTATTGCCTATATGGGCTTATTCCCCGGCATCTAGAATTAGAGGGGTATGATCAGACCCAACCCTTGGCAAAGCATGCACACTTGCCAAGGATTTTTTTTTGCTCCCATTCAACGGTCACCAAAATTCTATCCAACTTCTCGTAAAGGTGTTGGTCTGCGACTAGCCCAGGTATATTGCGTCCTTGAGAGATCTAATTCTTTCAAGTTGAGACTCTCAATGATAGCATTAAAAATAAAAAAGCCAACGAGCGTTAAAATTGTCATTGTTTTCTCTTCCAGCGACGAATAATACTAAAATCTCCACTACATAGCAAAGGCAAGGAATCTGAATCACACACATAGACCAATTCCGCTAGAAACTCGAATTTCTTATCATCTTGAGCCGCTACATATACCACTACTATAGCCCACTGATACGCCCAAAATGTATCTATAATTTTTTATGGTTTCATGCTACTTTTATGCTTTTGATAATTATTTTTATATTAAGTTTATGATTTATTTGGAATAACCTATAAATAGTTGCAAAAGTGCATAATGTTCTTGTTTTATACTTTGATGTGTAGGAATTATCAAAAATACAAGAGGAAACCTTGTTGGAGTCGAATTGGGACTTTCCTGAAATCTGTTTTAAAACTCTTTTTAAAGATTTCCATGATACGGGTCAAAGACGACGTCAAACGGAAATCTCCGCGAAGAAAACATTGTGGAGAATTTTGCGACGAATGTTCTAGACTTAAAATTTGCCTGATTCCGAGTCTGGGCGGCTGAGATACGCCCGATTTACTGCAGACCTAGATGAGATGACAGGATTCCAGGAGGATATATAAAGGCAGGAAACCTAGCTCGTGGAGGACTGCTCCAGCCACGAATTGCAGCCATCAAAAGCCACGTTTTTTCCTCCCCATGGATCCCATCTCCATGGGGGAGGGCTCCCAAGAAGCCATGAAGGAAGGGGCTAAGGGGCGGCGCTCCCATGATGTCGGCGACAGGGAAGGAACTCCCAGCGTTGCCGCCGCCGCCCTGTGCTCCTTGCTGGCCCCTTCACCGCCTTCACCAACACCTCCATCATCATCTGCTCCATAGCTATAGCGGTCCACTCTCCCACAAACCTCTATAATCCCTGATGTCTACGCACGCTTCTATTCGTGTAGACAGTGTTGGGCCTCCAGGTGCAGAGGTTTGTAGAACAACAACAAGTTTCCCTAAAGTGGATCACCCAAGGTTTATCAAACTCGGGGAGGTAGAGGTTAAAGATATCGCTCGGAAGCAACCCAGCAATTAAGATACAAGAAGTCTCTTGTGTCCCCAACACACCCAATATACTTGTCAGGTATATAGGTGCACTAGTTCGGCGAAGAGATAGTGAAATGCGAGTAATATGGATGGCTATAAGTAATAATAGCAATCTGAAATAAATATGACAACAAGCAAACATGTAGCAGAACAGGCGGAAAACGGTGTTTCAATGCTTGGAAACAAGGCATAGGGATCCTACTTTCACTAGTGGACACTCTCAACAATGATCACATAATTGAATAACTAAATATCTTCTCTTCACTATGCTACTCTTAACCCTCTCCAGTTGGATAAGAACACTAATCATTGCGTAGGGCTGCAAAAAGCATTCCTTAAAGTAAGCATTCTCATGTCTAGTTAGCCCCACACTATCGACTTGAGCGCCCTAGAAGGTACTACACAAACACCACAATTCATAGAGGAGACACACACAATGTCCACACTGTCACCTTCACACCGCGGGACAAGGTGACTCCAAAGTTCATATTAATAAAACACTTGAGTAGTACAAGATGAAGAGTAACATTTACTTATTCAACTAGATTACAAAGCTCACGATCACATATAGATCACACCATGGGAGAGAGAGAGATGAACCACATAGCTACCGGTAGAGCCCTCAGCCTCGGGGGGAACTACTCCCTCCTCATCATAGGAGACAGCAACGGCGGTGGAGATGGCGGTGGATTCGATGGAGATGGCTTCCGGGGGCACTTCCCCATCCTGGCAGGGTGCCAGAACAGAGATCTGTCCCCCTGAAACTTGGGTTGACGATGACGGCGGCTGCGGAAGGTTTTGTGGAATTTCACCCATCCTTCTAGGGTTTTTGCATCGGGGGATTATATAGGCGAAAGGGCAACGTCGGTGGGCCACCAGGGTGGCCTCAATACCCCCAGGAGCGGCCAAGGGGGGGGGGGCGCCGGGCCATGTGGGCCCCCTGGTGCCCGTCTTCGACTCCTCGTCGGTCTTCTGGATGCTTCCGGGGAAAATAGGAACTTCGGGATTTGTGGGGTCCAATTCCGAGAATATTTCTAGTACAACTTTTCTGAAATCAAAAACAGCAGAAAACAGGAAACTGGCACTTGTCATCTTGTTAATAGGTTAGTCCCGGAAAACGTGTAAAAATGCTATAAAGAAGTGAGAAAACATGTAGCAATTGGCATAATATCATCATGCAACATCAGAAATTATAGATACGTTGGAGACGTATCAAGCATCCCAAGCATAGTTCCTACTCGTCCTCGAGTAGGTAAACGATAAACAAAATAATTTCTGGGGTGACATGCTACCACACAATCTTGATCATAGTATGTAAAAGCATTCGCGAGCTGAGATCATAGAACTTTAACACAAACATGATAAATAGAACTTTAATAATAAAGCATAGCAATCACTTTGCATCATGAGAAGTATCTCAAATAAAAGATCATGAATAACAATGCAAAGAAAGATATATGTTTGTTTCAAGTATAGAGAAAGCATGGCAAAGTGGTATTTCGCTAGTCCTTAAGAGTGGGGCAAAACATAAATGCCAGGACACCTTCAAAGTTCATGAGGAAGAATAGAACAAATAATTAGAGAACAAGCAATAACACATCATGAATCAACTAATAATGTTTCTGGGACAAATGCACATACAAGTCAGAATGGCAAAAATGCTCTCTCAACTATGCATAAAGTTAAAAGATGGAGACTCAACATAAAAGTAAAAGAAAGTCCCTTCGCAGAGGGAAGCAGGGATCACTCATGTGCTAGAGATTTTATTTTATTAAACAGAGGTATTAAAAGTTTGACACTCTGAAAGTATAGTATGGGCACCTAGAGGGGGGTGAATAGGTGCTACGACCAATTTTCATTTTTCTTTCACAATTAGGCTTGACACAAAGGTAAATTCTCTAGATGATGACTACGGTGAATTTACCTATATGACAAGAACAAGCATAATAACAATACAAGCACGAGTAAAGGAGGAAGGGAACGAGGTAACCGATATGAAGCACACGGAGACACGATGTAGTCCCGAGTTCCTCCTTGTTAAGGGAGTACGTCTCGTTGGAGGGGTGTGAGCTCGCCCCGAAGGCCTACTCAATGTCACAAAGGCCTCACCCTATTCTCCGATGAACTCCGCCATAAAGGCCTAGTCCACCTTCCACTATTGATCCCCTTTGAGGCGGGAATCGAGTCCTTTACAAACAAGCTTGGGGCACACACCCACAACCAAATTGGGGGATCCCAACAATCTCAAATCACCAACAAGTGTAGCAATGGAGTCTAGGTTTTCCACAAAGAAAACCTAGACTAGATCCCTCTAGAATATGAGGTGGAAATGAAGATCGGCTCGGTGAAGGTGTAGACCGGGGTCTTCTCCTTCAATCCTCCAAGTATCAACGAGTTTGGGTGGAGGGATTGGGAGAAATCTAGCTTTTGGAGGCTCAATAAATGCTTGTCTTCAATGCTGGTTCGAGCAACCCTTTGGAGAAGAAGGGGATGGGGTATTTATAGCCCCCTTCCCAAACTAGCCGTTTGACCCTTTTTCGTGCCTAGCGGTACTACCGCTGGGGTCAGCGGTACTACCTCTACCTGGCAACGTGAGCGGTACTGAAGCGACCCAGAGGCAGGGCGCGAGCGGTACCACCGCAGAAGTACCGTGGTACTCCAGCAGCGGTACTACCGCGAGTGCCCACCAGTACTACTGCTGGCCACTTCTTCGAAATAAATCGAAGTGGCTGGCGGTAGTACTAGGTCACTACCGCTCTAGTACCGTAAACTTTACTGCGATCAAATTCTCGCTGGTGGTACTTAGGCCGGTACTGCCCGTGGTACTACCGATTGCTGGAAGCAGCGGTACTACCGCTTGACAGTAGCGGTACTACCGTCGAGCAAGGATTTGCTCCTCGACCAAGTTGACCACAGCGGTACTACCGAACCAGTACCTCTGAAGTACCGCGGGATGCAGTAGCCATTTTCACTCTGGCGGTACTGGGCGCGGTACTATCGCTTGCTGTGCAGAGAGGTACTACCGCTGAGGCGCCCGGTACTACCGCTGGATCAAGTTGATCTTGGTGGCTTTGTCTTGGATTTCTCTTCACCTTTTTGCGTCTAGATGATATTTCCTGAAATACTTTGACGCACTGTTAGATTCTTACTAGTGTTGTTATCAACTCCAAAACCTAAGAGAGATCAAAAATGCAAATGCACTTTCAATCTCTCCCTTTTTGGAGATTGATGACAACGCCACTAAGAGAGATCTAAAAAGTTTGTACGAGCAATTCGAGAGAGAGTGATGCATCAAGAAAATTTGCTTAATGAGGCAAACTATGTTCTCTTTTAGAATGTGTGCTCCCCCTAACTCTTAGAGGCCTAGCAAGGATATAAATGATATAACAACATGAACACTTGCCAATAAGATATAATGATAACAACCATAAAACCAAATGGTTCAACACCATAACACCAAATAGTTCAACACCACAAGCACACACCACACAAAGTTTGACAACACAAACGCAACCCAAGAAAATGAAGCGATCCTAAATAGAACTCTCTCATCCTTTGGCATCAAGACACCAAAAAGGGAAAAGGCAATGCTAACGTCCCTGGAGGTCACTGGCTGTGGCTAGAGGCACTAGTAGGGATGCCGAGTCCACGCTCATCTTCAGAGTTGACATCTTCGACCTCATCGTCAGTCTCACCACGAGTCCAAGGCTCATGAGAAGTAGTAGAATCATCGAGAAGATCTTGATCAATCCACACGTTGCCTTGCTTTGACTTCCACTCCTTGGAAGTGGTGATCCTGTCCTCAGACCCTGGACGAACAGGCACCCCAAGATGGGCAAACCTGTCACGAGTAAGCTGACGCTCCTTCTTGCTACGCACATGATCAAGATATCCCTTGTTCTCCATATCAATCTGGCGACATAATACTTTCTTCAAAGTTGAGGACATCCACTTGCGAAAGCTATTCTTATGATCTCTCCCCCCCCCTCTCGAAATCCGAGTCACTCGAGCCATGAGTGTCCGGACCAAGATCCTCCGGACCTTGCAAGGGAGTGGCATGCTTCTTGACTCAAAGTTCCTTGATAGGGTGAGTAGTGAGTTCTTGGTCATTATCCAAGAGAGAATCAGAAAGCTTGGCATTGCGCCAAGAGGTGGCAATGAGCTTGAAGACCAAAGCAGCAAACACTAGAACTCTCCTCATCATCACACAGTTATACATCTCATTCCAGAGAATGTCCATCACATCAAGTCTCAGGCCATCACCATGACGCCTATGAGTGTAAATCATCAAGTCAGTGAGTGATCCATGGATTTGGTCAAAGTTCCAACACGAGGAGCCAATGTGTTTCTGAAGATCCTGTGGAGGATGTCATAAACGGGCAGCAGGTTCTTGGACTGACCAACCACAGCACGGCCAGGGATATAGAGATCATACATCTCAGTGGGGGCCATAGACTTCTCCGGATAAGGAACCCGGAAGAAAGTGGAGTGAAAAGCAGCATCTGGAATCTCCCCAAACTCCTGCAGTCCTAGTACAGTAGCAAACTCAGTCCATGAAGCAGAAAACTTCTGATTCTTTGTCATCCAAGTGATCCTCCTCTCATCTGTATGGAAATAGAGCGTGGCATAGAATTGGCCCACGAGGTGCTTATCATAATCTTCATTGATCTCAATGAAGTCCAGAAGACCGAACTCCTCACAGATTTCCAATGCCTCACCAAAGTAGTCCATCTTAGACCTCATGAACGGAACATTTATGGAATACTGAGTCACTACCTTGTTCTTGTTGAGTGGATACTCCTCATAGAAAATCCTCTCTTGAAAACGAGTCCACAAGCACTCATTTGCCCTTGATTCTGTTGGCTTGTTATAGGGGTTGGTCCTCCTTTCCCCGCGGAACTGATCATCGGGCATGTTCGCAACTGATTTGTCTCGGGCTGCGTGCGATTTCATAAGCACAAACCTCTGCCTCTATGTCAGATTCCCTTGTGGCATGACCTCGGGAGTCTCATCTCCCTCGGGATTCTTCCGAGTCCTCTTAGCCGCACGCTTGCGACCTCCACCCTTAGAGCCACTAGCACCTGCTCCTAAGAAAGCATAGGGGGATAGCACAAGGGTAAGGATAACTTCAATCAAATTGATCAACGAGAAAATTCACACAAGAACTAGAGGTGCACAACCTCCAGGAAGCGGTAGTACCGCTGCTGCCAGCAGTTCCATCCATAGCAGTAGTACCGTTGTTGCCAGCGGTAGTACCGCTGCTGGCGGATTCTGCCATGGCACCCAAAGGAACAACCGAATCCATCTAGAGGAAAATGCACCAAAGGTTCGAATGGAATTAACTCTAAAAGGGATCACCACGAACTAATCCTAGACTAGGAGATCTCTAGAACCCTAACAATCATCATCTCACAAGATTGAATCGAGGGAGAGTGATAAAAGGGTTACCGGAGCTCATCGTCATGGAGAAGAAGTTGGGTGCGATCCCCGGGCGTTCTCCGGTGTGATTGGAGCACTCAAACATCAGAGAGAGCCCTCCCCGGCGGATGGGAGACTTGGCGGCGGCGAGATCCAAAGTGGGGAGAGGATGAGGGAGTGAAAGGGTTAAGAGGGTAACCCCCTCCTCCCAGATTCGTTTTAATCCCCACGGATTTTCACCGCAGCGGTAGTACCGCCGTGCTCAGCAGTAGTACTGCCCACCTGGGACTACTGGAGCCAGGAGGTAGTACCGCTGCTGGGTCTGTGCTAGGCACGAGCTCCTGCAGTGTAGTACCGCGCAAAGCCACCGGTAGTACCGTGCGCTGGGTACTACTGTCAGTTACAGCGGTAGTACCGCTGCAACTAGCGGTAGTACCGCTAGCCGGGTCTTCCTTCCACCAAGAGATCAAAGAGATTAAAAATTTCGGAATAGAAAATGTCTAAGGGAGGAAATGTTTGGGCTTGGGATTAGAACTCAAACTAAGATGGTACTACACACTCCAACTTTTGCAAAGAAGACAAAAATTCGAATAAGGAAAAGAGAGAGTGTGCTTCCCAAACAACAACAACAACAACAACAACAACAACAACAACAACAACAACACACGAAACACAAAGAGAGAGGGAAAAACACAACGAAAACACCACATAAGAACCAAACAAGAACCAACTCTTCAAGAGAAGAGGTTGGTGGCCTAGCCACCATGTAAGAGATTATGGTATGTTACCGTGAAGATATATATTGGGTACATTACCAATTCTCGACATTGAAGCTCATAGTTCAACATTAGAAAAAGAGAGGTAACAATGAATATTTTCTTTGGGCATAATGGGGAGAGGGAAAACCCAATGTGTTAGGATAACACTCCCCCTATGTCCATGCCTACACCTAAACCCAAACACGGTTCAACTATAGGGGTGTGTGCAAGATCCTCAAGTCAAACTCCTGGAATCAATGATGTTTAGTTCATTCCTCAAAAACATGAATCTTGCATCGTCGAGTGGCTTCGTGAAGATATCCGCAAGATTGTCCTTGGTGGGCACATATGCGAGAGCAATATCACCTCTTGCCACATGGTCTCGGATGAAATGATGACGAATCTCAATGTGCTTCGTTCTTGTGTATTGCACGGGGTTGTAGGCGATCTTGATGGCACTTTCGTTATCACACATGAGAGGCACCTTATCCAAATGAACATCATATTCCTTGAGAGTTTGCCTCATCCATAGCAATTGGGTGCAAGCACTCACTACCAAATTCCGCGGGGTCTGTGACGTTTCAATACCGTTGCGGATGGGCTCCAAACCGTCGCTAAGGGCAATCCGCGACGGTTTGCTCGACGGAGTGAGAACGTCCCTGGTCGACTGTCACGGACAATTCTGCGACGTTAATTTGAACGGGAGAACGTTCAGGATATCCGCAACGTTCAGAAAATCATCGCGAGCATCTGGGCCGTCCGGTCCCGGCACATTAAGCGGCAACGTTGTTTTTCGTTGCTGTCGGCTGACACGTGGCAAAGGATTAACTGACAGCCGTTAGCGTAATCAGCTAACGTCACAGTATAGGCAGCTTACGTCATTATGATCGCAATATTTTTTCCGTCAAAAATAGATTCTGTTGAGGCCCCGTTTATGACATCACCAATCCGTTCATGACGTCATAACCGCCGATCCCGTTCACGATGATTTTTGTTGTCGCGGCCTCGACCAATCATGTGAAACCATGTGGACACCATCTGCGATGAACTTGCTAGCGTCGTGGTATGAGATGACGCAACGAGATGACGCCACGTGGAACAATCGTACGTCGCCGCGTTTTTTTTTTGCGACTATCTCCGGTCGTCGCGGGCTACGTGGTGACGGATTTTTTTCCGACCCAAAACGACGCCACGTGGACCAAGTGTGTGGTGTCACGTGGCGCCTTTTCCGCGACGTTTCTGTTTCATTGTGGAACTACCCAGTCATAAAACGACAAGTGGGCCTTGGGTACGGTGCCACGTGGCACCTTTTTCGCGATGTTTTTATTTTTGTTATGGAACTGTCCAACCGTAAAACGACACGTGGGCATGGCATACGGCACCTAATCCGGGTCTGTTTTTACGTTACGATACTATGACGTTTTTTTTCGTGCGAGATGGGTGCTTAAATCATCGTTCGAATTGACCTTTCCATATTCCATATGCAGAAAAGCAAACCACATAGCAGTCATCAAATATAGGAATTGCAACACTAGTGGTTTATTTTACAGAAAAGCAAACCAACATACAGAAATTCAGCTTTCAGCAACACGACCATAGTTTCAATTACCACATATGCGCTGAGCTAACTCCTCAAGCAGGTCAACTCCTTCTTGTTGGCACGTTTTTAGCTCGTGTTGTTCCTTCTGCATTTTTTCCATTTCAAATGCAACCCGGAGCCTCATTCGCTCAGATTCTGCATTCGCCGCCCTCAAATCAGCAATTGTGCTGCGCATATTGGCATGCTCCCCTCTCTCAACATCAGTTTGCACTTGGTGTTCAGACTTTGAAATATACTTGTTTCCACACGAGATTTCTTCGACAAAGTATGCTTCCCACGATCCAGCATGACACCTAAAGTATCATCCTCATCCTCTGAAGCTGGTGTCGACATCGTCCTTTTCTTGCTTGCCTATCAAGCTTGCAAAGAAAATCGATGTAAGTATGTACAGAAAACATATGAAACTAGCAGGTGACTAGCAATATACAGAAAATAGATGAAACTAATAGATGGCCAGTAATGTACAGAAAATATTTGAAAAATAGCAGATGACAATCAAACAAGCGTGTCTGTAATGGAAAATGACCTAGCAGATGTCAAGCATGTCGGGAGCATAGATGGAAACCATGTTAAAATGACAACCACAACCTTAATTACCTTGCCAAAACGTCTTATGGTATGGAATAGATGAAGTAGCACAAAATATAAGACACGACAGTAATCAAACTGTTCAACACAAGATAAGTAAGATGTGCCCTAGTTGTTGTTGTTTTAACTAAAGGGAGTTTTTATTACTTAAAGAGTTTTAATAATTACACCCTAGTTGTTGTGATATCATGGAAGAATGTTGAGCTACCGAATTAGGGAATAACCTGCAAATCATTGTCCTCACTGAATAGGGATTGACATGACCAGTCTCCTTCACTGGAATCTGATTTCTCTTCATCATCATCCTCGGGATTGTACTCGGATCCAGAGTCTTTCTTCTTGATCTTTTTGGGTGTCAATACAGTAGGACATGAAAGAATACTGGCTAAAGACTTTACACCCAGTTGATGCATCCTTGCACTGTTTGCCGTGATAGTTCTAGCACGCTCTTCTTCCATGGGGTGTAGTGGTGATCCTAACATGAATAAATAACTCAAAGTAATCTCCAAATATAAACACTTGGTAAGAACCTAATACATTATCAAAAATTAAGGTACGCATCCTGTAAGAACAGTCCAGTGTAAGTAATATAAATTTTGATCATAGATTCATAACTAAGACTGATAGGATCATAAGCAAAGTGAGCTTAAACATAATAGTATACAGGCTGGAAATAAGCAAACTTTTACCGTAGGAAAACAAAGCTGGATACTTCTATTTCTATTTTTATGCAAGATTAGTAAGAAGGTCCCCCTAAAGATTTCCATTAAAAGAAACCATGCATTCTTTTCTACTACGAAAGCAAATAATTACAAAAAAGATCATCAGGAGGGCAACACACCCATTTCCGCTACATATTTGTCAGAATTAACACATGGACAAGCCTCTGTTTACCACTATACAAATTTATAAATTCAAAGCCAATAACAAAGACGGATATAAGGAACCATCAATCATACAACTAAACGGGGAAACAATTTAGAGAGATTTATTACATCAAACATTAGTAGGATAATTAAGAAGCATCGATCAAACAATTTAGAGAGATTAATTGCATAGAAGATAAGAAGAATCAAGCATACAATTAAACAGACAACTAATTCAGAAAGATTAATTGCATCGAACATATGAAGAACCATCAATCTTATTGTGTTTCTCACCTTCAACCTTTACCCGTCTCGGCGTGGTTGCAGACATTGACGGTGAAGTTGTGGCGAGGTTGGAGACGAGGTGGAAGATATGGACGTACGGCGAGGTTAATGGCGAGGTGACACACCAGCGAGCACATGAAGGCGAGGTTGGAGACGAGGTGGCCGATCTGGACGTACGGTGAGTTTAATGGTGAGGTGGCACACCAGCGAGAACACGAAGGTGAGGTTGGTGACGATGTGGCAGACCGGTGAGCACGACGGCGAGGTGACACACCAGGGAGCACACGACGGCGAGGTTGGTGACGATGTGGCAGACCGGTGAGCACGACGGCGAGGTGGCACACCAGAGGGCACACGACGGCGAGGTTGGTGACGATGTGGCAGACCGGTGAGCACGACAATGAGGTGGTGGTCCTGGACGGTGACCTGGGCGGGGTGGGGGATCTCGACGGTGACGTCGGAGATCTGGCAAGCGATCTATACGGCGATGTGTAAGAGGGGTGGGATCTGGTCTGGGAGGACGGGGACTGGAGGGGAGAAGGGGGAGTAGTCAATTCTTTGGGCGAGAGCCGAGGGGATAAGGGAGAGTTTCAAAATGATTACAGAAATTCCCTCCACGATAAAGTTTGACCGTTGTGTGCGGGAGGGCTGAGAAGTAATATTCTTGCGCGAAAATTTTTGAGTGGGCTGTCCTGGCGCCAAATTTTCGGAGGGACGCCAAATTTTGGCGGAAGTGCGGGAAACTATGCTAGCCGTCGGATGCTGATGGGTGGCTCAAACAAATTGACCATTTATGCAATAATTTACTAAAGGGACCTGATGAGTGGCTTAAACAAATTGACCATTTATGCAATAATTTACTAAAGCGACCTTGTGAGGAAATAAAGAAGTATTATGAAATAATTTTGGAGTTGAGGTCGTCGGGCATAAAACGCGTTAGAATATGCAGAACGGTTCTATGTGAAACCAACAGTAACTAAAGAACTTGTAACACCCGGGGTTTTTCCCAAATAGAAAGTTGCTTGTTGTTTTCTTTTTCATCGCATAGCATCATGCATCATATGCATTGCACTTGTTTTCAAACCAACCTAAAAATTCAAACCAATTTTAACTTCTCAAACAAAGCACCTTTGTTATCAACTCAAATTGTTTTCATTAAGAATTTGAGTTGGAATTAATTTTGCTTGCTATTTCAAAAATCATTTCTTTATGAAACACTAATTGAAATTAAAATAGCAATTTCAAATCATTTTGGCAATTCAAAATTTTGGAAATAAGCACACATACCTTTGTTCTTACTGTTTTGAAAATTCAATAAAAATTATTGTCAAAATAAAAACCCCAAAAATCCTATTCTATTTCTCTCTTTCCCTTTCCTACAAAAGAAAAAAAAACAAACAGAAAAAAAAGAAAAAAAAAGGGAGGGCAGCCCAGCCCAATTGGGCCAGCCCACCACACCCCCACGAGCCAGCCCGCTCCCACCTTCCCCTACCTCTGTCCGTACAAAGAACAGGAGGTCGCTGTCACCACCTGTCCCCTCCACTTGCTCCCCTCCCCCTTATAGCTCCCTCTCCCCCTCCTTCCCAAACCCTAGCCGCCTCCTTCTTCTTCCTTCTCCACCGCCGCCGGCTCTCCCCTCTCCCTTCCCCAATTCTCTCTCTTTTTTTTGCTCTGAATCTTCTGAACCATTCAAGGTGCCTCCATGGCCGAATTTTGCAGGCCATGGCGAGGCCGCTGTGGTCACCGCCTCGCCTCGCCGTCTGCGGGAATGGAACCCCCGGGGCAGGGCCTCCCTCCTCGCATCCTCGACGGAGCCCGAGGCGCACCGGAGCGCCGCCGCCGAGTCGCCCGTCGCCGCCTACTGCGCCACCGTCCCTGCTCCCTCGACCGGCCCTCGGTGAGCGCTCCCCCTCGCCCCTCTCTTCTCCTCTCTCCCCTCTCTCCCCCCTGCCCTCTGCGCCCAGCGCGCCCGTCTCCCTCGCCGGCGAGCAGCGCTCCGTGGTCACCGTCGTTCATCTGTACCGATCGGGTGCAGTTACCTGTTTAGGTTCAGTAGCCCGCACCTTTGCCTCAAAATCCCCGCGCCTCTGTACCTAATCAAACCGAGCGACCAGCCCAGTTGGTAACACTCCCTTGCGCGCAAGCCAGCATCCCGGGTTTGATTCCCCCTGGCGCAAAGCCACCCCTTTTCTCAGTCTTTTCTTTTTTCTCTCGAATTTCAGAAAAGCAGATCTGAAACCTTATTTGTAAAATCAATATAAAATTGAATATTGCTCCAAATTCAACGATTCAAGTTTCTGGGGATTCAAAATCTTGTGCCCTTTCTGTTAATGTCAAGTTTGCAACATGTTTCTGTAATAACTTTTGCACTAAATAATTAATTACTGAAAATGCAATTAAAAGTTGAAACTTTGGAATTTCATAACTTTAGTTCTGTTCATCCAATTTGAGCAAACTTGGGCTCTAAAAATTTGTCTTAACAAACTCTACACATTGGTAATTTATTTGGTCACAATTGAATTAATTTTGAACGTGTTTCCTTCTGTTTACTAAAAAGGGCAGAATAAGAATGCCTATGAAAAATTGCATAATAAATTCAGTAATAACCCAAAAATTATGTTTAATAGCTCAAAATGTTCAGTGAAACATTTGCTACATGTTTTCAACCTTTTCAATACAATTTGTTTACTGTTTTTCCTAATTAAAAGTGGTGCAATAATTCAATGCTTTAATTAAACCTTTTAAATTGCAAAATTCATAACTTGGGCAATTCAAGTCCAATTCCAACATGTAAAATATGTTTTCCATGCAAAATTGAATAAGATTTCCAAATATAAACTTTGTTTTCTGTTTTGAATAATTTAAATTGCTGAAAACAACTGTTTCTTATTTAATGCATTTAAAATTGTCAATTTCATAACTTGCTCATTTTAAATCCAAATTAAACAAATGAAATATGTATTCCATCTAAAATTTTGTGTTCTTTCCAAATATAAATTTTGTTATCTGTTTTGAACATTTAAAATGGGTGAAAACAACAAATGCTTGTGTAACTCATTTAAGAAGCCAAATTTCATAACTTAATAAATAAAATTCCAAACTTGGTAAACACCTTTTCAAACTGAAGCTATTGTTGTTTTCTTATTGTTTTCATCATCCAAGCATCATTCTAATCAACTTCCACATGATTGTTATTTGTAGATCATTTAATTCAACATTAATTCATGGGCTTTTCCATATGCAATCCAAATTGCATATGGGCCCATTTAAATATGTTTACCATGTCAATTGGTTTACTTTGATGCATCAATTAATTGTCATGCATATAAAATAGGATCATGCTGGATCTTTTGCCGTAGAAGTAATTGTTGCATCCTGTGTTTGTTCTAGTTCGTTGCTTCTTCGCGGATAGGACGCTGAGATGATGTGAGCAACGACAAGTGCTGCTACCTCTACTTGCTGGGTTCCAGGCAAGTATATTCACTTGCTACCTATGGCTGTCTTTCATCACTTGTTACCGATTCTTTCCGTTGTCTTTATGCTAGCCTTATGATTCGATGCTTGTGTCTCGATCCTATCATATGTTTACCTTGCAACCATGATATACCCTTCCTACCACTTCCTATTAACTGTTGTTTGTTTACCTTGTTGGCCCTCGTGTCGTAGTTGCATGCTTAGTGTTGTTTGCGCTCAAGTCTTGTTGTCCGTCTTATCACCTGTTTAGTTTGATAGTTGGGTTTCAGCTTAATCAACAACATGTTAATGTTTTGGGTAATATTAATTTGATGATAAGGCACCGGAAGGAGGCCCGGCGTGGTTTTGAGGCATGCTAGTGTCGACCCTAATTAGGAAAAGGTTCTTGTCCTCCGATCCATGATGAGCGCACTAACCGCATGTGGGAAGCGAGTATGGGCGCCCCCCGCAATTCTGATTCGATTCGCATCTCGTCCAAATCGCCACACTTAGTTCGGGGTTTCCATTTGATGCATGCATATGCAGGTGCGAGCCCTTGGCGCCAGGGTGGAACTTTTGTAGTCGGCATTTAGGGCGGCGTGGTCTTCTAGTGCTATGAGGGTCCCCCTTTTCTTCGTGGGGGCTCGATTAGCCGCGCACGCACAGCACGTGGTTCTTTGGGCTTGATGCGAAGAAGAGTTGGGTTGTGTTGAGTGCCTCGCTTGGTGGAAGGGCCTTTCCATCTGGCGGGTCATTCTTACGTGTACGGCCAAATTGGTGCATCCCTGCAGGGTTAAATCTTCTCGAGAAGCCGTGTTGTCCGCGGTTATGGATGACTTGGTGAAAGTGCTGGCTAACAAGTACTCAGACAACTTACACTTAACGATGATAACTTGACTAGTAATATAGATTACCTCCACCATAAAAACGAATGTCACCTTAATCAACCGTGTGCGTTTCCTTGGGTTGCTTCCGTAGTAGGGGGTAACATTGGATGGGTATTGTTTGGTGAGTAGTTGTAGTTGGTTCTGATACGCTATCTTATCCCTTTCTTTTAGCCGGATGTTGTAGCGAGTCTCTGTAGTTAGTTAGTGCAGCCCGCTGCCGCTTCTTTGCAATAATCCCTTCCTTTCCGTTGTACCCAAAGTATTTGTATCTTGTGATGATTGGTTACGCTGGTATCTTGTGAGTATGGGTTATCCACTTGCCATACTTAACGTACTGACCCACGAATCCTTTTCGGGCTGCATATTCCACATTGCAGTCAACAGGTTGAAGTCTGACGACGTTAGCTTGGAATCCCTCCGGCTTGCCTGGGCAGGGATTGGACGCCATCGGTTATCTTCAGGACTTTAGTCCAATTTGATCTTGTCCGTAGTCGGACGCTATGTTGTTTCTTCCGCTGTTATTTGGATCTTTGTATTGTATCAGTTGTATCCTTGACTCATTTGAGTCGTCTTGTATATATCTTTTCTGTTGTTGTTGCGGAATATTCGTGAACTGTTGTAATGTTATCACAAGTGGCAACCTGGAATCGGTTATTATGTGGATTTTGGCGGAAATGCTGAAATTTGCATAGTGCCCGATCTCGGGGCGTCACAAATGGTATCATAGCATGGTTTCCGATTCCCGATATTGTTTCGATACGAATGGTTATCGAAGCAACGGGTCCGCAAAGCCTGTAGGATAACCTCGCTAATGGCCGTGTTTCTAGAGTGTCAAAAACTATTTGTGCAAAAAACTGTTTTGGAAACATCCCAATAGGATTCTTGTTTTCTCCTTATCTCTATTCTATTTCCCCTCCCATCCTATTTGTTTTGGAGTCTCCCCCCTTGTCTATCTTTCAAAGTGTTAGGATCCTACGTGGGCGGACGTTTTCTGAGCCTTTAACCTAATAGGTTCGATCATCGGAAGATTCCTGGTGGAAGAACATCGTCGTCACTCCGAGCAAGAAACTTTTGTTAGTGGTGTCGAGAAGAAGAGATCCACCCTCTGACCCGGGAAATCAACCGCAGCACGAAGACTCCGTAGTTGAAACCTCTCTTCCCCTTGCCTTGGGTGGATTGCAAGGGCGCAATCCCCTTGTTAGTGGTGTCGGATGTAACACCCGGGGTTTTTCCCAAATAGAAAGTTGCTTGTTGTTTTCTTTTTCATCGCATAGCATCATGCATCATATGCATTGCACTTGTTTTCAAACCAACCTAAAAATTCAAACCAATTTTAACTTCTCAAACAAAGCACCTTTGTTATCAACTCAAATTGTTTTCATTAAGAATTTGAGTTGGAATTAATTTTGCTTGGTTATTTCAAAAATCATTTCTTTATAAAACACTAATTGAAATTAAAATAGCAATTTCAAATCATTTTGGCAATTTCAAAATTTTGGAAATAAGCACACATACCTTTGTTCTTACTGTTTTGAAAATTCAATAAAAATTATTGTCAAAATAAAAACCCCAAAAATCCTATTCTATTTCTCTCTTTCCCTTTCCTACAAAAGAAAAAAAAACAAACAGACAAAAAAAAGAAAAAAAGGGAGGGCAGGCCAGCCCACCACACCCCCACGAGCCAGCCCGCTCCCACCTTCCCCTACCTCTGTCCGTACAGAGAACAGGAGGTCGCTGTCACCACCTGTCCCCTCCACCTGCTCCCCTCCCCCTTATAGCTCCCTCTCCCCCTCCTTCCCAAACCCTAGCCGCCTCCTTCTTCTTCCTTCTCCACCGCCGGCTCTCCCCTCTCCCTTCCCCAATTCTCTCTTTTTTTTTTGCTCTGAATCTTCTGAACCATGGAAGGTGCCTCCATGGCCGAATTTCGCGGGCCATGGCGAGGCCGTTGTGGTCACCGCCTCGCCTCGCCGTCTGCGGGAATGGAACCCCCGGGGCAGGGCCTCCCTCCTCGCATCCTCGACGGAGCCCGAGGCGCACCGGAGCGCCGCCGCCGAGTCGCCCGTCGCCGCCTACTGCGCCATCGTCGCTGCTCCCTCGACCGGCCCTCGGTGAGCGCTCCCCCTCGCCCCTCTCTTCTCCTCTCTCCCCTCTCTCCCCCCTGCCCTCTGCGCCCAGCACGCCCGTCGCCCTCGCCGGCGAGCAGCGCTCCGTGGTCACCGTCGTTCATCTGTACCGATCGGGTGCAGTTACCTGTTTAGGTTCAGTAGCCCGCACCTTTGCCTCAAAATCCCCGCGCCTCTGTACCTAATCAAACCGAGCGACCAGCCCAGTTGGTAACACTCCCTTGCGCACAAGCCAGCAGCCCGGGTTCGATTCCCCCCCGGCGCAAAGCCACCCCTTTTCTCAGTCTTTTCTTTTTTTCTCTCGAATTTCAGAAAAGCAGATCTGAAACCTTATTTGTAAAATCAATATAAAATTGAATATTGCTCTAAATTCAACGATTCAAGTTTCTGTGGATTCAAAATCTTGTGCCCTTTCTGTTAATGTCAAGTTTGCAACATGTTTCTGTAATAATTTTTTCACTAAATCATTAATTACTGAAAATGCAATTAAAAGTTGAAACTTTGGAATTTCATAACTTTAGTTCTGTTCATCCAATTTGAGCAAACTTGGGATCTAAAAATTTGTCTTAACAAAATCTACACATTGGTATTTTATTTGGTCACAATTGAATTAATTTTGAACGTGTTTCCTTCTGTTTACTAAAAAGGGCAGAATAAGAATGCCTATGAAAAATTGCATAATAAATTCAATAATAACCCAAAAATTATGTTTAATAGCTCAAAATGTTCAGTGAAACATTTGCTACATGTTTTCAACCTTTTCAATACAATTTGTTTACTGTTTTTCCTAATTAAAAGTGGTGCAATAATTCAATGCTTTAATTAAACCTTTTAAATTGCAAAATTCATAACTTGGGCAATTCAAATCCAATTCCAACATGTAAAATATGTTTTCCATGCAAAATTGAATAAGCTTTCCAAATATAAACTTTGTTTTCTGTTTCGAATAATTTAAATTGTTGAAAACAATTGTTTCTTATTTAATGCATTTAAAATTGTCAATTTCATAACTTGCTCATTTTAAATCCAAATTCAACAAATGAAATATGTATTCCATCTAAAATGGGTGAAAACAACAAATGCTTGTGTAACTCATTTAAGAAGCCAAATTTCATAACTTAATAAATAAAATTCCAAACTTGGTAAACACCTTTTCAAACTGAAGCTATTGTTGTTTTCTTATTGTTTTCATCATCCATGCATCATTCTAATCAACTTTCACATGATGGTTATTTGTAGATCATTTAATTCAACATTAATTCATGGGCTTTTCCATATGCAATCCAAATTTCATATGGGCCCATTTAAATATGTTTACCATGTCAACTGGTTTACTTTGATGCATCAATTAATTGTCATGCATATAAAATAGGATCATGCTGGATCTTTTGCCGTAGAAGTAATTGTTGCATCCTGTGTTTGTTCTAGTTCGTTTCTTCTTCGCGGATAGGACGCTGAGATGATATGAGCAACGACAAGTTCTGCTACCTCTACTTGCTGGGTTCCAAGCAAGTATATTCACTTGCTACCTATGGCTGCCTTTCATCACTTGTTACCGATTCTTTCCGTTGTCTTTATGCTAGCCTTATGATTCGATGCTTGTGTCTCGATCCTATCATATGTTTACCTTGCAACCATGATATACCCTTCCTACCACTTCCTATTAACTGTTGTTTGTTTACCTTGTTGGCCCTCGTGTCGTAGTTGCATGCTTAGTGTTGTTTGCGCTCAAGTCTTGTTGTCCGTCTTATCACCTGTTTAGTTTGATAGTTGGGTTTCAGCTTAATCAACAACATGTTAATGTTTTGGGTAATATTAATTTGATGATAAGGCACCGGCAGGAGGCCCGGTGTGGTTTTGAGGCCTGCTAGTGTCGACCCTAATTAGGAAAAGGGTCTTGTCCTCCGATCCATGATGAGCGCACTAACCGCATGTGGGAAGCGAGTATGGGCGCCCCCCGCAATCCTGATTTGATTCGCATCTCGTCCAAATCGCCACACTTAGTTCGGGGTTTCCATTTGATGCATGCATATGCAGGTGCGAGCCCTTGGCGCCAGGGTGGAACTTTTGTAGTCGGCATTTAGGGCGGCGTGGTCTTCCAGTGCTATGAGGGTCCCTCTTTTCTTCGTGGGGGCTCGATTAGCCGCGCACGCACAGCACGTGGTTCTTTGGGCTTGATGCGAAGAAGAGTTGGGTTGTGTTGAGTGCCTCTCTTGGTGGAAGGGCCTTTCCATCTGGCGGGTCATTCTTACTTGTACGGCCAAATTGGTGCATCCCTGCAGGGTTAAATCTTCTCGAGAAGCCGTGTGTCCGCGGTTATGGATGAGGTGAAAGTGCTGGCTAACAAGTACTCAGACAACTTACACTTAACGATGATAACTTGACTAGTAATATAGATTACCTCCACCATAAAAACGAATGTCACCTTAATCAACCGTGTGCGTTTCCTTGGGTTGCTTCCTTAGTAGGGGGTAACATTGGATGGGTATTGTTTGGTGAGTAGTTGTAGTTGGTTCTGATATGCTATCTTATCCCTTTCTTTTAGCCGGATGTTGTAGCGAGTCTCTGTAGTTAGTTAGTGCAGCCCGCTGCCGCTTCTTTGCAATAATCCCTTCCTTTCCGTTGTACCCAAAGTATTTGTATCTTGTGATGATTGGTTACGCTGGTATCTTGTGAGTATGGGTTATCCACTTGCCAGTACTTAACCGTACTGACCCACGAATCCTTTTCGTGGCTGCATATTCCACATTGCAGTCAACAGGTTTGAAGTCTGACGACGTTAGCTTGGGAATCCCTCCGGCTTGGCCTGGGCAGGGATTGGACGCCATCGGTTATCTTCAGGACTCTTAGTCCAATTTGTATCTTGTCCGTAGTCGGACGCTATGTTGTTTCTTCCGCTGTTATTTGGATGTTTGTATTGTATCAGTTGTATCCTTGACTCGTTTGAGTCGTCTTGTATATATCTTTTCTGTTGTTGTTGCGGAATATTCGTGAACTGTTGTAATGTTATCACAAGTGGCAACCTGGAATCGGTTATTATGTGGATTTTGGCGGAAATGCTGAAATTTGCATAGTGCCCGGTCTCGGGGCGTCACAGAACTATAGATAACTGAGTACTTGCAACACAACACATACTATTAACTTAATTATAGAGTAACAAAACACAATCACAGCACACACATACGTGTCGTCAAGTAAAACACGACGAGTCGACGACGTAGCAGGTTACACATATGCTCTATAAGCACACTAGTTGCTGCGATGAAGGACACGAACAACCGGACGCACCAGTGGGACGGACTCGTTCCAGAGGAGCAAAGGGTTGACCTGGACGCAGCACACCAGGGTGTCGTTCAGCCAGTAGAGGCCGCCGTGCAGATTTGCTCCCGAGCCATGCTTCCAAAGCCTGGTGTAGACCCCGCCGCCATCCTTGCCGTGGTCCATGATGAACATCCGCCGATCGGCATACTTTTCACCAAGCACGATGTGCGTGGCGCTCCAAGCAGAGATATTTCCACCTTCGGTGAAGAACTGCACCATGTCGGAGAGGTCATAGCCGTCGGGGCGGACGTACTCCACTTGGTGTGCGTCCTCGAGCGGTTCCTCCCCGATCAGCTCGATGGTCGTCCAGCCCATGGCGCGCGCAGAGAGCACAAAACTGACCTAGCTCTTGTGTTTTGCACAAGCTATCTATTCGAGACGTGTTGATGAAGAGGGTGCGTTTTGCAGAGGCCCTCCAAATGCACCGATCGGGTAAAATAGCGGCGGGGAGAGGCCGGCTGGCGTATCACCAAACAACATTAATTTTGGTGCCGAGGCCGGCCTTTACTATTTAATTTGCTGTCCAGGCGCAGCGATGACAATGAGCACACACAAACGGCCGACGCCGACTTCGACCCAGCAGTCCACAGCTAGCCGTTTGTGTGTGCAACAACAGACGCGAGGCATGGGCATGCATGCACATGGTCGGGCACGCGCGCAGGCACGCAGTAAGATCAAGACGCGACGGGTCACGCAGGCACAGCTAGCACGCAGCGCACGGTGGCAAAGAGTGCACGTCTCGCGCGGCATGCAGCTAGCTCGCCTAAAGTTTGCAGGCATGGCGTGCAACAGCTAGCTAGCCCCAAAGCAGGATCAGCACGCATGAAGACAGAACTGTGGCGATGTCCCGTCTTTCCCATGCACTGAGACATGAAATTTTAAGGGGTCGAGCATTTCTCCTCCTGCACTCCTAAAGTCCACTCCTCCATTAGCTTCTCTCATCCTCCACTACTAAAGTTCACTCATCCATTAGCTTCTCTCGGCCTCCACTATGCACCAACGCCGACGCGACGCGGCCGGACAACGAGCTGCGGGTGCCCACGCGCCTCCATCTGACGATAATCTGCTGACAGAGGAGGACGCGCGCGCACTTATCCGCACGGACACTCCCGTGCCAGTTGCTTTACGCCTCCCGGAAGGTTGGACGACCAACACCATCTTCGTCCCGGTGGCGCCGCGTCTCTCCGGCCAGGCACGGGTTAACTACATCAAGCAGTGCTACGATAACATGTCGTGGCAGACGAGGCATCAAGACCCCCAGGACGCCATGTCTTTGTTGTACTGGGACGAGCAAGTGAAGCTGGGGTACTTAGGGCGGCTCCACTCCTACATCATCGACGGCAGCGTGCATTCCAGCGACACGGAGTGTTCCGACGAGGAGGAGGAGGAAGAGGACTCGCCCGAGACAGAGTGGCGCCCCTTGGCACCGCCGGAACCTGCCACCCCACCAGCAAACGCCTTCTTCCTCCTATGTAACTGCCCCATTTGCAGCTGGGCACTTGCTCAGGTGGGAACCTGCCCGAACTGCGGGTCCGAGGAGTGCCACCACCTAGTTTAGGCCTTTATTGACTGTAATTATTATTATCTTAATTAAGATCCCTTCGGTGTGAATGTATTGTCTTTATTTTGACTCAAGTTTGATTGAAACTCCCTAAATTTCAGCTTCGAAGGGGGTGTCCCAATTGTATATTTAGTTTTCCTGTGGTAGGCTTCTCATGCTCAAAGTCAACCTTTTCGTCTACCCCTTCCATCGGCGTCGAAAGGGAGTGTCCCAATGGGATATTTTGTTTGGTTGTGTTAGGGTAGGCCATAGGTACATGGAGAACTAATATTTACCACTAGTTCTGATAAGACATTCGCTCAGGTTCGTCTGAAGGGGGAGTTTCGAGATGTAGTGGAAGAACCCTTCCTTTGTACAAGTTATGTCGGTGAAACCGGTCACACCTCTTATTAGGATCTTGGATCTCTCTCCGCCTCGAAACACACTTGTATAGACATGATTGGACCCCATCAAGGTTTTGTAGGGATTCCTATGCTCCGGAGCCCCCGCTTCAGCGAAACTCTGGCATGTTGACCAAAAAGTCAACTTGTTCGTCTACCCTTTCCACCGGCGTCGGAAGGGGGTGTCCTAATGGAATATTTTGTTTGGTCGCGTTAGGGTAGGCTATAGGTAGATGGAAAACTAATATCTACCACATGTTCTCATAGTATTCCCTCGGGTTCGTCCGAAGGGGGAGTTTCAAGCTCTAAGTAGTCCTGGAACCTGCGAGAGAGAATCTGATGCCGGTGAAGCCCTAACACAAAGAGTGAGGGAAACTTGGGCATCCAAGGCCCATGCCACACTATAACACACATGGTATGCCAAACCCTTGGTTTGGGTGGGATTCAGACGCTCTAGAACCCCTCTCCGGAAAAACCCTAGGCCCGCTGGAGAAAAAGATGAATCTGTCATTCTGGCCCCTCTACTTGAGCCGGAAGGGGATAGCAAAGTGGAACTGATTTCTTGGTTGTGTTAGGTTAGGCCCAAGGAACACCCAAGAAAATGTTAGGGCCCACCTCTTGGCAAGATTCCCCCCGTTCCGTCGGATCCGGGAGTTTCGGGCTCTGAGTAGTCCTAGAACCCGAGAGAGAGAATCTGACGCCGGTGAATCCCTAACACAAAGAGTGAGGGAATCTTGTGCATCCAAGACCCATGCCACACTCTAACAAACATGTTATGTGATACCATAAGCTTGGGTGGACTTAACACGCTCCGAAGCTCCTCTCCGGAGAAAACCTAGGCCCGTTGGAGAAAAGGACGGAACTGCCGATTTAGCCCCTCTACGTGAGCCGGATGGGGGTAGCAAAGCGGAACTAACTATTTGGTTCTGTTAGGTTAATTAAGACCAAGGAACACCCAATACAATGGTAGGGCCCACCTCTTGGCAAGATTCCCCCCGTTCCCAGATCGAGGAGTTTCGGGCTATGAGTGGTAGCCCCTAGAACCCGCGAGAGATCGAGAATGTGACGCCGGTGAAGCCCTAACACAAAGATTGAGGGAATCTTGGGCACAAGACCCATGCCACACTCTAACAGACATGTTATGTGATACCCTAGGCTTGGGTGGGATTAAGACACTCTGTAGATCCTCTTCGGAGAAACCCTAGGCTCGTTGGAGAAAAGGACGGAACTGCCGATCTAGCCCCTCTACGTGAGCCGGAAGGGGGTAGCAAAGTGGAACTAATTGCTTGGTTGTGTTAGGTTAGGCCCAAGGAACACCCAAGACAATATAGGGCCTACCTCTTGGCAACATTCCCCCCGTTCCTTCAGATCCGGGAGTTTCGGGCCCTGAGTAGTCCTCGAACCCATTAGAGAGAATCCGACGTCGGTGAAGCCCTAACACGAAGAGTGAGGGGATCTTAGGAATCCAAGGCACGTGCCACAATATAACACACATGGTATGGCAAACCCTTGGTTTGGATTGTATTCAGACGCTCCGGAACCCCTCTCCGGAGAAACCCTAGCCCCGGCAGGGAAAAAGACGGAACTGCCGTTCTCGCCCCTCTACGTGAGCCGGAAGGGGGTAGCAAAGTGGAAATAATTGGTCGGTTGTGTTAGGTTAGGCCCAAGAACACCCAAGACAATTGTAGGGCCCACCTCTAGGCAAGATTCCCCGCGTTCTCCGTCAGATCCGGGAGTTTCGGGCTATATGAGTAGTTCTGGAACCCACGAGAGAGAATCCGACACCGGTGAAGCCATAACACAGAGAGTGAGGGAATATTGGGAATCCAGGACCCATGCCACACTCTAACACACATGGTATGCCATACGCTAGGCTTGGGTGGGATTCAGACGCTCCGGAGCTCCTCACCGGAGAAACCCTAGGCCCGCTGGAAAAAGGACGGAACTGTCATTCTGGACCCTCTACGTGAGCCAAAATTGGGTAGCAAGGTGTAACAAATTGCTTGGTTGTGTTGTTTTAGGCCCAAGGAACAACCAAGACAATGGTAGGGGACACCTCTTGGCAAGATCCCCCTGTTCCGTCAGATCCGGGAGTTTCGGTCCTTGAGTAGTCCTGCAACAACTAGAGAGAATCTAACGCCGGTGAAACCCTAACACAAAGAGTGAGGGAATATTTTGCATACAAGACCCATTCCGCACTCTAAAAAACATGTTATGTCATACCCTAGGCTTTGGTGGGATTAAGACGCTCCGGAGCTCCTCTCCGGATAAACCCTAGGCCCGTTGGAGAAAAGGACGGAACTGCCGACCTGGCCCCTCTGCGTGAGCCGAAAGGGGGTAGCAAAGCGGAACTAATTGCTTGGGTATGTTAGGTTAGGCCCAAATAACACCCAAGACAATGGTAGGTCCCACCTCTTGGCAAGATTCCCCCCGTTCCGTCAGATCCAGAAGTTTCAGGCTATGAGTAGCCCTGGAACCCGCGAGAGAGAATCTAACGCCGGTGAAGCCCTAACACAAAGAGTGAGGGGATCTTGGGCATCCAAGACCCATGCTACACTCTAAAAAACATGTTATGTGATACCTTAGGCTTGGGTGGGATTAATATGCTTTGGAGCTCCTCTCCGGAGAAACCCTACGCCCGTTGGAGAAAAGGACGGAACTACCGGTCTAGCCCCCTCTACGTGAGCCAGAAGGGGGTAGCAAAGTGGAAGCAATTGTTTGGTTGTGTTAGGTTAGTCCCAAGGAACACCCAAGACAATGTAGGTCCCACCTCTTGGCAAGATTCCCCCCGTTCCGTCAGATCCGGGAGTTTCGTGCTTTGAGTAGCCCTAGAACCCGCGAGCGAGAATCCAACGCTGGTGAAGCCATAACACAGAGACGATTGAGGCAATATTGGGCATCGAAGACACATGCCACACTATAAGACACATGTTATGGAATACCCTAGGCTTTGGTGGGATTCAGACGCTTTGATGCTCCTCTCCGGAGATACCCTAGGGCCGCTAAAGAAAAGGACGGAATTGTCGTTATAGACCCTCTACGTGAGACGAAAAGGGGTAGCAAAGTGGAACTAATTGCTTGTTTGTGTTAGGTTAGACCCAAAGAACACCCAAGAAAATGGTAGGGCCCACATCTTGGAAATATTCCCCCCGTCCAGTCAGATCTGGGAGTTTCGGCCTGTCAGTATCCTGGAACCCATTAGAGAGAATCTAATATCGGTGAAGCCCTAACACAAAGAGTGAGGGAATCTTGGGCATTCAAGGAGCATGCCACACTCTAAAACACATGGTATGGCAAACCCTTGGTTTGAGTGGGATTCAGACGCTCTGAAACCCCTCTCCGGAGAAACCCTAGGCCCGCTGGAGAAAAGGACAAAACTATCGTTCTGGTCCCTCTACATGAGCCGGAAGGGGGTAGCAAAGTGGAACTGATTGCTTGGTTATGTTAGGTTAGGACCATGAAACACCCAATAAAATGGTAGGGCCCACCTATTGGCAATATCCCCCCTGTTCTCCGTCAGATCCAGGAGTTTCGGGCTATGAGTAGTCTTGGAACCCACGAGCTAGAATCCGACGCCGGTGAAGCCATAACACAGAGAGTGAGGGAATATTGGTTATCCAAGACCCATTCCACACTATAACACACATGTTATGGAATACTCTAGTCTTGGGTGGGATTCAGACGCTCCGGAGCTCCTCTTCGGAGAAACCCTAGCCCCGCTGGGAAAAGGACGGAACTGTCGTTCTAGACCCTCTACGTGAGCCGGAAGGGGGTAGAAAAAGGGTAACTAATTGCTTGGTTCTATTGGGTTAGGCCCAAGGGAACAACCAATACAATGGTAGGGCCCACCTCTTGGCAAGATCCCCCCGTTCCGTCAGATCCGGGAGTTTTGCTCCCTGAGTAGTCATGCAACAACTAGAGAGAATCTCACGCCGGTGAAGCCCTAACACAAAGAGTGAGGAAACATTGAGCATCCAGGACCCATGCATGCCACACTCTAACACACATGGTATGGCATACCCTAGGCTTGGGTGGGATTCAGACGCTCCGGAGCTCCTCTCCAGAGAAACCCTAGGCCCACTGGAAAAAAGGACGGAACTATCGTTCTGGACCCTCTACGTGAGCCGGAAGGGGGTAGCAAAGTGGAACTAATTGCTTAGCTGTGTTGTTTTAGTACCAAGGACAAACCAAGATAATGGTAGGGTCCACCTCTTGGAAAGATCCCCCCGTTCCATCAGATCCGGGAGTTTCGGTCCCTGAGTAGTCATGCAACAACTAGAGAGATCGAATCTCACGCCGGTGAAGCCCTAGCACAAAGAGTGAGGGAATATTGTGCATCCAAGACCCATTCCACACTCTAACAAACATATTATGTGATGCCCTAGGCTTGGGTGGGATTAAGACGCTCCGGAGCTCCTCTCCGGAGATACCCTAGGCCCGTTGGAGAAAAGGACGGAACTGCTGATCTGGCCCCTCTACATGAGCCGGAAGGGGGTAGCGAAGTGGAACTAATTGCTTGACTGTGTTAGGTTAGGACAAAGGAACACCCAATACAATGTAGGGCCCACCTCTTGTCAAGATTCCCCCGTTCCATCAGATCCAGGAGTTTCGGGCTCTGAGTAGCCATGGAACCCGCGAGAGAGAATCCGACGCCGGTGACGAAGGCTTAACATAAAGATTGAGGGAATCTTGGTCACCGAAGACACAAGACACACTATAAGACACATGCATGTTATGGCGTACCGTAGGCTTGGGTGGGATTCAGACGCTCTGAAGCTCCTCTCCGGAGATACCCTAGGCCCGCTAAAGAAAAGGACGAAACTATCGAACGTCCTGGCCCCTCTACGTAGGCCGAAAAGGGGTAGCAAACTGGAACTAATTGCTTGTTTGTGTGAGGTTAGGCCCAAAGAACACCCAAGACAATGGTAGGGCCCACGTCTTGGAAACATTCCCCCCCATCCAGTCACATCCGGGAGTTTCGGGCTCTGAGTATATCTCGAACCCGTAAGAGAGAATATGACGCCGGTGAAGCCATAACACGGAGATTGGGGCAATCTTGGGAATCCAAGACCCATGTCACACTCTAACACACATGGTATATGACATACCCTAGGCTTGGGTGGGAATAAGACGCTCTATAGCTCCTCTCCGGAGAAACCCTAGGCCCATTGGAGAAAAAAGGACGGAACTGCTGTTATGGACCCTCTACGTGAGCCGGAAGGGGGTAGAAAAGTGGAACTAATTGCTTGGTTGTGTTAGGTTAGGACCAAGGAACACCCAAGACAATGGTAGGTCCCACCTATTGGAAAGATCCCCCACCCCCCGGTTCTCCGTCAGATCCGGGCTATGAGTAGTTCTGGAACCCACGAGAGAGAATCTGACGTCGGTGAAGCCATAACGCAGAGAGTGAGGGAATATTGGGCATACAATTCCCATTCCACACTGATACGTGCATTTTATATCATCATTTATACCCTCCATACAGGCATTATTGGGATGTTTTATCAATGTTATGTCATTGTTTTGCATGTTTTAGATGATTTTATGGGACTTTCCTACAAAGTCCCTATTTTTGGTATTTAATTTCTGGGTGTCAGAAAACACCTGTTTTCATGTTTTTGATGTTTCAGGAGCTACAGGTATCCAAATTGCGAAAGGAAAGAAACCCTGTCAGTTTTTCTTTGGGAGAAAGGCCGTGGGCACAAGACACAAAGGAGGAGGGCCAGGAGGCCCAAAAGGGGGTAGCCCACGCAGCCAGATTCCCTGGCCGCGTGTGGGCCCCCAAATGGGCCCACAGCACCTCCTCCCCGAGGTCTTTTTGCTGACGACTCCGTCTTCCCCGAAAACCAACACCCTAATTTTCCCGAGACGAGACGGAGCCGCCAGGGCGGCGAAACTCTCGAAACTCTCCGCGGGGGAGACAGATCCTGCTGCTCCGGAGCTCCGGAGAAGGGGGAAATCATCCCCATCTTCATCCCCATCTCCTCCTTGGCGTGGGAGGAGGCATCTCCATCACCATCCTCACCAGCACCTGCATCTCCACCATCACCATCACCGTGATCCACTCTGTTCCCCTCATAGTTTGATCATTGCTACACCCTTGATACGTGTTATTGTACTCCGTTGCATGTTTGGGATTGAGTACTTGTCATTCTTTGGTGGTGGATCCATTGTTTCAGATTGTGTTGTACCACATATGTCACCATACATGATCATGTTTGCACGTGGTGAGTAGTTCCGGCATGTTCCCGAGGGCATAGGATGAATTGGCAATGATTTGTTACATAAGATGAGTTGTTATTTGGTCTAGTATTTATCTTCTATGTGATTCTATGATGGTGTTGTACGAACGTCGACTGTACAACACTTCACCTACATGGGCTCATAGGAGAACACCGTAGTGTAGTGACGTGATGATGTCTTTAGGTGACAGGAACTTGAGACAGAGTCGTTGAATTTCATTATGAGGGTACTTGTATCCGGGACCTTAGAGCATAAGGCTATGGTGGGACATCATGTCTTAATAATTCCCATGCTGTCATTTAATTGGCCACTTGATCCATCATAAGGGGTGATAGTTTATTTATTTAGCTATTCCTATTTGTGCCTCCGTCCGAAGAAGATTAAAACTAGACAAGATATACAAACATGTTATGCAATGAATCACTATGCCAGCTAAATCCGTTCAGCCCTCGGGAACGTTTTCCACATATAAGACACAAACACACACTTGAGCTTGTCCTCTTGCGCATTAGAGGATTGGGCTTTGTCTCTCATTGAGACCTACTACTTGCTGCAATTTACTTTCCGCATTTTACTTTACTTGCACTACACAATTAAAACACAAAACACAATTATTACCAGTTCCTTCTGCTCCTCGTGGGTTCGACAACCTTTCTAATTCGAAAAGTACTACAATTGATCTCCTGCACTTGGGAGCCATCAAGAAACTTTTCTGGCGCCGTTGCCGGGGAGCGTAGCGCTATTGGTAAGAAGTTTGGTAAGGAAACTTGAAAGCTGAATTTTACTTGCTGTTGCATCCTGTTATTATTATGGCTTTTATGAGAGATGCTTCCGCTGAAACTTGCTTTATATGAGAGTGCTTATGCTATTAAACCTAAAGTTGTTGAAAAAGCACCTCATGATGATGGTTATATTATTCCCCTTGAATTTGTTAAAGCTGTTAGGAATGAGTATTTTGCAGGGGATGGAACAAAGGCTGCAAGTGATCACATACGGGCTATTGAGGATATATGTGGGCTAATTAGGCTCAAGGATATTTCTGAGGAGGAGGTAAAATGCAAGTTATTGTACCAGTCCTTAACTGGTGATGCTCGAAAATGGTATATGTCCCTGGATGAAGAAATTGCACATAATTGGGATACTTTTATGGAGGTTTTCTTTCTTAAATATTTTACTCCTAAAGAGGCTTATGAGAACCGTTGCTTTATATTTAATTTTTGGCCACACCTTGGAGAGAGTATTACTCAAGCTTGGGGGAGTCTTAAGGACCTCCTTCGTAAGAATCCTTGTCATGATCTCACAAATAAACTTATATTGATAAACTTTTATGTGAGACTACCTGATAGGCTAAAGCAATATTTGGATGGTTCATCTGGTGGAAGCTTTACAAATAATACTGCAGAAAAAGCTTGGAATTTATTGGAAATTATTTCGAAGAACTCTGAATATTGGGACCTAGACAAAGGTAATGAAGCTTATTTTGATTATGGATATTCATGTGTAGAAAGTTTCTCTAGTTCTATTTTGTTCAAGAATGTTATTAAAGATTTTGGTCTTGATCCATATGTTGCAATTGAAATAGCTAAGAAATTTGCTGAGCACATTCGAATTCCTAAAAGTGGCTTTGATTATTATGTTGAACCTGTTAAATCTTCTATTATTGTCCCTAAATTTATTAAAGAAACACCAGTGTCATCTGTAGTAATAGAAGAATATATTGAACCACCTCCCTATCCTGAAAAAGTTAAAGAGAATTTGCTTATTTGTCGGGGGATTACCCGCGAGTAGGGGTAAAGCAAGTGCTAAAGGAAAGGTCAAGGGAGAGTTTCGGCTGAATAGCCGGATACCCGGTACTCGCTACCCGGTAGAATGCAATCCGGCCTTACCTACTAATGGCCAGAAGGAAGAATCAAGGAAGTTATATTCTTCCGGGTAGAGGAAGTGGTCCGAGTAGAGGGAGTGAGTTCCTACTCGGGCCAGAAGTCAATGGAGCCGTTCTGACAAAGGATCCCGCGTATCCTGCATCCGTACGGCGTGCGGTTCAACTTACGGAGTGCGTGACTATCCGCACCACGGCGTGGCTACAGTGCGGTAGGCGCCTGTCTAGTCCTTTCACTGACAGAGGGGACAGGACAGGGCTAGGGGCCTGCCCTATCTCACTGACAAGGGTGGACAGGTCCCATCTCCTAACGGCGCAACGACTTACGGGGCGAGTGTCAGCGGGAACCCGGAGGCGTGCGCGGTTCTGCAGGGCTCCTGTCACATCCCGTCGTACTTTATACTTGTTTTCTATTCGGCTGGGCACCAGTATATAAGGTGCCCTACCTCCTCATGTGCGAGGGTCGACTGACTCGTTAAGAACACTTAGAGAGAGCAAGAGTGGCTACTCGGCCGAAGGCCTGATTGTACTGTGGCTACTCGGTAACACACATATAGAGAGAGAGGCAGGAGTAGGGGTGTTACCTCCACACGAGGGCCCTGAACCTGGGTAAGATCTTGGTGTTTGCATTGTTTGTGATGTACCACACGCGGCTACTCGCCGTGTGATCCCTCCCCGAGCACCTCCAGCGTCCATCGGCCCCAACTTTAGCCATCACATGGCATCTGCCGTGATACCACCACGACAGTTGGCGCCCACCGTGGGGAAGACAGAGGCGCTGGCTGGAGTCCATGTTCGAACGGGACTCATTTCTGCTACTGGGGAGCGCGTGGTCTGTGGCCTTGTCCACAGATTCGGCTCCTTCGACTTCGTCACCGACAACGCCGGAGATTTCGGCGGGAGGCCCATGCCGGCAGGCGGCTCGGTGCTCTCCTTCGGGTCGCACCTCGTCTACGTCGCCACCGCCATCGTCCGCGAGTTTCCGGAGAAGGTGCTGATCGCGGAGGATCCTCCTGCTGTGATCGCTGCCCGCGGAAGGCCGATTGGCCGTTCTGCGGACAGCGTGGAGGTAATGGTGGCCGGCCTGGCTACCGATGCCGGGAAGGGCGCTGCTGCGGACGCGGGCATCATCGAGGATCTTGCTGGCTCGAGTGCTGGCGGGAAGACCCACAAGCCTTACGAGAAGGAATGCAACATCCCTCTCTCCACTACACCAACGATACCGGCATCCGCAGTGCGTATGGGCATGCCGCCTCCCACCGAGCTTGAGCTCTTGACCATGAGGGCGCAGCTCGACCGGCAGCGCCAGGAGTTGCTCTCCGAGCAGATGGAGCTGGAAAAGGTTAGGCTCGAGCTTAGCCTAGATCAGAACGAGTACAACAAGGCCCACGTCTTTACTCATGTTGCTAGGAAGCCTAGCAAAGTAGGCGCTACGCGTCGCAACTTAGGCGCCGAGATGGCGACAGTTGTAGAGGCTCCTAGCCAATCTGCCACCGCAAACACCTCCACCAGGCCTAGATACAGCACCCCCGCCAAAACACTTAGAGCTGCTGAGGTTGTAGCCGCAGAGTTGCCAAACCTAGCTGGCGACACATGCGCTAGACAGCAGGAGAGGCTCAATGAGCTGGTGCTAGAGGCTGCAAGGCAGAACGAGGAGTTCCGGAAAGCCAATCCGGGTGCTGGAGCTTCTCAGGTGGTGCATTCGCATGCGGTCAGATCTAACGATCAGGCCTCATCCCCGCATCCCAGTCGCGAGAGGGACCAGAGTGTACGCTCTGGAAAGGGTAGAGAAATGCAGGTGTACGACCCGGTTCTCGCCGCGAAACAGCGCGCTGTGCCACGAGAATCCGGTCAGAAACACACTACTGCAGGAGCAGGCTATCAAGCCCACAAAGCTCAGAGTAAGGCACAAAGCGGAGACAACGCGGGGCCTTCTCGGCGTCCTGCTGCTCAGCCTACCCGGCAGAGGACGCAGCAGCCTGCTGCAGCACAGCCGCGTGCGGCTGCGCCAGCAGCCAACCCTGTGGTGCAACCCGCTGTCGTGCAGGAGAACAAATATGATGATGGCTACTCGGCGATGGGGCTAGCCGGTTATGCTGACCCCAGGAATGTTGTTGATCGCCTTGGTGAACGCATGTTGGAGCCAAGTGATGCCAGGTTCAAGCTGGACAGGATCAATCTGTCCGCGCAACTCGACAACAGGGGGCCGCCTGGCCCAGAGTGCTTTGGCCCTCGCATCATGAACGAGCCATCAGTGAACCACTTCCAGCTGGCCAGAGGGACCAAGTGTTACAATGGCAGCACCAAGCCGGAGGACTGGTTGAGCGATTATGTCACAGCCGTGCACATTGCAGGCTGCAACCGGAGATGGGTTGTGCGGTATGTTCCGCAAATGCTTGAGGGTCCAGCTCGGACTTGGCTCAACAATCTGCCCAAGGACAGCATCAATTGCTGGCTGGACTTCTCGTATGCCTTCATCAGCAACTTCACCAGCACTTACAAGAGGCCGAAATAGGCCGCAGTAGTTGTCCGCTTGCAAGCAGCGGGAAGACGAGACCGATTGCGAGTACCTTACTCGGTGGAGCACCTTGAGGAACACATGTGAAGGTGTGAATGAGGACCAGGCCATCACTTGGTTTGCGCAGGGTTGCAGACATGGCAGCATGTTGTGGCAGAAGCTGCAGCGCGAGATGCCGAGTACACTCGCGGAGACTATCAAGATCGCGGACATGTATGCACTTGGCGACCCAACTCAGCCTCTGATGGACTCCCCCGAGCCGAGAAGGAACAACAACAACAGCAGCAAGCGCAATGATTTCCGCAACAAGCGCAGGGGCGACCGGATTGATGCTCGGTATGATCCCGAGGAGGTGAATGCTGTGACTACGGCTGCTGGGAGTAGCCAAAGGCAAAAAACTGTTGGAGCCCAGTACGGGCAAAACCAGAATCAGGGCCAAGGCATCAACAAGCCATATAATGCTCCCCAGCAGGGTAGCGGCAAGTCGGGTCCTGCGCCAAACTTCATCTTCACGGATATGAAGGATGGCCCCTGCAGCTTCCATACTCAGCATCCAGTCAGGCCAGCCGACCACACTACTCGGCAGTGCAGTTGGTGGGAACAGATCAAGAACGAGGGTTTGCCTCCTCCTCCTCCTCTGCCAGCAGCGAATGCCAATGTGCAGCCAGCTCGGGCTCCCGCTCCCAGGCCTGCAGCCTTCCCGCGAAGAGAAAATGTCAACCAGGTGGCTTTAGGAGCCAACCGCAACTTCAACAACGACCGCTACCGTAACAACAACAACAACGACCGCAACCGCAACTACAACAACAACTACTACACCCGCAACAACAACAGAAACAACAACAACAACAACCAAGGTAATAACAACAACGGCAACAATGGTAGTGAAGACCGCAACCAGTACCAGGAGCATCACGAGAGCTACATGATCTTCGTCACCGAGCCAGTCGACAAGCAGTCGCAGCACAGGCGTGCGTTGGAGGTAAATGCTATCATCCCGACGGTGCCTCACTATCTGCGCTGGTGCGACCAGGAGGTGACTTGGTCCAAGGCTGATCACCCCAAGGTGATGCCCAACCCGGGTAGCTATGCTTTGGTGCTGGATCCCACTTTCCTCGGACCCGAGAAGAACGTCCGCTTCAGCAAGGTGCTGATTGACAACGGTAGCAGCATCAACATCATGTATCTGGATACACTGAAGAAGCTCGGCCTTGCCGAGAACATGCTGCTACCCAGCAAGACCACATTCCACGGAATTGTGCCGGGGGTGTCTTGTGCTCCAATCGGCCGCATCTGTATGGATGTCCTATTCGGCACCAGGGAGAACTGTCGCACCGAGTGCGTCCAGTTCGAGGTGGTTGATCTTCAAAGCCCCTACCATGCCCTTCTCGGTAGGACCGCACTCACCAAGTTCATGGCTTCTACTCATGCTGCCTATCTGAAGATGAAGATTCCTGGTCCTAATGGAGTGATCACCGTCTCGGGTGACTACAAGAAGTCCATGGAGTGTGCCTCTGCTGGTTCCCAGATGGCGGAATCCATGGTCATTGCTGCCGAGAAGAAGAAGATGTACGAGGTGGTGGCTATGGCGCAAGCAGCGCAAGGTGGTGCGCCCGGCATGCCAAGTTCCCAGTACGGGACTGCATTCCAGGCATCCCAGGAGACAAAGAAGGTCCAGGTTGATCCTGAGTTCCCAGACCATGTTGCCATCATTGGCGCCGGGTTGGGAGACAAATAGGAAAGCGAGCTCATCCACTTCCTCCGTGAGAATCAGGACGTGTTCGCCTGGTCCAATGAGGATTTACCAGGTGTCCCGAGGGAGTTGGTTGAGCACTCGCTACACGTGCGGCATGATGCCAAGCCAGTGAAGCAGGCGATGTGCCGCTTTGGCGATGAGAGAAGGAAGGCCATTGCTGACCAGATCACCAAGTTGCTGATAAGCAACTTTATCATGGAGGTTTTGCATCCTGACTGGCTAGCCAACCCGGTGATGGTCGAGAAGAAGAAGGAGGACCCCAAGGCAGATACCGCGTGGCGCATGTGCGTGGACTACACCGACCTGAACAAAGCCTGCCCCAAGGATCCCTTTCCGCCACCCCGCATAGATCAGGTGATCGATTCCACTGCTAGTTGTGAGCTTTTGTCTTTCATAGATGCCTACTATGGTTTTCATCAGATAGCTCTCAACCCTGCGGATCAAATAAAGACTGCTTTCATTACCCCGTACGGGGCTTATTGCTATCGTGTCATGTGCTTTGGGTTGCGGAATGCGGGGGCTACCTATCAGAGATGCATGCAGAAATGCTTGCATGACCAAATTGGCAAAAATGTGCAGGTGTACGTAGATGACATTGTCATCAAAACGAATAAAACACATACTCTGCTTAATGACATTGAGAAAACATTTACCAACTTGCGCAAGTACAAGATGAAGCTGAATCCGACTAAATGCACCTTTGGCGTCCCGGCTGGCAAGCTAATCGGCTTCTTGGTATCCAGTCGGGGCATTGAGGCCAATCCTTCAAAGATAAAAGATATTGAGAGCATGTCTTTGCCGAGATCCCTAAAAGATGTGCAAAAATTCACTGGTTGCTTGGCTTCTCTAAGCCGCTTCCTGGGCAGAATGGGCGAGAAGGCCTTGCCTCTGTATCAGTTGATGAAGAAAAATGACAAGTTCGTCTGGACACCGCAAGCTGATGTGGCATTCAAGGAGCTGAAGGACATGATGGGTAACGCTCCTATCTTGGCTAGTCCGCTACCCAAGGAGCCAATGCTGTTGTACATTGCTGCGACTAACCGAGTGGTCAGCGTGGTGATTGTGGTGGAAAGAGAATAAGAAGGCAAGACTGTGCAGCGGCCTGTATATTATCTCAGTTAGGTGTTGTCCAGCTTCAAGCAGAACTACCCGCACTATCAGAAGATGACTTACGGCGTTTACCTGGGCGCCAAGAAGTTGAAGCACTATTTCCAAGAGCATCCCATCACTGTGGTGAGTTCTGCTCCCATCTCGGACATCATGGGCAACAAGGAAGCAAGTGGCAGAGTAGCCAAGTGGGCAATAGAGCTGGCCGCGTACGCTCCCGCGTATGCGAGAAGAGAAGCCATCAAGTCTCAGATCCTTGCGGATTTTCTGGTGGATTGGGCTGAGGTGCAGTATGAGCCTCCTACTCCGGTATCCAATTATTGGAAGATGCACTTTGATGGTTCCAAGGTGAAGGAAGGCTTGGGTGCTGGTGTGGTGCTCACGTCACCCAAGCGAGATCAACTCAAGTACGCGCTGCAAATCCACTTCAAGGCATCCAACAATGTGGCAGAGTACGAGGCCGTGGTACATGGCCTGAATTTGGCCAAGGAGGTTGGCGTGCAGCGCATTATATGCTATGGCGACTCGGATCTCGTTGTGTAGCAAGTTTCAGGCACTTGGGATGCTCTGGATGCCAACATGGCTTCATATCGGTTCCTGGTGCAAACCATGACTGGATTCTTTGAAGGATGCGAGTTCCAACACATACACCGAGCAGAGAATGAGGCAGCTGATGAGCTGTCCAAGTTGGGATCTTCTCGGCAATACATCCCGGCTGGGGTTGCCTTGGAGCATTTGAGGAAGCCATCTATCAAGCCATCCCCCAACTCGGAATCCATATTTGTTCCTTCTCTGCCTGGTGATGAAGCTGTTCCCGTGGAGATTGACTGGGAGGCTGCAAAAGGGAACCCGGGGACTGTCGTCTCCATCCCGGGGACTGGCGCCTGCAACACGAGGACTGTCCCTTCTTACTCGGGGACTGCCCCTCTTAACCCGGGGACTGTCACATTCATTGAGGGGGTTCTTGCCGCATGCACAAGGTCTCGGGGACTCTCCCCCAACCCAGAAGAAGAAGAAGTGGTGACTGATCCAATGGAAGTGGACGAACCAGTGTTTCCCATCCGGGAGACACCGAGTTGGGCTCTGCCCATATTATCCTTTCTAAAGGACGGCACCTTGTCGAGTGATGAAGTTACCTTGAGGCAAATTCAGAGAAGATCCAAGGGCTATACAATCTTCAAAGATGTGCTGCATAGAAGAAGTCCTACTGGTGTGCTGCAGCACTGTGTAGAGCCAGAAGAGGGGGAAGAAATTCTTGTGGAGATACACCATGCAAGGAGAATGCGGGCATCACGCCTCATCTCGGGCTCTGGTCAACAAAGCTTTTCGGCATGGTTTCTTTTGGCTCACTGCCTTGAAGCAAGCTGAAGATATCGTGAGAAAGTGCAATGGCTGCCAGAGATTCGCAAGTAAGATTCATATGCCAGCTTCCGAGTTGAAAACTATTCCCATTACTTGGCCATTTGTTGTTTGGTGCTTGGATATGGTAGGCCCTTTCAAGCCGTCTAGAGGCAACATGACTCACATTATGGTCATGGTGGACAAGTTCACGAAGTGGATTGAGGTGAAGCCTATTCGGAAGTGTGATGGAGCCACTGCCGTGAGTTTCTTGAAGGATGTGATCTTGAGGTATGGCTACCCGCACAGCATTATCACGGATAATGGCACAAACTTTGCTGAAGGCAGGTTTGCGAAGTTCTGCAGAGATAAGCGCATTCGGCTAGATGTTGCATCTGTCGCGCATCCCGCCTCCAATGGGCAAGTGGAAAGAGAAAATGGCATGGTGTTATTAGGCATAAAGCCAAGGCTGATTGAGCCCCTGCTGAAAACACCTGGGTGTTGGCTAGACGAGTTGCCAACGGTGTTGTGGAGTCTAAGGACTACCCCTAACCGGTCAGCCGGCTACACGCCATTCTTCCTGGTTTATGGAGCTGAGGCTGTGTTGCCCACTGACCTAGAGCATGACTCGCCCCGTGTAACGCTCTACACGGAGGCAGAGGCTAGAGAAGCTCGAGAAAATGACGTTGACCTGCTAGAAGAAGCAAGAGAGTTAACTCTGTCACGTTCAGCTGTTTATCAGCAAAACTTGAGGCGTTATCATAGCCCGAAAGTGAACCCAAGGGTTTTCCGAGAAGGAGACATGGTGCTTAGGCTCGTGCAGCGCACAGCCGGGATGCACAAACTATCTCCTCCGTGGGAAGGGCCTTTCATTGTGAGCAAGGCTCTACACAATGACGCCTATTATCTTGTGGACGCACAGCCATCCCAGAAGAACAGGACGGATAGAGCAGGGGAAGAATCCAAGCGCCCTTGGAATGTAGCGCTACTCCGCCGTTTTCATTCGTGAGCAAATTATGTATGTACTCTCTTATCCGAGTTAAACCTCTATTCGGCAAACTGAAATTGAACTCGGGGACTGCCCTCGTCCAACTTGCTCCGTGTTGTTCTATCCTGTTTTACCTTTGTCTACTCGGTTGCTCTGCTTAGAATTTCATAAGTACAGTTAGTACTGTGTTTAAACCTAAAAGCCAACTCTTCGACTATGCTGCTGTCTGAAACCCGGCTTCATGGCAAGCAAGATAACAAGCTAGAGGTCAATGAGCACACGAAAAATGCCTAAGGAAAAGAGGAGTTCAGGAACCGAGTAGAGCGTTCTTTACTGTTTTTGTTATCTTTTTTCGGCCAAGTGGTGGGTAGCGTTACTATGAATGTTTCTAAGTGGCTAAGTATTTGAAACTTGATCTTTGACATCTTGTGACTCGACTACAAATAAAGCCACAAGTGGCAGGTAAGAGCTGAGTCGAAAAGAGAAGAGTGGATGAAAAATACAACTCGGGGACTTGCATGATAACGCAACCCGGCATCGAGCCAAAGTTTCCCAAATATTAAGTAGCAAACTTCAAACTGGAATTAAAAAGGAGTAGCAACAAAGACTTAATTGTTTAGATACATCTGCACCCGGCATCCCGGGGATCTCATGAAAGTTTTAAGATAAAGTTTCAGGCAGCAGCATCGTGAGTAGTGGCGGTGTCGTCCGCAGTAGTCTTCTCGGAGTTGGCCTTCTCGGCGTCAGCTTCAGCATCAACGTCCATGGCCGTGGCGTGCTCAGAAGTGGCAGTGGCCACCGAGATGGGGTCGGTGGCTGAAGTGGAAGCAGCGGACTGGGTGCGGAGTAGCGCCGCATCGTCAAGTGCCGCGCGAGACGAGGATCCCAACTCGGGAGCATCTTGCTGGATCACCATCTCGGTGGTGATGTTGGCATCCTGGCCCTCGTCTTCCGGCTCCTCGTCGCTATCTGCAGCAACCTTGCCCTTCCCCTTCCCGGATCCCTCCTCGGCACCACTGTTTTTGAAGACACTTAACTCATCCAACTCGGTGTCCTTGTCGTCGTCCTCGCCTTTGCTCTCCGCCTCGGTGTCAGGCTCGGTGGGGCCGTCGATGAAGTGGGCGGTATCCGCGTAGGATGCGATCTCGTACGCAACTGCCTTGCGGCATGCAACGCAGTCGGCATCATCTGACCACTTGGAGCCTTGGCGCAACTCAAGGATGGTGTCGAGGTTCAGGTTCTCGTACCAGCTGCATATGAAGCGAAGCAGCAGATCAGCCCCTGCCCGAGCTGCGGACGCACGCCATTTCTTCAGCTCGGCCTTTGCGCCATTCAGCTTCTGGGAGATTTCGTGAATAGTCCTCGGCGCAGTTTCACCAGGCCAGAACAGCTGGTGCAGCTGCAAGGCCATGGACACCAGGCTGGTGCCAAGGCCTTTGATCGAGTGGAGCTGCGACTTGATACTGGTGAGGTTGTCCTCGATTATGGATTTGGTGTTCATGGGCAATCCTTTTTCAGCTCGGACTTCTTGCGCCTTAGCCAAAGCAGACGTGCAAGCCGCGCAGAGATCAGGGAAGATATCTGAGAGTGAAACCTGAAAGAGTTAGAAATGGAAGCAGAGCAGAGATGAAATCAAGTAGAAAAGAGGAAAACCGAACCAAGCCAAGCGGAAGAGGAAGGAAACAGCCAAGTGCAGAGAAGCGCAGAACTTACTATTGAGGTCGACGATTAGCGCGTCCAGCTTTCTCTTCCAGGTCTCCTCATCGGCAATGTGCCTGTCTTCGATGCTACGTGCATTGGTAAGCTGCTGCGCGAGCTGCACGTTGTGCTGCTTTAGAACTTCGATTTCCGCCTCGAGCGTCCTTTCCCTGGCTTTCGCCGTGGTTTCGGTCTTCAAGGCGTCCTCGAGAGTGGTCTTCAGCTTCACCTGCATCACATCGAACTCGGCGCGCTCGGCGTCGCGTTCCTTCTTAAGTGCTGCATCTCGGGCGGCCAGCTGCTGCTGCACCGCGGCAGGCATCAAGCAATGGAGGTGCTCTTCCCAGAACTTCTTGTATTCTTCTGCGAGAAGGAGAGCAATGTTAGCAGAGTAATCAAGTAGAGGAGAAGATACAGACAGCAGAATAGCTGGCAACTCACCTTCCAGCTCCTTGATCTTGCTCTCGGCGGAAGCGGTGAAGACATGGCAGTGCTCGTGCTGCTCTTGCAATTCTTTGAGTTTGTCTGCGGAGTAAACAGAGTTAGAGCAAAGAGCAAATCCGGGCGTAAACACAAAACGCACTAACCGAATAGCTAAAGGCTTACTTTCGATTGCAGAGAGTTGAAGGGCACGATCCACTGCCGCCTGCTCCATCTCGGCGTCATTCTTGCGCTCTTTTTCTAGGGCCGCGAGGCGTTTTGTGGCGATGCTATGGTTCCAGAGCAGCCGCCGGAACAAGTTGGTCCTCTTCAAGAGGCTATTCTGTGAAGAAGAAAGAAAAGGAGTTAGACAAATTATGGAAGATTTGGCCTGAGAAGACGGCAACTCGGTTGAGTACCCGTCTACTCGGCCCGAATCTCGGGGACTGGGTAGTGGCTAAGGAGAAAAAGAAGAACAGAGGAGAAGAGAAACCGCAACTCAGAACAAGCAAAAGGAACTTACAGCGTATGTCTGCTCGACGTCCTCGGCGGCTTTGCGGAGAACGAATAGCTTTGCGGCCAGCGTGCTTGTACTGGAGGAGATGGTCATGGGATTGTGGCCCATATCAGCCTTGTTCCAGTCAATACGCAAGTGATCCAGCGTGCCCACGGTGCTGCCATCCCACGTCTTGTTGCCATGGGCAGCGCTTTCCCACACCTGGTCGATGAATCCTACTCGGTCCACGATCTGCATCAGCCCCTCGGATTGGATCTCAGTCTCGCCGGCCTCGCGCGAGTAGAACTCAAGGGGCTTCTTCTCCTTCAGCTTGGCGTCCACTGCCTTGGCCTGGCCGCCCTTCGTAACGGCGACCCGCTGCTCGCCCTTGGTCAACTCAATTTTGTGCTGCTTGGCCATTTGCAGCATGTATGGCAGGAAGCTGGGTTGCGCCTGAGCAGCACTCGACCCCTCGCCTGCGCCAGCAGACCCAACAGCAGCGCCAATCGTAAGCTGCGTGCTCTTCGCAGCTGCCTTTCCGCTTGACTTGGGCGGCGGCATCAGAGCGGAATCCTGCGCAGCCTGGCGCGGTGGATTCCTGCGGAAAGCTGCGGCTTCAGGCTGGACGGCCTTCTTGGCGGCAGCATCCGTCCGAGAAGCAGATGGAGGCGCTTGGCGTGAAGTAAGAGGAGCGTGCTGAGATGCAGCCTTCTTGGTGCCTTGCTTAGAAGGAGGGCTCGTCGCGGTCTTGTGCGTGCTTTGCTTTGGTGGAGGGCTCGGTGCAGTCTTGGTTTTCTTCTGTGTTGGTGGAGGGCTCGGTGCAGTGGGTGGAGTAACCTGCTGGGTAGGCGGCACAAGGGGCCGGCTATCCGGCGTAGCATCCTGCGCCTGATCCTGCAGGACTGGCTGCACCACAGTCTCCTCGACCCGCTGCTCGGCAGCGGGATCAGGTCTTGCGCCTTCTGTTTCTTCTACCCGCGGCGTGGCCGCGGGGTCATCCTGAACGGCAGCTTCATCTTCCTGCTGCTCCATGATCTCGTCTTGCCGCTCAAGGGCGGCATGGTCTTGGTGCTCGGCTTCTTGTTCAGTATTCTCCCCAGCTGAGGCAGCTGGGGGAGAAGGGGGTGTTTCATCGTGAGCAGCATCCTGCGCGTTTTGGTCCGCGCGGGCCTGCTGCTCCAGGTCCATGTCTTGGTCACCATCGCCCATGTTCTCGGCGCTGGCGTCTTCTTCTTCTGCCTTCACGGGAGAGGGCACACGCGTCCTATCTTGTGGTGTTGGCTCTTCCTTGTCCCCGGAGAGCTCAACGAGCTTCTCAAGGTCGATGACAGGTTGCCTCTTGGAGCTAGTGGGAGCTGCGGCTGCATCAGCGTCCAGAGAGTCGCTGGAAGAGAAGGAAGGTTCAGAAACAAAGAAGGGGAAGAGAACACCAAGAAGCAGCAGCAGAATGCAACTTGGATAAAAGTTACTTACCCTCTGCGGGTGGGGAGTTGTCTTCTGGCGGTGGTGATCTTCTTCTTCTTCTCAGTCTTCTTGGGCTTCTTGGCGGTTGGCTCCTGGGCACCACTGCCTACCCTCTTCCGAGTGGTGGGAGCTGCGACAAAGAGAGGATCGACGTCAATGGCATCTTCGTCTTCCTCGTCCACCTCAGGGTCATCTGCACAATAGAAGAGAAAAAGGGTTTGAGAAACAGAAAGGGAAGTTGGATTGCGCTACTCGCGGTCAAAGAGGCGAGCTTGGTCACCTTCGTCGTCCTCGGACCAATCCCGAATGGACACATCAACTTGATGATTACCCGGCTGCTCGGCGTGGGGGATGCAGAGGGTATCCTGGGTGTCGTAGGCGGTCTCGTCGTCCCCTTCTCGGTCGCTGTGCCAGTTGGCCTCGAAGCGTTCCTCGTCTTCGTCTACTTGGCGATCAATATGCTGGAAAGACAAGCAGGTGATACAAGTTAGTTGAGTTCAAGGCTAAGGAATTCTACTCGGTACGGCATGCAAACACAAAGCATACGAGCCCAGGAATTTCTATTCAGAGTAGCATGCAAACACAAAGCATATTCGGCTAAGGTTCTCTACTCGACACGGCGTGCAAACACAAAGCACATAAAGCCAACGAAATGTTTGTGGCGTTCTACTCGGCGCAGCATGCAGACACTAAGCATACTAAGCTGGAAAGCCACCTACTCGGTACCAAAGTGCAGAGACAAAGCATAAAGGACTAACCTGTTCAATTGGCTTAGCGCGGCTGTACGGCACGAAGCCATACTGCCAGGTGTCAGTAAGCGATGTCTTCATGATGGATCTCGCCCAGACGGCCACATCGGCAATGCTGAGCTCAAAAGTAGTAGTCTTTGTGCAGTCCCACGTGCCTCCCATGTAGCACATCTTGTGGGAGCGACGCTGGAGCGGGAGCACTCGCCGCGATATCCAGCACGCGATGGGATCATCGCGCTTGAATCCCAACTCCGTCAACTCGGCGAGGCGCTTCTCGATCTGAATGATATCATCGAGGCTCTTCGGGTTGTAACCCCAATTTTGCTGGGTTGGCGGCGCGTTCTTCCACGTAGGAAGCCCTATCCGGCCCTGTATGGGCGCTCCTTCTTCGGTGGGGACATTCTTGACATAAAGAAAGGAGCGCTGCCACTTGCGTACCGTATCGAGTCCCTTGACGCGCGGGTGGCTGCCGACGCTGCGCTGCAGCATCATGGCGCCCCCCGTCTTCGTCATCGCGCGGGCGCTCTCCGTGCTTCCGGGCTTGGGGACGCTCTGCTTCCGGAAGAAGAAATAACGTGCCCAACTATGAATAGTTGGGTACACGCCGAGAAACGGCTCGCAAACCACGGCGTGGATGGCGAGCATCACCATGGCGTTGGGGGGGAGGTGATGCGGCTGCAGCCCGAAGTTCTTGAGAAACTCCTTGCAGAAATCCGACACCGGGAGGCCGAATCCCCGCTTGAAGTGCGCGAGGAAGACGACAAACTCGCCCTTCTCCGGCGTGGGGACGATCTCGTTGCCCGGCTGCCTGCACCGCACGCCGGGAGGGACACGGCGGGTATTGACTAGCCATTGGCAGTCTTCCGTCGTGACATCGGACCCCTCCCAACCGGCACGGCCATCATCGTCTCCGCGAGCCATGGAGATAAGGAGGTTTGTGGAAGATTGGACTGGCGAGATGTGTGGAGGAATTGCTCTCTTTCCGATGGCGCGTAGAGCAGCGGCGCGGCAAGGATTTGCGGCGGCGGCGTGTTCAGCGGCGGCGGAGAGGCGAAGGGGCGGAAGAAGAAAGTGGGCAGGAAAGAGAAGGAGGAGGTATCGAGGGGGTATTTATCTATCTCCTCGGGTTGCCGTTACCAACGGAGTTAGTGGGATCGATCGTGCACTGAGATCGTGCGGCGTGGGAAGCGGACCGGTTAGAAACGCACACATCGCATATTGCGCGCGTAACCGGCGCAGTTAATCCCACGTCGAGATCGTGGGTGATTTACTACGGTTGAAGGGACTTAACATGCTAGTGGGCCCGAGGTGCAGTTATTGGCGCGTGGCCTGCAGTATCCCAGGCACCGAGGCGTCGGGGGTACGGTGGTGTGACACGTGCCCCGTAGCGACACGCAGAGGTGGATTCGCACCGTTGAGCGGGATTGTGTTTTGAGATTTCGCTAAGTCATTTTACTCGGCATTACAGAAGAAAAACAGTGCTACTCGGAGAAGAAGAGACTCAAGCAAGAATTAACGGCTACTCGGAGATGCAACTCGGCTTCTTACAGTACGAAGACAAGATTTGTTCTTAAGCTGGCAGGGCCCAGTGAACAAGTTCGCAGGACTCTACCAGCTTCGGGGACTAATGTCGGGGGATTACCCCCGAGTAGGGGTAAAGCAAGTGCTAAAGGCAAGGTCAAGGGAGAGTTTCGGCTGAATAGCCGGATACCCGGTACTCGCTACCCGGTAGACTGCAATCCGGCCTTACCTGCTAATGGCCAGAAGGAAGAATCAAGGAAGTTATATTCTTCCGGGTAGAGGAAGTGGTCCGAGTAAAGGGAGTGAGTTCCTACTCGGGCCAGAAGTCAATGGAGCCGTTCTGACAAAGGATCCCACGTATCTTGCGTCCGTACGGCGTGCGGTTCAACTTACGGAGTGCGTGACTATCCGCACCACGGCGTGGCTACAGTGCGTTAGGCGCCTGTCTAGTCCTGTCACTGACAGAGGGGACAGGACAGGGCTAGGGGCCTGCCCTATCTCACTGACAAGGGTGGACAGGTCCCATCTCCGAACGGCGCAACGACTTACGGGGCGAGTGTCAGCGGGAACCCGGAGGCGTGCGCGGTTCTGCAGGGCTCCTGTCACATCCCGTCATACTTCATACTTGTTTTCTATTCGGCTGGGCACCAGTATATAAGGTGCCCTGCCTCCTCCTGTGCGAGGGTCGACTGACTCGTTAAGAACACTTAGAGAGAGCAAGAGTGGCTACTCAGCCGAAGGCCTGATTGTACTGTGGCTACTCGGTAACACACATATAGAGAGAGAGGCAGGAGTAGGGGTGTTACCTCCACACGAGGGCCCTGAACCCGGGTAAGATCTTGGTGTTTGCATTGTTTGTGATCTACCACACGCGGCTACTCGCCGTTTGATCCCTCCCCGAGCTCCTCCAGCGTCCATCGGCCCCAACTTTAGCCATCCCATGGCATCTGCCGTGATACCACCACGACATTATTGCTGTTGCTGACAAAAGTAGAACGAGATGTTCTCAACCTAAAGAACAGGTGGAAGTCAAGAACCAAGTCTCTATTATTAAGAAATTAAATGAAGAAGATCCTGTTGATGTTTATTCATGTGAAGATGCTACCAAAGTTATTAAAGGGAATTCATCCAAAGTTGGTAAGCCAATTATATCATGCTCTATTGGGACTTCTTGTTATCATGGTTTATGTGATATTGGAGCAAGCATTAGTGTCACTCCATATTCTCTCTATCAAGAAATTAAGCCTCATATTGATCCTATCACCATGGAAGACAGTATGACCATTCAACTTGCTAATAAAGATTATATTAGTCCCTTTGGAATTGTTAGAGATGTTGAAGTATTGGTAGGGAAAATAAAATATCCTACTGATTTTATTGTGCTTGGTTGTCCAGAAGATTCTTTCTGTCCTATTATATTTGGTAGACCTTTCTTACATACTGTTGGTGCTGAAATTGATTTGCCTAGAGAAAGGGTGTTTATTGAATGTGCTGGAGAGAAACTTGAATTTAATTTTTCTAAATTTGCTGATAAACCTGCTAAGAAAGAACCAAAATCTAATGATATAATTGAAACTCTTGCTCATATAGCTGTAGCTTCATCAGACGTGGTGGAACGTTTATGCTTAATCAGGAAGAGCCATTTATGATGAGAAAAAGTAGAGAACAAATATTATGGCAGCAACCTCCACAATTACAATTGCATATCCCACCTGATAATCTAGGAGTACTCCCACCAAAGGAGATCCTAGTTTTGATTTAAAGCCTTTGCCTAAAAATCTGAAATATGCATACTTGGATAAGAAAAATATATATCCTGTTATTATTAGTGCTAACCTTTCAGCTGAGGAAGAAGAGAAATTACTTGATGTGCTTAAATCCCACCGTAAGGCTATTGGTTATTCTCTTGATGATCTTAAGGGCATAAGTCCAGCTCTATGTATGCATAAAATTAATTTGGAAGAGATGCTAACCTGTTGTTGATTTCCAACGCCGTCTACATCCAAAAATGAAGGAAGTGGTAAGAAAGGAGGTAATTCGACTCATAGAGCTGGTATTATTTATCCTATAGCTGATAATGGGTTAGTCATGTTCATTGTGTTCCCAAGAAAGGTGGAATTACTGTGGTTCCTAATAAAGATGATGAACTTGTTGCTCAACGTACTGTTGTTGGTTATAGAATGCGCATTGATTATAGAAAATAAAATAAAGCAACTCGTGAGGACCATTATCCATTGCCCTTTATTGATCAAATGCTAGAGAGATTATCTAAACATTCTCACTTTTGTTATTTAGATGGGTATTCAGGCTTCTCTCAAATTCCAGTTCATAGTGATGATCAGGAAAAGACCACTTTTACTTGCCCATATGGACATTTGCTTATAGGAGAATGCCTTTTGGTTTATGTAATGCGCCTGCTACTTTTCAGAGATGCATGAATGCTATATTTGCTAATTATATTGAAAAGATAGTGGAAGTCTTTATGGATGATTTTTCAGTGTATGGTACTTCTTTCGATAATTGCTTGTTCAACCTTAAACAAAGTTTTGCAGTGTTGTGAAGACCAACACCTTGTTCTTAATTGGGAGAAGTGTCACTTTATGGTAACAGAGGGAATTGTTCTTGGGCATCGTATTTCTGGAAGAGGAATAGAAGTTGACCAACAAAAGTTGAAGCTATGAGAAATTACCATATCCAAGAGACATCAAAGGTATAAGAAGTTTTCTCGGTCATGCAGGTTTTATCGTAGGTTCATTAAAGATTTCTCTAAATATCAAAGCCTCTAACCAATCTTTGCAAAAGGATGTTCCGTATTCTTTTAATGATGATTGCATAGAATCCTTTAATGTTTTAAAGAAAGCCTTAATAACTGCACCTATTATTCAACCTCCTGATTGGAACTTGCCCTTTGAAATTATGTGTGATGCTAGTGATTATGCAGTTGGAGCTGTTTTAGGCCAAAGGGTTGATAAGAAATTGAATGTTATTTACTATGCTAGTAAAACACTAGATGGTGCTCAAAGAAATTATGCTACAACTGAAAAAGATTTTTTAGCGGTAATATTTGCATGTGATAAATTTAGATCTTACATAATTGATTCAAAAGTCACTGTGCACTCTGATCATTCTGCTATTAAATATTTGATGAATAAGAAAGATGCTAAGCCTAAGCTAATAAGATGGGTACTTTTGTTGCAAGATGATTTAAACATAGTAGATAGGAAAGGAGAAGATAATCCCGTAGCTGATCATCTTTCTAGATGGAAAATTACCTGATGATCCTATTCCTATTAATGATAGTTTTGCTAATGAACAACTTTCCCTTGTTAGTGTTTCTAGTGCTAAAGTTGCATCTCCTTGGTTTTCTAATTATGCAAATTTTATTGTTGGAAAAGTTATGCCACCACAATTTACTTACCAGCAAAGAAAGAAATTCTTCTATGACCTTAGACATTATTTTTGGGATGATCCATTCTTGTATAAGAAAAGTGTTGATGGCATTATTAGACGTTGTGTACCTGAGCATGAACAGCAGGCTATTATAAGATTTCATGACAGTCCCATGGAGGACATCATGCAGGAGATCGTATTGCAGCAAAGGTATTACAATGTGGTTTTTATTGGCCTACTCTATTCAAGGATTGTGCTGAATATGTTAAAACTTGTGAGAAATGTCAAAGAGTAGGAAACATTGGTAGAAGGAATAAAATGCCTAACTATACATTACCACTTGAACCATTTGATGTGTGGGGTTTTGACTTTATGGGACCATTTCCTGCATCTAGTACAAAACATACTCACATTTTGGTTGTTGTTGATTATGTTACAAAATGGGTAGAAGCAATTCCTACTAAGAGTGCAGACCATGCCACAGCCATGCAAATGCTTAAAGAAATTATTTTCCCTAGATTTGGTGTTCCTAGATTTTTAATTACTGATGGTGGATCTCATTTTATGCATGGTGTTCTTAGAAAAACATTGGCAAAATATAATGTTAATCATAGAATTGCATCACCCTATCATCCTCAAACTAGTGGACAAGTTGAATTAAGTAATAGGGAAATTAAACTTATTTTAGAGAAAACAGTAAACAGAGCTAGATCTGATTGGCCACTTAAAATTAATGATGCATTGTGGGCTTATAGAACTGCTTATAAAAATCCTATGGGTATGTCTCCTTATAAAATGGTTTATGGAAAAGCATGTCATTTACCCGTTGAATTAGAACATAAAGCTAGATGGGCTATTAAGAAATTAAATTTTGATTTAAAAACAGCGGGGGAGAAGAGATTGCTTGACCTAAATCTATTAGATGAGTGGAGGAATGAAGCATATGAAAGTGCAAAATTGTTTAAAGAGAAAGTTAAAATTTGGCATGACAAGAAAATTAAAAGAAAGGAATTTAAAGTAGGTGATCAAGTCCTATTGTACAACTCTCGTTTTAAGTTTTCTGCAGGGAAATTAGCTTCAAAATGGCAGGGTCCATTGGTAGTACAAGAGGTATACCGTTCGGGGGCCATCCGTCTTCACGGTGATATGAAAGGTAAACCTCATGTGGTCAATGGACAACGCCTAAAACATTATATTGCAGGAAAGAGCTTCATAGGAACCATCGAGGAGATAAAGTTAATGACACCGGAGGAGGTAATTGTAAGGGATCCTGCAGTTTCAGAAACCCAAATTCAATAATTTACAATTATTGTGTTTGGAAGTTTCTCGGAATTGCGTGAAAACTTACGGAACTCATTTTTTATGGAAATTAACGTGTGGGACAAGAAAATTGGAAGGAATTGGACCTCGAGGGGGGAAAGAGGACCCCACACGCGGCCAGATTCCTTGGCCGCATGGAGGTACCCCTTTTCCACCTCGGAGTCCCGTTCCGTCTCGTTTTCGACTCCGACACTTCGTCTTACCCTAAAACCCGTCAATATATACTCCCTTATTGTCGATCTAATCCCGCACCGAGAGTTCTCGCGCGATCTTTGTTTCTGCTGTTTCTGTCTGCCAGGGTTTAGCCATGTCAAGCTCCGGATCCAACCTGGGGGGGAAGATCCACCCAAGGGAGGCATTGTGAACCATTACCTCAACTCCGTGATGACCCCCATGAAAACTGTTGGAGGGATGATAACCCGGTAGGCTAACGCCAAGGTGTAACCCGGCCCAAAGGGAACCGCGCAAGACCCGGCTCAAGGAAGGGGAGTTTCTAGAAGGCCCAAGAAGTAGTGTAGGCCTCGTAACCTGGCTTTTGGGGCTACTATTAGGAAACTTAGGGTTTGTATGCGGCTACTGGGTAGGATTCCGAGTGTGTCTTGGATAGGAAGCCAGGAGGCCGGGTAAGATATAAACCGGCTCCTAGGGTTAGAAAAACAGAACTTCATCAGATATTCGAGTATCCTTGTAATACGAGAGCTGATATTGTAACCCTAGATTGGAGACTCGGCGACTTGATTGCCAGAGCTACCAGATCGATTGATAGCATGATTTCCCCTGAGCTAAACCCTCTCCCAAACACCAGAGTCGAATTACCCCAAGATAAGTTACCCCTGGTAACGTCCGCCGTGATTATCCCACGACAGTTGGCGCCCACCGTGGGGCCTACGTCCAAAGGTGTTTACATCATGGGAGAAGCTCGGGAAAGCATGAGGAACCTCGTCATCGGCGAGATCTACACCAACCAAGAAGGAGAGGAGATGGTGGATGACTTTGGCTAGGGGCTAGAGTCGGATCTGCTGTAAACCGGATCTGTCGTCACAGTTGGCCGGGTCAACGTCTTCGTCGGCATGGTACGTACGTCCGGTTCTATTCCTGATGATGTTGAATATGATTCCGTGTCAGGATGAGCGACCTGCGTTTAGTCGGATGGGGAAGAGTCGGTCGGGACGATCGATCCGATAGAAGAGCCCACCACGAAGAGGGAACAGCCGGAGGAGCCGGCATGGACCCCGCGTGGCCGGGTCATGAGGGAAGATGATACCGAGTCTATCCTGCATCTGCTGGAGGACCGGTACGAGGAGGATAGTTGTGATGAGGAAGAATACGAATCGGCACCAGGCATCGTGCGCCAGGTCGCGGTCTACACGGCCCCTGCAACCAACCTTAATCAGGGGGACGTGACTACGGCCGCGGTCGGAGCGGCGCGAGCGCTGGCCCAGCAACAAGATCCGGTTGATGGAAACCCGGTCATAGCCCGGGTTGACGGAGAGTCGGCTTCAGTCACCAGCCATACCCCGAAAAGCGAGTTGCGAAGAAACATGTTTGGGTTTATGGCAAACAGAACGCCAGGAGCAGGGCCCTCGAATCCGCGAAATCCGTCTGTGTTCAACAATAACCTGATCTTGGACCCTACGGTGCTAGCAACGGTGATAACCCCAGAAAACGCGGCGGCACGCGATGCGGATCTGGATGTGGCTCGCCGTGCATTGGATCAGCAGAGGAGAGATATGGAAGCTGAGAGACAGGGGATAGCCGCGCGCCAACGCGAGCTGGAAGCATTGGAGAACCGGCTCCAGGTTCAATCGACCAGGATGCATAATCAGAGATATCAGTCGAGATTACCAGCGACGGGTGGAACTATAAACCCGGCCGCAGTATTTATTGCACCTCAGGATCAACCAATTCCAGCTGTGAACCAGGAAACCGGACATCAGCCTGCAACCTTGGGAGGACAGTCGGCAAACGTACAAGCCGGGTTACCCACGTTGCAAACAGGAATCGTAACTGGCAATGCAGCGCCACCACCACCACCGCCACGATTTCATACTCCACCAGGTCACTTCAATAACCCCATGGACAATGTATATGCAGCAACATTGGCATTGGATCGCATCCCCATAAGAGAGTCACCCCATGCGGAGGAGACCCGGCGGGCGATAGATCTATTGCGCACAGCAGTGGCTCAGCAGGCCAATTACCCGGATAACAGGAGTGGAATGCACGGAACACCATATGTTAGCCGGTATAATGGAAATACCGGCAATATTCAGACAAGCTCAGCACGGCGGAGAGCAGAGCAGCAGCAAATGCCGCCTCCTCCCCGTAGACCAGCAACACCTGCAGTATCAGCAGCGCAAGCTATTGTGGAGAGTTCTCGAGCCAGGCGCGCAGCGGCCGGATCTGCGGTACGAGGGCCGGAAGCGGTTGCACCCCCCGCCGTACCTGCAGCAGGATCGCACGTTTCCCGGGTGAGGCCATTACCGGAAAATTTAGCTGGGCCCAAGTGTTTGTCAGACGCCATCACAGCTGAGCCTTACCCGGATAAGTTCAAGGAGCCGCGTAAAGTGGTTAATTATGAGCCGACCATGGATCCAGAAACCTGGTTGAGCAGTTATGAGATGGCCATGTTGATTCGCAATGCGTCTGAGAATCTTCAAGCCAAGTTTATGTACCTGATGATGTCAGAGGGGGCAGCAAAGTTGTGGTTCAATAATCTACCCGAAAAATCCGTCAATTCATGGAGCGAGCTGAAAACAGCCTTTATCAAGCACTTTCATAGAACATGCAGGAAGTTGTTTACGATCGATGATTTAGAGCGATGTGTTCAGAAGAAGGGAGAATCGGCGCGCACTTGGGTACGCCGGGTTATGGAAATACTCCACTCGTCTATGGATATCCAGCCAAAGGATGCATTACAATCTATGGCAAAGACATGCAAGTATATACCCTTAGTGCAAAAGTTAACGCGCATGAAATCTAGTCGGAATGCTTCAGAGGTTACAATGGGAGAATTGATGGACGCGTGCAATAAGCACGCCGCCACAGATACCACAGAGGAGGATGTCGATGAAAAGAAAGCAAAAGCCAACACAAGCAACTGTGGAAGACCCGGCAATGGGACAGCGCCGGGAAACAATGGAGGGAATAATGGAAACAACCAAAACAAGCGCCCGTATGAGGGAAGTTCCGAGTTTGTCGCCAATACAGAAGCCGGGTTTGCAAGACCTAGAGCAGAGGGAAATTTCAACGGAGGAAACTTTAATGGGGGAAACTACCAAGGACCACCAAGGCCGGCTAATCACATAAAGGCCTTCAGGATGCCCTGTCCGCGTCATAGCAGGAACGGTAGGCCGGCTAATCATTCATTGGAGCAGTGCGTAGATTTACAGAGATGGAAGAACGAAGAAATACAGAAGGCAATGCGAGGTGCATGCCGGGGAGCGGGGCCGGGTCCGGGCGGAAACCCGGGCAATGGCCCACCCCCTGCTGGCAACGCAGGAGGCGGTAATCCGGGTAACAACCAAGGAGGCGCTGGAGGTTTCCAAGCCAACCCCAAGCAGCTAGGGCAGTACCATGTCCATACTACGGGGACTTCCAACAAAGACATAAAGATACTTAAAGAATCAGTAAATTCGGTTTCTTCAGCTGTCCCGAGGTACTTGAGATGGTCAGATCAAGAGGTAACATGGAGCAGAAGGGATCACCCGGAAAGAATAGAGCATCCGGGTGTGTTGGCTTTGGTGGTTGCACCACAGGTCAATGGTTACGAGCTGAAAAGGTCCTGATGGATGGCGGAAGTAGCATCAATATTTTATATTGGGAAACTTTCTTACGTATGGGGCTAAAGGAATCTCAGTTGCAAAAAAGTTCCACAGTTTTTCATGGGATTGTGCCGGGTCACTCGGCGTGCCCTGAGGGAAAGATAACACTGGAAGTTGCTTTTGGAGAATCAAAGGATAATTTCCGAGGGGAGTGGCTCACGTTCGAGGTGGTAAAGTTGCGCAGCCCCTATCATGCGCTGTTCGGAAGGTCGGCTTACGCCAAGTTCATGGCCAGGCCGTGTTACGTATACCTACAGCCAAAGATCCTGGGTCCCAAGCAAACCATCACCATACATGGGAGCCGGGTTATAGCAGCTGAGTGTGACGAAGGAGACGCGGCAATGGCAGAACAGGCTTGCAGAAAGGAAGAGCTCAAGTATTACCGGTCTCTGGTAGACCCGGATGACAGAACGGCATTGAAGAGACCAAATACGGAGGATGAGAGAGCAAAATTCAAAGCGGCACAGGATACCAAGATGGTGGCTTTTGTCGAAGGTGATCCCTCCAAGCAATTTTCTATAGGATCTAACCTAGACAGTAAGCAGGAAGAGGCACTCATTGATTTTACACGGAAATCAAGATGTTTTCGCTTGGACACCCAGCGATATGCCGGGTATCCCGACCGAGTTAGCTGAGCACAGTTTGCATGTTGATCCTAAGTCTCGGCCCGTGAAGCAGGGCCTGAGAAAAATGAATGAGGAAAGAAGAAAGGCTATAGGAGCAGAGATAGCCAGGCTACTCGTAGCCGGCTTTATCATGGAGGTTTTCCACCCGGATTGGTTGGCAAATCCGGTTCTAGTGATGAAAAAGAGTAACGAGTGGAGGATGTGTATTGATTACACGAGTCTCAACAAGCATTGCCCAAAGGATCCGTTTGCTCTTCCAAGGATAGATCAGATCATAGACGCAGTGGCTGGCAGTGACTTATTATGTTTCCTGGACGCATATTCCGGGTATCACCAGATCAAGCTCAAGAAGGAAGATTGGGAGAAAACATCGTTCATAACCCCCTTTGGAGCTTTCTGTTACAAAGCCATGACATTCGGACTAAAGAACGCTGGTGCAACATACCAACGGTGTATTCAGAAGTGTTTTGAGGATCAGATTGGACGCAATGTTCACGCCTATGTTGATGATGTGGTGATCAAAACAAGGAAGGCAGAAATGTTCATTGATGACTTAAAGGAAACATTCAGGAACCTGAGAAGATATCAGATGAAGCTTAACCCCACAAAGTGTGTATTCGGAGTTCCAGCAGGAAAATTACTCGGATTCATTGTTTCCGAGAGAGGAATCGAGGCAAACCCGGACAAGATCAAAGCTATCCAGAGTCTGAAAAAGCCAGAAAACCTAAAGCATGTTCAAAAGCTTACAGGGTGCGTAGCAGCATTAATCCGGTTTATATCAAGGCTTGGAGAGAAGGCGATACCCTTATACCGGCTCTTGAGGAAAACCAACAAATTCGTTTGGGACCAAGAGGCGGATGAGGCGTTCGAGACACTAAAAAAGCAATTATCTGAGGCACCGGTCTTAGCAGCGCCGGGTCCTAAGGAGCCCATGTTACTATACATTGCGGCTGGGCCCCGGGCGGTTAGCGCAGTGGTTGTTGTTGAGCGTAAAGAGGATGGAAAATATCACCCGGTACAGAGGCCGGTTTATTACGTAAGCGAGGTACTATCGGAAGGAAAGCAACGTTACCCACATTGGCAAAAGCTAGTTTTCGGGTTCTTTATGGCCAGCCGGAAATTGAAACCATATTTTCAGGAACACCCCATAACAGTGGTTAGCTCTATACCAATGTCGGATATTATCAGAAACTCAGATGCAACAGGTAGAATAGCCAAGTGGGCCATTGAGATGGGAGATTATCACATCAACTACGAGCCCAGGTCTGCAATCAAATCTCAAGCTTTAGTTGATTTTATCAATGATTGGACTCACACGAGCATGCCCACAATGACACCAAGTTCCGAGTCTTGGGTCATGCACTTCGATGGTTCAAAGCAGTACGTGGGATCAGGAGCTGGGGTGGTGCTCACATCGCCCAAGGGAGACAAACTGAGTTATGTGTTGCAAATTCACTTTGATTGCTCCAACAACGTGGCCGAGTATGAGGCATTTTTACATGGATTGAGGGTAGCAAAGGAGAAGAACATCCGGCGAATACGGTGCTATGGAGATTCGGATCTCGTGGTACAGCAGGTCTCAGGAACTTGGGATAGAAAGGATGCAACAATGGCAGCATATCGCAGAGAGGTGGACAGGGTTGCCGGGTGTTTTTCCGGGTATGAGGTGGAGCATATTGACAGGCGAAAGAACGAGGCAGCAGACGCGCTTGCAAGACTCGGCTCGCGCAGAGAGCCGGTTCCACCCAACGTCTTCCTGGACGAGTTATGGCGGCCGTCTGTTAAAACCGACTCTGAGGAAGAAGTGGCTAACCAAGACCCGGATTTGGAGCTCGTGGCCACGGTACGTGCCGTTCCCGAGTGGAGAGAGCTGTTTCTAGCTTACTTATCACGAGGCGTGTTACCACCACAGGAAGTTTTAGCAAGGCAAATTCTGAGACGAGCAAAGGGCTATTCTATTATCAATGGAGAGCTGTATAAAAGGAGTGCAGCAGGAGTCTTTTTGCGCTGTGTAGCACCAGAAGAAGGCCGACAGATCTTGAAGGAGATCCACGAAGGTGATTGTGGGCATCATGCCTCCACAAGATCCCTCGTGGCCAAAGCATATCGACACGATTTCTTTTGGCTCACAGCCTTAGCAGACGCGGAGCGCTTGGTGGCAAGATGCGATGGATGTCAAAGGTACGCTCGCCAAATCCATGTGCCGGCTATGGAGTTGCAAACAATCCCATTGACATGGCCGTTCGCTGTTTGGGGCATGGATATGGTGGGCCCCTTCCACATGTCACCCTGCAAAAAGACTCATCTTTTGGTAGCTATCGATAAGTTTACAAAGTGGGTTGAAGTTATGCCAGTTACCAATTGCGAAGCAATCACAGCAGTCAAGTTCCTGAAAAGGATCATCTACAGGTTTGGATACCCTCACAGCATAATAACAGACAATGGAACCAACATGTCCTTAGGTGAGATGGAGAAATTCTGCGGGAACAATGGTATCCGGCTTGACATAGGCTCGGTAGCCCATCCACAAGCTAACGGACAGGTGGAGAGGGCAAACCAGGAGTTACTTCGTGGGTTAAAACCATGGCTGCGAGTACCGTGCATCAGAGCTGCTGGAGCATGGGTTGAAGAGCTACCATCAGTAGTTTGGGGAATTAACACTACACCTAACAGATCTACTCATATGACCCCGTTTTTCATGGTTTATGGTGCAGAGGCGGTATTACCGAGTGACATTATTCACGACTCGCCCCGAGTATCGGCTTACGTTGAGGTGGAGAACGAGAAGACCCGGCAGGATGCCGTGGATATGCTAGAAGAACACAGAGAACAAGCCTTGGAGAGATCAGCTATATATCAGCAGGATCTGAGGAGATACCATAGTCGGCGGGTCAAAACCCGGGTCTTCCAGGAAGGGGACCTGGTGTTGCGCTTGGTACAATCAAAGGAAGGAAAGCACAAGTTATCTACACCATGGGAAGGACCGTTCATCATAAGCCGGAATTTGCACAATGGATCATATTACTTGATAGATGCAAGGGAAGAGTCTGATATTGTCAATGACACCGCTCACACCACTTCATCTATGCAAGAGAGGGAGAGACCATGGAACGTGGCATAGCTACGTCCCTACTACACCTAGAATAGACTAGGCTTACAAGTGGAACTACACGATGTAACAGGCAGCAGGTTTCAGACGCACTCTTTTCCTATCCAGGGTACCTAAGGGGACTGGAGGGTTTTTAATGAGGCGTCTTGCTGACCTAACTTTTCTCATATCAATAAAGAGATGGTTAAACCATGATATTGTTTCTTTCTTGTGTGTTTTTGTTAAGTTCTTATATTCCTGTTCTTGCTTTCTGTTGTTTATTTTTGTCAGGTAAGCATTATTTGTTTGTTTGTAGTATATTAATTAGTTTTTCTAAAGGTTATATATATAGGTCTTGGGGGCTGATTGCTTGAATAGCACAGTTGCAAACTCAAAGACCCGGCCACGATGCCATTAAGTTATAAGGACCGATTACTTGCAATAACTACGGTTACAATCTTATAACCGGACAATAGAGCCAAATTTTTCTTGATTTCTTTTGTTTAAGCTTGATGTGACTCGCAAAAATGTGGCATGCTTTGCTAGCGTGTAATTACAATCAGTCATGATGCCCAATGGGACTTGCATGACCCTGTTTTTATACAGTTATAGCAGCATTGAATATTCACACGAAAGCCGGCTTACAGCAAAGAGGATCAAAAGGGTTATCCAAATCACAAGTTATGCAGAGTACAAGGTTAACAGCCGGAAACTCGCAACATATTAAGCATAACTTCAAACCTATGTGAGTAACTCTAGGTTTTGGGCCTTAGCAGAAACAATTTGCTCTTTTGAAACCACCAAACCCTTAGACTCGGAAATTCGGGCCTTGGGGACTTGGGAATTCGAAAAAAGCAACAAATTGTCTAGCTATTAAGCTTAAAACCCAAAAATCCGAGTCTTGGGGACTTGGGGACTTAGGAAATAAAGTCCACTTGTCAAAAATCCCTGAGACCCGGAAACCGAGTCTCACAAAAGGAAAAATAGCGAAAATCGTAAAACCAGCAACAAAAAGTTCAAGACTAGGAAATAACAAATCCATGCGAAAGGCCAGAAGGGCCACAAAAGCTATTAAGCTTTTAGCGTATTACAAACCGAGGAAGTTGTATCGAAAAGTGCACAACCGCACTATTAAAAGAATAATTGTTTTAGGCATATTACAAAATGCCCATTGGCCGAATAAAGTGTTTGCGGTGGTAAAAGGTGAAACTTTACTCGGCATCCTTTTGCCGAGTCATCGACGTTGTCCTTGGCAGCCGGGTCTTGGACTTGCTCTTCGGTGGTCTTCCCAGCTCCTATATCCGGATTAGCAGCAGAGTCGGCACGAGCCGGCGGACGGACAGCCGGCGTAGAGGAGGAAGGCGCAGTATCGGCCTCAGCTTTTCTCTTGACAGCTTCCTCCTTCCTCTTGGCAGATTCCGCCTTCCACTTCTTCAGCATGTCAAAAGGCTTAGGCAGATCCGACTGAATGGGCTTGCCTTCGGCATCGTAAGGTGGAACGATGTTGCTTAAGTCCATACTGTCGGCGATCAAACTCGCCGAGTGACGCACCTCAGCATTAATGGCCTTGAAGTTCTTGCCCGTAAATTTGGAGCCGTCGTTGTTGAATTCGGGAAACCCGCCCACGAGCTTTGCCGGCTCAAGCCTGGGAAAATAGGCCTTGGCCAGAGCAAGCCCGCGGGTTACCCCAACCCGACACGACGAACGCTTCCAGTGGTCAATCCACTCGGGGATGGTGGAACATGCGTCAAGCAAAGTGTCCAAGCCACAGTAACCCACAGCCGGCCACTTCACAGGCTCCAAAATCCCCTTGGTGCGGGCAGAAAATTTCTGGATTACGGCCTTCAGTGTCTTTAATTTCTCAATGTCATCTTCGTCTGGGGCCGCTTCACCCGGGCCTGAAGTATAACAGAAAGGGTTCAAGCAATAACATCCGGGTATCTTGCGTAACGGAAAACCCGGGTTATAATTAGCGAGTTATAAATCTTTACCAAGCAGAGCGCGATTGAAAGCAAAGTATGGGCACCTAGAGGGGGGGTGAATAGGTGCTACGACCAATTTTAATTTTTCTTAAAATTTAGGCTTGACAAGAAGGTAAATTCTCTAGATAGTGCAACTAGTGGTGAATTTACCTATATGACAAGGCAAGCAATTAATGCAACAAGTACAACTAAGTAAAGAGAGGGAGGAACGAGGTAACCGATGGAAGCACACGGAGACACGATGTATTTCCGAGTTCCTCCTTTTTAGGGGAGTACGTCTCGTTGGAGGGGTGTGCGCTTGCCACAAAGGCCTACTCAACGCCACTAAGGCCTCACCCTATTCTCCGATGAACTTCGCCACAAAGGCCTAGTTCACCTTCCACTATAGAACCCCTTTGAGGCGGGGATCAAATCCTTTACAAACAACTTGGGGCACACACCCACAACTTAATTGGGGGCTCCCAACTCTTCTTGAATCACCAACAAGTATCAAGATGCCTAGGTTCTCCACAAGAGGAAACCCTAGGCTAGATCCCTCGAGCTAGAGAGGGGGAAATGAAGAACGGCTCGGTGAAGATGTAGATCGGGGCCTTCTCCTTCAATCCTCCAAAGATCTTCAAGATTGGGTGGAGGGATTGGGAGTAATGAGAGAATTGGTGAGTTCTTAAATGCTCATAAATGCTAAGGGGAAGAACTAGATCTTGGGGAGGAGGAGGAGGGGTATTTATAGCCCCTCCTCGCAACTAGTCGTTGCACAGGAAAAGGGGGACCGGAATATCCGGTCAGCTTGCTCCACGCGGTCCTGCAGATCTGAACCGGATTATCCGGCTCCTCCGGAATAATCCGGTTCAAATAATCCGGTTCACTCCAGTAGCTCCAAGCTTCCAGTCCTTAGCAGTTTTGCGCAGCACCCGGAATATCCGGTCCAGGATGAATAATCCGGACCAAATAATCCGGTTGACTTCTGAGAGCGAAACTTCCAGTCCTTAGCAGTTTTGCGCAGCACCCGGAATATCCGGTCCAGGATGAATAATCCGGACCAAATAATCCGGTTGACTTCTGAGAGCGAAACTTCCAGTCCTTAGCAGTTTTGCGCAGCACCCGGAATATCCGGTCCAGGATGAATAATCCGGACCAAATAATCCGGTTGACTTCTGAGAGCGAAACTTCCAGTCCTTAGCCATTTTCGCGCAACTTCATGAGCAACCGGAATATCCGGTCCAAGATGAAATATCCGGTCCGAATAATCCGGTTGGGTTCTGTCCCAAAACTCTCAGGCCAATCTTCACCGACTTTTCGGTGATCGATGCCGATGTTAAGTATAACACCTGCACGCTAAACACCTCGATAAATAATGTACTTAGTATTGTTAACTAACACACAAAACACTGGGAAAACGAAATGCACTTTCAATCTCCCCCTTTTTGGTGTTAGATGACAATACTAAGATTTGCAATAAAACCTTGACAAGAACATGTTTGAAACAATATGGGAACGTCTCCCCCTATCTCTATGCATATCTTTTGTTTGCCTCAAATGTAAATAGATGCAATGATGTATCGGGAGAAATTTCCAACAAGTAGCAAACATGTCAATGAGCCAATACCACCAATATGTTGAGTGTAAGATAGAAGTATATACCTTGTGCGAAGATAATATATCCAAGAATAACCAAGCACAACCATAGATAATCTCCTCAACATATACGATAGATAACCATGTCGTGGTGGTGTCACGGCAGATGCCATAGGATGGCTAAAGATGTGGGGACGAAGGACGCTGGAGGCGCTCGGGGAGGGATCACGCGACGAGTAGACGCGTGAAGGATGAAACTAGCACTGCAAACAACACAATCTACCCAGGTTCAGGGCCCTCTTGAGGAGGTAAAACCCCTACTCCTGCCTTTCTCTATGTATTCTGGTGTCTCACCGAGTAGCCACAGTACAATGGTTCTTGCTACCGAGTAGCCACTCTTCTCTCTCCGGGTAGAACTAGGTCAAGAATCTCTACGTATGATCCAGCCCAAAGTCTCGTCCCTCGCGCAGGAGGCGGCGGGGCACCTTATATACCCGGTGCCCAGCCGGATACAGCCAAATATAAACAAGTGTCGACATTGTGTGCACACCGTCCTTCTTCCGAGTTCCCGCTGACAGCTTTGGCTTCTAAGCTTGTCCTGATGCAGAAAGTCGTTGGGCAAAACCAAGTAACCAGTCTGTTATCACTGTGCGAACACAGAGTAGGTCCCCCTATCCTGCGACGCCCTGCTGACACACTGTCGCTGTCAGGCACGCCGTCCCCAGATGAACAGTGCTGTGAACAGTGCCAAGTACGGACCCGGGATACGCGGGATTCGGTGTCAGAACGGCTCCTTTGACTTCTGGCCCGAGTAGGTTCCCGCCATTCCTACTCGGTCCAGCTCTTCTGTTCGGAGGAGCACAACTCTCTTGATTCATTCTTCTGGCTGTCTAGGTGTGAGACCGGGTAGCAGTCGACCGGGTAGCGAGTACCAGGTAGCCGGCTACTCGGCCAAACACCCCTTCTGATCTTGCCTTTAGCACTTTCCTTTATCCTACTCGGGGGTAGCCCCCCGACAGCAGTCCCCGAAGCTGGTAGAGCCCTGCGAATTCATTCACTGGGCCCTGCCAGCTTGAAAACCAACCTTGAAAGTCTTGCCCTTGAGCTTTGGGAGGCCAGGTGAAAGCCTCCGAGTAGCCCTTGGTCTTGTCTCCTTTCTTCCGAGTAGGGCCACTTCTCTTCTCTGTGGCCGAGTAAAATGACTTGGTGAAATCTTGAAACAGAATCTCTGCGAGACAGAGCACAATACGGCTTTCGGCGCTGCAACTGGGCACGTGTCACGCGGACACGACTTCGACGTCTCGGTGCCCGGTAACTGACAGGCCACGCGCCCAGTTTTCACGGGGTGGGCCCACCAGCTCGTAACGTCCCATCACGCGCAGTAATCGCCCACGATCACGTCGTGGGATCTAATGCGGCCGTTACGCGCGCGTTCCGCGCTGTGTGCGTTTCTAACCGGCCCATAGACCCCACGCCACACGATTACTGCCACGATCGATCCCACTTCCTCAACTCGTAACGGTAACTCGAGGAGCGGTATAAATACCCCCTCGGTAACTCCTTCTTCTTCTTCCGCTCGCAATTCCCCTCTGCCTTCTCGTTTCTCCGCCGCCGCAGAGCTCCTCGCCGCCGCGCAATTTACTGCGCCGCCGCGAGCTCTTCCACTCCACCAAATCCCTCGAAACTTTTCCTCAATCTCATTCTCCCCACCATGGCCCGTGACGACAACGCTCGCGCCGGCTGGGCCGGCTCCGAGGTCACCGCCGAAGACTGCCAGTGGCTCGTGAACACCCGGAGGGTTCCTCCCGATGTTCGCTGCCGGCAACCCGACGGCGAGCTCGTTTCGGCTCCGGAAGAGGGAGAACATGTCGTCTTCCTCGCGCACTTCGCGCGAGGATTTGGGCTTCCCGCATCGAACTTTCTCCGCTCCTTCCTCGACCACTACGGCCTCCAGATGCACCATCTGCCCCCGAACGCCGTCGTCTTCCTCTCCTACCACGCCGTGGTGTGCGAGGCCTTCCTCGGCGTTCGCCCCACGACGGAGACGTGGTCCAAGTACTTCGTCTTCCGCCAACAGAGAAAAGGCAAGAAGGACGGCGCGGACACCAGCAGCCGGATAACGGAGACCGGCAGCGCCATGATGGTGCAGCGCCCCGGAACCAATCATCCGCGCATCAAGGGATTGGACTCCGTCCGCAAGTGGCAGAAGACGTTCCTATACGTCAAGAACATACCCGCCAAGAAGGGAGCCAAGGTGGAGGACAGAATCAATCTGCCCCCGTGGAGCAACCGAGCTCCTACCGGGCAGAACTGTAAGACCAAGCCGTCCATGGACAGGAACTTGACGCAGATGGAGGAGCGCCTTGCCAATCTGATCGGAGAGGGGCTCAGGAGCGACGACCCAGTTGCCTGCTGGATCTCTAAGAGGGTGTTGCCGCTCCAGCAACGCGCCCACTCCATGTGCTACATGGGCGGCCCCCGCGATTCTACTCGGACAACCACGTTCGAGCTCAGCAACGCGGACGTCGCCGCTCATGCGCGGTCCATCCTGACCACCGGCCTCAGAGACAATTGGCGGTATGGCTTCATCCCATACAGCCGTACAAAGCCGATTGAACGGGTATGTGTTTCTTACTCTGCTTCTTGCATTCGCAATCTGAGTAGATAGCCTTCTCTCCTTGCTGCGACTAGTATTTGCACTCTGCACCGAATAGGGCACTTAACGGAACTGCTCAGGCTTAGTGTGCTTGGTGTTTGCACGCCTTGTCGGGTAGCACACTTAGGAGAATTGCTTAGGCTTAGTGTGCTTTGTGTTTGCACGCCTCGTCGAGTAGGACACTTAGCAAACTTCCCCAGGCTTAGTGTGCTTTGTGTTTGCACGCCTAGTCGGGTAGGGTGCCTTTATGCTACTCGACTAACTTGTGATGTCTCTCTATTCTGCAGGTCCTTGATCGCCAGCTCACTGAGAGCATGGAGCGCTTTGAGGACAACTGGTCGGCGGACCGAGAGGACGACGACAAGGTCTCCTTCGAGACCGCGAACGGGCTCAACCTCCCCCATGCTCAGACAGAGAAGCATCATGTAGACGCATCTGTCCGTGATTGGACCGAGGACGAAGACGAAGGTAATCGAGCTCATCTTGCCTGGTCGCAAGCCGCGCTACCCAATTTCTCCTTGTCTCTGAGTTGTTTTTCTTCTTCCCGACTTCGCAGGTGGCGCTGATGCTGAAGAAGAAGACGAGGAGGAGAACGAGGAAGCCCTTGTCGTCAAGCCGCTCTCGGTTGCTGCTCCTCTTACCCGCAAACGGACGGGTAGCGGTGCTCAGGAGCCCCCCGCCAAGAAGAAGAAGACGGCCGGGAAGACGACCAAGAAGACCGCGACGCGAGGAAGACGGACCATCCCTACCCGCAAAGGGTAAGCATTTTCTCCTTCGTTGCTTCTCCTCGATTTCCTCTGTCCTTCTCTTTTTCCTGAACCTGTTTCTTTCTTCAGAGCCCCCTTGAACGCTGACGCCGCTCTCGCGCCCACCGTGACTAAGAAGAAATCCGCCATTGACGTCGATAACCTCATCGACCTCGAGGACGAGACTGGAGCCGCAGCGCAGGCCGGAGCGCGTGCGTCCTCTCCCATGAAAGGGGACGATTCTGACGACGCTCGATATATGGACAGCGACGCCCCCGACGCCGAGCAGGAGCAGCAGACCCGCGCAGATCAAGAAGCACGGGACACTGATCGCGATGCAAGACCGCTTTCTCCTCCGGCCGCCACGGTCGAGGAGAACCTAGATCAAGACCCCGAGAAGCATGATGATGATGCCGCCCTTGAGCGGCGAGAAGATGACCAAGAGCAGCCAGCGACAAAGGCTGCTGAGCAAGACGATCCCGCGGTCCAGCCGCGGGTAGAAGGACCAGATGCCACACAGCAAGACCCCGCTGTCGGGCAGCGGGTTGAGACCATTGATGAGACGGAGCAGTACCCTCTGAGCGACGCGCAACCAGGCGCCGCGCAGGGTAGCGCTCAGCCGGATGCCGCGCCGAGTAGCGCGCCTTTGGTGCCGCCTACCCAGCAGGGCACTTCCTCCAGCGCGCCAACCTCTCCACCAGCAAAGAAAACCAAGACAACATCCAGCTCTCCAGCCAAGCAGCTTATCAAGAATATCAAGCAGGAAGCCGTTGACAAGAAAACCACCGAGAAGAAAGCTGCCGAGGAGGATGCCGCCGAGAAGAAGGCTGCCGAGAAGCCGGCTGGCCAGTCAGAGGGTGCTGTTCGCAGGAATCCCTCGCGTAGCGGTATGCGTGGATCTGCCACGATGCTGCCGCCAAGACCAACCGCCAAGCCTGGCCAGCTCACCATCCATGAACCTGAGGCGGCTGCTGATACCGCCGCAGGGTCCAACTTCCCGGATCCACCCACTTTCCCACCTTATATGGTGAAGGTGAGCCAGCAGCACAACATTCCATTGACCCCAGTCGAGAGGAAGCTCGCTATCCGGAGGGGCAAACAGGCTACGCCGGTGGACTCTAAGCCTCCAGCCAGGAACAAGGACCGGTCCGTCTCGTTCTACTCGCGCGAGGTTGCGGAAACCGAGGTGACATCCACGGGCCTCGAGCAGATAGTCGACCGGGTTGGATTCATCGATGCCGAGTGGGACAGCGACGTCCTGGGCAACACGAACTGGCACGGCACATCTCTGGGCGATCTGGACCACATGCGTGTCGACTGGAACAAGGCAGACATGGGTTATAAACCCATGACTATTGCATCCAACAGCAGCACACTCGCCGCCAAGCTCTTCGTCCATCGCAAGGCCGCGGAGGACATTGAACAAACTTACGCGGTAAGCTTTTTTCATCCATCCCGAGTTGCATTTTCTTTCTCTTCTATTCTTTTGCTTCTTCTTATCCATCCCCCAGTCCCCGAGATTCTGGCCGAGTAGGCGGGTACTCAACCGAGTTGCCGCCTTCTCGGGTTGAATCTACACGTCTTTGTCTGACTCCTTTTCTTTCTTCCTCTCAGAACTGCCTTCTGAAAAGAACCAATCTGTACCGGCGGCTGCTGTGGAACCACAGCATTGCTAAGAGGCGCCTCGAGGCCCTGGAAACGGAGCTCAAGTCCGCTGAGGCGGCGGATAAAAATGTCATGGACAGTGCCCTCAAGCTTTCCGAGATCGAGAGTGAATTTCTGCACGTCTTTCAGGGATCTCGGCAAAGACATGCTCTCAATAGCTTTTATCTTTGAGGGATTGGCTTCAATGCCTCGACTAGACACCAGGAAGCCGAGTAGCTTGCCAGCCGGGACGCCAAAGGTACACATACTCGGATTCAGCTTCATTTTGTACTTGCGCAGGTTAGCAAAGGTTTCCTCAAGGTCGGCAAGCAGAGTATGTGTTTTATTCGTTTTGATGACAATGTCATCTACGTACACCTGCACATTCTTGCCGAGCTGATCGTGCAAGCATTTCTGCATGCATCTCTGATAGGTTGCACCCGCATTCCTCAAGCCAAAACACATGACACGATAGCAATAAGCCCCGTACGGGGTAATGAATGCAGTCTTTATTTGATCAGCAGGATTGAGAGCTATCTGGTGGAAACCAGAGTAGGCATCTATGAAAGACAGCAGTTCACAACCAGCAGTGGAATCGATCACCTGATCGATGCGAGGTAGCCGGAAGGGATCCTTGGGGCATGCCTTGTTCAAGTCGGTGTAGTCGACGCACATGCGCCATGCAGTAGCGGCCTTGGGATCCTCCTTCTTCTTCTCGACCATGACCGGGTTGGCTAGCCAATCCGGATGCAGCACCTCCATGATGAAATTGCTTATCAGTAACTTGGTGATCTGGTCACCAATGGCCTTCCTTCTCTCATCTCCGAAGCGGCGCATAGCCTGCTTCACTGGCTTGGCGTTAGGACGCACATGTAACGAGTGCTCAACCAACTCCCTCGGGACTCCTGGTAAATCTTCATTGGACCAGGCGAACACGTCCCGATTCTCACGGAGGAAGTGGATGAGCTCGCTTTCCTATTTCTCCGCCAACCCGGACCCAATAATGGCTACGCGGTCGGGGAACTCGGGGTCGACCTGGACCTTCTTGGTCTCTTGGGATGCCTGGAACGCGGTCCCGTGTTGCGTACTCGGTACGCCCTGCGCACCAGCTTGCGCGGATTGCGCCATGGCCACCACCTCATACATTTTCTTCTTCTCGGCAGCAATCACCATTGACTCTGCCAACTGCGAACCAGCAGAGGCACACTCCATGGACTTCTTGTAATCACCAGCGATGGTAATCACACCATTGGGACCAGGGATCTTCATCTTCAGATACGCAGTGTGTGTAGAAGCCATGAACTTGCTCAGAGCAGGCCTGCCGAGTAGAGCATGGTAAGGGCTCTTATGATCAACCACCTCGAATTGCAGGCGCTCTGTGCGGCAGTTCTCCCTTGTGCCGAATAGCACATCTATCCACACTCGACCAATCGGGTTGCACGAGACTCCCGGCACAATGCCATGGAAGGTGGTCTTGCTGGGTAGCAGCATGTTCTCAGCCAGGCCAAGCTTCTCGAGTGTGTCTTTGTACACGATGTTGATGCTGCTGCCGTTGTCGATTAGCACCTTGCTGAACCTCACATTCTTCTCGGGACCCAGGAACGTAGGATCCAACTCCAAGGCGTAGCTACCCGGGTTGGGCATCACCTTGGGATGATCTACTCGGGACCACCTGATGTCTTGGTCACACCAATACATGTAGTGAGGGACAACAGGGATCACTGCATTGACCTCCATGGCACGCCTGTGCTGTGACTGCTTGTCGACTGGCTCGGAAGTGAAGATCATGTAGCTCTCGTGGTGCTCTTGGTACTGGTTGCGGCCTCCGCCCTCATTGTTGCCGTTGTTGTTGTTTCCTTGGTAGTTGTTGTTGCCTCTGTTGTTGTTGCGGTTGTAGTTGTTGTTGTTGTTGCGATAACCCTCATTGTTGAAGTGACGGTTGGCTCCTAAAGCCACTTGGTTCACATTTTCCCTTCTCGGAAACACTGGCGGCCGAGCTGCGGGTGCGCGAGCAGACTGCACATTAGCATTGGCCGCTGGCAGAGGAGGAGGATGAGGCAAGCCTTCATTCTTGATCAGATCCCACCACTCGCACTGTCGGGTAGTATGATTAGCAGGCCTTGAGGGGTGCTGAGTGTGAAAACTGCATGGGCCATCCTTCATGTCGTCAAAGACGAACTTCCTCGGCTGCTCGGAGTTGCCGCTACCCGACTGAGGAGCACGGAATGGTTTCTTGTTGCCTTGTCCCTGGTTCTGGTTCTGCCCGTAGGCTCCAGCAGGTTTCTGCCTTTGGCTACCCCCAGCTCCAACAGCCACTGCATTCACCTCTTCAGGGTCGTACCGAACATCTATTCGGTCACCCCTGCGCTTGTTGCGGAACTCGTTGCGCTTGTTGCTGTTGAAGTTTCTTCTTGGCTCGATGGAGTCCATCAGAGGCTGAGTAGGATCACCGAGTGCGTATTGATCTGCAATCTTGATGGTCTCCGCCAGAGTGTTTGGCATCTCCCTCTGCAACCATTGCCACAGCATACTGCCATGTCTGCAACCCTGCGCAAACCAAGTAATGGCCTGGGCTTCATTCACACCTTCACAGGTGTTCCTCAGTGTGCTCCACCGAGTAAGGTACTCGCGGTCCGTCTCGTCTTCTCGCTGCCTGCAAGCGGACATCTGCTGTGGCCTATTCGGCCTCTTGTAAGTGCTTGTGAAGTTGCTGATGAAGGCGTCCGAGAAATCCAGCCAGCAATTGATGCTGTTCTTGGGCAAGTTGTTGAGCCAAGTACGAGCTGGACCCTCTAGCATCTGCGGGACGTACCGCACCGCCCATCTCCGGTTGCCGTTCGCGATATGAACCGCGGTGACATAGTCATTGAGCCAATCCTCCGGCTTGGTGCTGCCGTTGTAACTCTTGGTGCCCCTTGCAAGATGGAAATTCTTCACGGACGGCTCGTTCATGATGCGCGGGCCGAAGCACTCGGGGCCAGGAGGACCCGTGTTCTCAAGCCGCGCCGACAAGTTGATCCGGTCCAGCTGGTGCCTTGCATCTCCAGGCGCCAACACGCGCTCGCCAACACGATCCAGAATATCATAGCCAGCCATCTCCATGGCCGAGTAGTCGTCATCATATCTATCCACCTGCACAGCTGCAGGCTGCTCCACCGGGTTGGCGACATGCGCCACTGCACGCGGCTGCTGCCTCTGCCGAGTAGGCTGAGCGATGGGATGCTGAGAAGGACCTGGGCGCTCTCCATCTCGGGCCTGGCTTTGAGCTTTATGGGCTTGAAAGCCTGCTCCTGCAGCGTTGTGTTTCTGACCGGACTGTCGCGGCACAGCGAGCTGTTTCGCGGCAACAGCCGGGTCGTACACCTGCATTTGCCTGTCCTTGCCAGAACGCCCGCTACGGCTCTTCTCGCGGCTGGGATGCGGAGATGAGGCATGATCGTTAGATCTAGCCGCGTGCGAGTGCACCACCTGTGAGGCTCCAGCACCCGGGTTGGCTTTCCGGAACTCCTCGTTCTGCCTAGCGGCCTCAAGCAACAACTCGTTGAGCCTCTCCTGCTGCCTAACGCGCGCGTCGCCAGCTAGACGCGGCAACTCTGCAGCTACAGCCTCAGCAGCTCTAAGTGTTTTGGCGGGTGTGCTGTATCTGGGTCTAGTGGAGGTGTTTGCGGTGGCGGACTGACTAGGAGCCTCTACAACCGTTGCCATATCGGCTCCTAGGTTGCGGCGCGTAGCACCTACTTTGCTAGTTCTCCTAACCACTGGTGTGAAACCATGAGCCTTGTTGTACTCAAGCTGATCTAAGCTAAGCTCTAGTCTGATCTTGTCCAACTCCGCCTGCTCAGCGAGCAACTCCTGGCGCTGCCGCTCGAGCTGCTCCTTCATGGTCAAGAGCTCGAGATCAGTGGGAGGCGGCATACCCGTCCGCGCAGCAGACGCAGGGATAGTCGGAGTAGTGGAGAGCGGAAGATTGCACTCCTTCTCGTAAGGCTTGTGCGTCTTCCCGCCAGCACTCGAGCCAGCGAGATCCTCGACGACGACCGCAGCGGTAGCAGCCGCGCGCTTCCCGGCGTCTGCAGCCAGGCCAGCTACCATCACCTCTGCGACGTCCGCAGAGCGGCCCCGCGGCCTCCCGCGTGCAGCGATAACGGCAGGCGGATCCTCCGCGTCATGCACCAGCTCGGGGTACTCGCGGTCGACGACGGTGGCGACGTAGACAAGGTGCGCGCCGAAAGAAAGCACCGTGCCGCCCTCCGGCATGGCTCTGCCGCCGAAATCGCCGGCGTTGTCGGTGACGAAGTCGAAGGAGCCGAATCTGTGGACGAGGCCACAGACCACGCGCTCTCCAGTAGCAGAAGTCGATCCCGTCCGAACGGAAACTCCAACCAGCGCCGCTGGTTGCCCCACGGTGGGCGCCAACTGTCGTGGTGGTGTCACGGCAGATGCCATAGGATGGCTAAAGATGTGGGGACGAAGGACGCTGGAGGCGCTCGGGGAGGGATCACGCGACGAGTAGACGCGTGAAGGATGAAACTAGCACTGCAAACAACACAATCTACCCAGGTTCAGGGCCCTCTTGAGGAGGTAAAACCCCTACTCCTGCCTTTCTCTATGTATTCTGGTGTCTCACCGAGTAGCCACAGTACAATGGTTCTTGCTACCGAGTAGCCACTCTTCTCTCTCCGGGTAGAACTAGATCAAGAATCTCTACGTATGATCCAACCCAAAGTCTCGTCCCTCGCGCAGGAGGCGGCGGGGCACCTTATATACCCGGTGCCCAGCCGGATACAGCCAAATATAAACAAGTGTCGACATTGTGTGCGCACCGTCCTTCTTCCGAGTTCCCGCTGACAGCTTTGGCTTCTAAGCTTGTCCTGATGCAAAAAGTCGTTGGGCAAAACCAAGTAACCAGTCTGTTATCACTGTGCGAACACAGAGTAGGTCCCCCCTATCCTGCGACGCCCTGCTGACACACTGTCGCTGTCAGGCACGCCGTCCCCAGATGAACAGTGCTGTGAACAGTGCCAAGGGATACGCGGGATTCGGTGTCAGAACGGCTCCTTTGACTTCTGGCCTGAGTAGGTTCCCGCCATTCCTACTCGGTCCAGCTCTTCTGTTCGGAGGAGCACAACTCTCTTGATTCATTCTTCTGGTTGTCCAGGTGTGAGACCGGGTAGCAGTCGACCGGGTAGCGAGTACCAGGTAGCCGGCTACTCGGCCAAACACCCCTTCTGATCTTGCCTTTAGCACTTGCCTTTACCCTACTCGGGGGTAGCCCCCCGACAAACCATAACACCACTAATAGATAATCCACGATGATATCCAGAAAACCAACATAGTCTCACACACAATAGCACACATAGTTTAAACGAGACAGTAACCGACATAAGTTCACGAAAACGAAAAACGAAGATACTAAAATGGACACAAGCTCTCAAAGAATGATAAAAGCAAATGCTTGTGCCCGAACCCATGCAAATCCCGTAGTCTAATAGCTACTTCTCCCCCTTTGGCATCGAGACACCAAAAAGGAGGGAAATAGCGAATCTAACGTCCCAGACACGGTCTAAACATCGGAGTGCTCAGAAGACTCGCCAGCAGACTCCTCGGACTCGCCCTCGGCCTCGTGCTCAGCATCAGACTCCTCATCCTCATCCTCCTCATCATCACCAGCTCCAGAGGTAGTAGCCTGAGTAGAACGGAGAGCCGCCTCAATGCTCGCCCAGGGAGTGCTATCCTCAGCAGACCAAGCAGCGTAAGACTGAGCAGTGAGAGGAGCAGGTACATCACCAGTGGCCCCACTCACGTGGTGCAGAATCTGACTCTGTGCGCTAGCCATGGCGGTGTCTCGGCGATAAGCCCTGTAATGCTCCTTGTGAATGTCCACCTTCATGCAGAGCACATTACGCTGGAACCAGGAGAGCTTCCTGACATGGCGCAAAGTGCTAACATCAGAAATGGGCGCAGAGTCAGAACTAGTAGAGGGACCTCCCATAGAGGAACCACCCTCAAAAGAAGCATCCTGAGAAGCAGCAGCAGTCTTCTTCTTCCTCTTGATATACAGCCTTTTGACCTTGTGCTCAACCATGGGTAACTCGGTGTACTCCTTCCGCATATCATGCTTGATGAGCATCATGATATAAGGAGCATAGGGAATGGTGTAGCCACCAATCATAGCAGCGTAGAGCTCGTGATAGATGATGTCCATCACATCCACAGTATAGGAGACAGATGAGTCCTCTTCCTCCATGCACTCCTTAGCCAGTATCAGAAGGTTGCAAAGAGGAGTGGTGAGAGCATCGTTGTTACCTCCACTTGGCACAAGGAAGGATCTGAAGATGCGAACTAGCTGATCATAGAGGGGAAGCAGTCCCTCAAGGCCTCCAATGGTGAAACCAGGAGCATACAGCTCAGCCATGGCCACCTCCCTCCTAGGCCTATCAACCTCATGGACGCGGCGACCAAGAGGAGGGTGAGCGTTGTAAGAGTATACAAGACGGCGTCCAAACCTCTCGAAGGAAGCCTCACAAGCTGTGGTCTCAGACATCCACTTGAGATGGCACACAATATCATTGGTACAGAATACCAGAGTGGACATAAACTGCATCACAAGCTGCTTGTTGTAGTTGCACTGAGTCTCCATAATCTTCACCAGTCCAAAACGCTCAACAATGCTAGCTGCATCAACAAATTCCTCCTTGGCCTTGAGGGCAGCAAAGTCAAACGGCTGCATCACACGGATGGGGTGACGGTAGTCACAATAGATATCAGCATAGATGTAGGACTGCTCCAGATTCCAGAACCGAGGATCAATATTTGCAACACGAGGATCAAGGTAGACATCCTTCTGCCTGAGCACATTGAACTCCGGAACAGGAATGTCGGTCTTATAGTTGAGCCGAGCCTTACGCTTGTTCTTGACAGAGACCTGCTTGGGACGCTTAGGAAGGCGCCTCTCAGAACCACCACCTGTGAAGCAAGATAATAGAGGGATAGCATAATATGAGTACACTCGTGTCAAGCAATGGAAACAATCATGCATAAAAACAACAGAGGAGATTCAAGGGAACAATCTAAGTCGAAATCTGAGAAAGATTAATTTTGGGCTGTCTAAAAACAGTACAGGACACAGTCGGATATTCTGGTTCAAAACTGAACCGGATATTCCGGTTACCCGGATATTCCGGTTCAGTCGTGGACCGGATATTCCGGTAGTTGCGGAACAGCACAAAACAAATCTAGATCTTAGACTTCAAAACTAGATCGTACATGAGTGAATCTAATCTATCGAATCTAGCATGCAACGGAACCTCTAGGGAACTAGTTCTACCAAGCATTGCCAACAAAAACACAAATCCACGGATTGGTAGGGTTATAGCACCAAGATTCAAAAGGATTGAACATTACCGGAATCCATGGAGGAAGATGCTTGGGTAGAAACGTTCCTAAGGATGAGGGGAACGAGATCCGAGCCAAAACTTCAAGATCCCGCGGAGGAATCGACCCGGGTGGCCGAGAATCGAAGAGGCGGCGTTTGGGGGTGGAGAGGAACCGATGGGGAAAAAGGCAAGAACTGCCTCCTCCCTGTCGGGTCCCAGTTTTTATGATTTTCGCCGAACCGGATATTCCGGTTCATACTTGAACCGGATATTCCGGTACACCCGGATATTCCGGTCCAAAACTGGACCGGAAATTCCGGCTGCCTCCTGATCCGAAATTCCCTCGTTTCAAAGGACGACACAAGTGCTAGAAAAGAATGGCTTTTTGATAGAATGGCTTAGGATAGAACATCAAACTGAAAATTAGTACTTATCCCTCTCAAAAGTAAGAATCAAAACAACGAGAAGACCAATCGAGTGGGATTTTCCTAGGACGAAACACTTAGAAGGGAAAAACACAAGAAATGCAATGAAATGTCAAATAAAACCCAACTAAGATACAACTCTTCGAAACGAAGAGGTTGGTGGCCTAGGCCACCATGTAAGAGATTATGGTATGCAACCGCGAAGATATATCTTGGGTGCATTGCCAATACTCAACATTGAAGCTCACAATTCAACATTAGAAAAAGAGAGATCACAATGAAATTTTTGCTATGGGAATAATGGAGGGAGGGAGAACCCAATGTGTTAGGATAACACTCCCCCTATGTCCATGCCTACACCTAAGCTCAAACACGTTTCATCTATAGGGGTGTGTGCAAGATCCTCAAGTCAAACTCCTAGAATCAATCACATTTAGTTCATTCCTCAAGAATAAGAATCTTGCATCATCAAGTGGCTTCGTGAAAATGTCCGCAAGATTGTCCTTGGTGCGCACATAAGATAGTGCAATGTCTCCTCTTGCCACGTGATCACGGATGAAGTGGTGGCGGATCTCAATGTGTTTGGTCCTTGTGTGTTGCACCGGATTGTATACAATTTTGATGGCACTTTCATTGTCACACAAAAGAGGCACCTTATCCAAATGAACTCCATACTCCTTGAGAGTTTGCCTCATCCATAACAATTGAGTGCATGCACTTGCGGCGGCAACATACTCGCCTCGGCGGTGGAGAGAGATATGCAATTTTGCTTCTTCGAGGACCAACTTACAAGGGACCTACCAAGAAATTGGCAAGCCCCGGAAGTTGACTTCCTATCATCTTGATCACCCGCCCAATCGGAATCCGTATATCCATTTAGAGAAAATTGTGCCCCCTTTGGGTACCACAAAACAAATCTTGGGGTATGAACCAAATAACGAAAGATCCTATGGACCGCCATTAAATGGCAATCCTTAGGAGCCGCTTGATACCTTGCACACACACCTACACTCAAAACGATATCGGGCCTAGATGCACAAAGATAGAGCAAAGAACCAATCATAGAACGATAAAGCTTTTGGTCCACATCCTTACTCCCTTTTGGATTACGAGAGAGATGACACTTGACTTGCATAGGAGATGTCTTGATCTTAGCATCTTGGAAGTTAAACCTCTTGATCATATCTTGGGTATACTTGGCTTGAGAAATGAAAGTCCCACGAGCCAATTGCTTGATCTCAAAGCCAAGGAAGAATTTAAGCTCACCCATCATAGACATCTCGAACCTGTCAGTCATAAGCTTAGAGAACTCATTATTGAAAGCTTGGTTAGTTGAGCCAAAGATGATATCGTCCACATAGAGTTGGCATATAAAAAGCTCTCCCTTTACTCTCTTGGTGAAGAGAGTGGGGTCAATCTTCCCAACTTCTAAACCACGATCATCTAACAACAACTCCCTAATGTGCTCATACCAAGCACGAGGTGCTTGTGTGAGACCATAGAGAGCCTTGTCAAGTTTGTAACGTGGTTAGGAAAGTTTGAGATTCTCGAACCCCGGAGGTTGCTTAACATATACCTCCTCTTTTAGTGGACCATTCAAGAAAGCACTTTTCACATCCATTTGTTGCAATTTGAAATTATGTGAGGAAGCATAAGCAAGGAGGATACGGATGGACTCAAGGCGAGCCACGGGCGCGTAGGTTTCATCAAAGTCAATGCCTTAAACTTGGGTGTAACCTTGAGCAACCAATCTTGCCTTGTTCCTAATGACAATGCCATTCTCATCTTGATTGTTCTTGAAAATCCACTTGGTGCCAATAACATTGTGGCAATCCTTGGGCTTCTCAACCAATCTCCAAACTTTGTTGCGCTCAAAGGTATTGAGCTCATCATGCATAGCTTCAACCCAATCGGAGTCCTCAAGAGCTTCATACACTTTCTTAGGCTCCACCATAGAGATATGAGCTTGATGCTGACAAAAATGAGCCAATTGCCTTCTAGTAGATCTTCTAGTTTGAACATCCTCCAAGACCTTGTCATCTTGGGCATCAATTTGCTTCAAAGCTCTTCTTATCCTTTTGATGCGACGGGCTTCGATCTCCTCATTATTGCGAGGAGGGATCACTTGATCATCTTGATCATTTGGGTCCCCATCTTGACCAACATGGCCTAGATCATCAACATCATCATCAACAATATCTTCAACACTAGCTTCAACTTGAGAAGAGGATGAAGAGGATGGTTGATCTTGGCCTTGATCTTGACTCGCATTAGTGAGAGGAGTGGGTACGACTTGCGAAGTCACTTGATCAACGAGAGGAGGGTCTTGAATAAGTTCTTGGTTAGGTGTAGTAGATGGCTCCTTGGCTTGATCTTCTAATGTAGAGGAGGGCTCCACTTGAGTAGAGCATAGTCCTTCTCCAGTCGCCATAAGGTGTCCCTCGATGGGGCGGAAGAATCCCACACCCATCCTTCCTATGGCTTCTTGAGGCATTTCAACATCTACATTTGAAACATGAAATTGCGCCACTTGGGAGCCGTCATTTTCCTCGAAAACCACACTACAAGATTCTATGACAATCCGTGAGGCTTTGTCATAGACTCTATAAGTGTGGGATTCGGCACCGTAACCAACAAAAATACCCTCAATAGTTTTGGATTGAAATTTCGACAACCTAATACCCTTGATGAAATAGAAGCACTTACAACCGAATACACGGAAGTAGGATACGTTGGGCTTGTTGCCGGTGAGGATCTCATATGGGGTCTTGCTCAAGCCTTTGCAGATGTAGAGGCGGTTGGAGGAGTGGCATGCGGTGGATATGGCCTCGGCCCATAAATATTGGGGAGAAGAGTACTCCGCCAACATGGTCCTCGCCATATCCAAGAGAGTGTGATTCTTCCTTTCGGCAACACCATTTTGTTGAGGAGTGTAAGTAGCGGAGTATTGGTGACGAATGCCTTCTTCACTAAGAAATTCATTCAATGTATAGTTCTTGAACTCCGAGCCATTATCACTCCTAATAGCCATGATTTGCACACTGTGTTGTCGTTGCACTTCGTTGGAGAAGTCGATGATGGTTTGTTGGGTCTCACTCTTGCACTTGAAGAAATAAACCCAAGTGTATCTTGAATAATCATCGACAATCACCAAGCAATACTTCTTGCCGCCAAGACTTGCCTCGGGCACGGCACCAAAGAGATCAACATGGAGAAGCTCCAAGATCCTCTTTGATGAAATGATAGTCTTGGCCTTGTGCACAATGTCATGCATCCTCCCTTCAACACACGACCTACAAACGCGATCCTTTGCAAAGGAAACATTTTCTTTTAGTCCAACAATAAGGCCACTTTTGTGAAGACTTTGCAAAGTTCTCATGTTGACATGGGATAGGCGGCGATGCCACAACCATCCCAAGTCCGCCTTCCCGAAAAGACACATTGCTTGAGTGTTGGTGGACTTCGAAAAATCCACCACAAACAACTCATTTTCAACATGTCCCACGTGAGCGACGTCAAGAGTCTTGCTCCTCAAAAGGACCACAATATCACCATCGAAAAAGACGAAAAAACCCATCTTTCCAAGAGAGCGGACGGAAAGTAAATTGTAACCAAGGGATTCGACAAGCATGACGTTCACGATAGTTATATCGGGAGCCACCACAACCTTGCCGAATCCGGATACCTTAGACTTGGACGAGTCCCCATAAGTGACGGTTGCTTGAATGTCATTTGGTCGCAACTCCGTCACTAGTTCTTTGCTTCCGGTCATATGATTAGTGCACCCACTATCGAGAATCCATTTAGTCCCACCGGAAGCATAGCCCTGCAAGAGATCATTGACTAGTGTTAGGACCCGAGGTGGGTCCCTTCATGTTAGCAACAAGGGTCTTTGGGACCCAAATAGTATAGTCAATGAAACACTCAATAGGACCAACATATTTGGCTTGCACAACACCATAATAATCAACATATAAGAAATGGTGTGGATTGTTAGTTCCCGCGGAGGTGCTACGAGTAGTGGTGTCCCTCATGACATTACTACTCGAGGCAACATTGTTAGCTTGAGCGGGTGTGCTACGAGTAGTGTTGTTCCTCATGACATTACTACCCGAAGCACCCTTTAGGTTCTTCTTCTTGTTCTTCTTCTTCTTGTTCTTCTTCTTGGCTATATAGCCAAGTCCTTGCTTACCCACTTGTTGCCTTGGAGCACTCAATTGTGGTCTAGCAATGACCACATTAGGGCTAGGGGCAACCACTTGTGGGGTGGCTAATACAACCTTCTCAACTTGAGAGCTTTTGCCCCTGAGCCTTGCTAGCTCATCCTTTAACCTAGCATTTTCCTCAAAAATATTTGCATGATCACAAGAAGAAGTAGAGGTGCTAGGATGGTTAGATTGAGTAAGTTGAGTTTGAAGTTGTTCATGCAGCTCTTTGAGGGATGAGTGTTGGATTTCCAATGCTTTGTGAGCATTGGTTAGCTTCTCAAACTCCTCGGTTAGTTTACCATGACCAACCCCAAACTCGACTTTGTCCTTTTTAGCCTTTTTATATTTAGCAATAGCAAGATCACGTTCCTTAATGATTTTAGAGATAAGTTCATTATGGGTTAATTCAATAGATTCAAGTTCATCCTCTAGAGAAACTCTACCATCATGCTCTTCTTCAAGAGTCATTGAGAGGGATGCAATTTCATCCGCATCCCTTCTCTCAATCTCACCTTTCTTCTCAAGGGCCTCTTGGGCTTCTCCCAATTGCCTCATGAGATGATCAAAGTACTTCTTGGTCTCCCCTTGCATGTTAGACATAAAACGGTCCAAAGAGGCTCTTTCCTCTTCTTCTCTAAGACTAGCAATATGTTCTAGTTTACTAGGGGTCTTAGAGTTAGGAGAAGATGATACCTCCGTGGCCTTAGCCATGAAGCACTTGGCATTGCGTTGAGGAAGATTTTCATTGGGGGATTCAAAGAGGGATGATGAAGATGGAGTGGAAGCAATAGCTAGAGCGGCCACTTCACTTGTTGATTCTTCTTCTTCATCACTCCCGGAATCATACTCCTCTTGAGTCAAGAGCACAAACTTGGTGGGGGACTTCTTGTTGAAAGGTTTCTTCTTGAAATGAGGTTTCTTGTATTCAACCTTGGACTTGTCCTTGCGAATGAGCTTGCCACTATGGTGTTCTCTATTCTCGTAAGGGCACTCCGCGATGAAGTGATGCTTGTCTTGGCAATTGAAACAAGACCTCACTTTTTGAACCCCATCATTTCCATAACGAGACTTGGTCTTCTCCTCAACAAATTTCTTGCCCTTGGGGGATTGTTCCAAAACTTTTGCACGGTGAGAGCAATGAGATCCTTTAGAACGGGATCATAGTCTTGTTCTTTCAACAGGGGCAATGCCTCTTCTCCATCTTCTTCATTCTCAACTTCCCTAGACAAGACCTTGGCCTTCAAAGCAACGGATGCTCCTTGATGCATTCCAATGGCTCTAGCACGGTTGTCAAGGGCATTCTTGGTTTGCACCTTGTAGGAGCACAATTCTTGCATCACTTGAGTTGAGGTCATGGAGGAGAAATCATGTCTCCCTTGAATGCTCTTCAAGTCCGTGCCCTCAAACGGCATCACGGCAATCATGTACTTCCTCTTGATCCAAGCATCATCAATATATGTTGCACCCGCACTAGAGAAGGCGGTGGCAAGAGTTTTGAGTCTTCGATACATGTCAACATGATCTTCTCCATCACGCGTGAAGAACCCTTCGGCCTCATTGGTCAAGGCATCATATCGATTTATTTGCATGCTCTCATTCCCAACAAACATGATGACAAGAGCATCCCATGTTTCTTTGGCGGTGGAGAAGTGTTGAAGATGCGGCATGTGGTTGGGGCCCACGGCTTGATGAAGGATGGACAAGGCGGTGTAGTTGAGTTGGCAATCTACGACCTCTCTTCTTGTGACATTCTTGGGATCATATGGCTTGTATCCGTCACGAGTGATTCTCCAAAGATCTATACAAGAAAAGTTCAAGTGAGTCTCCATGTAGTATTGCCATTCACGAAAAGAATATGCATCAATTTTAGGTGGATCTCCTCTAGGGATTATATGAGGAAAAGGGACGGGGAGATCGGGAGAATATTGGCCTTCAACGGCGTGACATCCTTCCTTTCCACCCGCACCCTTCTTAGCGGATTGTTCGGCGGAAGCAGTTTTAAGTGGTTCACCATCAACCCCTTTCTTGGCACCCTCCGTTTCCGGAAGGGATGAGTCGACCACCTCCGGTCCTTTGGCTTTGAGGACTGTTGTCATGAGTTGACGCAACTCCTCAAATTTAGTGTCTATGGATGAGGTCAATGATTCTCTCAAAGCATTGAGATCATCCATAGACACATTTCCATCGGACGGAGCGTCAACCAACTCATCTCCCATACTTAAACTCTTAGGCGGTTAAGCCCGATAGAAGAGCCGAGGCTCTGATACCAATTGAAAGCAAAGTATGGGCACCTAGAGGGGGGGTGAATAGGTGCTATGACCAATTTTAATTTTTCTTAAAGTTTAGGCTTGACAAGAAGGTAAATTCTCTAGATAGTGCAACTAGTGGTGAATTTACCTATATGACAAGGCAAGCAATTAATGCAACAAGTACAAGTAAGTAAAGAGAGGGAGGAACGAGGTAACCGATGGAAGCACACGGAGACACGATGTATTTCCGAGTTCCTCCTTTTTAGGGGAGTACGTCTCGTTGGAGGGGTGTGAACTCGCCACAAAGGCCTACTCAACGCCACTAAGGCCTCACCCTATTCTCCGATGAACTTCGCCACAAAGGCCTAGTTCACCTTCCACTATAGAACCCCTTTGAGGCGGGGATCAAATCCTTTACAAACAACTTGGGGCACACACCCACAACTTAATTGGGGGCTCCCAACTCTTCTTGAATCACCAACAAGTATCAAGATGCCTAGGTTCTCCACAAGAGGAAACCCTAGGCTAGATGCCCACCACTTCATGAATCTGGAGCTGGAGAAGAAGATAGAGGAGTACGAGGAGAGGATCAAGGACCTGGGGACTAGGTATCTACGTGTCATATCAGAGATGGATAGGTACCAAGCTCTGATGTGGGACATGGAGAACCAGAACTGTGAGTATGAAGAACGTTTCAAGAAGATTGCAGAAGCTGCCACTCTCAGGTACAATGATCCACCCATGTCCTTCCATACTGGAAGGCCTTTTCCATGGAAGCGGGAAGAGTGGAAGGAAGATTACGACAAGAAGAAGAAAGAGTGGTGGGCTGAGTACGAGAAGAAGGGAGAATGAAGAAATTACCGCAACCATCTAAGCTTGGGGGAGTTTCACCTATCCCCCGTCTTTTATCAGCTTTATCATGTCTATCTAGTTTTGGTGTGTCTTGCTTTTATTATCTAGTATCGTTTTCGTTTAGGCTTGAGTGAGCTCATTGAGCATTATCATGCATCCCCGTCTTAGTTTTATCAATGAATAATAAAGTATGGTGTCATCCATGATTCCCTTGTTTTGGAGATTTATGGGTAACACTCATGCAAATGAGCATGGCATATTTAGAGGTTTCAGTCACATCTTGCCTTGAAATTAATTAACTTGAGTGTGTTGGACAATTGTAGAATTATCTCAATATGACATAAATCCACTATCTATCTATTAGCTTAATGGCTATTCCGAGCATGTTCACCATGTTATAGTTTCATTTATGCTCTAAATTAAGATGCTTATTTTATTAATTGGCATGGGCTGAATTTGGGATAAGACTCTCACGAACTTTTGAATGCACACATTTATTTCTATTGCACTTAACAAACATGACCCATTAATGGGAGCTAAAATTTTTGTGCTTGACAAGGATTTTGGTTGGGAGTTGGCTAACACGTGCATCACGTGAAAAGCTTTCAACATTGCATAAAGAAATTTTATATTTAGTTGATGTCATGTGCTTTTGTTTTTGGACTCCTGCTATACCGAAATGAAATAGAGGAATAGTAAGTTTTGATGAGTAAGTATATATGACTAGAGAAATTGCATTGGGCCGCTAACCCAAGCCATGCTTGATCATGGTGGAAATTTACTTACAGCTAGAGTGGACTCTACAAACACATCCTACAATAAAATAAGAAGCTATGCATATAGTGAATGAAATAAAAAAGGATGTTGAGTCTACTCCTTTTGTTCATCTTGTTATTGTGACATGGGCTGGTTTCTATGTCATGGGGCAAGAGGTACCTCTTTGCAATTCTTTATGATGCCATTAATACTTATTATGATTGTACAAAGCTTATCAGGAATCTTAAGTTGAGTAATCATGGAGTAGGTTTTCACACTCACGGGGCATGAGACATTCAACCAACACCTTGTCAACCACATTACTTCAACATTCATAAATTAAGATGCTAATGATAAAGGGGCAATGAGAGTCTTAGCCCAATGGATACCACATTACAATTAGTAATTTAAGCTGAATAGTTTGGAAACTAAATGAGACTTGATCATGTTTTACCTCTACTCATTTATCTTTCTCCAAATTAAGAGTATAATTCGATTGTCCAACATACAATGGTTATTTGCTTTCAAAAGTATGGGGTGTTTGCTAGAGCTTCGAATATGTTATCCTTATGTGTATGAGTTCTATTCATTCATCTTGCATTATAACTGAACATGATGATGATACAATGCCCGTATTTATTTATCAACCATAAGTCCATTGATGCATGTAATGATCTATGTCCTTATTTACTCGAGGACGAGCAAAAGTTTAAGCTTGGGGGAGTTGATAAATGCATTTTATATCATCATTTATACCCTCCATATAGGCATTATTGGGATGTTTTATCAATGTTATGTCATTGTTTTGCATGTTTTAGATGATTTTATGGGACTTTCCTACAAAGTCCCTATTTTTGGTATTTGATTTCTGGGTGTCAGAAAACACCTGTTCTCATGTGTTTTGATGTTTCGGGAGCTACATGTATCCAAATTGCGAAAGGAAAGAAACCCTGTCAGTTTTTCTTCGGGAGAAAGGCCGTGGGAACAAGACACAAAGGAGGAGGGCCAGGAGGCCCAAAAGGGGGTAGCCCACGCGGCCAGATTCCCTGGCCGCGTGTGGGGCCCCCAAATGGGCCCACAGCACCTCCTCCCCGAGGTCTTTTTTGCTGACGACTCCGTCTTCCCCGAAAACCAACACCCTAATTTTCCCGAGACGAGACGGAGCCGCCAGGGCGGCGAAACTCTCGAAACTCTCCGCGGGGGAGACAGATCCTGCTGCTCCGGAGCTCCGGAGAAGGGGGAAATCATCCCCATCTTCATCCCTATCTCCTCCTTGGCGTGGGAGGAGGCATCTCCATCACCATCCTCACCAGCACCTGCATCTCCACCATCACCATCACCGTGATCCACTCCGTTCGCCCTCATAGTTGGATCATTGCTACACCCTAGATACGTGTTATTGTACTCCGTTGCATGTTTGGGATTGAGTACTTGTCATTATTTGGTGGTGGATCCATTGTTTCAGATTGTGTTGTACCACATATGTCACCATACATGATCATGTTTGCACGTTGTGAGTAGTTCCCGCATGTTCCTGAGGGCATAGGATGAATTGGCAATGATTTGTTACATAAGATGTTGTTATTTGGTCTAGTATTTATCTTTTATGTGATTCTATGACGGTGTTGTACGAACGTCGACTGTACAACACTTCACCTACATGGGATCATAGGAGAACACCGTAGTGTAGTGACGTGATGATGTCTTTAGGTGACAGGAACTTGAGACAGAGTCGTTGAATTTTATTATGAGGGTACTTGTATCGGGGACCTTAGAGCATAAGGCTATGGTGGGACATCATGTCTTAATAATTCTCGTGTTGTCATTTAATTGGCCACGTGATCCATCATAAGGGGTGATAGTTTATTTATTTATCTATTCCTATTTGTGGCTCCGTCCGAAGAAGATTAAAACTAGACAAGATATACAAACATGTTATGCAATGAATCACTATGCCAGCTAAATCCGTGCAGCCTTCGGGAACGTTTTCCACATATAAGACACAAACACACACTTGAGCTTGTCCTCTTGCGCATTAGAGGATTGGGCTTTGTCTCTCATTGCGACCTACTACTTGCTGCAATTTACTTTCCGCATTTTACTTTACTTGCACTACACAATTAAAACACAAAAACACATGTTGCTTTTATTATTCCTTTGCTATTCTACTTACCAGTTCCTTCTGCTCCTCGTGGGTTCGACAACCTTTCTAATTCGAAAAGTACTACAATTGATCTCCTGCACTTGGGAGCCATCACACACTCTAACACACATGGTATGGCATACCCTTGGCTTGGGTGGGATTCAGACGCTCCATAGCTCCTCTCCGGAGAAACCCTAGGCCCGTTGGAGAAAAAAAGGACAGAATTGTTGTTCTGGACTCTACGTGAGCCGGAAGGGGGTAGCAAAGTGGAACTAATTGCTCGTTGTGTTAGGTTAGGCCCAAGGAACAACAAGGACAATGGTAGGTCCCACCTCTTGGAAAGATTCCCTCTGTTCTGTCAGATCCGGGAGTTTCGGGTTGTTTGTAGTCCTCGAACCCACGAGAGAGAATCTTACGTCGGTGAAGCCATAACACAGAGAATGAGGCAATATTGGGAATAAAAGACCCATGTCACACTCTAACACACATGGTATGACATACCCTAAGCTTGGGTGGGATTAATACACTCTAGAGCTCATCTCCGGAGAAACCCTAGGCCCGTTGGAGAAAAAAGGACGGAACTGCTGTTTTGGACCCTCTACGTGAGCCGGAAAGGGGGTAGCAAAGTGGAACTAATTGCTTGGTTGTGTTAGGTTAGGCCCAAGGAACACCCAAGACAATGGTAGGGCCCACCTCTTAGCAAGATTCTCCCCCCCCCCCCGCCCCCGTTCTCCGTCAGATCCGGGAGTTTTGGTCCGTGAGTAGTCCTACAACAACTAGAGAGAATCTGACGCCGGTACATCCCTAACACAAAGAGTGAGGGAATCTTGGGCTTACAAGACCCATGCTGATGGGGAGATAATAACCTGGTAGGCCAATTCCAAGGCGTAACCCGGCCCAAGGAACACGGTGCGCAATCTGGTTAAGGATAATGAGGCTTCTGGAAGGCCCAAAGTTTGTAGGCCTCGTAACCCGGATTGTGGGTTACGGTAAGGAAAGTTAGGGTTTACAAGCGGTGTCCGGATAGGATTCAAGCTGTGCCTTGGAGAATAGGGCCGAGGGGGTACGGGCGCTTTATAAACCGACCCCTGGGTCTAGTTTAGACAGAGATCTAAGAACCCTAGCAATATCGCCTGATATCGAGCATCTAGTGTAATCCCAGAGTTGAGTTATTATATCAAGATCGGAGACTCGGCGACTTTGATTGCCGGCTACCAGATCGAGTTGCATTATGTTTTCCTCTGAGCTAAACCCAAACGCCTGTGTCGTCTTGCCCCAAGATCAGTTACCCCCGGTAACGTCTGCCGTGATTATCCCACGACAGTTGGCGCCCACCGTGGGGCCTGCGTCCAAAGGTGTTTACATCACGGGAGAAGCTCGGAAGAACATGGAGAATCACGTCGTGGGCGAGATCTACATCGACCACAAAGGAGAAAAGATGGTGGACGATTCCGGCTGGGGACCAGAGTCGGACCACCTCGAGTCCGGATCTATGGTGACGATCGGCCGGATCAACATCTTCATCGGTATGGTACGTACGCCTGATTTAAAGGGACAATATCATGTGCACACTACAGGAACTTCTAGCAGGAACAAAGAGACATTAAAGCAAGCGGTAAACTCGGTTTCCTCGGCTGCGCCGGGATACCTCAGATGGGCGGAACAAGAGGTAACGTGGAGCAGAAGAGATCACCCGGAGAGAGTAGAGCGTCCAGGAGTCCTGGCGTTGGTGGTTGCCCCACAGGTTAATGGTTATGAACTGAAAAGGGTCCTGATGGACGGTGGAAGTAGCATCAACATCCTTTATTGGGAAACCTTCTTACGCATGAGTCTCAAAGAGTCCCAGTTACAGAAAAGTTCGACAATCTTTCATGGGATCGTGCCAGGTCACTCGGCGAGCCCCGAGGGAAAGATCACCTTGGAGGTTGCTTTCGGAGAATCGACGGATAATTATCGAGTGGAGTGGCTCACGTTCGAGGTGGTCAAGTTGCGCAGTCCTTATCACGCGCTGTTTGGAAGACCGGCTTATGCCAAATTCATGGCTAGGCCGTGTTATGTGTATTTGCAGCTAAAGATCCCGGGTCCTAAACGGACCATCACCATACATGGGAACCGGGATATAGCAGCTGAGTGTGATGAAGGAGATTCGGTTATGGCCGAGCAAGCATGCAGAAAGGAAGAACTCGAATATTACCGGTCTCAAGTAAATCCGGATGACAGAACAGCCTTGAAAAAGCCGAATACTGAGGATGAGAGAGCAAAATTCAAGGCAGCGCAAGATACCAAGAAGATAGATTTCGTCGAAGGTGATTCCGCTAAGCAATTTACCATAGGGTCCAATTGGAAAAAGAGCAGGAGAAGGCACTTGTGGAGTTTATTCGTTCAAATGCAGACGTGTTCGCCTGGACACCTAGCGACATGCCGGGTATCCCTACAGAGCTGGCTGAGCACAGTTTGCATGTAGATCCCAAGTCCAGGCCTGTGAAGCAGGGTTTGAGGAAAATGAATGAGGAAAGAAGGAAGGCTATAGGCGAAGAGATTGCTCGGCTATTGGCAGCCGGCTTTATCATGGAAGTATTTCACCCGGATTGGTTGGCAAACCCAGTCCTAGTGATGAAAAAGACCAATGAGTGGAGGATGTGCATTGATTTTACGAGTCTCAACAAACATTGCCCAAAGGATCCGTTCGCACTACCAAGGATAGATCAGATTATAGACGCAGTAGCAGGAAGCGATCTATTGTGCTTTCTGGACGCATATTCCGGGTATCATCAGATTAAGCTCAAGAGGGAGGATTGGGAGAAAACATCATTCATAACCCCTTTTGGGGCCTTCTGTTATAAAACTATGACGTTTGGATTGAAGAACGCCGGCGCGACTTACCAACGGTGTATTCAAAAGTGCTTCGAGGATCAAATTGGGCGCAACGTCCATGCCTACGTGGATGATGTGGTTATCAAGACCAGGAAGGCGGAAACATTTATCGATGATCTAAAGGAGACGTTCAAAAATTTGAGGAGATATCAAATGAAGCTTAACCCGACAAAGTGCGTGTTCGGAGTTCCAGCCGGGAAATTACTCGGCTTTATCGTTTCCCAGAGAGGGATCGAGGCAAACCCGGACAAAATCAAGGCCATCCAGAGTCTGAAAAAGACGGAAAATTTGAAACATGTTCAAAAGCTCACGGGCTGCGTAGCAGCCTTGAGCCGATTCATATCCAGGCTCGGAGAAAAAGCAATACCCTTGTACCGGCTCTTGAGGAAATCATATAAATTCGTATGGGATCAAGAGGCGGATGAGGCGTTTGAAGCACTAAAGAAGCAGTTATCTGAAGCACCAGTACTAGCGGCTCCGGGTCCTAAAGAGCCTATGTTGCTATACGTGGCAGCTGGCCCCCGAGCCGTCAGCGCAGTAGTTGTTGTGGAGCGCAAAGAGGATGGGAAGGGTTACCCGGTTCAGAGACCGGTTTATTACGTCAGCGAGGTATTATCAGAAGCAAAGCAGCGCTATCCATATTGGCAAAAGTTGGTGTTCGGGGTCTTTATGGCTAGCCGGAAATTGAAGCCGTACTTCCAAGAACACCCCATAACAGTGGTTAGTTCAATACCAATGTCGGATATCATCAGAAACTCGGACGCGACGGGAAGAATAGCCAAATGGGCGATAGAGATGGGGGATTATCACATCAACTACGAACCCAGGTCAGCAATCAAATCTCAAGCTTTAATTGATTTCGTTAACGACTGGACACATACAGGCATGACTACAACGGTTCCAAACTCCGAGTCATGGATTATGCACTTCGATGGATCTAAGCAATACGAGGGATCAGGAGCTGGAGTGGTGCTAACGTCACCCAAAGGGGATAAATTAAGTTACGTATTACAAATTCACTTTGACTGTTCCAACAACGTGGCCGAGTATGAGGCCCTATTGCACGGCTTAAGGGCAGCCAAGGAGATGAACGTCAAGAGGATACGATGCTTCGGAGATTCGGACCTTGTGGTACAACAGGTGTCACGAACTTGGGATAGAAAGGACGCAACTATGGCAGCATACCGCAGGGAAGTTGATAGGGTCGCGGGATGTTTTTCCGGGTATGAGGTGGAGCATATAGACAGAAGAAAGAATGAGGCGGCCGACGCACTCGCTAGACTCAGCTCGCGCAGAGAGCCGGTTCCACCTAACGTTTTCCTGGACGAATTATGGCGACCATCAGTTAAAACCGAGTCAGAAGAGGAATTGGCAAATCAAGAGCCGGATTCAGGACTCGTAGCCACCGTACGTACTATTCCCGAGTGGACAGAACCGTTTTCGGCCTACCTGTGGCGAGGCGAGTTACCACAATAGGAGGTATTAGCAAGGCAAATTTTGAGGCGAGCGAAGGGATATTCTATCATCAACGGGGAATTATATAAGAGAAGCGCAGCAGGGGTCTTTTTGCGCTGCGTAGCGCCAGAAGAAGGCCGACAGATTCTCAAGGAAATCCATGAAGGCGACTGTGGACATCATGCATCCACAAGATCTCTCGTGGCTAAAGATTATCGACACGGATTTTTCTGGCTCACGGCTCTAGCAGATGCGGAACGACTGGTAGCAAGGTGTGACGGATGTCAAAGGTACGCTCGCCAAACCCATGTGCCGGCTATGGAGTTACGGACCATCCCATTAACTTGGCCGTTCGCTGTCTGGAGTATGGACATGGTTGGCCCCTTTCATATGTCACCATGCAAGAAGACACATCTTTTGGTGACTATTGATAAGTTTACCAAGTGGGTTGAGGTTATGCCAGTTGCTAATTGCGAATCAGCCACAGCAGTCAAGTTCCTGAAGAGGATTATCTACCGGTTCGGGTATCCCCACAGCATAATTACCGACAATGGAACCAACATGTCCCTTGGTGAGATGGAGAAGTTCTGTGGCAACAATGGAATCCGGCTTGACGTCGCGTCAGTGGCTCATCCGCAGGCCAACGGACAAGTGGAGAGGGCAAATCAAGAATTGCTTCGCGGGTTAAAACCACGATTACGAGTCCCCTATATCAGGGCAGCTGGCGCATGGGTCGAAGAACTTCCTTCTGTGGTTTGGGGCATCAATACTACGCCTAATAGATCTACTCAGATGACACCCTTCTTCATGGTCTATGGCGCGGAGGCAGTACTACCGAGTGATATTATTCATGATTCACCACGAGTATCAGCATACGTCGAAGTGGAGAATGAAAAGACCCGGCAAGATGCTGTGGATATGTTAGAAGAGCAAAGGGAACAAGCCCTGGAAAGATCAGCCATATATCAGCAGGATTTACGAAGGTATCATAGCCGGCACATAAAAACCCGGGTCTTCCAGGAAGGAGACCTGGTTCTGCGCCTGGTACAGTCGAACGAAGGAAAGCACAAGTAATCACCACCCTGGGAAGGACCGTTTATCATAAGCCGGAATTTGCATAATGGGTCATATTACTTGATAGATGCAAGGGAAGAGTCGACCACAGTTAATGACACTACTCACACCACTTCATCTATGCAAGAAAGAGACAGACCGTGGAACGTGGCTCAGCTACGTCCATATTATACTTAGCAAAAATTGTATTGGCATATGGAATTGAACGATGTAACAGGCAGCAGGTTTTCAGACGTACTCTTTTCCTATCCAGGGTACCCTTGGGGACTGGACGGGTTTTAATGAGGCGGCTTGCTGACCTAGATTTTTCATATCAAGTAAAGAGGTGATTATCAAGAAAAGATGGTTATTATCAGGTTCTGTACTCTCAGTATGATGCGTATATCTAGGTCTTGGGGGCTGGTCGCTTGAATAGCACAGTTACAAACTCAAAGACCCCCATGATGCCTATGAGTTATAAGGGCTGATTACTTGCAAACGAGTACGGCTACAATCTTATAACCGGACAAAGAAGTCCAAATTTCTTGGCTATTCTTACTTAAGCTCGATGTGACTCGCACTAAAGTGGCATGATTTGTTCGCTTACGATTACAGTCAGTCATGAAACCCGACGGGGCTTGACTGGCCACGTTTTCATATAGATGTAACAACATGGTATCCACGCGAAAGCCGGCTTACAGTACAAGATAGTCAAAAGGGTCATCTAAACCACAAGTTATGCAGAGTACAAGGCTAAACAGCTGGAAACTCAACGATTATTAAGCATAACTTCAAATCCTATGTGAAACGACTCAGGGATCTTTGTGAATTTAGCAGTAGGCAGTTCGCTCCCCTTTCAAGATCAAGAGTCCTAGACTTGGAGATCCGGGTCCGGGTGACTTGAAATCTTGAAAAGAGAAAAAATTGCTTACTTGTAGAATTCCAAAAACCCAAATATCCGAGTCTTGGGGACTTGGGGACTTAGAAGCAAATCCGCTTGTCAATACCCATGAGACCCGGAAATCGAGTTTTCACAAAAGGAACAATAAAGAAAGCCGGATATCGAGAACAGACGAGCTCAATAATGGATAAATTTAAAAAGGCCGGAAGAGGCATAGAGTATATCAAGACCTTAGCGTGCATTACAAAATCCCGGTGAAAAGATATCAAAGGTGCACAGGCGCACCACCCAAAATATAACTGTTTAAACAGCACGTTGGCCGACCGGTGCATAAGAAGAGGCATTAGAGATCAGATGTCACTCGGCGTTCATCTTGGCCTTGCCCTTGCCATCATTGGTGGTAGCAGCAGCACCCGGATCAGCGGTACCAGCCCGTGCAGGAGGTGGAACGACTGGTGTTGAGGTAGCGGGGGCAGAGCCGGCTTCAGCTTGCTTCTTGGCAGCCTCCGCCCTCAACGCAGCAGCTTCCTCCTTCCACCAAGCCAGCATATCATACGGCTCGGGAAGATCTGGCTTAATTGCTTCACCAGCAGCATCATACGCTGGAACAAGGATATTAACATCCAGGTCGTCAGCGATCACGCTGGCCGGGTAACGGACCTCCTTTTTGACGTCCTGAAAATCCTTCACCGAGAACTTGGACCCATCAAGCTTGAACTCTGGGAAGCCGCCCATAAGCTTCACTAGCTCAAGCTTGGGGAAATAAGCCTTGGCGAGTGCAAGCCCCCGGGTCACTCCGACCCGGCAAGACGAGCGTTTCCAGTGCCAAATCCACTCAGGAATAGTGGAGAAGGCATCCAGCATCCTCTTCAGATCAACATGTCCTTTACCCGGCCACCGTAATTCCTGAAGGATCCATTAGGTTCCGGCACATAGCTGCCGGATAACGCTCTTCATAGTTTTCAGCTTGGCAATGTCATCCTCTTCCGGCATGGCTTCGTCCGGGCCTGAAAAAATGGAAACGTAAGTCGGGAAAACTCTTGCTATCTATCAAAAGGATAAACCCGGAGGAGGAAACGTACCAAGTAAAGCACGATATGTGTCAGATATTTGGACAGAAAGGCTTGTTAGATCATCTTCTGCTTTGTGAGCCCTTTTCCTATATTTCCTCATTATCAGCCTATTCCTCCTGGCCTCAGCCTCGGCTGCTTCACGCAAAGCTACCTCCTTTTCGATGAGCTTGGTGGCGTCTGCCAGTTTCTCCTCAGATTGAGTCACGAAAGACTGCATGGATGCAAACAAGGATTAGTCGGGTAGAGGGGCAAGTTATCAGTCGCTTGTATAATAAAGTCCCAAGCAAATTATGAATCAATTCACTCGGAACTTGGGGACTGGATAAGGGCACAAGCAACATCAGTCGGGTTTACCTCGTGTTTGGCTATTAAAGCCCCCAAGATGTTTTCTTCATTATCCCTTAAAGTGCGCAGGGTTTCCAGCATCTGAGCAAACGTCAGTTCCTCGGGCCGAGTACCGGAAGAGCCGGCAGCCTGGTCGCCTGGTGGGGGAGCTCTCCCCGCCCTTGGGGTCGAGACCCGGACAGTTTGAGTACCCGGGTTGGGAGAACCCATCCTTGTATCCAGAACCTCGATCTCTTCGTCCACTGGTTCCGATGAGGAAGGAGATCCCGGCTCGGGGAAGCGGATTGTTCAGAGGGCCTTGTTCCTGGTTATTCGCCGTATCACCGCCAGACGCGGCGTCTACGTTCTCAGTCGGCTTCTCTGCCCGATGGTTATCCGTCTCTACATTTTCCGGGTCACTGACGGTGACTTGAGTGCTGAAAGAAAGATGAGAAAAGGCAGTTATTAGTGGTGACGGTGGCTTGAGTGAAAACTTGTCAGACGTCAAAGGAAATCATGTAGCAAAAATTTACCCGGCATTCACGGTGTAGTCCGGCGGGAGCTCGCCGCTGGAAGCAGATGAGGTCGTCACAGGGACCACTAACGGAACCCGGAATTGCCCGGCACGTGGATGGTTAGGAGAAGGGTGGCGTTGAGGAGAGTCGGAAGGACGGGACGAAGGAGCACTGGCACGATGGATCGAGGGGGTAGAGATGCCCGGGTTAAGGGGATCTTCACCCGGGGAGCTCCGAGTTACTCTGCGCTTGGCTGGGAGAGAATCCTTCAAGCACGACGAATTTGATAATTGATGGTTAAGTCGTCACATGGCGTCAAAGGAGTAAGGTTCAGAGGATAACGAGGAAAAAGGAACCTTGGACACTACCCCTCTGGCCTTCCTCTTGGCTCCAACTGTTGCCTCTTGATCAGACTCGGTTGCCTCCGGGTCATCCTCGTTGGTCTCAGCTTCGTCCTCCAGCCCTGCGAACCGGGTGTGTGTTTGTGAAAAAAAAATAAGGTAAACGGGAGGAAAATGATACGAGTAAAGGTTATACAAGTTCTGTGCAAATACCTTCACTATCATCAGCCGGCTCGTCCTTTTCTTCCGGATCTCTGGAAGGGGGGGAGGGTTCAACTCTCCAGAAAGGGTCATCAGCCTAAGACAAAAGAATGAGACTAAGGGTTAGAAGCTGTATCAAGTCAAAAGGTGGAAATAAATTATGAATATCGGATATTACCGTTGGAGCCGGGTTTTCCCGAGTAAAGGGGGGTAACCCGGTGATGCCCTTTATCACCTCTAGCTTCTCTGTCAAGAAGCTCTTGATGGTCTTGTTGGTATCGCCGGTCGCAAAGCTCTTGGTGGAGTATCGGAGTGCATCTGTGGTGTGCCCCGAATACTCGCACATCAATTTGGTGTGGATGGAGTTGGGTTGGATCCGAAAATCAACCCATGTTTTTACTAAATTTAGCCCGAGGAGGCCTTGGGCTGAGAGGATGGCTATCTTGGCTAATGAGGGAAGGATCGCCTCCCTGTCTGAGTCTGGTGCGAAGGCATTGAAAGACTCGGAAGGTTCGAGGAGGCTTTCCGAGTAACCCGTTGGGGGGGTAAGAGCAGAAAAAGAGTTTAGTGGGGTTGGCATCGGTGAATGCGGCGTTGGATGGATACCCCGCCGCAAGTAAGTGCTCCGTCACCACTTTCGCGGCACGGCTTACACTGGAATAATTCGATGAAGAGAGTCAAACTTGGCGTATGCACAAGTACGACTCGGATAGAACGATGGGTAATATTCAACATAGAGTTAGGCCCTATGTCGAATACCCGGAGGCCATAATGGCTTAAGACCTCCCTGAAGAAAGGATGACCCGGAGGACGGAATCCCCGGGTCACGTGCTCTACGAAGCAGATTACCTCGTTATCAGCGGGTGTGGGCCGGGTCTTGTTGCCCGGCGCCCTCCAGTGAATGTCCTTCTGAGAAGGGAATTCCTAATTCGGCTAGCTCGTCCAACTTGGCCTTCGTAGCTGTGGAACGCCCCCAGTTGGCGGATATGGTTTGGGTAGTCCTTGCCTGAGTCGGCTGTTTTCCTTGCCGTTTGGGAGCCATGGGATCAACCTGCAAAGCACAAGAAAAAGAGGCATAGGAAATGAGACCCGGAAGTGTTGGATTATCCGAATATAAGGTATCAAGAAAGTATGAAGCTAAGAATTATCCGGGTATCACGCTATGAGGTGGAGATTACAAGGTATCCGGGTGTTAAGTACAATTGTGGAAATTATTGGTCACTTACGTATGGAAAAGCATTTGGGGAAGATGGATGGTTGCCCATGTGTCTACTGCAAGCAAAGTAGCTGGAAAGGGAGGATTTTCCGGGTGTTAATGCAATGAGCGGAAAATCGAGGAGGAATGGATCTAGATGGGAAAGTTTGCGAGCGATTTTACGGGAGATTTGGTGATTAGTAAGGGTAGGAGGATGAGTTGTAACTATCTAGCAGGTGGTTAAAGGAGTTGGCAAACATCAAATCGATCTAATTTGATGCAATCGGAAGAAAGACTCACGGGTTGACCTAGATCCAATCATGGATGGATTGAAAAATTGCGGGGCTAAATTAAACGGGTGCAAGGGGCTTACTGGAGAAATTGGAGTTTAGCGCGACGGCGGTGAACGGCGAGGCTCGAATTCCCCCTTCGCGGCTCTTGGCACGTGGAATGAAGATGTGATAGTGAAGCTCGACGGCGGCGCGAGATGGCTCGAGGGTGAGCACGGCCGGCGGCGGCCTAGCTTCGATGGCGAGCACGAGCTTCTTGCGGTGATGCCACGAGGGTGTAAGGAGCAAGGAAGGAAAGGGGAAGCTGAGGCGTAGTGATGGGTTTAGGGTTACCCTCTGAGTACTATTTATAAGGTGAGGGTGAGCCTATCTTAACGGCCAGAAGCCGGAAATCGTGGGGTGATGGTTATCCACGTGGATTCTGCAAGATATGCGCCAAGTATTGAGCAAAGCATCTGGACAAGAGAAAAAGATCCCCCCCCCCCCCCCGTGATGTCAGGATCGGTTACAGAGTATGGGATCTTGGCATTTTTATTAGGGTTTGGACCTGGAAAATTAAACCAAAGTGTTTGGGGGAAAACCCGGGTTACTATATGGCCGCCATGGAGTCAGGCCTAGCCATCTATCAAAGCATCTTAACCCGGCATCCATATGCCTGTGTGATTGATATCTTTGCAGGGAATAGCGAGCGCTTCAAGGAGGATCCGTGAAGCCCAAGCTATTCTGGGGACTACTGATGGGGAGATAATAACCCGGTAGGCCAATTCCAAGGCGTAACCCGTCCCAAGGAACATGGTGCGCAATCTGGTTAAGGATAATGAGGCTTCTGGAAGGCCCAAAGTTTGTAGGCCTCGTAACCCGGATGGTGGGTTACGGTAAGGAAAGTTAGGGTTTACAAGCGGTGTCCGGATAGGATTCAAGCTGTGCCTTGGAGAATAGGGCCGAGGGGGTACAGGCACTTTATAAACCGACCCCTGGGTCTAGTTTAGACAGAGATCTAAGAACCCTAGCAATATCGCCTGATATCGAGCATCTAGTGTAATCCCAGAGTTAAGTTATTATATCAAGATCGGAGACTCGGCGACTTTGATTGCCGGCTACCAGATCGAGTTGCATTATGTTTTCCTCTGAGCTAAACCCTCTCCCAAACGCCTGTGTCGTCTTGCCCCAAGATTAGTTACCCCCGGTAACGTCTGCCGTGATTATCCCACGACACATGCCACACACTCTAACAAACATGTTACGTGATACCCTAGGCTTGGGTGGGATTAAGACGCTCTGGAGCTCCTCTCCGGAGAAACCCTAGGCCCGTCGGAGAAAAGGACGGAACTGCCGATCTGGACCCTCTACGTTAGCCGGAAAGGGGTAGCAAAGTGGAACTAATTGGTTGGTTGTGTTAGGTTAGGACCAAGGAACACCCAAGACAACTTTGGGTCCCACCTCTTGGCAAGATTCCCCTGTTCCGTCAGATCCAGGAGTTTCGGGCTCTGAGTAGCCTTGGAACCCGCGAGAGAGAATCCGACGCCGGTGAAGCCATAACACAGAGAGTGAGGTAATATTGGGCATCCAAGACCCATGCCACACTCTAACACTCATTATATGGCATACCCCAGGTTTGTGTGAAGAAGAAAGAAAAGGAGTTAGATAATTTGTGGAAGATTTGGCCCGAGAAGACGGCAACTCGGTTGAGTACCCGTCTACTCGGCCCGAATCTCGGGGACTGGGTAGTGGCTAAGGAGAAAAAGAAGAACAGAGGAGAAGAGAAACCGCAACTCAGAACAAGCAAAAGGAACTTACAGCGTATGTCTGCTCGACGTCCTCGGCGGCTTTGCGGAGAACGAATAGCTTTGCGGCCAGCGTGCTTGTACTGGAGGAGATGGTCATGGGATTGTGGCCCATATCAGCCTTGTTACAGTCAATACGCCAGTGATCCAGCGTGCCCACGGTGCTGCCATCCCACGTCTTGTTGCCATGGGCAGCGCTTTCCCACACATGGTCGATGAAGCCTACTCGGTCCACGATCTGCATCAGCCCCTCGGATTGGATCTCAGTCTCGCCGGCCTCGCGCGAGTAGAACTCAAGGGTCTTCTTCTCCTTCAGCTTGGCGTCCACTGCCTTGGCCTGGCCGCCCTTCGTAACGGCGACCCGCTGCTCGCCCTTGGTCAACTCGATTTTGTGCTGCTTGGCCATTTGCAGCATGTATGGCAGGAAGCTGGGTTGCGCCTGAGCAGCACTCGACCCCTCGCCTCCGCCAGCAGACCCAACAGCAGCGCCAATCGTAAGTTGCGTGCTCTTCGCAGCTGCCTTTCCGCTTGACTTGGGCGGCGGCATCAGAGCGGAATCATGCGCAGCCTGGCGCGGTGGATTCCTGCGGACAGCTGCGGCTTCAGGCTGGACGGCCTTCTTGGCGGCAGCATCCGTCCGAGAAGCAGATGGAGGCGCTTGGCGTGAAGTAAGAGGAGCCTGCTGAGATGCAGCCTTCTTGGTGCCTTGCTTAGGAGGAGGGCTCGGCGCGGTCTTGTGCGTGCTTTGCTTTGGTGGAGGGCTCGGTGCAGTCTTGGTTTTCTTCTGTGTTGGCGGAGGGCTCGGTGCAGTGGGTGGAGTAACCTGCTGGGTAGGCGGCACAAGGGGCCGGCTATCCGGCATAGCATCCTGCGCCTGATTCTGCAGGACTGGCTGCACCACAGTCTCCTCGACCCGCTGCTCGGCAGCGGGATCAGGTCTTGCGCCTTCTGTTTCTTCTACCCGCGGCGTGGCCGCGGGGTCATCCTGAACGGCAGCTTCATCTTCCTGCTGCTCCATGTTCTCGTCTTGCTGCTCAAGGTTGGCATGGTCTTGGTGCTCGGCTTCTTGTTCAGTATTCTCCCCAGCTGAGGCAGCTGGGGGAGAAGGGGGTGTTTCATCGTGAGCAGCATCCTGCGCGTTTTGGTCCGCGCGGGCCTGCTGCTCCAGGTCCATGTCTTGGTCACCAGCGCCCATGTTCTCGGCGCTGGCGTCTTCTTCTTCTGCCTTCACGGGAGAGGGCGCACGCGTCCTATCCTGTGGTGCTGGCTCTTCCTCGTCCTCGGAGAGCTCAACGAGCTTCTCAAGGTCGATGACAGGTTGCCTCTTGGAGCTAGTGGGAGCTGCGGCTGCATCAGCGTGCAGAGGGTCGCTGGAAGAGAAGGAAGGTTCAGAAACAAAGAAGGGGAAGAGAACACCAAGAAGCAGCAGCAGAATGCAACTTGG